>OU343160.1:230408567-231050859 GCA_910595825.1 Philhelius pedissequus | reverse complement strand
TACCATTGGCTGTTGTCGTTAGCGTATCGGAATAAAATTCGATACTATTCAAGAAATCTCATAAAGTTCCCGACCTGGTGTTTTCTTCTAATGACAGAGTGGGCAGCTTTTGAGCTGTACTGAAACTAAATTTTTCGCCACTCATCGTGTTGGCCTTAGATTCTGTTTGAGGTTTTAATTTTTCGTCATCTTTCTCTTTGATGTCCGGAGATACGTTCCTTATATTTCGGTTGACTATGTCTTCAGATTCGTTTTTATATCTGGTGGCCTCCGCACAAAATCGCTTTAATGTGATGCGCTCTAGCTCAGATATCTTATTTTGGTCAACTTCTTCAAATAGACTGGAGAAGGCTTCGAAAAGAGTACCATTTTGCTGAAGTTTTTCTTCTGGTTTAGTAGGAGTCCTAGACCTATATGGCGTTCTTTTTAAGTTAACGTAAATTTGATTAAGTTGGCCCAAGACTAGTTCTAGATTTGCTAAGCTCATTGGATTTTAGGACTATGGACAAATTAGGGAGAGAAAGCAGTTAGCAAGAGAAAAACAAGACAAACATTTGTTTTGTTAAAAAAAGTGATTCGTTAAGGAAAAACATTTTTTTTTTAATTTTAGGAATTATACATATAATTTTTTAAAAAACTATAAATGAAAAAAAAATTAAAACTCTCTTTCGTGTGGCCAGGAAGTTCTTATACCTTGGCGTTTCTGTTCTCCAGATGGTTGATCACATCCGCTATTAGTTTACTTCGGAAGTGCTGGCGACTTAAATAAACTAGACCTACTACTAGGGCGGTTACAAACATTAACGCTAGTAGAATGGCGGTGTGGTCTGGCTGGCTTTGTCCGATATTAGAGGCGTTCAGAATTTGAGGACCAGTGTTAATGACTTCTGGTTTGCTTTCCTTGCCCCCCATGCCGGGCTAGTCGGTCGGCGATTTGGTCAAACAGGTTATGGAACTGGGCTTCTTCTTTGCGCTTGGCCGCCTTTTTGGAACTTCTCTCTTCTCTTAGGGTTTTCCGGATTACCAGAAGGAGTACCTGAGGAGATCTTCAGAATTGGTACCGGGAATATTAGGAAGACGCAGTTCCCGAATTTTGGCCTTAAGTGTGGCAGTTTTACCACCACTTGATGGAGGGGGAGCAATAGTGGTTACCACGGCCTCTTTTCGTCGTAGTTGCCAATTTTTGTAGTCCTCTATAGTGAAGCGTTTAGGTCCGGAGGTGTCTTCTTGCGAACTTTTTGCTGGAGTTGTTGCTGGTTGAATCCCGGATTTTTTTTTTAATTCGGCTTCGGCGATGAAGCTGGCCTCTAAGTTCAGGGCGGCTTGTTGTTCTTCACTTTTTGGTGGTGCTGGTCCTGTCACGGTCGCCATTGCAAAGATCCGCTCTGTCGATCTTTCTTCGTTTAGTTTAACAGGTTGATTCTTACCCAAACGTTGGCTATTGCGTCGTTAGTTGGTGCTCGCCTGTCCACCTCGTGGTCGCAAGTTCGATTCCTGCCGTTGTCTGTATGTCTTTTTATATTTCATCAAAAACCAATTCTCAAAATTGTCATGAAATGAGTTGCTGGTTTACTCATTACATGCATTTCAGGTAAATAATACTCATAAATATGACAACTAAACAAATAAAATAATGCGAATTATAAGAGACATAAATAAATTAGACACGGTAATTTTCTCCGCATTAGTATTTTCAATGGATACAAACGAATCGTTTTAGGTTGGTATTACGTAGCTAGGGCAAGAATGATATACGAAGGTAAGGCGCCAGGCGCGTGCTGATAGGTTTCAATTATCGAAGCTCGAAGTAAAAAATGATCACTGGTGCGATCCCTTCACAATGAACCAAATTTAGATTATTATGTTGAACAATATGAGGATAATATTAGTTACCAATACGATCCCAATATATCAAATCAGGAAATTATGTCAGAAAACAAAAATGAAATAGATTATTCAAATTTTCATACAAAAGCCTCGGAAAACAATACGGTTTCTTAGAATTAAATAATGATGGAAATAATTAATTACCATATAAACGGTGATTTTTTAAGAGCTTGGTTTTTGAAAATTCAAAAAAACACAGAAACTTGTAAAAAGTGAATGAAATTTTTATTTGGAACGATAAATCAATTTCTGCCATTTACTTTTTAAAAATAATTTCACTTAAATGTTGCCCGCGGCTAGGCTTCAGGTGGTCCATTCTGAAAGTCCAATTTTGGCAAACTTTTTCACACATTTCTGCCGGAATCTCACCAATGACGCGTTCAATGTTGGCTTCCAAGGCAGCAATCGTGTTTGGCTTGTCCCCATAGACAACAGACTTAACATAGCCCCACAAAAAATAGTCTAACGGGGTCAAATCACATGATATTGGTGGCCAATTGACTGCGCCAAAACGTGAGATCAACTGCTCACCAAATTCGCCTCTCAATTGATGCATGGTTTCGCGTGCAGTGTGGCATGTGGCACCGTCCTGTTGGAACCACATGTCGACCAAGTTCAATTCTTGCATTTTCGGCAAAAAAAATCTGTTATCATCGAACGGTACCTTTCTCCATTGACCGTAACCCTGCGGCCTTCATCGTCCTTGAAGAAGTACGGCCCAATGATGCCACCTGACCATAAACCGCACCAAACAGTGCATTTTTCGGGATGCATTGGTAGCTGCTGAATTGCCTCTGGCTGCTCTTCACTCCAAATACGGCAATTCTGCTTATTCACGTATCCATTTAGCCAAAAATGAGCGGAAAAAAACGGACGTAGCTTGCGAAACACATTTTTCACAGAGCACGAATTTTGATAATTAATTTCAATAATTTGCAAACGTTGTTCAGGCGTAAGTCTATTCATGATGAAATGGCAAACAATACTGAATCGAAATGTCAAATGTTCGTGGAATTTGTCATGTGTGATCTGTCAAAAATATAAACGTCAAAAACCAAGTAGCAAAAAAATCACCCGTTATTAATATAGCTTCACCCTATGGTAAACATATAAAATTCTTAATAGACACCGATGCTTGTGCAAATTTTATTAAGCCAGAATATACAAACCCTCAATATCATGAAAACATCGAAGACGTTACTACCAAGACAGTTTTAAATACGCATACACTTAACAAAAAAATTACCTTTGATGCATTCCCTGATTTCAATAACAAAGAACTTATAACATTTCTCTTTTTTAAGTTTCATAATTATTTTGATGGATTAATAGGTTTAGAAACTCTCAAAAAACTTAATGCGACTATTGACTTACCTAATAAAATACTTAAAACTAAATACGCAGTTCTGCCCTTGTTATTCAAACCAAACTTAATGTCTAAAATAAACAATATTCCAGGAAATTGTAGAATGATAGCAAAATTACCTGTAGATTACAAAGATGGATATATATATATAAAACCAACTAAAATTAATAATTATTGAATGAATGAATCTACCATTCCAAAGACTGGTATGGTTATATTTAACGAACAAATTCAAAATATATCATCGAAATTGATATTACCAAACTAATTCGATCAGAACATCTCAACACTGAAGAACAGAAATCAATTTTTAAATTGTGTAGGAAATATGATGATGTTTTCTTTCTTGAAGGTGAAAAACTATCTTTCTCTAATACAATTAATCATCGTATGCAAACATCAGACGATATACCGATCTATACAAGATCGTATCGCTATCCAGAAGTGCACAAGCAGGAGATAAAATCTCAAATCGAACAACTTTTAAAGCAAGGAATAATAAGGCCTAGCTTTTCTCCTTGGAGTAGTCCTATTTGGATTGTTCCAAAGAAATGTGATGCGTCTGGCATACAGAAATGGCGGCTTGTAGTAGACTACCGCAAACTAAACGATAAAACTATTGGTGATCGTTACCCTCTACCGACCATGACAGAAGTATTAGATAAGCTAGGAAAATCTATGTATTTTTCCACACTTGATCTTGCATCTGGGTTTTACCAGATTGAAGTAGATCCTAGGGATATAGAAAAGCCGCTTTTACTGTTGGTCATGGACATTACGAGCATATCCGAATGCCTTTCGGGCTCAAAAATGCCCCGTCAACATTCCAAAGACTAATGGATAATATTCTGTGTGAATTAATAGGTAAAGTGTGTCTTGTGTATATGGACGATATTATTGTTTACTCAACGTCCGTACAAGAACAGACGGAAAACTTAGAAAAGGTTTTTTCAAAATTACGATCGGCTAACCTTAAAATTCAATTGGACAAATCAGAATTCCTACGCAAAGAAGTAGAATTTCTTGGTCACTTAGTGACATCTGAAGGTGTGAAACCGAATCCTAGTAAGATCCATGCAATTAAAAATTATCCAATTCCGTCAACTCAAACGGAAATTAAATCCTTTTTGGGGTTACTTGGATATTACCGCAAATTTATAAAAAAAAGCAAATCTTACGAAACCTTTAACAGAATGCTTAAAAAAGGGAATGTTTCAATCATTACAAAGACATTCTAAGTAATGATCCCTTATTACAATATCCCGACTTAACTAAAGAATTTAATCTAACAACTGACGCTATTAATGTCGCCATAGGAGGAGTACTTAGCCAAGGCCCAACAGATTCTGATAGACCAGTTTGCTATGCTTCAAGAACACTCACGAGTTCGGAACAAAATTACAGTACAATTGAAAAGGAGCTCCTAGCTATTGTATGGTGCACCAAATATTTCCGACCCTATTTGGTTGGTCGTAAATATAAAATCATAACGGACCATAAGCATCTTAATTGGTTGTTTTCCCTTATAGAACCAAATTCGAAACTTGTGAAATGGCGCTTAAAATTAGAAGAATTGGATTATGATATCATGTAGAAAAAAGGTAAAGCAAACACAAATGCTGATGCCTTAAATTGCATAGAAATTCATTTTAACGAATCTAATGGTTCGAACTCTATTTTACAAGCCTCAAATGTATCTGTTCAAAATAACCGAAGTCTATCAGCAAATAATTCTAATGTATCAACTGTTCATTCTGCTTCTGAAAATCTAAACGATGGCATATACATCTCTGAAAGACCACTTAATGAGTTTACTGAACAATTAGTTTTGAACAAAACTAACTGTGTAATGAAACCAAACATGGTTTACAATGTTCTCTTTGAGACCAAACATAGACGCATTTGTAGACAACCTGACTTAGACAAAGAATCTGTTATAATTTCAATCTTAAAAGAATATCTCAACCCTAAAAGACTAACAGCCATTTATACTGACAATGATACATTCAGACTAGTCCTACATGTATTCTCAAAATATTTTGCAAGTAATAAAATATTTAAACTTATTAGATGTACAGAAAAATGAAACGACGCACGTTACGAATTTCGACCAACAAGATGAAATTATAAACAAATACCATGAAGATAGCAATCATCGTGGCATTAATGAAAATTTTAACCATCTTCGAAGAACTTATTACTTTCCCAAAATTAAGGAAAAAATAACCAAAACAATTAATAACTGCGAAAAGTGTAAACTTCTTAAATACAACAGGCAACATGGACAATAATGACGCAGAACAAATAAATAAAGACATACAAAATTTCAAACTTAACGAACATGACATGAATAAGGAATTAACAAGACAAGTACAAATCAATGACAAAATGATCCAAAGATTTGCAAACATAACTTTAATACATAACATTAATACACAGCAAAAAGATTTAGAAAAGTATTTGAACAAGTATCAATTAGCCGTATCTCAAAAAATTCGAACCGATGAAGACAAATTTCAATATATGCAATATATATCTCAGATTTATTATAACATTGAAATTCTTACAAACCATTTGCAAGAAATAATTGAATCAATTAATAAGGCTAAAGTTAATATAATATCCAAACAAATTTTGAATCCTGGTGAGCTTGATCTGATACATGCACATATGTATTCACAAAATATTAAAATTTCTTCTGACGAACAACTTTACGAGTTTTTATCTCAACAAGCTTATTATAATAATACAAACATAATTTTCAGTATAAAACTACCCATCCTTCTCCAACAACCTTTCAACCTATATCATTTGATAAAACTCCCTATAAACGAAACTGTCAATATAAATTTAAATCAATCCTATGACATTATGAACGAATATTTCATTCAATACATGAACAAACCTTGTACATCCATTGAACATACGTTTTACTGCCTGACTTCCGAAAGATACATTCCAAAAATTATTCAACAAAAAGAAGCAACCTGTGACGTCATTGAGTCAACTATCAAAAGTAGTATCACTAACCAGAAGAAGGATTCATACTATTAATTAATTCCCCCACCACGAAGATGACTTCAACATGTGGAATCGATGACAAATTTATCTATAAAAATTAGCAATATAATTTACAAAAACAAATCAACTATGTTTTGGGATCAAATCAAGATTATTCCATTAATTTTTATAAAAATTAATAACTCTTCATTTAGACAAATTTATTAGCAGTACATTGGAAGTAAACAAAATAACTAACACCGAAGTTATCACTTTGACCAAAGATATGCCAGACCACCGACCAGAGTTATGGATTTACGTCATCATCATCTTTATCTTAATTGCAACCATGCTATACCTTAGACGTCATCGAAGCAATTATTCTGAAGAGGAAACAATGGACCAAGAAGCTCCGAATGATAATGTAACATTCTGATGGCCGTCACTTCATACTTAGGCGGGAGGAGTTATGAATATTCATAAATATATATATATATATATATATGTATCTAATAATAAAATTTTCGTTGATAAGGAATTTAATATCTATATTGAAAAGTCTGATATCCCCATAGTCAATAACTCAATGCATCACATTGCATTGGAAGGAACTATTAGTTTTTATAGTTATATGAAAAGTGAAAGTAATAACGATGTTTTTGTACCAAACTTTAAAAAGGCTGACTTTGATGCAATGAACGAATATTTATTTTCATTTCCTTGGGACTCACATATTTCTAAAATTAATTTAACTAACGCAAATGAAGCATTTTCATCTATTATCGATGGGGCTGTACTTAGATTTGTCCCATGCAAAAAATCTAAATCTAGTTCAAATCCAGCTTGGTTTAATAAGAGATTAATTAATTTAAAAAATAAAAAAAATAAGTCCTTCAAAATATTTAAAAAAAATCGTGAAAATATTGAACTTCGGTCGAGTTATTTGAATTGCCAAAACGAATTTAACATGCTCAATAAGTTTTTGTATAGATCGTATATGTTTTCTTTAGAATCAAATATTAAAAACAATAGTAAAAGTTTTTGGAGCTTTATAAATTCTAAACGGAAATCAAACGGGTATCCTAGCTGTATGAAGTACTTAGATACATCATCAAATGACGTCAATGAGATCTGTAATCTTTTTGCTGTATACTTTCAATCAGTTTATTCTACAAACTCTCTATCTAATCTTGAACTACCACAAATTCCAGAATCTGTTAATATAGGTTCTATGGAGTTACAGGTTTCAGAAGTAGAGACAGCCCTGCTTGGGTTGGATCCAAACATAAATGAAGGTCCTGATGGGATTCCACCCATTTTGTTGTTGAAATGTGCAAAATCTTTAGCTAGACCATTGTCGACCATTTTTAACTTGTCTCTTTCCAAGGGTCAATTTTTAGACTGTTGGAAGTTTTCTTATATTACACCAGTATTTAAATCAGGATCTAAACAAGATATTACAAACTATAGACCAATCTGTAAAATTTCAGCTTTACCAAAGCTATTCGAAAAGATTGTCTTTGATAAGCTTTCTTTTCAATTAAAAGACTTTGTATCAGTGTACCAACACGGTTTTATGTCTGGTAGATCTACAGCGACTAATTTATCATTAATAACTAATTATATTATTAACAATTTTGAATCAAATTTTCAAACTGACATTATATTTACCGATTTTGCCAAGGCATTTGATCGCGTTAATCACCAGGTTCTTATACACAAGCTTATGCAGATTGGTTTTCATTCGAACTTTTTAGATTGGCTTAAATCTTATTTAACTCTTAGGGTTCAAATTGTTAAAATTGACAATCATCTATCAGAACAGATCCTAGTACCATCTGGCGTCCCCCAGGGTAGCCATTTGGGCCCGCTTTTATTCTTATTATTTATCAACGATATTCCTGTAATCTTTAAAAACTCATTATGTCTTCTCTTTGCGGACGATCTTAAGCTTTATCGAATGATTAAGTGCATGGAAGATTGTATTTTATTAAATGATGATTTGAACAGACTGGCTGATTGGTGCAATCTAAATTTTCTGCATTTAAATGTCTCCAAATGCCAAGTGATGTCCTGTGTCCGTAATATTTCACCAATTTACTGCAACTACTCTATTAATGGTTCAGAATTGGAACGTGTGGTACAGAAAAAAGATCTAGGGGTCATACTGGACACAAAACTTACCTTCCTACCGCACATAGATTACATAATCAATAAATCCAATCAAATGCAAGGGTTCATCAAGAGGAACACGAAAGAATTTACTGACCCATACACACTGAAGTCTCTTTTCAACTCTCTGGTTAGATCGGTGCTTGAGTACTGCAGTACAGTATGGAACCCGTATTATAAAAACTCGTGTGACAGAATCGAAAAAATCCAAAGAAAATTTACAAGGCTTATATTTTTTAAATTAAATTGGAGAGTTGATACTCCATCTTATAAAACAAGGTGTCAGTTATTTGGAATGCTAAGTCTGGAAAGTCGTCGTACATACTTTGGGATAATGTTCATCAGAGATTTACTTACATTTCATATTAAATGTCCGTCATTACTTACATTAATCAATATACATGTTCCTAGAAGCAAGTCCCGTGATATAATTTTGTTTCATGAACAATTCCATAGAACTAATTACGGTCGAAATGAGCCCATATCACGTTGCATCAGGGAAGCTAATTTGGTTTGCAATAGATTAGACTTTTTTGATAGTTGCGCTAGAGAAACTTTTAAGCTGTACGTATTTAACTTGTTAAATCTACCACAATTGTAATTAATTAATCCTTTGTAATATATCATGGGATATTAACATACCCAGTACAATTATTTTATTTTATTGTTAATTTAATTTTTAAGAATCGATGTATTAGTCTGTAAGAGAAGGTGTTCTCTGATTGATGAAATGAAATAAATAAATTTTTCTTTTCTTAATATTATCAATGTGGTTATAACCTTTTAATTAATATTCATTCCAAATTGAATTATCAGCATATAAATGTATTATTATTCTTTCTTTTCTTTCAAACATTATTGCATTTCATTTAAATTTAGTTGTCAGCATATTGTTGCTTAATATTCAATTGTAAATTAAAACCATTTAGATTCAGGTGTGAAAAGCCTTCTGCATTTCAGTTCTCACACCTAATAATAAATGTATCTATAATTTGTTCTTATTCTCCAGGCTATGAATTGAAATCTCTGTGTATTTGGTTGTTGGATTTGAATCAATAAAGTTGTATTTTTTTAAAGCATTGCTTGGTTAATAAAATAATTGGCGCACTCAAGGGGCGCTGACAACCCTTATAAGGTTTAAACAGAGTGCGAGCAATTAGGAAAATGGGATAGGATTAGACAGGAGATACCGATGTACATTGTTTTTAAATGCTTGAATATCGCAATTGGAAAGAAAAATTCGGTCGGGTAAAGCATTCCACATTCGTGTAGTACGGCTAAAGAATGAATCTCTATACTTGAGAGTACGTCCGAAATTGGACTCAAGGGTAATGATGAGGGATGAGCAGTCCTAGAAGCGCCAGTGTTACGGTTGAATTGTTTAAGGGGAGGAATGCAACTGGCTATTTAGAACACTGTCTTTAAAAATACCGATAGAATAATGAAAGGCATGAAACATTCTGACGGTGTTCGAGGTGCAATTGTTTCCGTTATTGTTTCATCACCTATCATTTTTAATTTTTTTTTTTGGATTCTGTACTTAAGTGAGTTATGGGAGCACCTGCCCAGATGTGACAGTTGTACTCGAGCTTTGGACAAATATAGGCTTTATAGATTACAGCCAAATCAGAAGGGGAGAAATATTTCTTGCATCGTCTCAGAAAACCCAAACACTTTGCAGTGTTTTTGCCGAAGTCGAATATGTGGTCATTCCATAAGAGGTGAACGGTGATGCACATACCGAGAACTGAAAGATGTTCGGTTTCATCGATACAAGAGCCGCTCGTGGACAACGGCATTGGGGGAGGGTCCCGCTTTAACGACAGAAGACAGCATTGGGTTTTGAAGCATTAAATTCTACGTGGTTTTTTAGTCCCCACCGGACAATGCTGTCTACATCAGAATTTAATGAGCTTATCATACGCTGCCGTTCAAGTTCCAAACAACCAATTTTTGCTTTTTCTTGTGCGCTTACCACAGGAGTGTTATTAGAAACGAGCGTTGGAACCGACGAGGAGGTGGAATTTCGTACATTTTTTACAAATGACCAACAATTTTTACTACCTTTGGGACATTGTAGTATTTTTGCCTTAATTTTTGCTCATATAGAAATTTGGTTATTAGAATAGGACTATTACAGGTATTTCTAGCTTGTTTGAACTTATTGCGGTTTTCCTCAGTGTTACGTCGGAGGGAAAGTAAAAAAACGAAGATTACTCTTTGACTTCTATTTATTGACTCAGCAAATATAATCTTACATCTACCGTACAAGCTAACATCAAGTGTTTCTTCTTATAATCTACGGTTATAATATAATGCATTGACAGAATTGTTATATATTGAATTGCTCCCAACAGTATGTGTCACAAGTGCAACTTTAACAAAGGAATTCAATATACAACACTCAGTTGGGTTGGCCTTATAACATCGAAAACTTACCTCTATCAACCTGATAACCTCTTTACAGCTCAAATCGAACCACGAGTTTCCTTTGGGTTTGATTCTTTTGGTTTTGTTCGGTATAAAAGCTTTCATCCCCTTAAGAATTATATTTGTAATCATATCAGCGCTGGGGTCAACGTCACTATCGAGGAAGCATAGTGAACAGTTAAATTTTTAAAAGATTCTGGGTCGGTGGATCGTGATTTACATGACAACTCGTTATGGCTATGGCTATAGGCCCCGTTCAAAGAGCTGCATGTCTTTCTTTGATGCTAAATATCCGTAGATAATGGTTCGCATTGGAATTTTTATTGAATTTTCTTGATAATCTAATAGGCATTTAAATTTAGAAAGGAAATCATTTCCTAGTATACCATCATAAGGACGATTTTTTTATCGGTAAGTAGACGAAAAGGGTGATCTAATAACATATAATGCTTTTCGGTTTTAAACTCCAAAGAACAATATATTAACCCTAGGGTTTTTACCGAATCTCCGGCTATAGTTCAGATGGTATAGTGTTATTACCGTCTCCCAAACATTTCATATTCAATTTTTTTAGTAGGATTCACCCGGCTCCCGTATCAATTAGCAGTGTCGTATATCGTTTATCCGATCGTTGGTTTCTTGACTTCAGAACAAAACGATACATGAAACTTCAGACTTAGTTCCTTATATGATGTATATCGCATGTGGTGTTTATTGGAGAGGTGTTGCCGCTTGTCTCCTCCCGAATAAAATCGTTTTTCGATTCTTGTGGTTGACTGATATTGGAGCATCTAACACCGTGATTATCATTTTGTCTTCTCACGTGCCTGGGGCTCTAATTTCCGCTGAAACTTGCGGTCGCAGCGTCACTTCCAAATGGATTCCGCACTTTTGGAGGATAATTAATTAGTGATCCATCCCTAGATAGACGCAACCCACAGTTATCTTCTGTATGGTTACGTTTCTTGCAGTAATTACAACTGAGGTACTGCACTTCCCTTTTAATGGGGGAACTGTATATTTCGGTAGCACGTTTCCCGCAAGTTTTGCAGAATATTCTTGTTGGATTTGGGTGTCTATTTTGGAATTTATTCAACTGTGTTTGCGAATTACTATGGCTATCTAACCTTGCGGCGTGAATCTCGACATGGGCTATTGCTAGTTTCAGGCTTGTGCCACCATGAGCCTTGGCTATTATAGTATATCCCCGCAGGAAATAAATTTAGCTAATTCTGATGGTTTCACGTCGAAAACAGGGATGATGTTAAAAACATCAGTTATCTCTACTTAAATATCCATCATTGGTGGATTTGGAATAAGTTTGGTTTCTTTCTGAGGGAAAGAAGGTAGAACCTCAAACAGATCGGCAATAGCGTTGGCTCGCTTATTTGCATCTCTAGTGATTTCTAACCGCTTAATCGTTAAGTGATAGTATAGTATAGCCAAAAAAAAGGTAATTTGTTTAAAGACGTAAAAAAAGGACCAGGGTGTAAATGTATATACTAAATAATATAATATAATACCTTAAAGAAAAATATTTTTTTTGTTTATTGCTGCTCACTGTACATATTTTATATTTTCTTCCGTAGATGTAAGGGGTGGGGGCTATTCCCTCATTTATTTGGCTTAATACAAGCTTCATAACTTAACCTAACTTAAAACTATGAAACTTAGGGCTATGATTGGGTTGAATTGGGCGGACGATTTAACAGGAAGAGTTTTAGGCTGGGAGTGCTGAGGTTGAAGTCGAAACTTTTCGTTTAAATCAACCCTTCGCAGCATAAGGGTAATAGGTTCATTGAAACCATAAGAGGTATGAAGAGTAGACAGGTAGAAGAGGCGAGGGTTTCTTAGGTAACGGAGGTTAGTGTTGAGAAAGATAGAGTTGTTGAGGTTTCAGAGTCAACGGAACCTGAGAGAAGTCGATGAATGAAGCATTTCGGTTATTTCTCTTCGCTCTTGCAGGCTATTGAGGTTAATTAGTTGGAGGCGATTTTGATAGGGGGGCAGAATCAAAGAATTATTCCAAGGCAGGCCACGAAGGCCGAATCGTAAAAAACGGTGTTGAATGCTCTCGATTCTAGATATATGAATTTTTTGATATGGGGACCATAATTGGCAAGCGTATTCAAGTAACGGGCACACAAAGTTATGTAGAGTGATCTGTTGACGTAGGGATCGGAGAATTCCTTTGGACCATCGTTTCACAAAACCAAGCGTTGAATTGGCTTTTGAAATAATATTATCGATGTGTGTTATGAAATTGAGCTCTCGGTCACATAATATGCCGAGGTCTGGAATCGATTCAACTATGGCTAAGGGTTGATTGTAAAGAAAGAAGCTCCTGGGACAAGATTTTATGCGTTTGCGTGAAAAAGTGATTGATTGACACTTAGCAATATTAAGCTCTAAGCAGTTTTTGATACATCAGACTGAGAAACTGTCGAATCTAGTTGGATAAGGGAAGAGTCGTGTGAGAAAGAAATTGTCTTGAAAAACTTGGTATCGTCAGCGTATAATAAGATATGTGAATGTTTAATGACCAATTCAATATCTTGAATTGTAAGAATAAAAAGGAGAGGGCCTAAGTGACTTCCTAGGGGCACCCCTGAGGTAGGTAATGAATTGGAGAAGGCAGATTTGAAACGAACACTGTAATACCGGTTTTCCAGATAAGAATAAATCAATTTTAAGAAAATAGGTTCAAAACCGAGGGTGGACAAATTGAAAAATATAAGTCTAATTGTGAAATTTTGTCAAAAGCCTTACTTAAGTCAGTAGAGATAACATCTACCCTTCCGCTTTCTAGAGCTGAGACTGTATACGATACAAATTCAACTAGATTTGTTGTTGTAGACCTACATTTGAGAAAGCCGTGTTATCTACGGGAAATGAGCGACTTACAACGGAAACTTAAAATTTCGTACAAAATACTTTCAAATATTTGAAAGTTTGGCAATGGGACGATAGTTTTTAATATCGCTCTTAGTAGCCTTTTTGGATATTGGGGTTATGAAAGAAGTTTTCCATACCTGAGGAAATTCTCCTTGAGATAATGATAGACTGAACAATTTGGAGAGCGGCAAAGAGAGAGCTGAAGAACATTTTTTTAGGAATATTGCGGGGAGGCCATTAGGGCTAGGAAGAAATTCATCGTTAAGTTGATTCAACTTATTTTCGATGATATATGGGTCGTAGGAGGAAGAAAAGGGCCTAGTGAGAAATTTGGCAAATAATCGAAATAATCTGAATCCGGTACGAAGGAATCGTCGGTGAAAGATTGCTTGAAAATGTGGCAAAAAAATTGGCAATTTCTTGCGGATTATTCGAAGTTTCGGTATTGAAGGAAAGAGAGGAAGGGTAACCATCGGATTTTCTTTTAAAATTGACGAACTGAATGAACGACTTAGGATAATTTATAAGGTTGGTTTGTGTCTATTAAACAGCGTTGGTAAAGGGTGCTGTATAGCTCGGAAAAGTGAAGATAAGGGCCAAAATAGTAAGAATACGAGTAGTCAGGGGGCGATCGGGTACGAAGGAAAATTGCCCACAACTTGTTTATCTTATTACGCAAAGAGCGAAGCTTGCGGTTATACCAAGGTGGGGAGGCAGCCGATGTTTTTTGTCGATTAAAGGGTACATGGAGAGAAAAAGAATTAAATATTTCCCTGTAAAATTTTTCTGTGGCATATTTCACGATAAGGCTATCGAAATTAAATGAAACTCTGTTGATGTATTCATTAATATGACGGAAATTTGCCTTATGAAAATCAAAGGAGTGAGAGAATGAGAGAATTAAGGGAGGATGATAGTTGCGGATAGTAAATAGGGATAGAGGTGAGAGTGATACTGAAGAGTTAATGGGATCGGTTGTCAAAATAAGATCTACTTGCCTATCAATATAGTTTGGGGTACCACTAACTTGGCAGAGGCTTGAATCTGCTAGCCGATCTATAAAAAGGCATTCCTTTGCAGCAGTGGGATTTGAAGTAATATAATAAGATTGATCTTCAGGTGAAGTCCATTCAAGATGGGGAAGGTTAAAGTCGCCGAAAAGAAGTATGTCATTGTTGGGGTCACATAAAGCTATTATGTGGTCAACCATTTCAATGGCGAGCTTAGAAGATTCAATAGGCTGCGACGGCAAAAGATAGCAGCATATCACATAAAGCGACTTACGGGGTAGTCTTATCTTAATTGAGACATAGTCGAGATTAGGGGAAAAAGAGATGAGTCTAGTGTGTTTTTGATTGCTAAAAGGACACCTCGACATGGGCATTCATCAGAAGATCAGTTAAGTTCATCGTCGCGATAAACGTTAAAAGCAGAAGGAAACAGTTCTTGGTTGTTTATACTAGAGACCAGATTTGTTTCCGTCAGGGCGTAGATATCAAAGGATAGAGCGTAGGATTGTTGTAAAACAGTATGAGTTTTTGATCAAAGACCTCGAACGATTTAATAGCAGAGGTAAGAGGGAGGATTTGACTTGCTGGGAGGGTGCAAGGCATTGTTCCAGTTAGGAGCGAAAGTAGTTTTTTTTAAATTTGTGCGTGTACTTTAAAAGTACGACGTACGTTTGGAGCTGATGTGAGAGGCGTAAGTTTTAAGGTCTTTGTTAACTGTTGTCGGAGAAATATTGTAGTTTTCATAAGAACGCGTGTAAATATTTTCCAGGGCTACGGGCTCAGTCGGAAGTCCTTCTTTTGTATTTGAACTTGTTTTTGTTTTACCGTCAATGCAAACAGATTCAGATTTGTCTTGTAGGTAGGCAAGGTACAAACGAACATTGTCGAAAAGTTTTTGATCTCGAAGTCTGGTCATGACATAAAGCCCATCGAGTTCAGTGTTTGTGGGCGAGGGCTCAGTTAATCTATTGGTAAGTTTCACAGCAGGGGAGTCATTGGGTCGAACATTGGGGCAGGTAACGATTTAGGAGTGACATTTGAGTTTCCTTTAGATGGAGCCGAATCTGAGGTGTTAGAATTTGAAGGATTTATAGTATGAGAGTTGATGAAGTTCGGGTATTTGACCGTGATTGGGGTGTTTTTTGGAAAAGAGGCTTTTGCTAGAGAATGGGGTTGGGATGCGAGATTGAAAGACACACATTTATGTACCGAGTCAGCGTCATTCAGAGTGCGGCTGACGTAATAGATCGGTTTGTATTCTTCCAATTTCTACCTGTGATAAGACAGCGCCCAGTCCAATATCACTAGCATCTGTTGTAAATATGAAATCCTTTTTAAAATCAGGGTATGCTAAGACAGGATGTTCCATGAGTTTACTTTTTAATGTTTGAAATGCTTCATCACAAAATGCCTCCCATTTGAAAACTACGTTCTTTTTAAATAATTTTGTTAATGGCTTTGCTATGGCTGAAAAATTATCAAAAAACCGCCGGTAGTAATCCGTGAATAAGAAAATGTTAAGAAAACTTTTAGTGGGCTATAGATAAAAATAAGATGTTATGTTGTTTTAATTTTGCGACGTTTCGAGCATAGTTACACTCATCATAAGGCATAAAAACATTTTGAATATAGGATTAAAATCCCAACAATCTTACAGTTTCATTGTCAATGTGCATACAATAAATGGTAATTAATCGCATCATGTATTAACCTTCGCACACAAAAATTACTTCATCTTAATTACTACCAACTATGATAACCGAGTGTCAATAAAAGAAGGTTATTCTTAATATTGTAATAGCGTTTTATTCAATTCAGTTGCGGACAGTTTGAAAAGGAAGAACACAACCAACTAACTCAATTAGGAATCTGACAATCTCATCATTCTTACCAGTTACAATATAAGTGTTGCCATTGCCTGCAATACTACATAATAATACAATATCCCCCTTAGTTGGATGTCCTTTACAATAAAAGAGAAAAAATATGGAAAACAAAATTGAAAATATATAAGCATATATATAAAGTTAGGTAATTGTGTAAAATAATAATAATAATAATAATGTATATATTATACCTACGTTAAAAATTAAACATTTCAATTCAGTATTTTTTTTTTGTTTTTTCTTTTTTGTTATTCCAATAAGTCCTTCCTTGATCTTAAAAAGTGTTTATCTCTAGTAAAATTTGTTTTCTTAGGTTCATTAATATTTATAGAATTAGTATCTAAATGTTATACATTTTCTCCTTGTTGAATCGATTTATATAAATGTTTTTCATTTTTTAACAGTATTTACTGGTTGGACTAAATACATTAGTTTGCCTAGTTTCTGTTAAATAGACGCTTTAGTGCAAACAACCTTATTTGAATTTGCATAATCTTTAACCATAACCTTATCATTAATTTTAAACGGCATCCTAACTATTAATTCCGTTATAATATTGTTTTTGATAACATTAACTCTTTTTTATGTTGTTTTGCGCTCTTTCTATACAGCCAACTTCTCTATTTCTTTTGGGATTTAACAAATCTTACCGTGTTCTTAGCTTTCTTTTCAATATTAATTCCGCTGGCGATACGCCAGTACTAGTATGAATGGTGCTTCTATAGTCTAATAGAAATGAAATTAATGCTGTAATCATCTTTATATTATTACTTTGAATTGTACACGTTAGTGCCTTTTTCATGATTTTTACAGCATTTTCCGCTTGTCCGTTTGTGGGCGGGTTTCCTACAGGTGTTGTGGTATGCAGTTTCAGAAAATTACTAAATTCCATATTTAAAAAAGATGTACAGTTATCAGAAACAATTTCTTTTGGTAATCCAAAACGAACAAAAACTGGTCGTAAATTTTCAATTGTTGCCTGACTCGTGATGTTGTTTCCCATATCGATACACTCTATCCATTTGATATGGCTGTCCACCATTACTAAAAACAATTTTTTCGTAAATGGTCAACAAAATTTATATGCACCCTATCCCATGATTCCACTGGCCACTCCCAGTTTCTTAACGGGCTTTTGGGTGGATCATTTCTAGTCTGCAAGCACTGTTCGCAAGATTTTGCCATATTTTCTAAGTCCCTATCAAGTCCTGGCCACCAACAATACTCCCTCGCCATGGACTTCATTTTACTTATACCCATGTGTGATGAATGAATTTCTTTTAGGATTTGCGATTGTAACGAGTAAGGCACTATAATTCTATAGCCCCAAAATAGACACCCTGTTTCAATGCTGAGCTCTTGTATACGATGAAAGTATGGACGAAGCTTTTCATCACCATCGAATTGCACCCATCCGGATTGCATCAATGTTTTTATGGTACTCAGAAGTTCATCCTTATCCGTTTCCTTTCTTACTACCTCCACACTCACAGGCAATCTGTCTAATTCCCTAATATAGTTAACCAAAACACTTTATTAAAATCTTCATCTTCAGATGTGTCATCTAATGGGAACCGTGAAAAATAGTCTGCCGAATTATCTCCCGATTTAATGCACTGAATATCAAATTGATACCCAGGTAAGAAGTGCTATTCTTTGCAGCCGATTAGCCGCCATGACCGGAATACCTTTTTTCGGGCATATTATTAGTATGTGCATCAAGGGCTTATTGTCGTTCACTAGTGTAAATTTCCTTGCATACAAAAAATTATGGAATTTTTTTACGCCAAAAAGTATCGCCAGAGCCTCTCTATCTAATTGGGAGTAATTTTGTTCACTTTTGGCTAACTTTCTGCAAGCAAATTCTATTGGACGTTCAAGACCGTTACAATAAGTTTGAGATAAAATAGCTCCCAACCCTACCGGACTTGCATCCACTGTGAGTTTTGTTGGCAGGTTCGGATCAAAGTGAGCCAGAGCTCAATTTGAGAGTAATTCACTTTTAATATTCTGCACTGCCGAGGAGTGCTCTTCTGTCCACACGAATTTTGAGCTCTGTTTTAGGAGTTCGTAAAACGGTGCACATATGGTTGTCAGATTGGGTAAAAACTTCCTATAAAAATTTATTACCCCTAAGAAAGTTTGTAGCTCTTTGATGTTTCTTGGATTCTCCATTAAAGAAATGAGCTCTACCCTTTTTGGGCATAAATGTAATCCATTTTGATCTATAATATGCCCCAAGTAATTAATAGATTTCGAGACAAAATCACATTTGCTCTTTCCTAAGCTTTCTATCACTCTCTGGAAAATTGCTGGGGCTGAAGCCAAACCAGGCGCGTATATTGATAAAGACCTTTAGTTGTTGAGATGGTGGTCATATTTCTGTTCTCGGGGTCTAATTCTAATTGCTGATAAGCCATAGACAAGTCTAACTTAGAAAACTCTTTTCCACCATGAAGCTGTGAAAACAATTCCTTCGTACGAGTTAAAGGATGCTTATCAATTTTAAGTTGAGGGTTAACTGTTATTTCAAAGTCCCCACATATGCGGACCTCTCCCGTCTTTTTCAGAATTGGAACAATTGGAGTTCACCACTCACTAAAATTTACCTTATCTAAGACTCCCACAGACCAACCAATTCATCTATCTCTTTCTCGACCTTCCCTTTTAATGCCAGAGGTATTTGCCTTGGTTTAAAAAAATTTGGCTTAGCATCTTCTTTCATGCTCAAGGTGACTGTGCTTTTTTAAATTTATCCATCTCACCATTAAACAAATCCCTAAATTGATCCAGTAAAATGTTCTCATCACTGGTTTTTGAGTCATGCAAAAAGTTTAAATTAGTAAAACCTATATTGAAAACGTTTATAAAATTACGCCCAAGTAATGGTGGACATCATTTTCTATTACCATGATTTCTAAATTCTTACGGGAATTATTATAGGTAACCGGCATAAAACAAACACCATAAGGTTTAATTTTTGGTCCGTCATAAGTGGTTAATATAGCGTTAGTAGTTTTTATTACATGCATACTAAAGTACTCACGATAAGTATTAAATGAAATAGCTGATTTTGACGCACCAGTATCCAGTTCCATTGACAAAGAAACACCATTTAACAAAACATTAACCTTAATTGGCTCTGCGTTATCAAATTAGATTGAAAATGAAATAGACTTAAGTCTGTATTGTCAATATAATTAAAATCAGTGCTATTGTTATTTGACTTTTGTAAACACATTTTTCGTAAATGCCCTGTTTGATTACATCTCTTGCACTTATAGGATCTAAATCTACGTACAAATGTTTTCTGTATGATTTTTAAGTCCACAGACCAAGCACTGCCTTTCCCCGCTCCCAATAATATTACTGCTCCCTTTAATCAGTTAATCTTATACACAATATCGGCTTTTTCTAGCTTATCTACTTTTCCTTTAGTATTGCCAAAAATATCGCATTAGCGGATTTAAAAGCCGTCATTGTTCTTATTTTATTTCTGATAGGTGCTGTGTTGATACGATTGGAGAGGTGAAGGATGGACAACATACTCTTATAGGTAAATGTTTGTTTCTGTTAATCATCTTTCTTTCTTGTTCGGGTATTCTGATAATTGTGTATTAGTTTCTCAATTATAGATGGGGGGAAAGAATTGGAGTATAGGTTGTCTGGAATAATGTTTTTATTTTTGAGATGAAAACACTTTTCGCTAGTGGCCAGCACATGGTTAACAAAGTTCTGAGGTATTTGCCTTGGTTTAAAAAATGTTGGCTTAGCATCTTCTTTCATGCTCAAGGTGACTGTGCTTTTTTAAATTTATCCATCTCACCATTAAACAAATCCCTAAATTGATCCAGTAAAATGTTCTCGTCACTGGTTTTTGAGTCATGCAAAAAGTTTAAATTAGTAAAACCTATATTGAAAACGTTTATAAAATTACGCCCAAGTAATGGTGGACCCCATTTTCTATTACCATGATTTCTAAATTCTTACGGGAATTATTATAGGTTACCGGCATAAAACAAACACCATAAGGTTTAATTTTTGGTCCGTCATAAGTGGTTAATATAGCGTTAGTAGTTTTTATTACATGCATACTAAAGTACTCACGATAAGTATTAAATGAAATAGCTGATTTTGACGCACCAGTATCCAGTTCCATTGACAAAGAAACACCATTTAACAAAACATTAGTATTGCCAAAAATATCGCATTAGCGGATTTAAAAGCTGTCATTGTTTTTATTTTAGATGACACCGTCGTACTCTAAGTAATTGTTATCTATTACGCAAAATCTTATTGTATCAATGAATTTCGATTTCTTCATTTGGGTATTCCTTTATACTACACAATTACTTCTTTATAACATCCAAAGTCAAACCTATGGGTATACTTGTAAATAAAGAGACAACATCGAATGACACCAGTATCGCGTAATTTTTTTTTTAATAATGCTGGCAATCAAGCGATTATGAATACCCTTAAAACGTTTATACACAGTGCGAGCGATTAGGGAAATGGGACAGGATTAGACAGGAGATACTGATGTGCATTGGTTTTAAATGCCGATTATCACAATGGGAGGGAAAAATTCGGTCGGGTAAAGCATTCCACATTAGTGTTGTGCGGCTAAAGAGTCTCTATACTTGACAGTACTTCAGAAATTGGGCTCAAGGGTAAACTGATGGGCATTCCTAGAAGCGCGACTGTTACGGCTGAATAGTTTAAGGGGCGGAATGCAACTGGATATTTCACTAGAACACTGTCTATAATAATACCGATAAAATAATGAAAGGCATGAAACATTGCGACACGGTACGATAGGGCTCAATTGTTTTAGTTATTGTTTCATCACCTATCATTTTTAAATCTCTTTTTTGGATTCTGTCCAGGAGACTTAAGTGCGTTATCGGAGCCCCTGCCCAAATATGACAATTGTACTCAAGCTTTGGACGAATGAAGGCTTTATAGATTACAGCCAAATCAGAAGGGGAGAAATATTTCTTGCATCGTCTCAGAAAACCCAAACATCTTGCAGCATTTTTGGCGACATCGAATATGTGTTCTTTCCACAAAAGGTGGTCAGTCGTACACATACCGAGAACTGGAAGTTGTTCGGTTTCCTCGACGCTAGGGCCACTAATGAATAACGGCATTGGGGGAAGGTCCCCCTTTAACGACAAAGGACAGCATTGGGTTTTTGAAGCATTAAATTCTACCCGGTTTTTTATTCCCCATTGGACAATGCTGTCTAGATCAGAATTTAATGAGCTATACGCTGCCGTTCAAGTTCCACATCCGAAGGACACGGATGAGAATCTAAAAACGAGTATGAAAAGCTGAGAGTACTGTCGTCAGCAAAACAGTGTATTGGATTAGAAGTTTCGGACAAGAGATCATTGATGAAAATGAGAAAGAGATTCGGAGACAGAACGGAGCCCTGGGACACACCAGCATTTATTTCATAAATATCAGACTTGAAACCGTCCAATACAACTTGTATTGAGCGATCCGAAAGGTAATTTCTAATCCAACGAAAAACAGATTCTTCGATACCAAAATTTGCTTTTTCTTGTGCGCTTACCACAGAAGTGTTATTGGAAACGACCGTTGGAACCGACGAGGAGGTGGAATTTCGTACGTTTTTTACGAATGACTACCTTTGGGACATTGTAGTATTTTTTGCCTTAATTTTTTCCTCATGTAGAAATTTGGTTCTTTGAATATGACTATTACAGGTCTTTCTGGCTTGTTTGAACTTATTCCGGTTTTCCTCAGTTGGGTTGGCTTTATAACCTCGGAAACTTACGTCTCTCAACCTGATAACCTCTTTACAGCTCAAATCGAACCATGAGTTTTCTTTTTGTTTGATGCTTTTGGTTTTGATCGGTATAAAAGCTTTCATCCCCTTAAGAATTATATTTGTAATCATATGAGCGCTGGAGTCAACGTCACTATCGAGGAAGCATAGTGACCAGTTAAAGATCCTGAAGAAATTATTCAGAACAACCCTGTTGGCTTCCTCGTATTGCCATACGGTCCTCTTAGGAATGCTTTATTTAACTGAGAACTTTGAGCACGAAAAATTGACTGATATGACACAATGGTCCGATGTGCCTAGAGGCATTAACACACTAATAGTATATTTACCAGGTAGAGAGGTAAGAAATAAGTCTAGGGTGTTGGCGGAGTGACCTGCAATGTCAGCAATTCTTATTGGCTCAGTAACCAGCTGAGTCAGATTATTCACCTCAGCAAAGAGCTCAACATACCTTCCTTCGGGTATTGTCTGGCCAGAATAGCGTAGCCAGTTGGAATTGTGTACATTGAAATCGCCCGTAACAACGATTTCACTGTACGGCTATTGGGAAGCAATTCTTTGGATAGAGTCGGACAGCGCATCGAATTCGTTAAAAGTCGAATTACTGTCCAAACTGGGGCTACGATAAATAAAGCATATGTGATTGATGTGCTTATGGACGGTGGATTTGAACCACATGAAGTTAAAATTTGTGTTCAAGCAATAGCCATATTGTGGTTGAAGCTGATAAGCAACATCTTTTCGCACATATACGGCGATACCATGATGTGAAAAAAGAGTGACTCTAAACTATATCCTTGTAGGCTAAATTCTGAGGGATCAAAATCTTCACCTACTTCGGATTCGCTGAGTACAAAAACAACTGACCTGCTGTTCGCAGTATGAACATACGCAGCATAGAAATTCTTCCTAAGCCCACGTATGTTACAATACTCTACCTTGAATTCACTACCCATTACGATAAAATAAACATAAATAAAATCAAATCAGACTGTTAACTATGCTAATATTAGGTTTGGGTACCAAATAGGACTTCACAATACAATTACTATTAGTGTAATGCCTTAGAAGTAATTGAATTGATCCTCCCCTGTATTCCCAAAGGCAATAACAGCAATATAACTGAATTACTTTGACTTAATCATTACCTACATTGTATGGGATGACCACACACTGCATGTAATGATAAAGTCAAAACAACTGCGAGTGACTATGAAGGGGAACGAAAGGAAATTTACCGCTCGCTTTGTGGTGTAGATGTTGATGGTGAGTGCATCATATTGAGTTTTATTTTTTTTTTTTTTTTTTTTGCTTTTGTGCTTAATTTTTATTTTAGATTTTTATATTTATATTTAATTTTTTTAGTACAGAGAACACTGGCCCTAGCACTGACACTAGGTATTTGTTTATATTTTAATTTTATATTTTTTTGGGCTATTGTCTTTTTATTTTTGTAATAAGCTTTGGTTTTGTATTTTTTTTTAAATTTTATTTTTATATTTTTTTAGGGGGGAAGAAGGGGCAACTGGATAACGAGCGGGTCTCGAGACTTTCCGACACACGTCTGCTCGCGATGATGGTAAGACCGGAAATCATTTTCCAATTCAAGCTGTGCAACATTTTTAATAAACTCTTTGGAATTTTTAACGTTATATTGCGAATTACATATAACTTTTTTAAGACTGTTTACCATGAACTAGGAAAGTTCATAGCAAGGAAAGAGAGTAACGGTTTCTTTATGGATTTTTGGAAGACCGTAGATTTTTGGGGCGCTTGAGGTACAATGTTGTCATACGTTGTTTCTCGAACTGTGAAATATGATTATGTAAGAATAAATCTTTAACAAAACCATTATTTGAGCTTAGCAGTGTCGACGTTGGATTGTTTCTTAGTACTCTATATACGTTTCTGTCTCCCATTTGGTCTTGCATATTGCTGATCTACGCAGTCTTGTACATTGCAATTGTGACATTGCCCTTATCAGCAGGGACAATGTACACATTTCTATGTCGTTTATGAAAAAGAATGTTGTTGGAGATGCTGCACACAAACAATAACAAGAATGCTATCAACCGACGCACACAGGAAAATTTTCCCAAAAACATGGCCAAAATTATTTTCTGTGTTTATTGAATTTATTATTGCATGATTATATGAAAATAAGATAATTTTAATAAAATTCACCATTTTCAAGTAAATTTACACGAAAATTTATCAAAAAGAAGAAAAAAATGAAAAAGTTTTGTTTTTACAACAGTACACCATACGGTTTGTTGCATTTGACATTTAATAATACAATATTTAAACATTTAATATATTGGAAAAAAAACGGTATTATAAATAAATAAATAAGTAGGTATATAGATAACAGTATTATACATAAATAAAAATGCGTGTGTATGTGTACATCATTCAATGACTTCTGAAACTGTAACTAAGCCTGCTTGCTCGACCTCTGGTTCAATTAGAAACTGAAGTACTTCAGACGGAAATGCATTTTTCGTTTTAGGGTTTAGTTTTCTCAAACCAGTTATAAATGGGTCAGAAGAAACCAACAAAATGTGAAAAACATCTTCCATATTTTGCTGCCTCGAAAATTTTCTTAAAAAACTTTCTCGAAAACGCTTTATGTCTTTGTTCCGTGATTCTTGGGCTTCTTCGCCGAGCTGTCAAATAGGAAGAATAGATTCAGATATAATTTCAGGGCTGTGTATTAATATTTTGTGTACACTTGTTGGCATATTATACCATGGGTACAGTTGCAAAAACATATTTGCTGTATCAATACAATATTCCTTAAATCGACCAATTTGTATTGTATATCCACTGGATATTGTTGACAAAACAACCCTGAATCGACATATGATGTTTTCATTTACGTTGGTTATATCCGAAGAAGTAACAGAGTCATGGAAAAATCGACGGGCAGTGTTGCCATCGTTCGTACTACCAAAACCTGGTTTTGGTTTGTCGACTAAAAGTCCCATTCGGCTTATAAATGCTTCTTGAATCCTTTTCTTGTTTTCCTCGACTTTCCTCTTGTTTTCTTCACCACGAGCTTGCCATTGTCCTATAGGCAGTTTGTAGGAGACATGGATTAAGCATTCAAAAAACCTTATCCAAGCATGCAAAGAGGATAACCCAAACCTCAGCTTTGACTTGTCTTGAACTTGCTTGTTCAACACCAAATCTATTTTATTGAAGTCTTTTGATGTTAGACCACAAAGATAACACCTTTGAGTTGAAGAGGTTTCAGTTATGGCATTGCAGACCTTACCGTCTATCATTGTTAGAAGCATTTTATGCTTTACTGAAATGCTTCCGTTAATATGATCAATTAAAGTTTATTTTAAAAGAGATATTTGGTTTTCGATGTAATCGAATTCTCTTACAGTTACATCTGTTGTTTCGTGGACGAATTGACGTCGTATTGGTCTACAGAACCTTGTGGATGATGGATGAGGATTTTGCCACAGTATAATTTTACTATGTGATTCTGGGTCACCTGACACTAGCTGGATAGGAACAAAAGATGTTAAGAAAATATTAGCATCTGAAATGTTTGGATCTGAAAAACGTTGCTTATATTCACTCATGCCTGAGCTTCCATCACAACCCCATTTAGAAATGAGGGGAATGTTAGACTTTTCATTAATATGCAATGTTTCTATAACATTTCTGATTGAATGAAACAAAAGTCGGATTGTGTGATCTAATAAACTTTTAAGCGGTGATTCTGCGATTGATTCAGTTATAACCAAGTTTTTAGGATAACATTTTTTTTTTGCTTCGAAAACAGCTGCATAGTTTGGATACATATGGTTATTATGTTTTATTGCAGAATCTCTAATAACATTGTATTGAAACTTAGTTAATTTCCCTTCAACAACTATAGAAAGAGCTTCTTCCGCTGTATATGGAATAATTTCCTGGTCCATTTTTTTCAAAGCTTTTTGATATTTTTCGGCGCGTGAAGGAGTTGAAAAGATTATATTTATCATCACATTTGAAGAATCTAGTTTTCCTTCTTCTCTAAGTAGCATCTGCGCAGCATAGCTTAATTCTTCGGTATTATAATTAGTACGCAAGTCTTCTGTTTTACGTCTCTTTGATCGTTCGCCTAGGTCCGAAAAATCCTTTTGAGGCCGTCCAACAAAGCCACGGGCTCGGCATGGAAAAGAAATTTCATATTGAAGCCAATTTGTATTTTGTTTTAAGAAGGTGTTGTAATTTCTTGAGGCGCTCAGCCATCTTCTTCTATGTTCATAAGCAAAGTGACTTAAATTTTTCTTTGTTTGCTCTGAAATTTCAATATTGGTCTCATTTTCAACCTTTTCTACCAAAAAAATAATTTTTTCTGTAATGTCACGAGATGTACAGCTTCTAAAAAATTCAGAAAGCTGATTTCTTGAAAGAAAAATGAAACTTGATTACGATCCTGTGTCAAGAAATAAAAAAATCTAATTAAAAAAAAAAATCACGGTCCTCAACACCCTTTATAGCCAATATTTGAAAAAGTCGCAAAAAGCCGCAATGTTTTAGGATTGTTTCCTATAAAGGAAACATTAACCTAACTTTAAACACTATTTTCATTACAAAAAAATGCAGATCAACTTAACTTTTTCATTACAGAAGATTTTTTTTTGTTTTTACTGCGCAAACACATTATCTTAAAAAGCTTACAAAATTTCTTTAGACTTGAAATATTGCAAAAAATGTCATTATACTTTTTTTTCCATACCACTAGCAACAGAATCCATATTAAATTATTTTACAAAGCACCAAAAAAAATTAATAAAAAATAATGCAAACTACTGCTTATCACAAACCAAACTTGCTACTGCACTCGCTAATTTAAAGTTTCCACTTTGAAAGCATCTACTGATTAAACAGTTACAATTTGCATCTCATGATCTATAAGGTTCAAAGCTCTTGCTATTTGTTAACAACTTGGCATTAAACAAAAACAACAAATCGTAATTTTTTTTTGTAGTTTTGACCATGAATTTGGGAAAATTTACCTGTGTGCGACGATCTGATTGTGAACGGCTTGGCAACATATTTAGCCAACTGATAAAAAGACCGATTGTTGGTAGTAATTAAGATAAAGTAATTTTTGTGTGTGAAGTGTTAATACATGATGCGATTAATTACCATTTATTGTATGCACATTGACAATGCAAGTGTAAGATTGTTTTAATCCTATATTCATCATCATGCCTGATGATGAGCGTAACCATACTCGCACCGTCGCAAAATTAAAACAGCATAACATCTTATTTTGACCTCTAGCCCACTAAAAGTTTTCTTAACGTTTATTTAAGTAAAAAGGTCATGCAAATAACCAATTATTGTAACCTGTGAATCCTAGGAATGATTGTATTCCCTTAACGTTTTTGGGTGCTTTTGCTGCTTTAATTTTTTATAATTGTTCGAGGTACATTAATTCTCTTTTCAGAAAATTACACTTGTCTGGTTGAAGCTTTACGTTGTGTTGGCGTAAGCGGTCAAATATTCGTATGAGTTTGGAATTATAGTCAGTTAGATTGTACCCGTAAAGGAATATGTCGTCGACGTATACGAAACAGTGAAATCCCTGTAAACCAATCAGTACTGTGTTCATTAGACGCCGGAAAGTTGCTGGTGCATTTATTAAACCAGCATACCATTATATTCGCAGTGTCCGTATGGGGTGCAGTTTTGCACCGGTCTTCATTATCTATAAGGATTTGATGAAATATGTTCGCAAGATCGAGGGTGCTAAAGTATGTTGCCCTACCTAACTGATCTAAGATATCTGTTATATTTGGTAAGGGATAAGCAGCGGCCACTGTCAGTTCATTTAGCTTACGAAAATCGACACACAACTCTCAATCGCTTGTTACCGTCGTTATCAGCTTTGTTCGGTACAAGGAGCAAAGGGGAATTCCATGAGCTAGTACTAGGCTGGATAATTTTGTTTTGCA
The DNA here is from genome assembly GCA_910595825.1 of Philhelius pedissequus. Lineage (NCBI taxonomy): Eukaryota > Metazoa > Arthropoda > Insecta > Diptera > Syrphidae > Philhelius > Philhelius pedissequus. The sequence goes on along the minus strand of OU343160.1, from coordinate 231,022,429 downwards.
GCATGTCGTTTACCTGTTTGTGGATCTCGGTTTTTTATGTGCCAGTGAGACTGTATGGCCTGACAAATGAAGGGGGTTTGTTTTGATCGGTGATGTTTTATGTTTAAGTGTTTCTGTGAATGAGAGTTTATCGACTTGGAGAAAAAATAAATCATTGTATTCTCTACAAATTTTGAGAAGTGATTCTTGCTCTTCAGCATTGCAGTGACTGAGATCAATAACCCACCTTAACTAATCCAATCTGCCTTTTACTTCACTATTTACTTGGTTAGATGCCAAGTTAAAATTATCTAAGTTATCCCACTCGAGATCAATATCTTTTATATTTACCATTTGCTCAGTTTCCAATGTGTTTATCATTAGAATATTTATATAGGAGTCTTTGGGTGTTGCTAGAGTTTCGCTTATTTATAACCCTGGCATAAATTATTTCTTTCCAATGACTATGTCTCCAGGTTGGGAATCTTGTTTATTTTCAAAAAGAAATTTTACTATCTGCTGAATTCGGGGTTTTAAAATAAAAACAGTTCGTTCATAAGTACTTTCAGTCGTTAGTGAAGTCGTATCTTCATACGGAGTTGTTTTATTTACAGTATTATTTTTTAAGCTCTTGTAAATTTGTTTATTAATATTTTCTTGATCCATTTTATGATTTCCTAAGCCTTTTGTGTGTGTTGTCTTACTTGCTCTGCTGACTCTTTTATACGATCAGTCTTACTTTCTGCTACACCTTTATTTTGGTTTGCTCCTTTTGGGTGGATAGTCTTACTTTCTGCTGATTCTTCTATATGATCAGTCATACTTTCTGCTATACCTTTATTTTGATTTGGTTTTAGACCTTTTGGGTGGATAGTTCTTACTTTTTGGTGATTCTTATATATGGTCAGTATTACTTTCTGCTACACCTTTATTCTTTATATATTTATTAGACTTGTTTTTGCTTTCGAAATTTAGAAAAGATTCTGGGTCGGTGGATCGTGATTCACATGACAACTCGTTACGGCTATGGATATAGGGCTCGTTCATTGAGCGAGCTGCATGTCTTTCTTTGATGCTCACCCTCATTATCCGTAGATAATGGCTCCCTCTCCTCTATTTCATTATTATTGGGCATTGGAATTTTTATTAAATTTCTTGATAATCTAATTGGCATTTAAATTTATAAAGGAAATCATTTCCTAGTATACCATATAATGATTTTCGGTTTTAAACTCAAAGAACAATATATTAACCCTACGGTTTTTACTAAATCCCAGCGATAGTTGGGATGGTATAGTGTTTATTACCGACTCCCAAACATTTCATATTCGATTTTTTAGTAGGCTATAGTCGGCTCCCGTATCAATTAGCATTGTCGTAAATATATCGTTTATCCGATGGGCTCAGTCTGATGCGTATGGTTGGTTCCTTGAATTCAGGCCAAAACGACACATGAAACTACAGACTTGGTTCCTTTGATGTTTGATGTTGACTGAAATTGGAGTATCTAACACCGTAATTATCATTTTGTCTTGTCACGTGCCTGGGCCTCGAATTTCCGCTGAAACTTGCGGTCGTAGCGTCACTTCTAAAGGGATTTCGCACTTGTGGAGGATAATTAATTAGTGGTTCATCCCTAGATAGACGCCACCCGCAGTTATCTTCTGTATGGTTACGTTTCTTACAGTAATTACAACTGAGGTACAGCACTTTCCTTTCAACTCTATATTTCAGTAACACGTTTCCCGTGTGGCCTGGCTTACCACAAGTTTGGCAGGATATTTTGTTGGATTTGGGTGCCTATTTTGGAATTTATTCGACTGTGTTTGGGGGAATTACTATGGCTATCTAACCTTGCGGCGTGACTCTCGGCATGGGCTATTGCTAATTTCAGGCTTGTGCCACTATGAGCCTTGGTTATTATTTTGAGTTGATCATTCTTCAGACCATCCTCGAACACTTGTATGACCTTACTTATTATTTTCGTCGACCAAAAATGTTCTTACCGCTTCGTCTTCGGTAATAGCGTACGTTGCAGAGTTAAGGTAACTCAATGCAGTACATACCCGCTCACCGAAATCCAGCTGCCTCATGGTTAGCAGTTCGTTGTGACTAGAGGAACGAGATCTTTCCTCTTTATACTCATATTCGAGTTTCTGTTTTAAATCCTTCCATGTTGGAAGGGTATTGTATTGGGTCAACTCAAAAGCAGGACCTTGTAACCTAGTTTTAACTATAGACAGGAAAGTTTGCTTTTCAGTTTAGTTCACTGCCTTGAACAATATATCCTCGCTGGAAATAAATTTGCCCAATTCTAATCGAAAACGGGGATGACGTTAAAAACATCAGTTATGCCTACTTTAATACTCGTATCCATCGTTGGTGGATTTGGAATAAGTTTGGTTTCTTTCTGAGGGAATAAAGCTAGAACCTCAAGCAGATCGGCAGTAGCTTTGGCTCACTTATTTGCCTCTCTACTGATTTGTAACCGCTTAATCGTTAAGTGAACACTTCATATAGTATAGCCAAAAAACAAAGGTAATAGGTTTTAAGAGGAAAAAAAGAGACAAGGGTGTAAATGTATGTACTAAATAATATAATATAATAGCTTAAAGAAAAATATTTTTTTTGTTTATTGCTGCTCACGGAACATATTTTAAATCTTCTTCCGTAGATGTAAGGTCGAAAATGTTTAAACAAACAATTTCTAGTAATTCCTTTTTCGTAGTGCTGTACCGAGTTTGAGCGTCATTCAAAGTGCGGCTGACGTAATAGATCGGTTTGTCTTTTTCAATTTCTCCCTATGATAAGATAGCGCCTAGTCCAATATCACTAGTATCTGTTGTAAATATGAAATCCTTTTTAAAATCAGGGTATACTAAGACAGGAGGTTCCATGAGTTTACTTTTTAATGTTTAACATTCTTCATCACAAAATGCATCCCATTTGAAAACTACGTTCTTTTTTAATAATTTTGTTAATGGCTTTGCTATGGTTGAAAAATTGTCTATAAATCGCTGGTAGTCACCTGTGAATCCTAGAAATGATTTTATTCCCTTTACGTTTTTCGGTGTGGGGTATGTTTTTAATGCTTTAATTTTTTCAGCTCACTTTCGGAGATAATATGTTCGAGGTACATTAATTCTCTTTTCAGAAAATTACACTTGTCTGGTTGAAACTTTACGTTTTGTTGGCGTAAGCTACGGGATGTGTTGCTAAGTAGACGTGCAAAATAAAGTGGTAATTATTATTCGGTTTTTCAAACGTCAATAACGTACCAAGGTAGCTATTCTTACACTAGAAGAGTGCAGAAAACAATTGTTCTTAATTAAAAAGTAAAATTTAAATTATAAGTGACATTAATTTTTTAATAAAAATAGCTTTTCATAAATTGTCATTTACTTTGGCTAGTAAATTAACCTTAAAGTTAAATCACAACTGTGTACCTAAGGGTGACTATTAATAACACCAACACATGAAGTATATCTAATACTGTGTGTGAAATAGATTTCGAATTGATTCTCTTAAATACAATATGTAATAAACTATTTAAACTCAAAATATCCCAACCAATATTATTGAACTGAAACTCTCCTTAATCTCATTTACTCTCGGAAGCTATATATATTTATGTCTTCCAAACGCAATCGACAAACCTCTTCTTCCTCCCCTGAGCAGCAGCAACCGTTCCTTGGACCTAAACAAATAAAAACCGTCTTAAGCGAAAACGACACATTGAAACCGAACTCTCCAAAACATCTCTTGTTGGACACTGTTGGCAAATATTCCACAAAAGGAAAGCGCAACCATTGTTGCACTACTCTAAACTAAATTAAATGATTTTGTAGAGAGGATAACGGCGAAAATTAACATTGATGTCTTAAGCTTAAAAAAACGATTGATGACGTAAACGAGAAGATGAAAACTATTGAAAACAAACTCAATGAAATCGCCGTCATTAAAATGGAAAATTCATCATTTAAAGCAGAGTTAACAAAACAAAACGATGCACTTCAATTAATCACTGCACGAATAGAAAGATACGAAGAACGCCAAAAATATAAGGAAACAGAGAGTGATGCTCTTACACATGGTCTACCAAAGCTAAAAAATGAAAATTTAATTGGAATATTTAATAAATTATGCGATCACATTGGTATTAAACCACTTGTTGTTCGAGATATGTTTCGTCCAAAAACCAAACATCACCCAGTCCACCGGCAGTAGTTAAATTTCTTACAACTCGCGACAAAAGCACCGTCTTACGCTCGATAGCAAATTACCGCACCAAAACAAAAAAAAAACACTGCCTTCGCGACATGGGACACTCATCGGATAGAACTATTTCTATGCATGAATGTTTGACCGCAAAAAATAGAGAACTACTACAAAATGCACTGAAGAGGTACGGAAAACTGTTTACTGCTTTCACTCTACGAGGCTTTGTTTATGTTAAAAAGCGCTATGAAGAAAAAGCTCTTCTTGTTGAGAATTCGCATTTGCTGAATGATTTTGCTACGATAACAACAGCTGATCAATATAATATTTTTATTTTTATCATTTTTTTGTTTGTTTTCATTCTTATTTGCTCATTCTTTATTTCTCATTCTCCATGATTTGTCGTTTGTTTCGCCATTTCTTATAGTTGATGGAAATTTCAACAATAATGTACTGCAAAGCACTGAGCTGATTAACAGTATGAGGTCGCTGAATTTATTTCCAGTAAACGTATCAACACCGACACTAAAAACAATAGCACCCTTTTGGATATGTTTTTTGTAAGTCATTTAAGTAAAGTTCTTTCTCTTTTACAGTCAACTTTGTGCCTCAGATTTTTCTCATCACGACCTAATTTACTTGACTTTCGAATACACACCTGTCTTTTCTCTCACCTTTTTTACATTTAGAGATTTTAAAAACATTAATAGACATCAATTAGAAATTGATTTGAGTTCAATTGATTGGAATCAAATATACTATCTCTCATCGGTAGATGATCAGTTATCTTTTCTGAATATGTACATTAACCATCTATTCGAAGTGCATGTTCCTCTTAGAACTGTACTATAGCAAAATAAGACTCTGTTGGTTTAACAGGAGCATTGAGGCTCTCATCAGAGAGCGTGATATGGCATACCGAAGATGGAAAATATTTAAGATTGATGAATTATATAGTAGTTACAAGAGACTAAGAAATAGGGTGATGTGTGTATTACCTATACCAATATCAAAGATATTGGTATAGGTAATAAAAATATTAATAATCTATCTAACGTTGATTGAGAAGTTCTGAACAAAAAATTCACTGAGGTTAATAGTTCAGGTTGCGGGTACCTAATGGATGAGAGCGAAATAAATTTTGTTTCGGGGGATGATGAAATGTTAAAATTTAACTTTTCGACTGTTGATGAAACTGATGTTCTCAAAAGCTTCTTAGCAATAAAATCTAACTCTGTTGGAATTGATGGTATGCAACCAGTTTTTATTAAAGCCATTTTACCATTTATATTTAAATATGTTACACATATGTTTAACAGTATTTTCATGACAAGTACGTTTCCATCTGCCTGGAAACGAGCTAAGGTTATCCCAATCCCGAAAAATCGGAAGTGTGATGAATTTCGACCAATTGCTACCTTACATTTTTCTCGAAAGTCTTGGAAAGAATCATGAACACTCAAATACGCTGTTATTTATCTGCACAAAAACTGATTTGCTCTCATCAGTCTGGTTTCAGACCTAAACAAAGCTGCACAACTGAAGGAATCAGGAGTGCTGTCGACAATGATAAAGTAACAAGTCTCACTCTCTTAGATTTTTCAAAAGCATTTGCTACTGTCAATAAAAATATACTGTGTAAAAAGCTATTAAGCCAATTTCATTTCTCATCGTCATCAGTCAATTCCGTTTTATAAAGGGGTTCATCAGGGCTCTATTTAAGGTCCTTTGCTGTTTTCAATGTATATTAATGACCTGCCTTCCTGTTCCCTAAGGTCTTCCTTGCACATGTACGCAGATGATGGTGATGGTGTATGTCTTTATTTGGAACTTTCTTTTTTTCTTATTTTTTTATTTTTAATATTCTTTATTTTAAATGATTAGTGTGTTATTAATGAAATGAAATGAATTGTCAATTTTGCAACACATTATGAATAATAATTTATAAAGTTATATATTTTTATGTACTGACATTTGCTCTAAATTAAAAGATATTGTATCTTACTGAGTAATTATTGCAATAAACTTAAACTAAACTAAACTAAACTAAGCGGGCAATATTCTTATGATCGAGTTCGATTTTCGACCAATAACTAAGAGAATAGTTCAGTAGAATATTCAATCCATGTGTGAAATCAATCGATTGGATTTTCATAATGATGAACAAAACAAAACTATGTAAGTATGTGTCCAAGTTTTAAGAAAATCACTTCAGCTTCTATCATTGTAATGCTGACTTTGATGAAAATCTTAATATATACATTTTTTTTATTACATTACCCAATTGTGCCTAAATATATACACCAAATGTATCGCAATTAAAAATAAAGATTTTTTTTTGTTTTATTTGCCAATAAATTCTAATTTAATGTTTATTTACTTGATTGGTTTTTATTTTAAATTATGTTCTAATATTTATGGAGTCTGTTCATAATAGCATAAGTCAATTTTTTACGAAAATAATCCACCGTTTTTTTAATCAGTTCATTAATAAAGGGAAAGGTGGTTTTTGGTAATCTTTTCTTTGAAAAAATGATTATTTTTGGTACCTCTAATAAAATTTTTTTTTGGCTTTGGATTTTCTGTAAAACGGTTCATTTTTATTGTTTTCAAATTATTCAAAAGATTCAACCTTCCATGAAAATAGATTAAGCACGAAAAGATGGTTTATCGTTTCCTGTTTTAACGTTTCATTGTAACAAAAGTATACTTATATATATATGTACTTGATTAACAGGGAGTTGTAATTTAAATAAAATGTTTTGTTTTCTTAACCTCTTTTTTCCAACTCTCCAAGTGCTTGGAGTGCTTTTCTACGGTACATTTTGGATGGCGGAATTGAAGAAAGGTTTCTTGGTTTTTTTTTGGCGTTAGTGAGTCTCGCCACACAGATGAGCTGACAAAGCATATTTTTTAATATTGTACTTGATATCGCAATCAATATGATATGATAAAAAATCTTTGATAAAAACTATATCAAACATCTTATGGCGCCCAAGAAACATTTTTAGCGGTATAAAAGCATTTATAGTCCTTCAAAAGCTAAATCTTAAAGCTGTTTATTTAGCAAGGAGCTCTATATGTGGATTTAGAGCAAAAATCAAGCTCCCATGTAGCTAATTCATTAAGCTTGTGAGCTCTTTTTTGGTCTTATTCAGCCTGTTATCAATTGTAAAACTGACTTGAAGCTCTGTAGTACATGGGTTTCAAACTATTAAAACACAACTTTTGACATATTATTGTTTGTATTCTCCTGCAAGGACAAACTAATTGGCGAATCTTACGGCAGCAATGTCTGGGGAAGAGGGTGGTGGTAAAAAGAAAGTCCTTGATGCTTGTCCAATGGCTAACTCACGTTTTAAATTTTTTTTTAATAGTCTTTCTGAAATTTTTACTAAGACTGGCTTTCCTTAGAATTGGTTCAAAATTTGCAAACTGATGTTGAATTTGCAAAAAGAGAAATCGAAAGTTTCGAGTCTTGGGAGAGCTCTGACTTTCTTAATAAATATAAATCCATTTTGGAAAGCATAAGCAATTGCGCGGAAACACCACGAACACGAGGATTGCTCGAAATTGATTCCAAAACACGATATAAATGTCGTTTTGTAGAAAGAAAGACAATATTATATCCCACACAAATACAAGATATAAAACGTTCAAGAATTTATTTTTTAGATTTACTTAATAAATCAAAATACGATAATTTCGAAGTTTCCAATCAAAATTAAAAAATATCTTTTTTAATACATTTTTGCCCTGGGCATTTTGACTTTACAGCTTTAAAAAATTAACTTAAAGTTTTGTATACAACTTCTACTCTTCGAAAACTTGACGTTTTAGCAACCATTTAGAAAACGAAATATTGCGTGATACATTCCCGCAAATTTATAACTTAACAATAAATTTATTTAAGATATTGTATTTGAATCCGAAAAAAGATTTCTTTCGAAACCGCTTTTATTATGCATTAAGCGCATTGTTACATTTAACTTAAATGACTTAAGGTATAACAAATTTGGTTTAAATTGCTGAACCTTATGGTTTCATACTAACTTAAGCAGTGAACGAAATAATTTCAAGTAAACTTCCGAAATAAAATTTTTTGGTGACTAATTTTTCTTCGACCTACCTTTTTTTGAAGTTATTCACGCCTCTCCACTGATACATACTCACATATATCTTTCACTTTCACTATTATATGTACATATTTACATACCTAGGTTCCATCTAAGTATGTATGTACATAAAATATAGCTATTACCTTCCTAATAATTAAAAATAAATCCATTTAAATATACATTTGTAGGTAGGTACCATTCAACAATGTATTATTCTATTTGAACCTGCATAGGCTTACCTACCTACTAACAGCGTCAATGTTTAGCTACATTAAGGTTGTTAGCTACAGGAGCAAGTTCATTCCATCCAGTCCTGCATTTGATTTTAATCTGTCCATGTAAATTTTTATCTTAATGTCCATTATTATTTCTTCACTAAGCCACCGTCTTCGATGGTTTAGCGAAGGACTAAGTTTGTAAATGTGAAATATCAGAAATTCTGTTGTATTATTAGCATTTTGCACACACCATATGGAATAAGTCCTAAGCCTTTATTAATTTAGGTGTATAACTTCCTCATTCATTCCTGTTTTTTTAATATACTGTATATTAATAATATGTTTTGTTAAGGTTTTCTTATTTTAAAGTTTTAATACTTAACAACCTTAAATATGTTAAAAAAATATATATATAACATAAGAGCAAAGCACTTATAGTAGATAATAGCTATAACATGATACATGACCTAGTTTCTAGGACATACATCACCAACATGCAACCTATTTAAATAAAAAATAAAATTCATTCAAAAATTAATTTTAATTAGAAGAAATAACTTATTCAAAATTTTGATATTCAGAATTAGTTTGGCTTATAATACGTATGTATCATTGTAGGTACGTATTCACGTATGAACAACAATAAGCGATGGAAGTAACAAAATTACTTACATTGCTACATTAAGGCAAAATGAAAAATAAAATCCATTCATAAGTTCATTGTATTTATATGCCTCTTTGCCTTATCCTCATATAAAATAGTAAACTACAAATGTGATGTCAAAAAAATACACCACATTTGGTTTTCTCCCTTTTATTCAATATTGCTATAAGAACAGAAATAAAACTACCTCATCTCTTCTTTTCCCTCTTTTATTTCTCTGCCCTGCTCTCAAACAAATAACTGCAAAACCAGATTTCTCGACACAAGCGCCATCTGCACAGGCTCGCTGATGAACAGATTTTCATGTATTTTCATGAAATATAATATAAATACAATGACCTAACTTCCGATTTGCTAGTGGAACCCATGATGAGTAGTAGAACTTATTGAAGACTGGATGAATTTCCTCGTCATGACTATTAATATCTATATACAATGTCTTTATAAAATGCTGTCACTTTAAAATTAACTCTAAACCATATAAATGCTATGGGTATATGTTGATGACACTATTCATGGGAAAAAAAGCATAATAGTTTTTCGGATAGCTTAAGATTAATTTTTGGTAAGCTGTTTTGACATGTTTGATGTTTTTACACGGGATTACAACTTTAACCAAAGCGGAAATTTGTTAATTTACACATTGAAGTCAAAAAGGGAGTTTTTTTATTAACTCAATTTTCTTACGTGTTTCTTTTGGTAAGCCACTTCCTGTATCCCATATTGTAATACAGCAGTCAGATCTATTACGATCATGTCCTATGGCCAACACATTTGGTTCGATATGACTCCACGCAAGACACAAGCATGATCTTTGTTGCCTAGGAGCTGAAATTTGGCATTATAAAGTTCGTATTTATAAACTTACTTACTGAATTCTAAATTTTGTTCTGTACTCAAGTTAAAGTTACAAATTCCAACTTTGCCATCAGCCAATCCTACTGCAAGGATAGTGTCTTTGTTATAAGAAGTCTGCAAACATCTAACATATTGATAGCGACTTTCTGAGGCAAGATATGTAGCAATATGCTTGGACGACAGTTGTAAATCACGATCTAGCATCAAATTGTTAATAATTACAGTTTATATAATTAAGAGGAAATATTACTTCGGAAAGGATCATTAAGGGTCTTTGGAATAACTTTGTAGAGACTTATTTCCTGGCCCCACGTAACAAACATCTCATCAGCGTTTGGAAACCAACTTAATCCATGTATGATTCCATTCATTTTACTGTTTTTTTTTATAAAAAAAACTTATTTACTAAACCTGTTTAAAAAAAACATTTATTACAATAAAATATTAGGTCGGTTTGTAATCTTGTGAATTTGTACGAATTCGTAACAATTTGTAAAAATTTTCACAAAATGCGGTTTAACTCTAAAGTAATACTACAAAACCTGCCAAAGTAGAGGAGAAAAATTTCCTCTACGTTGAAAAAGTTGCGAATTCTTATGGCCTTTTCGATTGGCCGTCCAGAATACGTTCCTCCAATAAAACACCCGGAAACAATTTGACTGATTCTGAATTGTATGTATCACTGCGTTTGTGAAAATTAAATTTAAAAAAATCACATCGGCTAAAAAGAATTTCCGAAACACTTGAATTCAACATTTAATCTTAATCTTTTTATGTTATTTTACCAGAAAAGTAGTTTAAATTCAATAAACACATCGAATCTCGAATCTGCACAACAAATCAACCCGATTATTTTAATTATGTGAGTGTATCAGTGATTCTGTTTTCGATTCTAAATAAAAATCCAGAATAGTTTTCTGTTTTGTTTCGAGTAACAAATGTCATTTTGTGAGGGTCAGAAAAGTTCTGGCCGACCAATCGAAAAGGCCATTACTACCTACAAGAATTTTTCTGGGTTTGTCGCAAAAACTGTCAAAGCAACATGGCAAGATTGTTCTGCCATTTGCTGGAGTTAGAGATGGGCACATTTGAAAGATATGAGAACTTAGGCGAAATGTAATTATTTGTGAACCTGAATGAAATGTTTGTATTGAAAAGTAGAGACAAACAGAAATAAGGAAAAAACGCAGTAAGGAAAACAAATGATCGAGAAAAAATTTTAATATTTGTTCACTGGTATTACCGAGTCTTCTTATTTCATTCTATAGAATATTTTTCTCGTGTGCCCTATTGTTTGTATTGCGTGATTTGTTTCTCTTTATCTATTATTTTTTTAGTTTATTTTTGGTTTGGCTGGAGAGTTTATTCAATTAAGCCCATCGCTACAGTCATTCTTTGTGTCCATTGTCGTTTTATACACAAATGTAGCCAACAAAAATAAGCCGTAATAAGATTGGAAGCCTTCGTACGTTTCCCCCCCAAATCCGATTAATTGACATTCTTGTATTTGTAGCTTTGAAACTATATTCGTGAATAGATGGAAATCGAAAAGCAAAACAAAAACAAATTACAAGGCTTCGTTGGCAATGGGTCTATAAGAGGAACAGAAAATTTTGTTGGGTGCGTTTTTATCAATAAATCTAATGGAATAGGAACAGAAAAGTTACTTGGGTGCGTGTTTCACCTTTTAGGCAAAGGTCAAATGAAAGCAGAGGTTTCAGGTCCTTATGTTATTAGTTTATGGTGGCCAATTTGCGTTTGTTTATTTAGTTGCCAGATTTACAAAATTTCAACCACTTTTGAAGTTTTTCAGTTGTTAACCATATACTAATAACATAAGGACTCGAAAAATTTTCTGACTCTTGACATTTGCCAACGAGTTGAAACACGCAACAAGTAACTTGTAAGTTTTTCACCAAATTGGCACCATAGATAAAAATGCACCCAAGAATTTTAACTGGCCCTCTTTTTATAGCCATATACACACAACCACGCTAGTAATTTGTTTTTGTTTTCGATTTCACATATATCTAATGATGGCCTTTCAATGGTAAAAATACAACAAAGTAAATAAATAGGTTTTGGGGGGCAAAACGTACGAAGGTTTCCGATCTTAGTATGGCTTATTTTTGGTGTTACCCTTCTAACCATTACTACGTTTATATGGCCAATTGAATAGGTATTGAATCAGGATATAGGGTTTTGTATACTTGAATCGGATTAAAATAGGATTACTCGATCCGTTCCCACTAGAAGAGCTGAATCGAATTGAAAATGTATTTATATACCTGAATCGAGAAATTGAAGAATCGAATTCTCATCTGATTCTTGGTGTGTGTGTGCACGAATAGTATTTTTTTGTGTTCGGTGGGTTTCCGTTTTCTTTTTTTTTCTGTTGCATGTTTTTTTGTTTATTCTGTAACCTCAAATTGTCACTTCGATTCTATTTGAATTCAATCTTCCGATCCCACGAGGTCATATATCTGAATCGAAATCTCATCGATTCGATTCGATTCCTCAATTCATTCATATTAACGGGGTACATGATACAACCATAAACTAATCACTAAAAGACCAGAAACCTCTGCTTTCATTTGACATTTCCCTACAAGCTGAAACACGCACACAAGTAACATTTCTGTTCCTCTTCCAATAGACGCATTGATAAAAACGCACGCAAGACTCTTTTCTGTTCCTCTTCCTATAGACACATAGACAACACAGCTCTAGTAATTTGTTTTTGTTTTGCTTTTCGATTTCCCATCTATTCATGGATAGAGTTTCAAAGCTACAAATACAACAATGTAAACAAATGGGATTTGGGGGGTGAAATGTACGAAGGTTTCCAATCTTTATTATGGCTTATTTGTGGATACAACCATCAACTAATCCATAAGGACCCGAAACCTCTGCTTTCATTTGACATTTGCCCACAAGCTGAAACAAGGCCACTAGTAACTTGTCCGTTCATCTTCCAACTGACACTTGAAGTTTGACATTTTGCATTAATTGTATGGAAACTATTGTAAACAAAAGATATCTAAAAAGAAAAGTGTAATAATAAATATATTAAATAAAAACAAATCACGTGTGTTCCCTTAAACAAAAAGACAAAATAATTATATATTTTAAATTTAAAAAAACAACTAATTATTCGGAAACTGCAAGTTGTAAGTCTTCATACCATGCATTTCAAAAATGAAGTGTACGTAGAAAATATGGAGATTTTCCCTTAACTTCTATTTATTATTATTCATAAATAGTAGACATATAATAACTGAAAAATAACAGCTTCATGGATCAACATACATACGTGCAGAAATCAATAAATTAATGTGCATGAATTCAAATGCTTGTTTTTATTTTCGTGGTTTTAATTTATAATTTTTTTTTTGTATTTTCTTTTCTTTGAGTTTTTGTTTTCTTTTATTTCTCTATTGAGTTCTCGTATTCGAAAAAAAATCGCGATCGGAAAAATTGTGACTTAATTCTGCTATCGTAAGCCTTATAGCCCGTTTTCATTAGGGCAAATTACGTAATTTCGTTGAAAATTTGCAAATTGAGTCCCAAATTATCTCATTTCCCATACAATATAAAATTTCCAAATTGAGACAATTTGCACGAAATTATCTCGCAAATTGAATGAAACCATTCAGTTAAAACTAACATTCACTTAGAACACAACCTTTGCTGAATAAATTGAATCAAAACTGAATACAAACTGAACCACTTGATTCAAATTGTCAAACTTGACGTTTTCAAACAACAATAGTTTATTCTTACACGCTGTGCAGATGAAGAATTCTGAAAAACAAATTCTGCAATGTAAAATTTGGACGAAAATCTCGGAAAAAATTAAATGCATAACAGATTGTGTTCTTTCGGTGGATGGAAAAATTTCCGATATACAGGCTGATATCTCATACGGATTTGCTTGGAGCTACCGAAGACAATCAAGTATAAAAATGTATACTAATTCCAGAAATCCAGAGCATTGCTTAGGCAAAACTCGAACTTGGGACGAGAAGTTCTGCTGGATATATATACGATGAACTACCCAAATATGTTATGATAATGTGGCAAAAAACACTTTAAACAATGAATGATTGCGATCTGAATTTGTTTGTTTCTGGGCTCGCAAACAGATTTCTTTGTTACTTGGCTACACGAACTATTACAAAAACTCCAAGAAGTTATTTTACTAGCTGTAAGTATATATTGTATATATTGAATTGAAAATAAAAACAAATGATTTTCATTCTTGCAAAAAAAAAGGAAAGATAAGAAAGCAAAACGACAAAAAACACTTAAATAGCCTCGGAACACAAATCAAATGAATCAATTTATTATCGATGTCTCCGCCGTCAAACTTGGAGCAAAAAATTGTTTTGAGGTCGATGGCAATGCTGTGCACAAAGACAAGACAAGATGAATCGGAACACAAAGATAAAACGGCTTTGATCTTAGCAGTATGTTCGCCACCACCCAATGGGAACACAATTGGTAAGTAGTATTATGTATCCCAATTCTTGTGTCCATCGTCACACTAGAACAACAATATTTCTCAAGATATTTTTTTTAAATAGGAATACCTTGGCAAGCATCCCGAAAAGAAAAAGGAGAAAACACACCCTTCTAGAAGACCTTCGATAAGTTGAAAACCTTATACACACACGTCATCACGTTAGATTACTTCTAGTATACAAAATGAATTCTAAACACAAACTATGGTACTGTCTACCGCTGCCAAATACAAGTTTCATTTCCCATATAACATAAAAGAAACCATATTCAAAATTTGAATTCTTCAAGGATCTTAGCCAAATAATAACTACATAATTGGAGGCAGCCCATATATCTGATGTTCTAGTCGACAACAATAGAGGACTTTGTTATAAGAAGTAAGCTAAGTATAGTGGTTTTATTGTTTGAAACTATCTTGCTATAATGTAACAGTAATGCAATGAACATGAATTTTTAAACAAATACTTTTTTGTTGTCTTAACCAATAACGCTATTGAGCTGATAAGTGAAATCATATTATTATACTGTCGTGTAAATTAAAAAAATACAAGTTTATTATAAATTTGAATTCAATTGTTTTTTATTTGTGATTTTAGATCTGTGATCTGAAATAAAATGGGGAAATTAAAATTAAGTAAGAATTTATAGCAATTCCTTTCTTTTTTGAGAAATCGTTTAGCTCATTCTTACAAAATTCGTCCGAGTATAAAAAACATTACAAACGTTCCAAATTAAAGCTAGTACAATAAAGTGTGTAAAATAACCTTATTAATATAGGTATATCAATTTCGATACAATTTTTTACACTTAAATTAAAATAGGTACGTGTGTATGATTTTAAATTATGTAAGTTGGGAGAGTAATATGTATCAAGATGGAACCTCTAGGTTTGTAAATGTGTACATATAATAACGAAAATGAAGGATATAGTTGGGTAGGTAGCCAAATACATATATCTATAATTTAGTTGCAATATGCATACAAAAGGTCCATGTGATTTTTAAAGATACTGTATGTAGTATTCAGTGACTTACGCAACAATTATTAAAAAGGGAATAATAATAAGGTAGAAATAAATGGATAATAACACATAATTGAATGTTTTTATTTTACTTAGTTTTTATAGTTTGAGGGAAAACAAATATGCCATTTGAAATCCATGATAAATAAGATTATTTAAAAAAAAATATCGTTGCAGCGGCTTTTTTTTAAATAATTTTTGTATGTATAACATTTTATATTGCTTAGTTGTTATAGTTTGAGGGAAAACAAAGATGAAATTTAAACTCATGGATAAACAGGAATATATCAAAACAAATTTCAAAAATCGTTGCAGCTGTTTTTTAATAAATTAATTTTGTATGTATAAAATTTTGAAAACATTTTTAGAATAAAAAATTGAAACGCCATTTTGAAGATATTATTAATATTCATATAAAAATTTCAAAAAATGTATTTATTTTTAAAAAAATCGAAAACCTTTTTTTTTAAATTTTCGTACGCAGTTTTATTAATTTTTTAATTTTAGTGAGCATTTGTATAAAAAATTATTTTAATCGGTTCATCCAATATTGAGAAAGTCGAAAATATGAAAAGTGGTTCTATTTGAAGTACTGTTAATAAGTACGCAAAAAAACAATTTTATAATTAAAAGTGAAAACACACAAATTCTTGGACCCGTTTTTGAGAAATACATTTTTTCCTTAAACGTTTTTTTACATTTGTATGGGAGGTACCGTTGTTTATTATTTTAGAAAAATATTTTTTTTAATATTCAAGATAATGTCAAAAAACCACCAAATACGAAGTTTTGAAAAAATCTTTTGAAACGTTTTCGATACGAAGTTTTGAAAAAAATCTATTGAGACGTTTTCGAAATTGTGAGTTTTCAAAAAAAAAATTAATTTCCAAAAAAAATTTGTTTGAAAAATTTTAGTATACAATAGTGTTTAAATTCTCTGGGAGCTTCTGCGTGAAAAAATTCAAAACAATCATATTAACCGTTTCCGAGAAAATCGAAAACCAAAAAAATGGTTCTACTAGAGGTACCAAAAATTACTATTTTTTTCCAAAAAAAAATATCAAAAGGTACCCTTTTCCTTCATTAATGAACAGTTTTTTTTTATGAAAATCGTTGGAGCCGTTTTTGAGAAAAATAAGATTTTTGTTTTTGACCAAAAAAAATTTATGGGAGCTACTGTTATTTGTCGTCTTAAACAAACAATGAAAAAAACGTGTGGGCATATTACCGACAAATAATATGTACCAAGTTTGAGGCAAATCTATCAACGCGTTTAGGCTCTGTAGACTCGAGGACAGACAGACAGATGGGATTGGGGGTCCCACTTTTTTGGTGTTCTCTATGATCGTAATGTCATGTTTTATTGTTAGAAAAAATTTATTTTTTTTTCGAATACATAACTTATGCATATAGTACCTATAATCGCAAGTAAAAATGTATGTAAATACATACATATGCTATCCGTAGCCCAATAAGGAATTGTATGTTCTCCCACTGAAACAGAAATAAAATGCAACTTTTACCCAATGCAAAAACATGAAAATGTATTCTTTTTTTTGACAATTATTTAACATTTATTTGACTTTTAATTCCTCAACTAAGAACAAACATAAAACTTTAACATTTTCATCTACATGAGAAGGATACTCCCACAGACTGGATAACCGAATCGAGTCGAATCCCTCTCGGCAATAGGCCGAGGCATTCCTTCTTACCTGTTACAATTTTTTTATATGACGTTCAGCTTGATATCGTTCCAGGATGGTTTTCGTAAAATCAATAAAGTCCTGCATGAACCACGTTCTATAGAAGATTTCGGAAACTGGTTCCTTGTAATTTAGCCAAAGCACTAATTTGCCTCAATGCTTCCTTTGTACTCTTGACAATGTCTTCGAATACACTGAACATAATGGCCAGTTTATCACATAATGGACCACCTGGGTTCTTGTTTTCCAGGCATTTTGTTTTAATTGTTCCAATTGAATTGCACAATGATTGACCACGTTTCTGAGCAGTTTGTCATTTGGCGAAATTATCGAGCAAGACCTTTGTGATTGTATCAAGACGTTTCTTGCAGGACAACAGTTGGTCACTTTGTAACTTTTGTTTGGGGATATCGAGAACTTTGGAAAGAATTTTGTTTCTTGCTTTTTATTAGACAATGTATTTTCTTACATCTTACAGGTGTTAGGGTTCAATGGACTTGAAGACGGCTTTAAATAAAAAAAAAATGAAAATCCAAAACATTATCATAAATTATAGCGAATTACGAACATTCATATCCCGAATATGTACTCCAATAATAGTCTATTTTCATCGACATACAAAACTCTATCTAATATATCTCTTTCATGTTCCTAAATAGTAGAAAACCGTCAATTTAAACAGCTAAACATATATTTTTTTTTAAATTACCAATATCAACGATGGATCGATTTTCCAAATCACTTGAAATAACTCTGTAGTTTTGTGGGGCTGTGGAATAAAATTAATAATTAAGGTTTTTTTCTTTTTTGTGTACAATCATATTTATTATTTTCTTTTGTACCATTTTTAGTATGGAGCACTATATTTTATGTAGGTTTTTGGAAAGGCGATCGATTAATAATCAACTTTTAACAACTTTTAGAACTGTCAAATGAAATTCAGCCAAATTCAGCCAGATGTCAAACGAAATGAGATAATTTGTAATGAAAACACTTTTTTTGTAATTTGCCAAATTACGTAATTTGAGCTCTAATGAAAACGCACTATTAACTACATTCAACCCACTTTTGTGCAAAAGTAAAAAAAAATGTTTGTCTTTTTCCAAAACACATTCGATCCTATCTCACATTTCAAGCCTTACAAAAGTATTTTACTTTTGCACAAAAGTAAAAGTTAAGCCTTAACTACATTCAACCCACTTTTGTTCAAAAGCAAAACAAAAAACTGTCATTCCAACACACATCCAATCCTATCTCATATTTCAAGTTTTACAAAAGTATTTTACTTTTGCACAAAAGTAAAAGTTAAGCCTTAACTATATTCAACCACCTTTTATACAAAAGGAAAAAAAATGTTTGTATTTTTCGAACACTCCTATCTCATATTTCAAGTTTTTCAAAAGTATTTTACTTTTGTACAAAAGTAAAAGTTAAAAGTGCCCTAACTTTAGAATACTACCGGAAATCACTACTAGATGTCTCTGATGAGAGGGAAATGTGGCGACACTGAAGCGACAGTCGCTACCTCTGTGTCTGAACTTCAACAGGTTGACTCCAACTGTACCTAAATTCCAAACGTACAAAAAGTCCCAAAAAGGGAACTTCCTCCAACGATCCGTCGTCTGGCGTCCAACAGATCACACGCAATTAACTTTTATTCTCTTAACTTCAATAAATACTTTTGTACATACTTTTTCCTATCATTAAAATCAGTTAATCATTTATTTAATTATCATTTAATATAAATAGCCTTTCATTTTATAACTTCATTTTGCTTCCCTATTATCGCTGCAGTAGCGTTCATTAATACCTTGGTTGGTGTCAAGGAAATATTCCTACTACAACGCGCCATTGGAATCGTACTGTGTTAGCCACAAATAACAATATAATAGTTAGTGTCAAGGGACATATTATAGCCCGTTTTCATTAGGGCAAATTACGTAATTTCGTTCACAATTTGCAAATTGAGTCCCAAATTATCTCATTTCCCATACAAAATCAAATTTCCAAATTGAGATAATTTGCACGAAATTATCTTGCAAATTGAATGAAACCATTCAGTTAAAACAACATACAACTAACATACAAATCGAACACACCTTTGCTGGATAAATTGAATCAAAACTGAATACGAACTGAACCACTTGATTCAAATTGTCAAACTTGGCGTTTTTAAACGTCAACAAACATGCTAGCTATTTGAAGTTATTTATTTTTTAACCGAAGAAAATAAGCTGTGTCGAACCCAACAAGGAAACTAATTATATAACGCATTTGTTAATCTAATGTCTTTTTGTTAATTTAGAATTCTCAAGGAAAACACCGGGCTTCATCAAATAGAGATCAACACTGCTATCATAGAGAAACTAATATAGAGGCACGACTTCGAGGGTTTATTCTCTTTCACCCTACAAGCTAAATTGAGAGAATTTCCTCCTTTTCGACAAGCATGTGTTAGTTGCCCGTGCATTTTAAATGGAGCAGACACCAACAGGGGATTATCGAAACGGAGGAGTGCGCATTCCCAATTTTGGTAGATATGGTGACCTTATATATTTTAAATGGAAATCCGTTAAATTCAAAAATTGAAAAATGATTTGCTTTTTAGTTAAATTGTATTTTTAAAGGCCTTAATCAAACATAAAACATACTAATAAAAGCTTTTTGTTGATTCTGGCTTACAAATTAAGCAATATTTATTAATTTTATGTTCAAAATGAAGAAAATCCAATCAAAAAGTAGAAGCAAACCATAGCATATTAATGCGTACGTGCCAAAATTCCACCACAAGAAAAGACCAGTTTACTCAATTTGAGGTGAGTATTTTGACAGATGACAAAACAATAAAAAGAATGATATTCATTTCAAAACAAATATTGGAAGTGCGCGAGTTTTATTTTATTTATTTTGTATTTTGTCCTGTAATTTAATTATAAAATATATTGTAATATGATTAAAAATGAAACTGTCCAATCGTCAAATTCATCACTTTTACAATCTCCGTGTTCCACACCAGTTGCTATTGAAAATTCCGATCCATCCATACGTTCTACACAAATATTAACTCAAAAAAATATTTTCGTAATTTAACTAATTTTTATCTTCCATCATACCAAACCAATCTTAATCTTCCCGAAGTCATTGGTAAATCTACTTTGAAAACAAATTTCGTTAAGCATCTTGTATTGGCTCACAGTAAAAACAATGTTAAACCAATTGAACGCATGAAGAATGCCTTGTTTACAGCAGAAATCCACCAAGAAATGGAGCACATGCGATTGACTAAAATGTATCACATCCAAGCGTACGCTTGGTCGCATTTAGTTCGTGGAAATTGCTTTTGTGTGAGTTTCCGTCTAGAATCGAAAGGCATTCTGCCGACCTATGGTCCAGCTGTTATTATAATCGCACCATCGTCCGTTCAGGTTGAGAGTATTTCTCGTCATTGTCGACGCATTTTGGCTAGCACAACACCAAAAATTAGTATTGTCCCAGCATATGGACTGCACAATGGGTGTGGTGTGCTTGTAATTACACCTCCGTGCTGCAGCGTTTGCTCGAGGCCAACGAGAAGGAAAACTTGCTCAACATACGCCAAGTACAAACTTTAGTTATCGATGGCTTGGACAACATAATGAATGAGAGTCCCGAGTTTGATGAAACCCTCTTCAAGCTTATCTCTCCAGTTCTTCAAGATGAAAAGATTCCATTTCAACTGGTTGTCACTTCCAAGACATAGACTCGGCTATTTATTAATTTTGTAAGGATTGCTAATCAGCCTTTGTTGTGCATTGCAGACTATTTAGAAGCTGCAGTCTATACCAAGGCTAAAGTTTCCATTAAATTGCAAAGTAACTCCGAAAATATGTCGGTTGTTATGAAATGTTTGGATAAGTGCGCATATCAGTTGGAGCGTTGTGCAGTCTTGTGCAATTCGGCAGATGAAGTACTGGAAGTTGAGAGATGCTTGCGCGAATCCGGATACATGTGTATGGTTTATACGGATCAATTGCCAGCTGATAGTACCGATATGATCAAGGAATGGAAGGAGAAGGTAAGTCTCATAGTATAGTATAGTATAGTATAAAAAACAAAAACTCAAAGACAAAGACTAAAAGAAAAACAAAGACTGGATCGCACGAACTTGCTGTTGTAGCTAACAACTTTAATGTATCTAACCATTAAAGCTGTTTAGTAGGTATGTAGTATAGTTATCCTATGCAGGTTTAAGGCCGATGTAGCTAAGATTACTTTAATTCTTAGTATAATGAATTGTCGGATAGATGATTAAAAGAATAGTTACTTAGGTAAATACCAATCTACAAATGTATATTTAAATCTTTGTTATGGATTTGAATTATGTAAGTTAGGTTAGTAAAATATACATATATATATATATATATTTATGGAAGCTAAGTATGTAAACATGTGCATATAATAATGAAAATGAAGGATGTAGGTGGGTAGATAGCTATATGCATATAACTTTATAATTTAGGTGCAATCTGCATACATAAGATTCATGTGTTTCTTAGACACATATTATTTAATATAGAATACGAATAGCTTTTGAACTATATCTTTGGAATGGGATGTCCAATAAAGGTGAGCGATATCTTTTTAGAATCAGCACTTCATACTTTCAAATGAAGCATCAACATTTTTTGCAAAGAAGTTGTATTAAACAAAATAGCTCCAGGAATACGCATACATCATTCTAAATATGCGTATTTCAAGAGTGATTTTTTGCAATAAGGCTTCTACATAAAAACTTTTGATGCTGATTTTGAGAGTATCAAGAGTAGATTACAAAAAGGTATCAACCAAGTTTTTAGGATAAAACGTTCCAAAGATACACTTCAAAGTATTTTCAGATTATGTATGTCAAGGTGAACAGTGAAGAGTTTTTAAACTATGTCTTTGGAACGGGTTGTCCAATAAAGGTGAGCGATATCTTTTTAGAATCAGCACTTCATACTTTCAAAGGAAGCATCAACATTTTTTGCAAAGAAGTTGTATTAAAAAAAATAGCTCCAGGAATACGCATACATCATTCTAAATATGCGTATTTCAAGAGTGATTTTTTGCAATAAGGCTTCTACATAAAAACTTTTGATGCTGATTTTGAGAGTATCAAGAGTAGATTACAAAAAGGTATCAACCAAGTTTTTAGGATAACCCGTTCCAAAAATACACTTCAAAGTATTTTCAGATTATGTATTTCAAGGTGAACAGTGAATAGTTTTTGAAGTATATCTTTGGAAAGGGTTGTTTAATAAAGGTGAGCGATGTTTTTTAGAATCAGCACTTCATACTTTCAAAGGAAGCATCAACATTTTTTGCAAAGAAGTTTTATTAAAAAAAAATAGCTCCAGGAATACGAATACATCATTCTAAATATGCGTATTTCAAGAGTGATTTTTTGTAATAAGGCTTCTACATAAAAACTTTTGATGCTGATTTTGAGAGTATCAAGAGTAGATTACAAAAAGGTATCAACCAAGTTTTTAGGATAACCCGTTCCAAAGATACACTTCAAAGTATTTTCAGATTATGTATTTCAAGGTGAACAGTGAATAGTTTTTAAACTATGTCTTTGGAACGGGTTGTCCAATAAAGGTGAGCGATATCTTTTTAGAATCAGCACTTCATACTTTCAAAGGAAGCATCAACATTTTTTGCAAAGAAGTTGTATTAAAAAAAATAGCTCCAGGAATACGCATACATCATTCTAAATATGCGTATTTCAAGAGTGATTTTTTGCAATAAGGCTTCTACATAAAAACTTTTGATGCTGATTTTGAGAGTATCAAGAGTAGATTACAAAAAGGTATCAACCAAGTTTTTAGGATAACCCGTTCCAAAAATACACTTCAAAGTATTTTCAGATTATGTATTTCAAGGTGAACAGTGAATAGTTTTTGAACTATATCTTTGAAACGGGTTGTTTAATAAAGGTGAGCGATGTTTTTTAGAATCAGCACTTCATACTTTCAAAGGAAGCATCAACATTTTTTGCAAAGAAGTTTTATTAAAAAAAATAGCTCCAGGAATACGAATACATCATTCTAAATATGCGTATTTCAAGAGTGATTTTTTGCAATAAGGCTTCTACATAAAAACTTTTGATGCTGATTTTGAGAATATCAAGAGTAGATTACAAAAAGGTATCAACCAAGTTTTTAGGATAACCCGTTCCAAAGATACACTTCAAAGTATTTTCAGATTATGTATTTCAAGGTGAACAGTGAATAGTTTTTAAACTATGTCTTTGGAACGGGTTGTCCAATAAAGGTGAGCGATATCTTTTTAGAATCAGCACTTCATACTTTCAAAGGAAGCATCAACATTTTTTGCAAAGAAGTTGTATTAAAAAACTAGTTTCAGGAATACGCAACATCATTCTAAATATGCGTAAATATGCAATCTGCAATATGCATACATAAGATTCATGTGATTTTTAAAGACACATGTGTATATATAAATGTATGAGGTCGTACATTTTATGTAGTATTCAGTGACGTACGTAAAGATTAGTAAAAAAGGGAATAATAATGAGGTATAGAAATAAATGGATAATACACATAATTAAATGGTTTTATATTGCTTAGTCTTTATAGTTTGAGGCAAAACAAAGATGCAATTTGAATTCTTTAAGAATATATCAAAATAAAATTCAAAAATCGTTGGAGCGGTTTTTTAATAAATTAATTTTGTACGTATAAAATTTCGAAAACATTTTAGGATATTATTAATATACATATAAAATTCAAATTTCAAAAATATTTACTAAATGGTTCTCGAAAAATCGATTTTTCAAAAAGAAAATATTTTTTTATTTTTTGAGAATCGGAGAACTTTTTCTTCGAAAATTGTAGTATGCAATTTTATTAACACTTTTAGGAGGAAGCGTTTTTATAAAACTAATTATTTTAATCGGGCCATCCACTAAGATGGTTCTATGGGAAATTTCGCTGATAAGTACGCAAAATTAAATATTTTTATAGTTAAAAGTGTACTGTACTAATTTAAGAACACACACATTTTTTTTTTATAAAAATTCTTGTAACCGTTTTTGAGAAATACATTTTTTTCCTAACGGTTTTATAATATTTGAATGGGAGGAACCGTTGTTTCTTATTTTAGGAAATTTTTTTTAACTATTAAGATAAAGTCAAAAAAATACCAAATACGAAGTTTCGAAAAAATCTATTGATTCGTTTTTGAAATTGAGTTTAAAAAAAAAATATTTATTTCCAAAATAACTGAACTGAATACTTCATACGATGTAGGCCGTCATACATTTATATATACATAATTATGTATCTTTAAAAATCACATGGATCTTATGTACATATGCATATTGCACCTCAATTATAAATAATACAGTGAGGGTTTCCGTTACCTTTTTTTATTCAAAACATTCTCTTCGGTATATATATACATATTTATTTAACTTATGAAACATTAACGACCATACATAATATATATTAAATTATTCTAGTAATCAGTACGTAAATATTTTTTTATAATTCTGTTCTTATTAGAATGTCTTATACAATTGGATGAATGTTATCTGTTTTTCTTTTCAAGTTTTAGTTCTTTCTTCGTTTCGATTGAAACATGTTCTAGGAATTGTTGTACACATATAAAAGTTTAATTAAGAAATAATTTCCCATTGATTCAAGTGGACTCAGGAATGCAAAATCTGGCTGCAAATTTTGTAAATGGCTTCGCCAACGCCGGATTTGTACTGGACAAGCTTTTGAGCGAGAATGGCAACAAATGACTGTACAGCAACAGCTCATTCATTGCTTTCTGATTAAATTGAACAACAATTGCTTCATGCGTTTTGGTACAATTATGTGACTAAGAATTTCTTTACGCTGGATCGAATCGTTCCACCTTCATCGATACTGGGCTTGCTTTACTTATGAAGACGGAAAGCCACCGAAGCTGTTATGAACGATCTGGAAGTTGTGGCTTCACAAGTCTATATGGCCACTGCAATGGAGACATTTGTCCATGCGCTGCAGGAACTGGAAAAACTCCCACTCCGCCAAAGCAAAATCTTCCAATGTGCCATATAATCCATTGGTGCATACAAACAATAAACCGCCATATAGCTGTAGGTAAGTTAATTGAAACTTTACACAAAAATAAAATGTTATATTTAACTTCTAACCCCCAACAGTTCCTTCATCTTCATGGCAATCGAATTCTCCAAAGAGAAAGCAAGCAAAGAAATATTCCGTGCTTCAAAGCAACTCCCACCGGATGTAAGAATAGTGTGAGACATAATCTTTTGTTAATATAACATTTCGTAATATTAAACCTTTTCTACTAACAATGTGATCGAACACAAGAGCAAGTACATTCGATCCAACCGTGCATTTAACTTATTTATAAAAAATATGGAACAATTTGCCGAAAGCTTTTACTTTCCGATGAATTTCCATATCAGGAACAAAGCAAATATTTATCAACCAACAAAGAGGTAGAACTACTCAACGACGAAAAATGAAAAGAATTCATAGTAGGTATAATAAGTTAAGTTTTTTTTTGTTTAATGGATTGCTAGTATATTTTATTATAATAAGTTATGTTATAAAAAAATTAATTACTATAACAAATTTACTAAAAATCAATAAAATCAATTTTTTATGATCTAGAATTACGGATTACCTTTTTCCAAATTTTACACTTTAAAAAAAACGAACCCGAAATTTTAATCAAACTTGATATTCCGTCTGCCTCTCTATCGGTCGATATAAATATGTATATCCATTTCTTCTACCTAATTATATTTCATTTTTAGGCATAATAATGACTAAATTACATACATACACATGTTTTTGCTATCTACGTCACTGAATACCTACCTACTTACAGTATATACTATTTGGGCTCTCATACATTTATATACCTATATATCATTAAAAATCAAATGAATATTATGTATATTGCACCTATCATATAAAATTATATGCATATATCTACCTACTTATCACCAACTTACACTTTCAATGTACATTGTATGTATACACATTTACATGTCTACATATTCATATCTGAATGTACCTCTAGGTACACAATTATCATCCTAATTTCCGTAATTAAAATCTATAATCTAGATTTAAACATAAATTTGTAGGTATGTATTTACCTAAGTAACTATTCCTTGAATCATCCATTCAATCCATTTTACTAAAAACTTACCTACATATTTGGACCTACCTACTAATAGCGTCAATGTTTAGCTATATTAAAAAATATTCGAATTTAGTTTAAAACTAATAAATAAAAATGAAAAATAGAAACTTGAAGTTATGAATTTGGATCGGGCCAGAGCAAATTAAATGTATAAACTTTAAACTTTAAAACGTAATATCTGATATCTAGGTCACTGAATAGGTACCAACCTACATACATTATGTACTAGGTGGACTCTCTGAAATTTATATAAATATATATCTTTAACAATCAAATGAATATTATGTATATTAAAACTATCATATAAAGTTTTATATGCATATATGGATCTACCTAACCAAAACCATCCAACACTTTCATTATACATTATTATGTACCTACATATTTACATACCTAGGGTCCATATACATACATATGTATGTAATGTAGGTACATTTTACCATCCCAATTTACAGAATTAAAATCCATAACATAGATTTAAATATACATTTTTAGGCAGGTGCCTAGTAACTATTTCCTGAAACATACAATAATTCTATTCATTATACTAAGAACTTACCTACATATCAGTTTTAAACTTACCTAATGATAATTGGACCTACATACTAACAGCGTCAAAGTTTAGTTACATTAAAGAAAACTCGAAATTTAAAACTAATAAATCGGCCCTATCACATAATCCATCGCAATCGAAAATCTACTGCGAATCCTGAAAAATCTATCATAGCATCCATTAGTAGTCGAAAATCATAAAATCGGATTTCATATTCTCTAAATATTTACAGATTGTTTAATTTTTATTTTACAGATAGTTTTTGTGGGAAATTTGCTGCGTGTGAATCCAATTTCAATGAAACTGCTTGCGTATGCCATGGAGCCTTGTGTTTTGATTCAGTTCAATGGAGAAATATCTGCTGCAGTCTATGAGACCGATGACGACACACACACCAACACCGACGACGCGAAGCACAGGCGACAACTGTTGCAGATGATTCTGCCTCACAAACTGCAAGACACCACATCATCCACCTCATCCAATATTGAAATAAAAAAGGATCATAATAATTAACATTGATTGTGTTCTTGGCAAAAATGTGATCTTATTCTATTCTTCATAATGTTCTATATATCTCTGTGAGCAGCAAACTTATTTGTAATAAATAATAATAATAATTTTAATTATTTTGTATTGTCATTAATACAATATTTATATATATATACATGTATATGATTCTTTATTTATTTTCGGGAATGTTTGTTCAACTTCACCTTTAAAAAAAACGGTCTAATTTTAAAAACACGAAAGAACTACTTTTAGATAGCAATTTTTCTAAATAATTGTTTGATTTTAAAATGATTGAAAGGCTTTAGAAGCTGAGGTTAATTTACACTCAGAACAGTTACAATCATCGAAATCAAGCAAGTAATTGGAAATTAGAGCTTTGCGTAAGTACTGATTTCAAGATTTTTCTTGATGTAGGTAGAAATTTCTTGGATTTGCTACTTTGGACAAGCTGTCATTTCCAAAGTACTTGCTTGATATCGATAATTTAAACTGTTGTGAGTTTTAATTTATGTCAGCTTGTAAATTCTGGAAACCGTTTTCAATTCGAGCAAATATTTCAAAAAATTTGCACCTGAAAGTAATTTTGTAATTTTTCATTTTTTTTTAAACACGAAGAAACTACTTTTAGATAGCAATTTTTCTAAATAATTATTTGATTATAAAATGATTAAAAGGATTTAGAAGCTGAGGTTAATTAACACTCAGA
Source organism: Philhelius pedissequus (assembly GCA_910595825.1). Classification (NCBI taxonomy): domain Eukaryota; kingdom Metazoa; phylum Arthropoda; class Insecta; order Diptera; family Syrphidae; genus Philhelius; species Philhelius pedissequus. The sequence goes on along the minus strand of OU343160.1, from coordinate 230,994,138 downwards.
ACAGTTACAATCATCGAAATCAAGCAAGTAGTTTGGAAATTAGAGCTTTGCGTAAGTACTGATTTCAAGATTTTTCTTGACATAGGTAGAAATTTCTTGGATTTGCTACTTTGGACAAGCTGTCATTTCCAAAGTACTTGCTTGATCTCGATGATTTAAACTGTTGTGAGTTTTAATTTATGTCAGCTTGTAAATTCTGGAAACCGTTTTCAATTCGAGCAAATATTTCAAAAAATTTGCATCTGAAAGTAATTTTGTAATTTTTCATTTTTTTTTTTAACACGAAGAAACTACTTTTAGATAGCAATTTTTCTAAATAATTGTTTGATTATAAAATGATTGAAAGGATTTAGAAGCTGAGGTTAATTTACACTCAGAACAGTTACAATCATCGAAATCAAGCAAGTAGTTTGGAAATTAGAGCTTTGCGTATGTACTGATTTCAAGATTTTTCTTGACATAGGTGGAAATTTCTTGGATTTGCTACTTTGGACAAGCTGTCATTTCCAAAGTACTTGCTTGATCTCGATGATTGTAACTGTTCTGAGTGTTAATTTACCTCAGCATAGGGCTATAATCCTTACCTATGTATCATTGAGACACACAACATTACATTTCCCTTAAAAAGAAAAGAATTTTTTTTAACACCCACAAAGACAATGTAATCGAAAAAAATTAAGTGAATCACAATTCTTAAGCTATATACATATATATATACATAAGGAAAACACTTTAAAATATTGAGCCCAATTTATTTAATTATAATATCTGGCAATAATGACTTCCTGTTGGGCTTCATTGTTTGTGTGGTCTGACCTTGTTGTTCGTCATGATTTTGAGATGAATGGCAGGCGCTGTTTATCCTACAAAATTAAAAGAAAAACAAATACTTAAAAATACATCAAATTAGGTTTTTTTGTATTTAACGTACCTTATTTCTGCTTGACTGAATGCTAATCCACAGACAGACCAACAATCTGTTTAGAAGCTACAGATACAGACCGAGGTGTTTCGGTCAACATGTGCATATCGATCTCGTTCATGAGATTGCCACTGGCGATATATTTCTTCCAAAAAGATACTATGGCTACTTTCTCAGCGATTCCTTCTTTCAGTTTATCTCTGAAAGTTTATAAGAAAAACATCGATTAGATATGAATTTGCACTTGCAAAATAAAGGTTTACTTACTCTTTCATTTTGCTGGGGAAATTGTTTCCGGAGCTTGTGTTATACCAAAACATGTCCTGTCGAAGAATAGATGCCAAGAAAAGCTTTCTAATGCGACGGATCTAAGAAAATATATATTCGACCACAGACAATCAAGTCCCTGCTGTACTACAGCAACAACCCGCCATTACTAATGGCTCATTGTATTGTTGTTTCTCTTTACATAGACGAGACACTTCATGTGGCAGCGAATCGCTTATTCGTGAGATTTCACATTGTGTCCGCCAATGTGAAGCCTCCTTTTCTAAATAACCAATTCGATCTTCACTTTTTGTTAAAGGATTGGTTTTTGTGTAAAGTGGAGTGGTTGGTGGTATCACTCCCAGATGAACTAAGTACGTCTTCACTCCCAATCTAAAAAAAAAAACAAAAAAACAATTATAGAAAACAAGAAACAATTGGGTTTGGTTTCTGAGTTTCCAATCTAAGATATATAGATTGGATGTACGCTTTCCATCGGATCTCCGTCATTGTGGCCAAATCTTTATCAAACAAACATAAAAAACAATTTTTCTTATAGTTATATATATTTCTTTTATTGAAATAAAGAATAATTAAATAAATATGAAAAAACTTACCAAATGTGAAAAAAAAACTATTATTTATGTTTTTTGGTAATTAGAAATGTCAGACAGACTTTTGACAAATAAAAACAAAAAAAATTATCTGTCAGTTTGAGCAATAGTGTTTTTTAATCCACCACTCACATGTATTCACGGATAGGAAAAAATGAGTAAATTAAGAGTTTTCTCTTACTCACCTAAAAAAAAATTTGCGGGTGTTTAAGGCAAGGGGGGTACGAGTCGCGCCTCTATGTAATGATTTTCTCTGTGACTGCTATCATGTCGACAGGCAATCTGAAACATCATACGAAAAGAAGAGAGATTCAAAGGAGGGATGAGAAACCGAGAACGACAAAGACTATGAATATGTAGAACTATATAGGGATCGAAAGTCACCGATCTGGTAAGTCAGTTTGTATTAAGTCTTAAACATAGTATATGTTTACTATACTTTTATTTTCAGTGATATTATCATTGTTGACGTCGTTCGGAATGCCAGTGATGCATTGTAACGTCGCCTACAATTGCCGAGTGGCCTTTTCCAATAAATAAGTGCGAATGTGTGAAAATTGAACTTATCGATAATTTCGTTGGTTTAATGCGTGGACAAAGTCTTTACAAATCGAAGCCTACTTCCTGCCACTAGACCATTCAGACCTATGCCACTACCTTACGAGTCTCTATGCAGCAGTCCACGAGCAGAAAGTCTAGATACGGAGTCCAGTTGTCGTACAGAAGAAGCCAACAAAGTCTAAAAAGAAAAGGCTTCAAGCGAATAAGAGCAAAGATGTCAAGGAAGAACCAACACCATTGACTAGTACATCAACGGCAGTTCTTTATGATGGAAATAGCAAGAAAATTGCAACGAATTTCAATTCTCAACTATGAAAACGGCTCCTGGAATGCACACTTAAGGTTGCTGCTGTTAGAGAAGGCCCGTTTTTCGTATACAACTCAAGCCGAGCACAATTATTTGTCACATAAGTTTGGTTAGTGCTTAAAGTATATCTAAATGTCCTATCGTTGTCGGGAAGTTATTGTTAAATATATGAATACTATGATCGGACAAGAGTTGTCTTCTGGGCCGTGCGGGTGATTGTTTTCTGCAAATAGCAAAGAGTGGAGATTTAATTGATGAATACCTGAAAGAATAGTCTGCTGAAAATCAAGTAGATGCAATTGTTTATGTAGAAATCGATAAAGATCTTGCTGATATTGAAAAACACATTATTGAGCCAACTAAAAATATCAAAGAACTAATGTTGGCTAGCTGTGAGTATTATGAAACTACCCTACTCAGTATAATGTAAAATATAAATAATAATGCTCAAAATGAATTACTTATAGCGAGTTTCATTCAAATTTCAAAGATATCTCAAAATTGAGATTTGATCTTTTCAATGAAACTTTTTTCTAGATTTAATTGTAGTATTGGTGTATGACTGACACACATTTCTCAAAAAAAACATATCTTCATCATCAGATGAAGAGGAACACGAAGCAATCAAAAACTCCACTAAATTTATCATTGATTAGTTCTAAGTTACGTGTCGATGATGATGATAACATGGTGAAAGAAGTTCGCGCTAAGCGAACTTTATCTAGATCAGCGCATTATTCCCAATATCATTTAATATCAAGTTTAATATTTGTAATTTAATTTATTAATTCGATCAACTTTCCTTGTTAAATAAACATCTTTGTTCCTTAAAAAGCTTATTTTATTACTGTATTTTATTTGGACTTCCTGGAATAGCAACTCAAATAGTTTAAATCCTATGTAGGTTAGATTACCTTGATTTTTAGTACATATAATGAATTGTCGAATGGATGATTCAAGGAATAGTTACATAGGCACCTACCTACAAATATATATTTAAATCTAAGTTATGGATTTTAACTATGTAAGTTAGGAGAGTAAAATGTATCTGCATATACATATATAAACGGAACCTAAGTATGTAAACATGTACATATAATAATGAAAATGACGAATGTAGGTGGGTAGGTATAGCTATATATGCATATAACTTAATAATTTAGGTGCAATATACAATATTGTGCATACATAACATTCATGTGATTTTTAAAGATGCATATATAAATGTACGAGGGCCTAAATTGCGTTTAGTATTCAGTGACATACGCAAAAATTCGTAAAAAGGGAATAATAAAAAGTTGTTGTGAGTTTTAATTTATGTCAGCTTGTAAATTCTGGAAACCGTTTTCAATTCGAGCAAATATTTCAAAAAATTTGCACCTGAAAGTAATTTTGTAATTTTTCATTTTTTTTTAAACACGAAGAAACTACTTTTAGATAGCAATTTTTCTAAATAATTATTTGATTATAAAATGATTAAAAGGATTTAGAAGCTGAGGTTAATTAACACTCAGAACAGTTACAATCATCGAAATCAAGCAAGTAGTTTGGAAATTAGAGCTTTGCGTAAGTACTGATTTCAAGATTTTTCTTGACATAGGTAGAAATTTCTTGGATTTGCTACTTTGGACAAGCTGTCATTTCCAAAGTACTTGCTTGATCTCGATGATTTAAACTGTTGTGAGTTTTAATTTATGTCAGCTTGTAAATTCTGGAAACCGTTTTCAATTCGAGCAAATATTTCAAAAAATTTGCATCGGAAAGTAATTTTGTAATTTTTCATTTTTTTTTTTAACACGAAGAAACTACTTTTAGATAGCAATTTTTCTAAATAATTGTTTGATTATAAAATGATTGAAAGGATTTAGAAGCTGAGGTTAATTTACACTCAGAACAGTTACAATCATCGAAATCAAGCAAGTAGTTTGGAAATTAGAGCTTTGCGTATGTACTGATTTCAAGATTTTTCTTGACATAGGTGGAAATTTCTTGGATTAGCTACTTTGGACAAGCTGTCATTTCCAAAGTACTTGCTTGATCTCGATGATTGTAACTGTTCTGAGTGTTAATTTACCTCAGCATAGGGCTATAATCCTTACCTATGTATCATTGAGACACACAACATTACATTTCCCTTAAAAAGAAAAGAATTTTTTTTAACACCCACAAAGACAATGTAATCGAAAAAAATTAAGTGAATCACAATTCTTAAGCTATATACATATATATATACATAAGGAAAACACTTTAAAATATTGAGCCCAATTTATTTAATTATAATATCTGGCAATAATGACTTCCTGTTGGGCTTCATTGTTTGTGTGGTCTGACCTTGTTGTTCGTCATGATTTTGAGATGAATGGCAGGCGCTGTTTATCCTACAAAATTAAAAGAAAAACAAATACTTAAAAATACATCAAATTAGGTTTTTTTGTATTTAACGTACCTTATTTCTGCTTGACTGAATGCTAATCCACAGACAGACCAACAATCTGTTTAGAAGCTACAGATACAGACCGAGGTGTTTCGGTCAACATGTGCATATCGATCTCGTTCATGAGATTGCCACTGGCGATATATTTCTTCCAAAAAGATACTATGGCTACTTTCTCAGCGATTCCTTCTTTCAGTTTATCTCTGAAAGTTTATAAGAAAAACATCGATTAGATATGAATTTGCACTTGCAAAATAAAGGTTTACTTACTCTTTCATTTTGCTGGGGAAATTGTTTCCGGAGCTTGTGTTATACCAAAACATGTCCTGTCGAAGAATAGATGCCAAGAAAAGCTTTCTAATGCGACGGATCTAAGAAAATATATATTCGACCACAGACAATCAAGTCTCTGCTGTACTACAGCAACAACCCGCCATTACTAATGGCTCATTGTATTGTTGTTTCTCTTTACATAGACGAGACACTTCATGTGGCAGCGAATCGCTTATTCGTGAGATTTCACATTGTGTCCGCCAATGTGAAGCCTCCTTTTCTAAATAACCAATTCGATCTTCACTTTTTGTTGATGGATTGGTTTTTGTGTAAAGTGGAGTGGTTGGTGGTATCACTCCCAGATGAACTAAGTACGTCTTCACTCTCAATCTAAAAAAAAAACAAAAAAACAATTATAGAAAACAAGAAACAATTAGGTTTGGTTTCTGAGTTTCCAATCTAAGATATATAGATTGGATGTACGCTTTCCATCGGATCTCCGTCATTGTGGCCAAATCTTTATCAAACAAACATAAAAAACAATTTTTCTTATAGTTATATATATTTCTTTTATTGAAATAAAGAATAATTAAATAAATATGAAAAAACTTACCAAATGTGAAGAAAAAACTATTATTTATGTTTTTTGGTAATTAGAAATGTCAGACAGACTTTTGACAAATAAAAACAAAAAAAATTATCTGTCAGTTTGAGCAATAGTGTTTTTTAATCCACCACTCACATGTATTCACGGATAGGAAAAAATGAGTAAATTAAGAGTTTTCTCTTACTCACCTAAAAAAAAATTTGCGGGTGTTTAAGGCAAGGGGGGTACGAGTCGCGCCTCTATGTAATGATTTTCTCTGTGACTGCTATCATGTCGACAGGCGATCTGAAACATAATACGAAAAGAAGAGAGATTCAAAGGAGGGATGAGAAACCGAGAACGACAAAGACTATGAATATGTAGAACTATATAGGGATCGAAAGTCACCGATCTGGTAAGTCAGTTTGTATTAAGTCTTAAACATAGTATATGTTTACTATACTTTTATTTTCAGTGATATTATCATTGTTGACGTCGTTCGGAATGCCAGTGATGCATTGTAACGTCGCCTACAATTGCCGAGTGGCCTTTTCCAATAAATAAGTGCGAATGTGTGAAAATTGAACTTATCGATAATTTCGTTGGTTTAATGCGTGGACAAAGTCTTTACAAATCGAAGCCTACTTCCTGCCACTAGACCATTCAGACCTATGCCACTACCTTACGAGTCTCTATGCAGCAGTCCACGAGCAGAAAGTCTAGATACGGAGTCCAGTTGTCGTACAGAAGAAGCCAACAAAGTCTAAAAAGAAAAGGCTTCAAGCGAATAAGAGCAAAGATGTCAAGGAAGAACCAACACCATTGACTAGTACATCAACGGCAGTTCTTTATGATGGAAATAGCAAGAAAATTGCAACGAATTTCAATTCTCAACTATGAAAACGGCTCCTGGAATGCACACTTAAGGTTGCTGCTGTTAGAGAAGGCCCGTTTTTCGTATACAACTCAAGCCGAGCACAATTATTTGTCACATAAGTTTGGTTAGTGCTTAAAGTATATCTAAATGTCCTATCGTTGTCGGGAAGTTATTGTTAAATATATGAATACTATGATCGGACAAGAGTTGTCTTCTGGGCCGTGCGGGTGATTGTTTTCTGCAAATAGCAAAGAGTGGAGATTTAATTGATGAATACCTGAAAGAATAGTCTGCTGAAAATCAAGTAGATGCAATTGTTTATGTAGAAATCGATAAAGATCTTGCTGATATTGAAAAACACATTATTGAGCCAACTAAAAATATCAAAGAACTAATGTTGGCTAGCTGTGAGTATTATGAAACTACCCTACTCAGTATAATGTAAAATATAAATAATAATGCTCAAAATGAATTACTTATAGCGAGTTTCATTCAAATTTCAAAGATATCTCAAAATTGAGATTTGATCTTTTCAATGAAACTTTTTTCTAGATTTAATTGTAGTATTGGTGTATGACTGACACACATTTCTCAAAAAAAACATATCTTCATCATCAGATGAAGAGGAACACGAAGCAATCAAAAACTCCACTAAATTTATCATTGATTAGTTCTAAGTTACGTGTCGATGATGATGATAACATGGTGAAAGAAGTTCGCGCTAAGCGAACTTTATCTAGATCAGCGCATTATTCCCAATATCATTTAATATCAAGTTTAATATTTGTAATTTAATTTATTAATTCGATCAACTTTCCTTGTTAAATAAACATCTTTGTTCCTTAAAAAGCTTATTTTATTACTGTATTTTATTTGGACTTCCTGGAATAGCAACTCAAATAGTTTAAATCCTATGTAGGTTAGATTACCTTGATTTTTAGTACATATAATGAATTGTCGAATGGATGATTCAAGGAATAGTTACATAGGCACCTACCTACAAATATATATTTAAATCTAAATTATGGATTTTAACTATGTAAGTTAGGAGAGTAAAATGTATCTGCATATACATATATAAACGGAACCTAAGTATGTAAACATGTACATATAATAATGAAAATGACGAATGTAGGTGGGTAGGTATAGCTATATATGCATATAACTTAATAATTTAGGTGCAATATACAATATTGTGCATACATAACATTCATGTGATTTTTAAAGATGCATATATAAATGTACGAGGGCCTAAATTGCGTTTAGTATTCAGTGACATACGCAAAAATTCGTAAAAAGGGAATAATAAAAAGTTGTTGTGAGTTTTAATTTATGTCAGCTTGTAAATTCTGGAAACCGTTTTCAATTCGAGCAAATATTTCAAAAAATTTGCACCTGAAAGTAATTTTGTAATTTTTCATTTTTTTTTAAACACGAAGAAACTACTTTTAGATAGCAATTTTTCTAAATAATTATTTGATTATAAAATGATTAAAAGGATTTAGAAGCTGAGGTTAATTAAAACTCACAACAGTTTAAATCATCGAGATCAAGCAAGTAGTTTGGAAATTAGAGCTTTGCGTAAGTACTGATTTCAAGATTTTTCTTGACATAGGTAGAAATTTCTTGGATTTGCTACTTTGGACAAGCTGTCATTTCCAAAGTACTTGCTTGATCTCGATGATTTAAACTGTTGTGAGTTTTAATTTATGTCAGCTTGTAAATTCTGGAAACCGTTTTCAATTCGAGCAAATATTTCAAAAAATTTGCATCTGAAAGTAATTTTGTAATTTTTCATTTTTTTTTTTAACACGAAGAAACTACTTTTAGATAGCAATTTTTCTAAATAATTGTTTGATTATAAAATGATTGAAAGGATTTAGAAGCTGAGGTTAATTTACACTCAGAACAGTTACAATCATCGAAATCAAGCAAGTAGTTTGGAAATTAGAGCTTTGCGTATGTACTGATTTCAAGATTTTTCTTGACATAGGTGGAAATTTCTTGGATTTGCTACTTTGGACAAGCTGTCATTTCCAAAGTACTTGCTTGATCTCGATGATTGTAACTGTTCTGAGTGTTAATTTACCTCAGCATAGGGCTATAATCCTTACCTATGTATCATTGAGACACACAACATTACATTTCCCTTAAAAAGAAAAGAATTTTTTTTAACACCCACAAAGACAATGTAATCGAAAAAAATTAAGTGAATCACAATTCTTAAGCTATATACATATATATATACATAAGGAAAACACTTTAAAATATTGAGCCCAATTTATTTAATTATAATATCTGGCAATAATGACTTCCTGTTGGGCTTCATTGTTTGTGTGGTCTGACCTTGTTGTTCGTCATGATTTTGAGATGAATGGCAGGCGCTGTTTATCCTACAAAATTAAAAGAAAAACAAATACTTAAAAATACATCAAATTAGGTTTTTTTGTATTTAACGTACCTTATTTCTGCTTGACTGAATGCTAATCCACAGACAGACCAACAATCTGTTTAGAAGCTACAGATACAGACCGAGGTGTTTCGGTCAACATGTGCATATCGATCTCGTTCATGAGATTGCCACTGGCGATATATTTCTTCCAAAAAGATACTATGGCTACTTTCTCAGCGATTCCTTCTTTCAGTTTATCTCTGAAAGTTTATAAGAAAAACATCGATTAGATATGAATTTGCACTTGCAAAATAAAGGTTTACTTACTCTTTCATTTTGCTGGGGAAATTGTTTCCGAAACTTGTGTTATACCAAAACATGTCCTGTCGAAGAATAGATGCCAAGAAAAGCTTTCTAATGCGACGGATCTAAGAAAATATATATTCGACCACAGACAATCAAGTCCCTGCTGTACTACAGCAACAACCCGCCATTACTAATGGCTCATTGTATTGTTGTTTCTCTTTACATAGACGAGACACTTCATGTGGCAGCGAATCGCTTATTCGTGAGATTTCACATTGTGTCCGCCAATGTGAAGCCTCCTTTTCTAAATAACCAATTCGATCTTCACTTTTTGTTGATGGATTGGTTTTTGTGTAAAGTGGAGTGGTTGGTGGTATCACTCCCAGATGAACTAAGTACGTCTTCACTCCCAATCTAAAAAAAAAACAAAAAAACAATTATAGAAAACAAGAAACAATTGGGTTTGGTTTCTGAGTTTCCAATCTAAGATATATAGATTGGATGTACGCTTTCCATCGGATCTCCGTCATTGTGGCCAAATCTTTATCAAACAAACATAAAAAACAATTTTTCTTATAGTTATATATATTTCTTTTATTGAAATAAAGAATAATTAAATAAATATGAAAAAACTTACCAAATGTGAAAAAAAACTATTATTTATGTTTTTTGGTAATTAGAAATGTCAGACAGACTTTTGACAAATAAAAACAAAAAAAATTATCTGTCAGTTTGAGCAATAGTGTTTTTTAATCCACCACTCACATGTATTCACGGATAGGAAAAAATGAGTAAATTAAGAGTTTTCTCTTACTCACCTAAAAAAAAATTTGCGGGTGTTTAAGGCAAGGGGGGTACGAGTCGCGCCTCTATGTAATGATTTTCTCTGTGACTGCTATCATGTCGACAGGCGATCTGAAACATCATACGAAAAGAAGAGAGATTCAAAGGAGGGATGAGAAACCGAGAACGACAAAGACTATGAATATGTAGAACTATATAGGGATCGAAAGTCACCGATCTGGTAAGTCAGTTTGTATTAAGTCTTAAACATAGTATATGTTTACTATACTTTTATTTTCAGTGATATTATCATTGTTGACGTCGTTCGGAATGCCAGTGATGCATTGTAACGTCGCCTACAATTGCCGAGTGGCCTTTTCCAATAAATAAGTGCGAATGTGTGAAAATTGAACTTATCGATAATTTCGTTGGTTTAATGCGTGGACAAAGTCTTTACAAATCGAAGCCTACTTCCTGCCACTAGACCATTCAGACCTATGCCACTACCTTACGAGTCTCTATGCAGCAGTCCACGAGCAGAAAGTCTAGATACGGAGTCCAGTTGTCGTACAGAAGAAGCCAACAAAGTCTAAAAAGAAAAGGCTTCAAGCGAATAAGAGCAAAGATGTCAAGGAAGAACCAACACCATTAACTAGTACATCAACGGCAGTTCTTTATGATGGAAATAGCAAGAAAATTGCAACGAATTTCAATTCTCAACTATGAAAACGGCTCCTGGAATGCACACTTAAGGTTGCTGCTGTTAGAGAAGGCCCGTTTTTCGTATACAACTCAAGCCGAGCACAATTATTTGTCACATAAGTTTGGTTAGTGCTTAAAGTATATCTAAATGTCCTATCGTTGTCGGGAAGTTATTGTTAAATATATGAATACTATGATCGGACAAGAGTTGTCTTCTGGGCCGTGCGGGTGATTGTTTTCTGCAAATAGCAAAGAGTGGAGATTTAATTGATGAATACCTGAAAGAATAGTCTGCTGAAAATCAAGTAGATGCAATTGTTTATGTAGAAATCGATAAAGATCTTGCTGATATTGAAAAACACATTATTGAGCCAACTAAAAATATCAAAGAACTAATGTTGGCTAGCTGTGAGTATTATGAAACTACCCTACTCAGTATAATGTAAAATATAAATAATAATGCTCAAAATGAATTACTTATAGCGAGTTTCATTCAAATTTCAAAGATATCTCAAAATTGAGATTTGATCTTTTCAATGAAACTTTTTTCTAGATTTAATTGTAGTATTGGTGTATGACTGACACACATTTCTCAAAAAAAACATATCTTCATCATCAGATGAAGAGGAACACGAAGCAATCAAAAACTCCACTAAATTTATCATTGATTAGTTCTAAGTTACGTGTCGATGATGATGATAACATGGTGAAAGAAGTTCGCGCTAAGCGAACTTTATCTAGATCAGCGCATTATTCCCAATATCATTTAATATCAAGTTTAATATTTGTAATTTAATTTATTAATTCGATCAACTTTCCTTGTTAAATAAACATCTTTGTTCCTTAAAAAGCTTATTTTATTACTGTATTTTATTTGGACTTCCTGGAATAGCAACTCAAATAGTTTAAATCCTATGTAGGTTAGATTACCTTGATTTTTAGTACATATAATGAATTGTCGAATGGATGATTCAAGGAATAGTTACATAGGCACCTACCTACAAATATATATTTAAATCTAAGTTATGGATTTTAACTATGTAAGTTAGGAGAGTAAAATGTATCTGCATATACATATATAAACGGAACCTAAGTATGTAAACATGTACATATAATAATGAAAATGACGAATGTAGGTGGGTAGGTATAGCTATATATGCATATAACTTAATAATTTAGGTGCAATATACAATATTGTGCATACATAACATTCATGTGATTTTTAAAGATGCATATATAAATGTACGAGGGCCTAAATTGCGTTTAGTATTCAGTGACATACGCAAAAATTCGTAAAAAGGGAATAATAAAAAGTTGTTGTGAGTTTTAATTTATGTCAGCTTGTAAATTCTGGAAACCGTTTTCAATTCGAGCAAATATTTCAAAAAATTTGCACCTGAAAGTAATTTTGTAATTTTTCATTTTTTTTTAAACACGAAGAAACTACTTTTAGATAGCAATTTTTCTAAATAATTATTTGATTATAAAATGATTAAAAGGATTTAGAAGCTGAGGTTAATTAACACTCAGAACAGTTACAATCATCGAAATCAAGCAAGTAGTTTGGAAATTAGAGCTTTGCGTAAGTACTGATTTCAAGATTTTTCTTGACATAGGTAGAAATTTCTTGGATTTGCTACTTTGGACAAGCTGTCATTTCCAAAGTACTTGCTTGATCTCGATGATTTAAACTGTTGTGAGTTTTAATTTATGTCAGCTTGTAAATTCTGGAAACCGTTTTCAATTCGAGCAAATATTTCAAAAAATTTGCATCTGAAAGTAATTTTGTAATTTTTCATTTTTTTTTTTAACACGAAGAAACTACTTTTAGATAGCAATTTTTCTAAATAATTGTTTGATTATAAAATGATTGAAAGGATTTAGAAGCTGAGGTTAATTTACACTCAGAACAGTTACAATCATCGAAATCAAGCAAGTAGTTTGGAAATTAGAGCTTTGCGTATGTACTGATTTCAAGATTTTTCTTGACATAGGTGGAAATTTCTTGGATTTGCTACTTTGGACAAGCTGTCATTTCCAAAGTACTTGCTTGATCTCGATGATTGTAACTGTTCTGAGTGTTAATTTACCTCAGCATAGGGCTATAATCCTTACCTATGTATCATTGAGACACACAACATTACATTTCCCTTAAAAAGAAAAGAATTTTTTTTAACACCCACAAAGACAATGTAATCGAAAAAAATTAAGTGAATCACAATTCTTAAGCTATATACATATATATATACATAAGGAAAACACTTTAAAATATTGAGCCCAATTTATTTAATTATAATATCTGGCAATAATGACTTCCTGTTGGGCTTCATTGTTTGTGTGGTCTGACCTTGTTGTTCGTCATGATTTTGAGATGAATGGCAGGCGCTGTTTATCCTACAAAATTAAAAGAAAAACAAATACTTAAAAATACATCAAATTAGGTTTTTTTGTATTTAACGTACCTTATTTCTGCTTGACTGAATGCTAATCCACAGACAGACCAACAATCTGTTTAGAAGCTACAGATACAGACCGAGGTGTTTCGGTCAACATGTGCATATCGATCTCGTTCATGAGATTGCCACTGGCGATATATTTCTTCCAAAAAGATACTATGGCTACTTTCTCAGCGATTCCTTCTTTCAGTTTATCTCTGAAAGTTTATAAGAAAAACATCGATTAGATATGAATTTGCACTTGCAAAATAAAGGTTTACTTACTCTTTCATTTTGCTGGGGAAATTGTTTCCGGAGCTTGTGTTATACCAAAACATGTCCTGTCGAAGAATAGATGCCAAGAAAAGCTTTCTAATGCGACGGATCTAAGAAAATATATATTCGACCACAGACAATCAAGTCCCTGCTGTACTACAGCAACAACCCGCCATTACTAATGGCTCATTGTATTGTTGTTTCTCTTTACATAGACGAGACACTTCATGTGGCAGCGAATCGCTTATTCGTGAGATTTCACATTGTGTCCGCCAATGTGAAGCCTCCTTTTCTAAATAACCAATTCGATCTTCACTTTTTGTTGATGGATTGGTTTTTGTGTAAAGTGGAGTGGTTGGTGGTATCACTCCCAGATGAACTAAGTACGTCTTCACTCCCAATCTAAAAAAAAAAACAAAAAAACAATTATAGAAAACAAGAAACAATTGGGTTTGGTTTCTGAGTTTCCAATCTAAGATATATAGATTGGATGTACGCTTTCCATCGGATCTCCGTCATTGTGGCCAAATCTTTATCAAACAAACATAAAAAACAATTTTTCTTATAGTTATATATATTTCTTTTATTGAAATAAAGAATAATTAAATAAATATGAAAAAACTTACCAAATGTGAAAAAAAAACTATTATTTATGTTTTTTGGTAATTAGAAATGTCAGACAGACTTTTGACAAATAAAAACAAAAAAAATTATCTGTCAGTTTGAGCAATAGTGTTTTTTAATCCACCACTCACATGTATTCACGGATAGGAAAAAATGAGTAAATTAAGAGTTTTCTCTTACTCACCTAAAAAAAAATTTGCGGGTGTTTAAGGCAAGGGGGGTACGAGTCGCGCCTCTATGTAATGATTTTCTCTGTGACTGCTATCATGTCGACAGGCGATCTGAAACATCATACGAAAAGAAGAGAGATTCAAAGGAGGGATGAGAAACCGAGAACGACAAAGACTATGAATATGTAGAACTATATAGGGATCGAAAGTCACCGATCTGGTAAGTCAGTTTGTATTAAGTCTTAAACATAGTATATGTTTACTATACTTTTATTTTCAGTGATATTATCATTGTTGACGTCGTTCGGAATGCCAGTGATGCATTGTAACGTCGCCTACAATTGCCGAGTGGCCTTTTCCAATAAATAAGTGCGAATGTGTGAAAATTGAACTTATCGATAATTTCGTTGGTTTAATGCGTGGACAAAGTCTTTACAAATCGAAGCCTACTTCCTGCCACTAGACCATTCAGACCTATGCCACTACCTTACGAGTCTCTATGCAGCAGTCCACGAGCAGAAAGTCTAGATACGGAGTCCAGTTGTCGTACAGAAGAAGCCAACAAAGTCTAAAAAGAAAAGGCTTCAAGCGAATAAGAGCAAAGATGTCAAGGAAGAACCAACACCATTGACTAGTACATCAACGGCAGTTCTTTATGATGGAAATAGCAAGAAAATTGCAACGAATTTCAATTCTCAACTATGAAAACGGCTCCTGGAATGCACACTTAAGGTTGCTGCTGTTAGAGAAGGCCCGTTTTTCGTATACAACTCAAGCCGAGCACAATTATTTGTCACATAAGTTTGGTTAGTGCTTAAAGTATATCTAAATGTCCTATCGTTGTCGGGAAGTTATTGTTAAATATATGAATACTATGATCGGACAAGAGTTGTCTTCTGGGCCGTGCGGGTGATTGTTTTCTGCAAATAGCAAAGAGTGGAGATTTAATTGATGAATACCTGAAAGAATAGTCTGCTGAAAATCAAGTAGATGCAATTGTTTATGTAGAAATCGATAAAGATCTTGCTGATATTGAAAAACACATTATTGAGCCAACTAAAAATATCAAAGAACTAATGTTGGCTAGCTGTGAGTATTATGAAACTACCCTACTCAGTATAATGTAAAATATAAATAATAATGCTCAAAATGAATTACTTATAGCGAGTTTCATTCAAATTTCAAAGATATCTCAAAATTGAGATTTGATCTTTTCAATGAAACTTTTTTCTAGATTTAATTGTAGTATTGGTGTATGACTGACACACATTTCTCAAAAAAAACATATCTTCATCATCAGATGAAGAGGAACACGAAGCAATCAAAAACTCCACTAAATTTATCATTGATTAGTTCTAAGTTACGTGTCGATGATGATGATAACATGGTGAAAGAAGTTCGCGCTAAGCGAACTTTATCTAGATCAGCGCATTATTCCCAATATCATTTAATATCAAGTTTAATATTTGTAATTTAATTTATTAATTCGATCAACTTTCCTTGTTAAATAAACATCTTTGTTCCTTAAAAAGCTTATTTTATTACTGTATTTTATTTGGACTTCCTGGAATAGCAACTCAAATAGTTTAAATCCTATGTAGGTTAGATTACCTTGATTTTTAGTACATATAATGAATTGTCGAATGGATGATTCAAGGAATAGTTACATAGGCACCTACCTACAAATATATATTTAAATCTAAGTTATGGATTTTAACTATGTAAGTTAGGAGAGTAAAATGTATCTGCATATACATATATAAACGGAACCTAAGTATGTAAACATGTACATATAATAATGAAAATGACGAATGTAGGTGGGTAGGTATAGCTATATATGCATATAACTTAATAATTTAGGTGCAATATACAATATTGTGCATACATAACATTCATGTGATTTTTAAAGATGCATATATAAATGTACGAGGGCCTAAATTGCGTTTAGTATTCAGTGACATACGCAAAAATTCGTAAAAAGGGAATAATAAAAAGTTGTTGTGAGTTTTAATTTATGTCAGCTTGTAAATTCTGGAAACCGTTTTCAATTCGAGCAAATATTTCAAAAAATTTGCACCTGAAAGTAATTTTGTAATTTTTCATTTTTTTTTAAACACGAAGAAACTACTTTTAGATAGCAATTTTTCTAAATAATTATTTGATTATAAAATGATTAAAAGGATTTAGAAGCTGAGGTTAATTAACACTCAGAACAGTTACAATCATCGAAATCAAGCAAGTAGTTTGGAAATTAGAGCTTTGCGTAAGTACTGATTTCAAGATTTTTCTTGACATAGGTAGAAATTTCTTGGATTTGCTACTTTGGACAAGCTGTCATTTCCAAAGTACTTGCTTGATCTCGATGATTTAAACTGTTGTGAGTTTTAATTTATGTCAGCTTGTAAATTCTGGAAACCGTTTTCAATTCGAGCAAATATTTCAAAAAATTTGCATCTGAAAGTAATTTTGTAATTTTTCATTTTTTTTTTTAACACGAAGAAACTACTTTTAGATAGCAATTTTTCTAAATAATTGTTTGATTATAAAATGATTGAAAGGATTTAGAAGCTGAGGTTAATTTACACTCAGAACAGTTACAATCATCGAAATCAAGCAAGTAGTTTGGAAATTAGAGCTTTGCGTATGTACTGATTTCAAGATTTTTCTTGACATAGGTGGAAATTTCTTGGATTTGCTACTTTGGACAAGCTGTCATTTCCAAAGTACTTGCTTGATCTCGATGATTGTAACTGTTCTGAGTGTTAATTTACCTCAGCATAGGGCTATAATCCTTACCTATGTATCATTGAGACACACAACATTACATTTCCCTTAAAAAGAAAAGAATTTTTTTTAACACCCACAAAGACAATGTAATCGAAAAAAATTAAGTGAATCACAATTCTTAAGCTATATACATATATATATACATAAGGAAAACACTTTAAAATATTGAGCCCAATTTATTTAATTATAATATCTGGCAATAATGACTTCCTGTTGGGCTTCATTGTTTGTGTGGTCTGACCTTGTTGTTCGTCATGATTTTGAGATGAATGGCAGGCGCTGTTTATCCTACAAAATTAAAAGAAAAACAAATACTTAAAAATACATCAAATTAGGTTTTTTTGTATTTAACGTACCTTATTTCTGCTTGACTGAATGCTAATCCACAGACAGACCAACAATCTGTTTAGAAGCTACAGATACAGACCGAGGTGTTTCGGTCAACATGTGCATATCGATCTCGTTCATGAGATTGCCACTGGCGATATATTTCTTCCAAAAAGATACTATGGCTACTTTCTCAGCGATTCCTTCTTTCAGTTTATCTCTGAAAGTTTATAAGAAAAACATCGATTAGATATGAATTTGCACTTGCAAAATAAAGGTTTACTTACTCTTTCATTTTGCTGGGGAAATTGTTTCCGGAGCTTGTGTTATACCAAAACATGTCCTGTCGAAGAATAGATGCCAAGAAAAGCTTTCTAATGCGACGGATCTAAGAAAATATATATTCGACCACAGACAATCAAGTCCCTGCTGTACTACAGCAACAACCCGCCATTACTAATGGCTCATTGTATTGTTGTTTCTCTTTACATAGACGAGACACTTCATGTGGCAGCGAATCGCTTATTCGTGAGATTTCACATTGTGTCCGCCAATGTGAAGCCTCCTTTTCTAAATAACCAATTCGATCTTCACTTTTTGTTGATGGATTGGTTTTTGTGTAAAGTGGAGTGGTTGGTGGTATCACTCCCAGATGAACTAAGTACGTCTTCACTCCCAATCTAAAAAAAAAACAAAAAAACAATTATAGAAAACAAGAAACAATTGGGTTTGGTTTCTGAGTTTCCAATCTAAGATATATAGATTGGATGTACGCTTTCCATCGGATCTCCGTCATTGTGGCCAAATCTTTATCAAACAAACATAAAAAACAATTTTTCTTATAGTTATATATATTTCTTTTATTGAAATAAAGAATAATTAAATAAATATGAAAAAACTTACCAAATGTGAAAAAAAAACTATTATTTATGTTTTTTGGTAATTAGAAATGTCAGACAGACTTTTGACAAATAAAAACAAAAAAAATTATCTGTCAGTTTGAGCAATAGTGTTTTTTAATCCACCACTCACATGTATTCACGGATAGGAAAAAATGAGTAAATTAAGAGTTTTCTCTTACTCACCTAAAAAAAAATTTGCGGGTGTTTAAGGCAAGGGGGGTACGAGTCGCGCCTCTATGTAATGATTTTCTCTGTGACTGCTATCATGTCGACAGGCGATCTGAAACATCATACGAAAAGAAGAGAGATTCAAAGGAGGGATGAGAAACCGAGAACGACAAAGACTATGAATATGTAGAACTATATAGGGATCGAAAGTCACCGATCTGGTAAGTCAGTTTGTATTAAGTCTTAAACATAGTATATGTTTACTATACTTTTATTTTCAGTGATATTATCATTGTTGACGTCGTTCGGAATGCCAGTGATGCATTGTAACGTCGCCTACAATTGCCGAGTGGCCTTTTCCAATAAATAAGTGCGAATGTGTGAAAATTGAACTTATCGATAATTTCGTTGGTTTAATGCGTGGACAAAGTCTTTACAAATCGAAGCCTACTTCCTGCCACTAGACCATTCAGACCTATGCCACTACCTTACGAGTCTCTATGCAGCAGTCCACGAGCAGAAAGTCTAGATACGGAGTCCAGTTGTCGTACAGAAGAAGCCAACAAAGTCTAAAAAGAAAAGGCTTCAAGCGAATAAGAGCAAAGATGTCAAGGAAGAACCAACACCATTGACTAGTACATCAACGGCAGTTCTTTATGATGGAAATAGCAAGAAAATTGCAACGAATTTCAATTCTCAACTATGAAAACGGCTCCTGGAATGCACACTTAAGGTTGCTGCTGTTAGAGAAGGCCCGTTTTTCGTATACAACTCAAGCCGAGCACAATTATTTGTCACATAAGTTTGGTTAGTGCTTAAAGTATATCTAAATGTCCTATCGTTGTCGGGAAGTTATTGTTAAATATATGAATACTATGATCGGACAAGAGTTGTCTTCTGGGCCGTGCGGGTGATTGTTTTCTGCAAATAGCAAAGAGTGGAGATTTAATTGATGAATACCTGAAAGAATAGTCTGCTGAAAATCAAGTAGATGCAATTGTTTATGTAGAAATCGATAAAGATCTTGCTGATATTGAAAAACACATTATTGAGCCAACTAAAAATATCAAAGAACTAATGTTGGCTAGCTGTGAGTATTATGAAACTACCCTACTCAGTATAATGTAAAATATAAATAATAATGCTCAAAATGAATTACTTATAGCGAGTTTCATTCAAATTTCAAAGATATCTCAAAATTGAGATTTGATCTTTTCAATGAAACTTTTTTCTAGATTTAATTGTAGTATTGGTGTATGACTGACACACATTTCTCAAAAAAAAACATATCTTCATCATCAGATGAAGAGGAACACGAAGCAATCAAAAACTCCACTAAATTTATCATTGATTAGTTCTAAGTTACGTGTCGATGATGATGATAACATGGTGAAAGAAGTTCGCGCTAAGCGAACTTTATCTAGATCAGCGCATTATTCCCAATATCATTTAATATCAAGTTTAATATTTGTAATTTAATTTATTAATTCGATCAACTTTCCTTGTTAAATAAACATCTTTGTTCCTTAAAAAGCTTATTTTATTACTGTATTTTATTTGGACTTCCTGGAATAGCAACTCAAATAGTTTAAATCCTATGTAGGTTAGATTACCTTGATTTTTAGTACATATAATGAATTGTCGAATGGATGATTCAAGGAATAGTTACATAGGCACCTACCTACAAATATATATTTAAATCTAAGTTATGGATTTTAACTATGTAAGTTAGGAGAGTAAAATGTATCTGCATATACATATATAAACGGAACCTAAGTATGTAAACATGTACATATAATAATGAAAATGACGAATGTAGGTGGGTAGGTATAGCTATATATGCATATAACTTAATAATTTAGGTGCAATATACAATATTGTGCATACATAACATTCATGTGATTTTTAAAGATGCATATATAAATGTACGAGGGCCTAAATTGCGTTTAGTATTCAGTGACATACGCAAAAATTCGTAAAAAGGGAATAATAAAAAGTTGTTGTGAGTTTTAATTTATGTCAGCTTGTAAATTCTGGAAACCGTTTTCAATTCGAGTAAATATTTCAAAAAATTTGCACCTGAAAGTAATTTTGTAATTTTTCATTTTTTTTTAAACACGAAGAAACTACTTTTAGATAGCAATTTTTCTAAATAATTATTTGATTATAAAATGATTAAAAGGATTTAGAAGCTGAGGTTAATTAACACTCAGAACAGTTACAATCATCGAAATCAAGCAAGTAGTTTGGAAATTAGAGCTTTGCGTAAGTACTGATTTCAAGATTTTTCTTGACATAGGTAGAAATTTCTTGGATTTGCTACTTTGGACAAGCTGTCATTTCCAAAGTACTTGCTTGATCTCGATGATTTAAACTGTTGTGAGTTTTAATTTATGTCAGCTTGTAAATTCTGGAAACCGTTTTCAATTCGAGCAAATATTTCAAAAAATTTGCATCTGAAAGTAATTTTGTAATTTTTCATTTTTTTTTTTAACACGAAGAAACTACTTTTAGATAGCAATTTTTCTAAATAATTGTTTGATTATAAAATGATTGAAAGGATTTAGAAGCTGAGGTTAATTTACACTCAGAACAGTTACAATCATCGAAATCAAGCAAGTAGTTTGGAAATTAGAGCTTTGCGTATGTACTGATTTCAAGATTTTTCTTGACATAGGTGGAAATTTCTTGGATTTGCTACTTTGGACAAGCTGTCATTTCCAAAGTACTTGCTTGATCTCGATGATTGTAACTGTTCTGAGTGTTAATTTACCTCAGCATAGGGCTATAATCCTTACCTATGTATCATTGAGACACACAACATTACATTTCCCTTAAAAAGAAAAGAATTTTTTTTAACACCCACAAAGACAATGTAATCGAAAAAAATTAAGTGAATCACAATTCTTAAGCTATATACATATATATATACATAAGGAAAACACTTTAAAATATTGAGCCCAATTTATTTAATTATAATATCTGGCAATAATGACTTCCTGTTGGGCTTCATTGTTTGTGTGGTCTGACCTTGTTGTTCGTCATGATTTTGAGATGAATGGCAGGCGCTGTTTATCCTACAAAATTAAAAGAAAAACAAATACTTAAAAATACATCAAATTAGGTTTTTTTGTATTTAACGTACCTTATTTCTGCTTGACTGAATGCTAATCCACAGACTGACCAACAATCTGTTTAGAAGCTACAGATACAGACCGAGGTGTTTCGGTCAACATGTGCATATCGATCTCGTTCATGAGATTGCCACTGGCGATATATTTCTTCCAAAAAGATACTATGGCTACTTTCTCAGCGATTCCTTCTTTCAGTTTATCTCTGAAAGTTTATAAGAAAAACATCGATTAGATATGAATTTGCACTTGCAAAATAAAGGTTTACTTACTCTTTCATTTTGCTGGGGAAATTGTTTCCGAAACTTGTGTTATACCAAAACATGTCCTGTCGAAGAATAAATGCCAAGAAAAGCTTTCTAATGCGACGGATCTAAGAAAATATATATTCGACCACAGACAATCAAGTCCCTGCTGTACTACAGCAACAACCCGCCATTACTAATGGCTCATTGTATTGTTGTTTCTCTTTACATAGACGAGACACTTCATGTGGCAGCGAATCGCTTATTCGTGAGATTTCACATTGTGTCCGCCAATGTGAAGCCTCCTTTTCTAAATAACCAATTCGATCTTCACTTTTTGTTGATGGATTGGTTTTTGTGTAAAGTGGAGTGGTTGGTGGTATCACTCCCAGATGAACTAAGTACGTCTTCACTCCCAATCTAAAAAAAAAACAAAAAAACAATTATAGAAAACAAGAAACAATTGGGTTTGGTTTCTGAGTTTCCAATCTAAGATATATAGATTGGATGTACGCTTTCCATCGGATCTCCGTCATTGTGGCCAAATCTTTATCAAACAAACATAAAAAACAATTTTTCTTATAGTTATATATATTTCTTTTATTGAAATAAAGAATAATTAAATAAATATGAAAAAACTTACCAAATGTGAAAAAAAAACTATTATTTATGTTTTTTGGTAATTAGAAATGTCAGACAGACTTTTGACAAATAAAAACAAAAAAAATTATCTGTCAGTTTGAGCAATAGTGTTTTTTAATCCACCACTCACATGTATTCACGGATAGGAAAAAATGAGTAAATTAAGAGTTTTCTCTTACTCACCTAAAAAAAAATTTGCGGGTGTTTAAGGCAAGGGGGGTACGAGTCGCGCCTCTATGTAATGATTTTCTCTGTGACTGCTATCATGTCGACAGGCGATCTGAAACATCATACGAAAAGAAGAGAGATTCAAAGGAGGGATGAGAAACCGAGAACGACAAAGACTATGAATATGTAGAACTATATAGGGATCGAAAGTCACCGATCTGGTAAGTCAGTTTGTATTAAGTCTTAAACATAGTATATGTTTACTATACTTTTATTTTCAGTGATATTATCATTGTTGACGTCGTTCGGAATGCCAGTGATGCATTGTAACGTCGCCTACAATTGCCGAGTGGCCTTTTCCAATAAATAAGTGCGAATGTGTGAAAATTGAACTTATCGATAATTTCGTTGGTTTAATGCGTGGACAAAGTCTTTACAAATCGAAGCCTACTTCCTGCCACTAGACCATTCAGACCTATGCCACTACCTTACGAGTCTCTATGCAGCAGTCCACGAGCAGAAAGTCTAGATACGGAGTCCAGTTGTCGTACAGAAGAAGCCAACAAAGTCTAAAAAGAAAAGGCTTCAAGCGAATAAGAGCAAAGATGTCAAGGAAGAACCAACACCATTGACTAGTACATCAACGGCAGTTCTTTATGATGGAAATAGCAAGAAAATTGCAACGAATTTCAATTCTCAACTATGAAAACGGCTCCTGGAATGCACACTTAAGGTTGCTGCTGTTAGAGAAGGCCCGTTTTTCGTATACAACTCAAGCCGAGCACAATTATTTGTCACATAAGTTTGGTTAGTGCTTAAAGTATATCTAAATGTCCTATCGTTGTCGGGAAGTTATTGTTAAATATATGAATACTATGATCGGACAAGAGTTGTCTTCTGGGCCGTGCGGGTGATTGTTTTCTGCAAATAGCAAAGAGTGGAGATTTAATTGATGAATACCTGAAAGAATAGTCTGCTGAAAATCAAGTAGATGCAATTGTTTATGTAGAAATCGATAAAGATCTTGCTGATATTGAAAAACACATTATTGAGCCAACTAAAAATATCAAAGAACTAATGTTGGCTAGCTGTGAGTATTATGAAACTACCCTACTCAGTATAATGTAAAATATAAATAATAATGCTCAAAATGAATTACTTATAGCGAGTTTCATTCAAATTTCAAAGATATCTCAAAATTGAGATTTGATCTTTTCAATGAAACTTTTTTCTAGATTTAATTGTAGTATTGGTGTATGACTGACACACATTTCTCAAAAAAAACATATCTTCATCATCAGATGAAGAGGAACACGAAGCAATCAAAAACTCCACTAAATTTATCATTGATTAGTTCTAAGTTACGTGTCGATGATGATGATAACATGGTGAAAGAAGTTCGCGCTAAGCGAACTTTATCTAGATCAGCGCATTATTCCCAATATCATTTAATATCAAGTTTAATATTTGTAATTTAATTTATTAATTCGATCAACTTTCCTTGTTAAATAAACATCTTTGTTCCTTAAAAAGCTTATTTTATTACTGTATTTTATTTGGACTTCCTGGAATAGCAACTCAAATAGTTTAAATCCTATGTAGGTTAGATTACCTTGATTTTTAGTACATATAATGAATTGTCGAATGGATGATTCAAGGAATAGTTACATAGGCACCTACCTACAAATATATATTTAAATCTAAGTTATGGATTTTAACTATGTAAGTTAGGAGAGTAAAATGTATCTGCATATACATATATAAACGGAACCTAAGTATGTAAACATGTACATATAATAATGAAAATGACGAATGTAGGTGGGTAGGTATAGCTATATATGCATATAACTTAATAATTTAGGTGCAATATACAATATTGTGCATACATAACATTCATGTGATTTTTAAAGATGCATATATAAATGTACGAGGGCCTAAATTGCGTTTAGTATTCAGTGACATACGCAAAAATTCGTAAAAAGGGAATAATAAAAAGTTGTTGTGAGTTTTAATTTATGTCAGCTTGTAAATTCTGGAAACCGTTTTCAATTCGAGCAAATATTTCAAAAAATTTGCACCTGAAAGTAATTTTGTAATTTTTCATTTTTTTTTAAACACGAAGAAACTACTTTTAGATAGCAATTTTTCTAAATAATTATTTGATTATAAAATGATTAAAAGGATTTAGAAGCTGAGGTTAATTAACACTCAGAACAGTTACAATCATCGAAATCAAGCAAGTAGTTTGGAAATTAGAGCTTTGCGTAAGTACTGATTTCAAGATTTTTCTTGACATAGGTAGAAATTTCTTGGATTTGCTACTTTGGACAAGCTGTCATTTCCAAAGTACTTGCTTGATCTCGATGATTTAAACTGTTGTGAGTTTTAATTTATGTCAGCTTGTAAATTCTGGAAACCGTTTTCAATTCGAGCAAATATTTCAAAAAATTTGCATCTGAAAGTAATTTTGTAATTTTTCATTTTTTTTTTTAACACGAAGAAACTACTTTTAGATAGCAATTTTTCTAAATAATTGTTTGATTATAAAATGATTGAAAGGATTTAGAAGCTGAGGTTAATTTACACTCAGAACAGTTACAATCATCGAAATCAAGCAAGTAGTTTGGAAATTAGAGCTTTGCGTATGTACTGATTTCAAGATTTTTCTTGACATAGGTGGAAATTTCTTGGATTTGCTACTTTGGACAAGCTGTCATTTCCAAAGTACTTGCTTGATCTCGATGATTGTAACTGTTCTGAGTGTTAATTTACCTCAGCATAGGGCTATAATCCTTACCTATGTATCATTGAGACACACAACATTACATTTCCCTTAAAAAGAAAAGAATTTTTTTTAACACCCACAAAGACAATGTAATCGAAAAAAATTAAGTGAATCACAATTCTTAAGCTATATACATATATATATACATAAGGAAAACACTTTAAAATATTGAGCCCAATTTATTTAATTATAATATCTGGCAATAATGACTTCCTGTTGGGCTTCATTGTTTGTGTGGTCTGACCTTGTTGTTCGTCATGATTTTGAGATGAATGGCAGGCGCTGTTTATCCTACAAAATTAAAAGAAAAACAAATACTTAAAAATACATCAAATTAGGTTTTTTTGTATTTAACGTACCTTATTTCTGCTTGACTGAATGCTAATCCACAGACTGACCAACAATCTGTTTAGAAGCTACAGATACAGACCGAGGTGTTTCGGTCAACATGTGCATATCGATCTCGTTCATGAGATTGCCACTGGCGATATATTTCTTCCAAAAAGATACTATGGCTACTTTCTCAGCGATTCCTTCTTTCAGTTTATCTCTGAAAGTTTATAAGAAAAACATCGATTAGATATGAATTTGCACTTGCAAAATAAAGGTTTACTTACTCTTTCATTTTGCTGGGGAAATTGTTTCCGAAACTTGTGTTATACCAAAACATGTCCTGTCGAAGAATAGATGCCAAGAAAAGCTTTCTAATGCGACGGATCTAAGAAAATATATATTCGACCACAGACAATCAAGTCCCTGCTGTACTACAGCAACAACCCGCCATTACTAATGGCTCATTGTATTGTTGTTTCTCTTTACATAGACGAGACACTTCATGTGGCAGCGAATCGCTTATTCGTGAGATTTCACATTGTGTCCGCCAATGTGAAGCCTCCTTTTCTAAATAACCAATTCGATCTTCACTTTTTGTTGATGGATTGGTTTTTGTGTAAAGTGGAGTGGTTGGTGGTATCACTCCCAGATGAACTAAGTACGTCTTCACTCCCAATCTAAAAAAAAAACAAAAAAACAATTATAGAAAACAAGAAACAATTGGGTTTGGTTTCTGAGTTTCCAATCTAAGATATATAGATTGGATGTACGCTTTCCATCGGATCTCCGTCATTGTGGCCAAATCTTTATCAAACAAACATAAAAAACAATTTTTCTTATAGTTATATATATTTCTTTTATTGAAATAAAGAATAATTAAATAAATATGAAAAAACTTACCAAATGTGAAAAAAAAACTATTATTTATGTTTTTTGGTAATTAGAAATGTCAGACAGACTTTTGACAAATAAAAACAAAAAAAATTATCTGTCAATAGTGTTTTTTAATCCACCACTCACATGTATTCACGGATAGGAAAAAATGAGTAAATTAAGAGTTTTCTCTTACTCACCTAAAAAAAAATTTGCGGGTGTTTAAGGCAAGGGGGGTACGAGTCGCGCCTCTATGTAATGATTTTCTCTGTGACTGCTATCATGTCGACAGGCGATCTGAAACATCATACGAAAAGAAGAGAGATTCAAAGGAGGGATGAGAAACCGAGAACGACAAAGACTATGAATATGTAGAACTATATAGGGATCGAAAGTCACCGATCTGGTAAGTCAGTTTGTATTAAGTCTTAAACATAGTATATGTTTACTATACTTTTATTTTCAGTGATATTATCATTGTTGACGTCGTTCGGAATGCCAGTGATGCATTGTAACGTCGCCTACAATTGCCGAGTGGCCTTTTCCAATAAATAAGTGCGAATGTGTGAAAATTGAACTTATCGATAATTTCGTTGGTTTAATGCGTGGACAAAGTCTTTACAAATCGAAGCCTACTTCCTGCCACTAGACCATTCAGACCTATGCCACTACCTTACGAGTCTCTATGCAGCAGTCCACGAGCAGAAAGTCTAGATACGGAGTCCAGTTGTCGTACAGAAGAAGCCAACAAAGTCTAAAAAGAAAAGGCTTCAAGCGAATAAGAGCAAAGATGTCAAGGAAGAACCAACACCATTGACTAGTACATCAACGGCAGTTCTTTATGATGGAAATAGCAAGAAAATTGCAACGAATTTCAATTCTCAACTATGAAAACGGCTCCTGGAATGCACACTTAAGGTTGCTGCTGTTAGAGAAGGCCCGTTTTTCGTATACAACTCAAGCCGAGCACAATTATTTGTCACATAAGTTTGGTTAGTGCTTAAAGTATATCTAAATGTCCTATCGTTGTCGGGAAGTTATTGTTAAATATATGAATACTATGATCGGACAAGAGTTGTCTTCTGGGCCGTGCGGGTGATTGTTTTCTGCAAATAGCAAAGAGTGGAGATTTAATTGATGAATACCTGAAAGAATAGTCTGCTGAAAATCAAGTAGATGCAATTGTTTATGTAGAAATCGATAAAGATCTTGCTGATATTGAAAAACACATTATTGAGCCAACTAAAAATATCAAAGAACTAATGTTGGCTAGCTGTGAGTATTATGAAACTACCCTACTCAGTATAATGTAAAATATAAATAATAATGCTCAAAATGAATTACTTATAGCGAGTTTCATTCAAATTTCAAAGATATCTCAAAATTGAGATTTGATCTTTTCAATGAAACTTTTTTCTAGATTTAATTGTAGTATTGGTGTATGACTGACACACATTTCTCAAAAAAAACATATCTTCATCATCAGATGAAGAGGAACACGAAGCAATCAAAAACTCCACTAAATTTATCATTGATTAGTTCTAAGTTACGTGTCGATGATGATGATAACATGGTGAAAGAAGTTCGCGCTAAGCGAACTTTATCTAGATCAGCGCATTATTCCCAATATCATTTAATATCAAGTTTAATATTTGTAATTTAATTTATTAATTCGATCAACTTTCCTTGTTAAATAAACATCTTTGTTCCTTAAAAAGCTTATTTTATTACTGTATTTTATTTGGACTTCCTGGAATAGCAACTCAAATAGTTTAAATCCTATGTAGGTTAGATTACCTTGATTTTTAGTACATATAATGAATTGTCGAATGGATGATTCAAGGAATAGTTACATAGGCACCTACCTACAAATATATATTTAAATCTAAGTTATGGATTTTAACTATGTAAGTTAGGAGAGTAAAATGTATCTGCATATACATATATAAACGGAACCTAAGTATGTAAACATGTACATATAATAATGAAAATGACGAATGTAGGTGGGTAGGTATAGCTATATATGCATATAACTTAATAATTTAGGTGCAATATACAATATTGTGCATACATAACATTCATGTGATTTTTAAAGATGCATATATAAATGTACGAGGGCCTAAATTGCGTTTAGTATTCAGTGACATACGCAAAAATTCGTAAAAAGGGAATAATAAAAAGTTGTTGTGAGTTTTAATTTATGTCAGCTTGTAAATTCTGGAAACCGTTTTCAATTCGAGTAAATATTTCAAAAAATTTGCACCTGAAAGTAATTTTGTAATTTTTCATTTTTTTTTAAACACGAAGAAACTACTTTTAGATAGCAATTTTTCTAAATAATTATTTGATTATAAAATGATTAAAAGGATTTAGAAGCTGAGGTTAATTAACACTCAGAACAGTTACAATCATCGAAATCAAGCAAGTAGTTTGGAAATTAGAGCTTTGCGTAAGTACTGATTTCAAGATTTTTCTTGACATAGGTAGAAATTTCTTGGATTTGCTACTTTGGACAAGCTGTCATTTCCAAAGTACTTGCTTGATCTCGATGATTTAAACTGTTGTGAGTTTTAATTTATGTCAGCTTGTAAATTCTGGAAACCGTTTTCAATTCGAGCAAATATTTCAAAAAATTTGCATCTGAAAGTAATTTTGTAATTTTTCATTTTTTTTTTTAACACGAAGAAACTACTTTTAGATAGCAATTTTTCTAAATAATTGTTTGATTATAAAATGATTGAAAGGATTTAGAAGCTGAGGTTAATTTACACTCAGAACAGTTACAATCATCGAAATCAAGCAAGTAGTTTGGAAATTAGAGCTTTGCGTATGTACTGATTTCAAGATTTTTCTTGACATAGGTGGAAATTTCTTGGATTTGCTACTTTGGACAAGCTGTCATTTCCAAAGTACTTGCTTGATCTCGATGATTGTAACTGTTCTGAGTGTTAATTTACCTCAGCATAGGGCTATAATCCTTACCTATGTATCATTGAGACACACAACATTACATTTCCCTTAAAAAGAAAAGAATTTTTTTTAACACCCACAAAGACAATGTAATCGAAAAAAATTAAGTGAATCACAATTCTTAAGCTATATACATATATATATACATAAGGAAAACACTTTAAAATATTGAGCCCAATTTATTTAATTATAATATCTGGCAATAATGACTTCCTGTTGGGCTTCATTGTTTGTGTGGTCTGACCTTGTTGTTCGTCATGATTTTGAGATGAATGGCAGGCGCTGTTTATCCTACAAAATTAAAAGAAAAACAAATACTTAAAAATACATCAAATTAGGTTTTTTTGTATTTAACGTACCTTATTTCTGCTTGACTGAATGCTAATCCACAGACTGACCAACAATCTGTTTAGAAGCTACAGATACAGACCGAGGTGTTTCGGTCAACATGTGCATATCGATCTCGTTCATGAGATTGCCACTGGCGATATATTTCTTCCAAAAAGATACTATGGCTACTTTCTCAGCGATTCCTTCTTTCAGTTTATCTCTGAAAGTTTATAAGAAAAACATCGATTAGATATGAATTTGCACTTGCAAAATAAAGGTTTACTTACTCTTTCATTTTGCTGGGGAAATTGTTTCCGGAGCTTGTGTTATACCAAAACATGTCCTGTCGAAGAATAGATGCCAAGAAAAGCTTTCTAATGCGACGGATCTAAGAAAATATATATTCGACCACAGACAATCAAGTCCCTGCTGTACTACAGCAACAACCCGCCATTACTAATGGCTCATTGTATTGTTGTTTCTCTTTACATAGACGAGACACTTCATGTGGCAGCGAATCGCTTATTCGTGAGATTTCACATTGTGTCCGCCAATGTGAAGCCTCCTTTTCTAAATAACCAATTCGATCTTCACTTTTTGTTGATGGATTGGTTTTTGTGTAAAGTGGAGTGGTTGGTGGTATCACTCCCAGATGAACTAAGTACGTCTTCACTCCCAATCTAAAAAAAAAAAACAAAAAAACAATTATAGAAAACAAGAAACAATTGGGTTTGGTTTCTGAGTTTCCAATCTAAGATATATAGATTGGATGTACGCTTTCCATCGGATCTCCGTCATTGTGGCCAAATCTTTATCAAACAAACATAAAAAACAATTTTTCTTATAGTTATATATATTTCTTTTATTGAAATAAAGAATAATTAAATAAATATGAAAAAACTTACCAAATGTGAAAAAAAAACTATTATTTATGTTTTTTGGTAATTAGAAATGTCAGACAGACTTTTGACAAATAAAAACAAAAAAAATTATCTGTCAGTTTGAGCAATAGTGTTTTTTAATCCACCACTCACATGTATTCACGGATAGGAAAAAATGAGTAAATTAAGAGTTTTCTCTTACTCACCTAAAAAAAAATTTGCGGGTGTTTAAGGCAAGGGGGGTACGAGTCGCGCCTCTATGTAATGATTTTCTCTGTGACTGCTATCATGTCGACAGGCGATCTGAAACATCATACGAAAAGAAGAGAGATTCAAAGGAGGGATGAGAAACCGAGAACGACAAAGACTATGAATATGTAGAACTATATAGGGATCGAAAGTCACCGATCTGGTAAGTCAGTTTGTATTAAGTCTTAAACATAGTATATGTTTACTATACTTTTATTTTCAGTGATATTATCATTGTTGACGTCGTTCGGAATGCCAGTGATGCATTGTAACGTCGCCTACAATTGCCGAGTGGCCTTTTCCAATAAATAAGTGCGAATGTGTGAAAATTGAACTTATCGATAATTTCGTTGGTTTAATGCGTGGACAAAGTCTTTACAAATCGAAGCCTACTTCCTGCCACTAGACCATTCAGACCTATGCCACTACCTTACGAGTCTCTATGCAGCAGTCCACGAGCAGAAAGTCTAGATACGGAGTCCAGTTGTCGTACAGAAGAAGCCAACAAAGTCTAAAAAGAAAAGGCTTCAAGCGAATAAGAGCAAAGATGTCAAGGAAGAACCAACACCATTGACTAGTACATCAACGGCAGTTCTTTATGATGGAAATAGCAAGAAAATTGCAACGAATTTCAATTCTCAACTATGAAAACGGCTCCTGGAATGCACACTTAAGGTTGCTGCTGTTAGAGAAGGCCCGTTTTTCGTATACAACTCAAGCCGAGCACAATTATTTGTCACATAAGTTTGGTTAGTGCTTAAAGTATATCTAAATGTCCTATCGTTGTCGGGAAGTTATTGTTAAATATATGAATACTATGATCGGACAAGAGTTGTCTTCTGGGCCGTGCGGGTGATTGTTTTCTGCAAATAGCAAAGAGTGGAGATTTAATTGATGAATACCTGAAAGAATAGTCTGCTGAAAATCAAGTAGATGCAATTGTTTATGTAGAAATCGATAAAGATCTTGCTGATATTGAAAAACACATTATTGAGCCAACTAAAAATATCAAAGAACTAATGTTGGCTAGCTGTGAGTATTATGAAACTACCCTACTCAGTATAATGTAAAATATAAATAATAATGCTCAAAATGAATTACTTATAGCGAGTTTCATTCAAATTTCAAAGATATCTCAAAATTGAGATTTGATCTTTTCAATGAAACTTTTTTCTTGATTTAATTGTAGTATTGGTGTATGACTGACACACATTTCTCAAAAAAAACATATCTTCATCATCAGATGAAGAGGAACACGAAGCAATCAAAAACTCCACTAAATTTATCATTGATTAGTTCTAAGTTACGTGTCGATGATGATGATAACATGGTGAAAGAAGTTCGCGCTAAGCGAACTTTATCTAGATCAGCGCATTATTCCCAATATCATTTAATATCAAGTTTAATATTTGTAATTTAATTTATTAATTCGATCAACTTTCCTTGTTAAATAAACATCTTTGTTCCTTAAAAAGCTTATTTTATTACTGTATTTTATTTGGACTTCCTGGAATAGCAACTCAAATAGTTTAAATCCTATGTAGGTTAGATTACCTTGATTTTTAGTACATATAATGAATTGTCGAATGGATGATTCAAGGAATAGTTACATAGGCACCTACCTACAAATATATATTTAAATCTAAGTTATGGATTTTAACTATGTAAGTTAGGAGAGTAAAATGTATCTGCATATACATATATAAACGGAACCTAAGTATGTAAACATGTACATATAATAATGAAAATGACGAATGTAGGTGGGTAGGTATAGCTATATATGCATATAACTTAATAATTTAGGTGCAATATACAATATTGTGCATACATAACATTCATGTGATTTTTAAAGATGCATATATAAATGTACGAGGGCCTAAATTGCGTTTAGTATTCAGTGACATACGCAAAAATTCGTAAAAAGGGAATAATAAAAAGTAGAAATAAATGAATAATACACATAATTAAATGTTTTTATATTGCTTAGTCGTTATAGTTTGAGGGAAAACAAAAATGCAATTTGCATTCATAGAAAACATTCTGACGGTTTTTGAAAAATCGATTTTTCCAAAAAAAATTTTATTTATTTTTTAAAAATCGAAAAACATTTTTTTGAAAATTTTCGTATGCAGTTTTATTAACAATTTTAGGGAGCATTTGTATAAAAAAAAATATTTTAATCGGTTCATACAATATTGAGAATGTCGAGATTATGAAAAGTGGTTCTATGGGAAGTACCATTAATAAGTACGCAAAACAAAATATTTTTATAACTAATTTAAGAACACACATTTTTTTTATAAAAATTCTTGCAGCCGTTTTTAAGAAATACATTTTTTTCTTAACGGTTTTTTTTTCAAAAATAATTTTGTAACTATTCAAGGTAGTGTCAAAAAACTACCAAAAACGAAGTTTCGAAAAAATCTATTGAGTCGTTTTCGAAATTTTGAGTTTTCAACAAAAAATTAATTTCCAAAAAAAAATTTTTTTTTCAAAAATTTTGGTTTACAAGAGTTTTTTTAACTGAGCTTCTGCGTAAAAAATTTCAAAAAAATCAAATTAACCGTTTCCCAGAAAATCGAAAACCAAAAAATGGTTGTACTAGAGGTACCAAAAATAACAAATTTTTTTCCAAAAAAAAAATTGTCAAAAGGCACTCTTTCCCTTCATTAATGAACTGATTTTTTTTATAAAAATCATAAGGCAAAACAAAAATTATGGGAGCTACTGCTATTTGTCGTCTTAAAAAATGAAAAAAACGTGTGGGCATATTACCGAAAAACCAATGTGTACCAAGTTTGAAGCAAATCCATCCAACCGTTTAGGCTGCAGACTCGAGGACAGACGGAATTGGGGGACCCATTTTTTTGTGTTCTCTATGATCGTAATGCCATGTTTGATTGTTAGAAAAAAAAATTGTTTTACGAATACATAACTTGCCTTATAGTACCTATAATCGCAAGTAAAAAATCATTTCCATATTAAATGAAAAGTATACATATTATATAGGTATGTACCTATATCTTAAAAAGTTTTGTTTTCTTTTTGTAGTAAACACATCGATATGTCTCTATCGGCGGTAGAATTGATCGTCAACAGCATGGCGAAAGCTACATATGGAACTACGAAATGCTTATGTATCAGTAGATCTGATAAGGAATTTCAGTTTTCAAGCTGGTGGTGCATATCTCTTTAGCACCCTTCAAGGCTGGGTTGCTCAGAGGATCTATGGGTGGTCTGAAATTGCAATCGTTGTTAGGAGTAAACAATTTGCCTTACAGGATGTGGTAACGTCGATTTTGTTCCAACAATGAATATTTATGTTGATGGCTGATTTTTCTCTTTCAGGAAGTCATTATTCCAACAATTGATCACAAGCTATCACATCGAAATTAGCATTGACTCAGCTTGTAAACGCTTTGCTGGGAATCTTTAATTCTCTGCGCAATTATCACAATGAAATAAAATACAAAGGTGTTCATCAACTATTTTCTATTGTTCCCCTTAGGCGATCGCCAGCTGCTATTTTTCGGAATCTTTATCAGTCGCCATTTGGTGAATAAATAATATATCTGCTGATTACTGGCCTTGTTTCCAAATCCTTCCAGTTCCTTTATCAAGTTACAGAAAGAAATTGTAGGTATAAGGGACACCATTTAAATCCAATTCGTTTACTTTTTTCATATATGCACATTCTGATAAAAACAAGAATACAAATGAGCTTTCTAATTTCCTTTCACTAATTAAATTCTCACAAGATCAGCATCCACAAATATAATTTTTCTAATATTAAGCGTGAACAGTACATCTCGGAAAAGGATTTTGTAATTTTATAATTTTAGAAGTTGAAAAATGTCAAAGAACTGTCAAATGAAATTCAGCCAAATTCAGCCAGATGTCAAACAAAATGAGATAATTTGTAATGAAAACACTTTTTCTGTAATTTGCCAAATTACATATTTTGAGCTCTAATGAAAACGGGCTATTATACTGTGTTTTCATTAGAGCTCAAATTACATAATTTGGCAAATTACAGAAAAAGTGTTTTCATTACAAATTATCTCATTTCGGTTGACATCTGGCTGAATTAAAAATTTAATGAAATAACAAATTGGAAATAAATATTTCTGCTTAAGATTCGCAGGTGCTTTTTCGCTGATATTATGGTCAAGTCATCATTGATTGTTGTTCACAAATCATACAAATTATTAAACTTCACAGTTCTTGAAGCAAAAAGGTATGTATAATTAGATATGTATGTTAAAATGCAAGGGTAATAGGTACATATACATATTTTAAACAAATTAAACTTTTAATGTAGGTATTCACAAAGCCAAAGCTGCAATTAACTCATCCAGTAATCAACTCCCGATAACCCTCTGGCTATTCATATTTCTTTATTCTATATAATAGCAACTTCACCTACTAAAACCTGTGTCAAGCTCTAAAGCAACTATTTCAGTTGTTTGAATTCTCATCGGTTTTTGTCTTTGATGCCAAACCAGCAAATCATCCTTAGATGAGAAGAATTCTATAAGTCAGCAGGAGAGTCCTACAAGCAATCCTTCCTCATATCGCCACCAGCAATTTAACAATCAACAACAAACTTTGTCAGTAAGACAAAACTTCCATGATGATGAGTTTGTCAAAGGCTGAAGTTAAAAAAAATAACACAAGAGTACCGATATAAAAATAATTACAAGGTATCGAAGGATATCTTAGCAATACATTGGTATTTATTGAAGAAAAAAGATTTGCATTAAGTTTTGTAAAAATAAACTGCATTAAAAAATAATTAGATTATTAGGTTTTAGTAGTATGTATGTTGTATGATAAGCTCAGCTATTCCCAAAGCGATGTAATTTTTAACAACTTTATTGATCTCCATTCTTAGTTTTACTGTTATATCCGATTTATTTGTTTTCATTAACTGTCCCATCATAGATAGCACATCATGTACCCCTTGCGGGCGTGCATTGGCAGCATCTAAATCGTACACTGCAACGTCCTCAATAACTCACTTCTTCTTGTGAACTTCTCCCTTTGGCAGAGGCTTTACAACACTACATTTTTGATCTCATCACCTCCCCTTAAGCAATGAATTCATATGGAATTGGATCTAAGACAATGCCTTGTGGGGCATCCCCTTTTGGACGGCTCCGTGTCCCTTTATGCCGACAATGTCGCCATTTTTGAAGACACGCATGTAGGTGGATAGTGTTTGCGGAAGGGACGCGAGACCATGTCCCTTGTGCCGCGACAATAACCCTTTGAGTGGGTCATGTTGATTTAGTTCCCTTTTTCGAAATAAATTGCACGTGGTAACGAAGTTGGGAAAAAAGGCACATACTCTTCGATTTCCAAATCGAATTCAGTTGCAAAACTGTCACAACGACCTTGTCGTTTAACAGCTGCACTATATTAGCCTCGATGTAGATAACATAACCGACACTCATTTTTTCCTTCTGTAGCGACTGGAAGATACTAGGATACATTCAAGAACTTCCGTAACTAGTTGACACTCGATGGAGCCACAAACTGATATTATTGTTCATTTCCATTTTGTTTCTTTTTTAAAAGTAAAACTTGAAACTGAATGTGAAAGTATCACACATGTTCTGCATTCCGAGTGAAAATGAATTCAAAATGAATTTCAATTTCACTTAAAATGAAATAACGTGTTCTGCAAGTGGATTCAACTCCTTCCAATTCACTTCGAATTCATTTTCGAATTGTCAAAATCACCGGTTACAGACAATATTTTTAAAAACGGTTCACATTCGGAATGTAGAACACGAATTTTCATATTCAGAATCCTAAAATTCCATATTCGAAATGAGCTATTTATTAACTTTATTTTATGTGGAATATAGAACATTTTTATGTGGAATACAGAACATCTAAATTCACTTTCGTTCCTCAAATTCACAAAAAGTGAAATACAGAACGTGTACATATAACTGCCGCTTACTTCATTCTCATACTATTTATATGCGTTTAGCTAGAGGAAAACGTAGGGGGTATATATACACATTTCACACACAGGATACTATGATGGATGTTCTTTTAACAAAATTTTTTTGGTTTGTTGTCATTTTGCAAATAAATAAATAATTAACACAATAAGCTACTATTAGTAAAGCTAGTAGTAGTGATCAAAACAAAAGAGGAAGAGTTAAAAAATCAAATGCACTAAACCAAGAAAATTCCCATAACAGAGAACTGCTCTAGCATGTATGATGATGATGATAATGACAAAGAAGCTTGATTGTTTATGACTACAGTGAAGACAAAAAGTATATAAAAAATAATGTTATATTTTGAATTCGATTATATTTTCATTATATACATACATGTAGGGATATATTTAAGGATTTTATCTTCAAGAATTAAAGCATTAGCGAGCGCCCTCGTCATAAGACCAAATGGATAACAAGGGGTTAAGAAAATATAGAAGCATTAATAAAAACAATAACTATTAGATACTATGTAGGTGGGTAAGTTATACATATAGGTTTCATATGACGATCATTTAACTTTCTGCAGCTGAGAGGTCTGGCCAGTTCAGATTCAAGTTTTCACTTCGTAGGATGTATGTATGTATAACCTAAGCTCTACTTAATAATTCTAAAACCTTCTAGAATTCTTAATAAAACTTTTAAAAGATAAGAATCAACTTAGGGACGTAGATGGTAGGCCGGTACTTTACCCGATTCCCAATTGAATACTACATACTTACGGTAAATTGACATAAAATAGGGGACAATTTTTTTTTAAATTCAACTTCATTTCATTTCATACAAGTGTACTTAAATGTATATATGTATATATCTACATATTAAAGATAGTTTTTAAGAAAATCGTAATATTCAATATTGATATCAAGCAGGGGGAGAGACAGAAGATAGAACATAGTCTGATATGAAACCTAACTATATCAATTGAATGATTATACGCATTGTACAATGAAAAACTTTAAGGTCTGTGCTACACATTTAAATGTGATCGAAAATAATTAAGTTCTGAAGTTCAAGGTTTACTGTTTGCCGTATATATATTTAAATATGTACATATGTATATTATGTCAATAGTATGTTGATTACCTATGAATGTAGTAAATTAATATTTTGGCATTTACAAATGTATACATACAATTGTTGCTTTTCTACTTACTTGTTGCTTGAAGAAAATTGTTTCCTTTACTTCTCCGTTTATAACGCAAACAGCTTTAGCAGGCATTTTTTATAATTATGATAAGCTTATTAAAAAAATCAATTAATTTCAATTACAACCGGATGGGAACGCTCTGAAGAAAAAAACTCGGCGATTGAAAATTGCTTGGTTGGAATGAAATAAAAATTGCTTTAACCAAATCCTCTAGGACTCCGTCCAATGATTATAGGTGGTTCTAAGTTGGTTACTCGAGATTGTGATGTCCCTTGAGCTGGCTGTACTCGATCTGCCACCTCCCCCTTCGCCCATCTAAGTTGTTGCGTGGGGAAGGAAATAAAAATATTACAATTAAAAGAGGACACAAATAATAGGACTCACACCATAAAGGATAGACCCAAAGCAGAGGCGGAGAATCGAACGCGATAGATTCAACTAAAAGACTCATCTTGTGTGTTCTGCGATGATTATTCGCTTGCTTTATCTTCTATGGAAATTGAGAACCATGGAAGAATATCCCGCGCTTAGATATTTTTACGCTTTCGATATATTTGTGGTGACAAATCGTCACTATCCGTTTGTGAGGATTCGGTTTATTCACAAGGTAAAATTGTTTTCTTTTTTATAAAATTCTTTTTCGCCCGCCACTTTTAAACTTGAACACAAACGAGTTGTTGGAGCCGATCCACGCTGTTCAGCCAAATTCTTCAGTAATCTCATATTCTCTTGTGGCAGTGTTGGACTTTTATATGCCTATTTTATCTACAACCACCCAGTTGGGCGTTTTTTTTGTTCAAAGTTGCTTCCATTGTATTTTTTTGTCAATCTATAAACTTATAATATAAACAATAAAAATAGCATTTACTATAATAATACAAAGAAAATTACTTTACTTGAATCTTTTACTTAAACTAAAAAGTGCACCATTACGACAGTCATTATAGGTTCAGACAATTTCCTAAAACTAGAGCATAATTAAGAAACAAAATTGTAGATCCGTTTGAAATGATGAAATCTTGTCTATGACTGATTCATGATTCCATGATCTTGAAGATAGTCAATGTAGTCTCGAAAACAACAAGTTGCAAATCAATTCCATCGACTTGGTTCAGTGGTCAGGCAATGGGTAGCATAATTTATGCACTTTTCACATAGTGATGTGTAACATCTTATGAACTCCACAAAACAAATAAGTTGTTCAATATTAATACTAGAACAATATTTGAGTAATTCTAGTTCTAAAATTTTTTAAAAACTACTGCGAAAAATAGGATTTTATTTTTAACACCACAAGCACGCTCTCAGATGACCATTTCCTTTTTTTCATTTTTTTTCAAGTGGTTCAATTTGTATTCAGTTTTGATTCAATTTATTCAGCAAAGATGGCTTCGATATGTATGTTAGTTTTAACTGAATGGTTTCATTCAATTTGCGAGATAATTTCGTGCAAATTAGCTGTGTTTTATTGGGAATATATCCATAGTACCGTAAGTAAAGCCCAAAGAAACGCATCGACCGTAGCATGGACCGTAGCTTTTTTATTTTTGTAAAAATGGTACACCTGCAAAGCAGTCACAGGTAATGAAAGAGTCTTTTGCAAAGTAAAATTATTAAAAAATCAAAATTAGGAACAATAATTAGCTTTTATTCATATAAAATAGTAAGTAGAAAAACGTACCAATATTTAATTTATGTTTCAAACCTATTTCTTGTGTTCACTTTTTCTGCATTTGCAGTTTTAAATTCGAACATTCATTTGGCACCAATAGAAAGGAAATGATAAGTGAACGGGTTTGTTCATAGACTATGGTCAAGTCCCGTTTTACACAGGACAATTTTTGTATTACTTTAAAAGCCGTCTATGCCTTTCACACGAGAAAACACAATTGCCGGAACACAATTTGCTTGTTTCCTTTTAATGTTTCTTGGTTTGGAACGCACAGTACAACGTAGTTTAAATTGTTCACTCCCCTTACATTTCCCCTTTATATTTCATGCCTTTATTTATTTTCTGAGTAGATCGATAGCTAGAGTTTTATTTTTCAAGTAAATTTATAAATTTATTTTCTGAGTATGTTAGCTTTAACATACGCGGATTAAGGAACAAATAGTTAACAATGGGATCACAAAATTGTACGCCCAGTCCATGTCCATTTAGTGAAGCGAATACGGTTCATGGCCAATGTCCATTAAACAGTGAGGAAAAAGCACATTTGTGAAGTTCAGTTGCCGCTTAGTTCGCTTAGGCCAGGCGCGCACATGCATTTTTTTTCGGAAACGAAATAGTTTAATCACTAATTGAACGATGATCGCGCACATAAGCAACTTAAAAATCAATCAACGAGATAAACCAACACACAGACAACATATTGATTTAATGTGCGCGCAGTTATATTATAGTTCGGTGTGATTTAAACTGAAGAAATTATTTGGGGCGATCGTTCGATTTGTGCCAAAACACAAACTTTTAAGTTACTCGAATCGCGGACTGAATAGTTTTCACATGTGCATAAGTCCATGGTATTCACTTTAGCAACCAAACTATTGCAAAATTGTAAGTTGCATATGTGCGCGCCTGGCATTATAGCTCATAGAATTTCATACGAATAAATATTTTGCGGCGCAGTGTCGAGCAGTTCCTCTATAGTGCAGTTCCACTCAATGCGGCTTGTCTTCTCAAATTGCTTTTTTGTAGATCTAAATAAAAAGATGATTTTTTCACCAAACTCCGTTTATATATAACTATCAATAAAAATTGAACACAAAACGAATATTGGCCTTAGTTAGTCAAAAATAAAAGTAAAACCGAATTTATTCTATAGATATTGATTTTTTTTTTCAAAATGGAAATCGAAATTTTGTTAAAATTGATTAATTGACATTAGGGGTATGCAAAATTGCAGATTTAGGTAGAATTTTAGACGTACTCCAGAAAATAACTGAGCAAAGAATATAGTTTTTAATAGTAAAACTCAGAAACTTTTCAGAAGAACAGCTTGTAATTTATTAAAAAATGGAATTATATAAGATCTTAGAAATATAAACTGGCCAACTATAAAAAAAAAAAAAAAAGAATCAAAAAGATCGATTTGTCTTACGAATGCAATTAATAATTGCATTCGTATGAACTCCATGAATACATCCATCGAGATTCACCCCAATTATCAATCGTACCAACAAAACTAAAAAATCAAATTCGAGACTCGAATAAACGTCATCTAGCCATCCACCGTAGCTTCTACTTTAGCTTTTTATCGACCGTAGCGAATTGTATGTAAAATCCTACGACGGATAAACTTACGGCGGATAAATTTCTCAATAAAACACAGCCATTAGCCATGTTTTATTGGGATATTTATCCGCCGTAAGTTTATCCCTCGTAGCATTTTACATACAATTCGATACGGTCGATAAAAAGCTAAAGTAGAAGCTACGGTGGATGGCTGGTTGACGTTCAGTCGAGTCTCGATTCTGATTTTGTTAGTTTTGTTGGTACGATTGATAATTGAATTGAATCTCGATGGATGTGTTCATGGAGTGTTATAATTATTAATTTCATTCGTAAGACAAATCGATCTTTTTGATTCTTTTTTTTTTAATAGTTGGCCAGTTTATATTTCTCAAATCTTAGATAACTCCATTTTTTAATAAATTATAAGCTGTTCTTCTGAAAAGTTTCTGACTTTTACTATTAAAAACTGTATTCCTTGCTCGTACTTTTCTTAAGTACGTCTAAAATTGCACCTATATCTGCAATTTTGCATACCCCTAATGTCAATTAATCAATTTTAACAAATTTTGATATATATTTTGAAAAAGAATCCAATATTTATCGAATGAATTCCGTTTTTCTTTTATTTTTGACTAACTTAAGACCAATATTCGTTTTGTGTTTAATTTTTATTGATAGTTATAAATAAACGGAGTTTGGTGAAAAAAATCATCTTTTTATTTAGATCTACAAAAAAGCAATTTGAGAAGACAAACCGCATTGGGTGGAACTGCACTATAGAGGAACTGCTCGACATTGCGCCGCAAACATTTATTCGTTTGAAATTCTATGGGCTATAAGGCTAGGCGCGCACATATGCAACTTTCAGTCTTGCAACAGTTCTGTTGCTAAAGTGAATACCATGGACTTAAATGAGAGTGCGCGCATGCAGTCCGCGATTCGAGCAACTTAAAAGTTCTTCAGTTTGTATTACACCAAACTATAATGTAACTGTGCGCACATTA
Source organism: Philhelius pedissequus (assembly GCA_910595825.1). NCBI lineage: Eukaryota > Metazoa > Arthropoda > Insecta > Diptera > Syrphidae > Philhelius > Philhelius pedissequus. Next base: position 230,951,412 of record OU343160.1, on the reverse strand, counting down.
AAGCAAAATATTGTATGTGTCTTGGTTTATCTCGTTGATTTATTTTAAGTTGATTATGTGCGAGATCATCGTTCAACTGTTGATTAAACTATTTCGTTTCGGAAAAATTGCATGTGCGCGCCTAGCCTAAACGCACTGAATAACTGAACTTCACAAAATATGCTTTTTCTACACTGCTTAATGGACGTTGGCCATGGACGGTATTCGCAAAACTACATGGACATGGACTGGGCGTACATTTTTGTGATCACATTGTTTTTTTTTCCGGACATGTGCATGGAAATGGCAAACCAAATGTTAACTATTTGTTCCTTACTCCGCGTATGTTACGTGCAGTCTGATGAGTGAATATTGAATTGAAAGCAAAACATACTCAGAAAATAAATTTGTAAATTGACTTGAAAAATAAGACTATAGCTATCGATCTACTCAGAAAATAAATAAAAGCATGAAATATAAAGGGGAAATGTAAGGGGAGTGAACAATTTAAACTACGTTGTAGTGTGCGTTCAAAACCAAGAAACGTTAAAAGGAAACAAGCAAATCTCCGGCAATTTTGTTTTCTCGTGTGAAAGGCATAGACGATTTTTAAAGCAATACAAAAGTTGGCCTGTGTAAAAGAGACTTGACCAAAGTCTATGAACAAACCCATTCACTTATCATTTCCTTTCTATTGGTGCAAAATGAATGTTCGAACTTAAAATTACAAATGGAGATAAAATGAAAACAAGAAATAGGTTTGAAACATAAATTAAATATTGGTACGTTTTTCTACTTTCTATTTTATATGAATATAAGTTAATTATTGTTCATAATTTTGATATTTACTTAATTTTACTTTGCAAAAGACTCTTTCATTACTTGTGACTGTTGTGCAGGGGTACCATTTTTACAAAAATAAAAAAGCTACGGTCCATGCTACGGTCGATGCGTTTTTTTGGGCATTACTTACGGTACTATGGATAGATTCCCAATAAAACCCAGCTATTATCTCAATTTGGATATTTTATATTAACTGTGTTTTATTGGGAAATTTATCCGCCGTAAGTTTATCCGTCGTAACATTTTACATACAATTCGCTACGGTCGATAAAAAGCTAAAGTAGAAGCTACGGTGGATGGCTGGTTGACGTTCAGTCGAGTCTCGATTCTAATTTTGTTAGTTTTGTTGGTACGATTGATAATTGAATTGAATTGATGGATGTGTTCATGGAGTGTTATAATTATTAATTTCATTCGTAAGACAAATCGATCTTTTTGATATTTCTTTTTAATAGTTGGCCAATTTATATTTCTCAAATCTTAGATAACTTCATTTTTTAATGAATTATAAGCTGTTCTTATGAAAAGTTTCTGACTTTTACTATTAAAAACTGTATTCTTTGCTCAAATATTTTCTGAAGTACGTCAAAAATTGCACATATAACTGCAATTTTGCATACCCCTAATGTCAATTAATCAATTTTAACAAATTTTGATATCCATTTTGAAAAAGAAACCAATATTTATCGAATGAATTCCGTTTTACTTTTATTTTTGACTAACCAAGCCCAATTTTCGTTTTGTTTTCAATTTTTATTGATAGTTGTAAATAAACGGAGTTTGGTGAAAAAAATTTTCTTTTTATTTAGATCTCCAAAAAATTTGAGAAGACAAACCGCATTGGGTGGAACTGCACTATAGAAGAATGCTCCACAGTGCGCCGCAAAATATTTATTCGTATGAAATTCTATGAGCTATAAGGCTAGGCACGCAAATATGCAACTTTTAATTTTGCAACAGTTTGGTTGCTAAAGTGAATACCATGACACAAATAAGCCATACTAAGATCGGAAACCTTCGTACGTTTCGGCCCCCCAAAACCCATTTGTATACATTGTTGTATTTATACATTTAGCACCCTATCCATGAATAGATGTGAAAGCCAAAAACAAAACAAAATTAAATTACTAGGGCTGTGTTATCTATGTGTCTATAGGAATAGGAACAGAAAAGATTCTTGTGTGCGTTTTTATAAATGTGTCTATTGGAAGAGGAACGGAAAAGTTACATGTGCGCGTATTTCAGCTTGTAGGCAAATGTCAAATTAAAGCAGAGGTTTCGGGTCTTTATGTTATTAGTTTATGTACCATTAGAGTGCGCGCAAATGCAGTAACAATTCAGTCCGCGATTCGAGCAACTTAAAAGTTTGCGTTTTGGCACAAATCGAACGATCGCCCCAAATAAGTTCTTCAGTTTGTATCACACCGAACTATAATGTAACTGCGCGCACATTAAATCAAAATATTGTTTGTGTGATGGTTTATCTCGTTGATTGATTTTAAGTTGCTAATGTGCGCGATCACTAGTGATTAAACTATTTCGTTTCGGAAAAATTGCATGTGAGCGCCTAGCTTAAACGCACTAAGCGGCAACTGAACTTCACAACATATGCTTTTTCTTCACTGTTTAATGGACGTTGGCCATGGACGTTATTCGCTTCACTACATGGACATGGACTGGGCGTACATTTTTGTGAACCATTGTTTTTTTTTTCTTGACATGTGCATGTAAATGGGAAACCAAATGTTAACTACTTGTTCCCTACACCGCGTATGTTAAGTGCAGTCTGGGGCCAATTAGACAGATCATACATAACATACATTGTATGATTTTGACGGCACTGATACATCAATTCTGTTTCATGGAATTGTTGTATGATTCACTGTCATACATACAAAAATTGAATGGAATATTTCCAGTGATCTTCTGTTTCACAGAATTGTTGTACGAATTGTATGACTAGAATGTATGTCATCTTTTCATACATTTAATACAATAGAAAAAATTGGAGTCGCTCGCTGGCGCAGTTGTGTTTATACATATATATCTTGATTTGAAGTGGTTATTATTGTTGTTCGAAATCTGCAGTTAAAATAAGAAATTTCGACATCATGCAATCAAATAAAAGAAAATATACCAAAGTAAGTTTTTCCACTTCTTTTATAAATTAGCAGCGGTCCTTTCCGGCTGAATTTTTATTTAAATAACTAATTTGTTTGTGTAATAGAAATATGGTTAATATCTTTATGGATTTCTTTTGAAATCCTCTAGAAAATTGCATTGACCATTTTCCTTTTAATTATTAGAAAATTCCTTGCAAATTGTTATTGAACTTTGAATGTTTGAGGCAAATTAATGCTTGTCCTCCTCCACAAGAAACGGCTGCACCTAGAAGAATGGTTAATGCCTTTCTAGATTTCCTATACGATCCTCTTGAAAATTGCGTCAAACATTTTTCATTTTAATTGTTAGAAAAAAAAATTACACCCAAGTGGTCATTGAACCTTGACTGTTTGGTGCAAATTAAAAAAAAAAACATGAACAAAATTCCGCGTGCACAAGAAACGACTACACCTAGAAGAATGGTTAATACCTTTTTAGATTCCTTATAGATCCTCTTGAAAATCTGCAAATTGTTATTGTTGGTGGATTAATGGATTTTAATCTCTGGTGACATCATAAGACAAAAAAGAAGTGTCGTAATCTTGTTTTCTTTTATTCATGACGTTCAAGCATTAATAAAATTAAAAAAGATTATGACACATCTTTGGTTTTCTTATTTTATTGACTAACGCTTTCAGAAGAGTCCGGAAGGCTTCCGGATTGCCAAATAAAAACGACATTATTTTGCAAATTTATAAACTTTTACATAAACTTTAATTATTAGTAATGAGTACAAAAAAAATACATTCACAATATTAAATTTCTACTCCGTTTTAACTTTTTTGTGAATTAACCATCACTTCATCTGAGCCTGATATATGTTTCGAGTTCAGAAATGCAGAAAAATATCCAGACCAAAGGAGACATTCAGAGTGAATGGACGAGGATAGCTCGCCTGGCCGCAAGCTATGGGCTAATAGCGGAGGATGATGGGGAAAAATTCCGCAGGACCACCTGGCAAAATTGGAGGCGGAATGCAATGGTAAGACTAATGAAATTTTATTTGAAAGTACACACATATATATAACATATATAATTTTAGGCAAAGATCGACCGTATTAAAAAGACGGGTGTTGGTGGGGCTGGAGCCGAGGACCTCACTGATGAGAATGACAGAATCATTTGGGCTATTGTGGGAGAGGAGGTTTGTTTGTTTCTAATTGTACTTAACTACTAAAAATCATTTAATTTAAATTTGTCTTATCTTGGTAGGTCGCATTTGGAATTGGGTCGGAAGAGTCGCATGGCGACAAGAACGACAGCTCAGAACCAAGTCCGAAGCAACCGATGTTGACTCAGGTCCAGCAACAGCCGTCTTCTAGCGGTATACGCATTAGGCCAGATCGATCTGCCGAGAATCGGTCCACCACTTTAAAGAACAGGTTGTTGGAGGTAACGCTGTATTTGAGAGCCCTCGAATGCAAGGAGAAAGAAATTTTTCTGAATCTACCGCCTTCAGAATACACAAAAAATATAAATGCCATTTCGTGTTCTTCGGAGGATGAGGATGACGTGTAACAGTTACCACAATTATCCATCATCCTCCGCTATGAGCCCATAGCTTGTGGGCCGGCGTAATATCCTCGTGCAATTATCGTGAATATCAGATTTGGTCGGTATTGTCCCACAAAATTTTTCAAACAAAAAGTTTTTGGCTTATAACATTTCTTTAAGAACTAGCAGTTAAAGTTCCTTTGTTGTCTAAACAAGATAACTCTTATTTTATTACTAATTTCAATAATATATGTTCTAGATAATACATATAATATACATAGTACATAATAATCTATTTATAACTTAATTTTTATAAAATAAAATGCTGTGAATCGCTCTTATTTCAAGTCGTTTTAAATTATAATGTAATTTCAATTTCTCTGTCGCTAGCTTGAGATCCAGACATCATTTTCCGAGCGGAAATTGTTATTGGCCTCAATCTCACCATTTTCCAGGGTTTTTGGAATTGGTGGAATTTGGTATTGATAAAAAAAAATTAAATTAAATGCACGACTATCGTCAGTACTTGCTCTTGTACCTAACAACGAAAGTGTAGCTAATCATTTACGCTGTTATTAGGTAGGCATTATAGTATTTTCATATGCAGTTTTAAAGCCGATGTACGTAATATTATATTATGATTCTTACTATAATGAATTATTGAATGGATGATCTAAGGAATAGTTACATAGGTGCATACCTACAAATGTTAATTTTAAATCTAAATTATGGATTAATAATATGTAATATATACCCATATACAATATGAAACCTATAGGTGTATAAATATGTATGTACATATAATAATGAAAGTGAAGGAGAAATTTAGGTAGGTAGCTATATGCATATAACTTTATAGTTTAGGTGCAATATACATAATCAGCGTAATCGTAAAGTTTTACGAATCCCGAAAAATGTTATCCCAGAATCCAATTGTAATGTCAATTTGTATGAGCAGTTAGCACCCGCCAAATATGAAAACAAAATTACAGATATTATAATTCGGATTATAATTTATTAAAATTAAACTAGTTATTGAAATTATTAATATATTCAATTAACGCTGTAATTGCTTGGGTATTTTCGTTTTCGTTGAGATTATGTTCTTCGTTGTACTGGTCATGGTCGTCTTCGGCATCGTTTGGAAAAATAATTTCATTCTTCTGCTACAACGTTTCCATTCTCAGGCCATGCTACCTCCTCGCCTTTAAAAATGTATATGTATGTAAATAAGTCTTATAACAAATATTAACATATATTACAAATAAACTACCTAAAAGACGTTCCGAAATGAGTGCAGTAACCTTTTTCACGCAACAGCACACGGAAGACTTGGAAACTCCATGTATATTTCCTAACGATGTAATCGTCTTCAAATAAAATATCCATTGGTGGACTGTATTTTTCTTCACTTTTTTCTTTAAAAATTAAAATTTTTTGCAACGAATTTTTTTTCTTTTTGAACTTCAATTTTTTTTCTTTAAAATGTCATATTTCATTTGACAGTTGTCAATCAAACGTCAAATCATACATTTTCATGGAAGGTATAAACGAATCATACACTACCTTCCAATGGTATCTGTGAAACAGACATTTTGATGTAATGTATGATAATCGATTTGGTGTATGATGTATGAAATGTATGTAGTGTATGATCTGTGAAATCGGCCCCTGATGAGTGAATATTGAATTGAAAGCAAAACATAATCAGAAAATAAATTTATAAATTGACTTGAAAAATTAAATTCTAGCTATCGATCTACTCAGAAAATAAATAAAAGCATGAAATATAAAGGGGAAATGTAATGGGAGTGAACTATTTAAACTACGCTGTAGTGTGCGTCCAAAACCAAGAAACATTTAAAATCTCCGTCAATTTTGTTTCCTTGTGTGAAAGGCATAGAAGATTTTTAAAGCAATACAAAAAGTGCCCTGTATAAAAAGGGACTTTACCATAGTCTATGAACAAACCCATTTACCTATCATTTCTTTTATATTGGTGCAAAATGAATGTTCGAATTTAAATTGCAAATGCAGAAAATATGAAAACAAGAAATAGGTTTGTAACATAAATTAAATATTGGTACTTTTTTCTACTTTCTATTTTATATAAATAAAAGCTAATTATTGTTCATAATTTTGATATTTACTTAATTTTACTTTGCAAAAGACTTTCATTACTTGTGACTACTGTGCAGGGGTAACATAGGTGTGTCTTATTGGGAATCTATCCATTGTACCGTAAGTAATTCCCAAAAAAACGCATCGACCGTAGCATGGACCGTAGCTTTTTTATTATTGTAAGATTGGTACCCCTGCACAGCAGTCAAGAAGTAATGAAATAGTCTTTTGCAAAGTAAAATTAAGAAAATATCAAAGTTATGAACAATAATTAGCTTTTATTCATATAAAATAGAAAGTAGAAAACCGTACCAATATTTAATTTATGTTACAAACCTATTTCTTGTTTTCATTTTTTCTGCAATTGCAGTTTTAAATTCGAACATTCATTTTGCACCAATAGAACGGAAATGATAAGTGAATGGCTTTGTTCGTAGACTATGATCCAGTCCCTTTTTACACAGTCCAATTTTTGTTTTGCTTTAAAAATGGTCTATGAATTTCACACGAGGAAACAAAAGTGCATGTGATTTACATGTTTCCTTTTAATGTTTCTTGGTTTGGAACGCACACTACAACGTAGTTTAAATTGTTCACTTCCCTTATATTTCATGCTTTTATTTATTTTCTGAGCTTATCGATTGCTAGAGTTTTATTTTTCAAGTCAATTTACAAATTTATTTTCTGAGTATGTTTTGCTTTCAATTCAATATTTACTCATCAGACTGCACTTAACATACACGAAGTAACAAAAATTTAACATTTGGTTTGCCATTTCACCATTTTGGATCATAAAAATGTATGCCCAGTCCATGTCCATGTAGTGAATCGAATACCGCCCATGGCTAACATCCATTAAACAGTGAATAAAAAGCACACTTTGTGAGTTCAGTTTCCGCTTAGTGCGCTTAGGCTAGGCGCGCATATGCAATTTTGCGAAACGAAATAGTTTAATCACTAGTTGAACGATGATCGCGCACATGAGCAACTTAAAAATCAATCAACGAGATAAATCAACATACAAACATCATTTTGATTTAATGTGCACGCAGTTACATTATAGTTCGATGTGATACAAACTGAAGAACTTATTTGGGGTGATCGTTCGATTTCTGCCAAAACACAAACTCTTAAGTTGCTCGAATCGCAGAGTGAATAGTTTTTGCTTGTGCGCGCACTCTCATATAAATCCAGGGTATTCACTTTACCAACCAAACTGTTGCAAAACTGAAAGTTGCATATGTGCGCGCCTTGGACCTTATAGCTGATAGAATTTTATACGAATAAATATTTTGCGGCGCAGTGTCAAGCAATTTCTCTATAGTGCAGTTCCACCCAATGCGATTTGTCTTCTCAAATTGCTTTTTGTAGATCTAAATAAAAACATGATTTTTTTCACCAAACTCCGTTTATTTACAACTGTCAATAAAAATTTAACACAAATCGAAAATTGGGCTTGGTTAGTCAAAAATAAAAGTAAAACGGAATTCATTCGCTAAATATTGGTTTCTTTTTCAAAATGGATATCAAAATTTGTTAAAATTGATTAATTGATATTAGGGGTATGCAAAATTGCAGATATAGGTGCAATTTTAGACGTACTTTAGAAAATAATGGAGTAAAGAATACAGTTTTTAATAGTAAAAGTCAGAAACTTTTCAGAAGAACAGCTTATAATTTATTAAAAAATGGAGTTGTCTAAGATTTGAGAAATAATAATTGGCGAACTATTAAAAAAAAAGAATCAAAAAGATCGATCTGTCTTACGAATGAAATTAATAATTATAACACTCCATGAACACATCCATCGAGATGCAATTCAATTATCAATTGTACCAACAAAACTAACAAAATCAGAATCGAGACTCGACTGAACGTCAACCAGCCATCCACCGTAACTACTACTTTAGCTTTTTATCGACCGTAGCGAATTGTATGTAATATGCTACGACGGATAAACTTACGGCGGATAAATTTCCCAATAAAACACGGCTCATTTTTACAAAAATAAAAAAGCTACGGTCCATGCTACGGTCGATGCGTTTTTTTGGGAATTACTTACGGTACAATGGATAGATTCCCAATAAAACACACCTATTGTATGGGAAATGAGATAATTTGGGACTCAATTTGCAAATTTTCAACGAAACTATGTAATTTGCCCTAATGAAAACGGGCTATAAGCCTTCTTCAGAACAAATGTGAAACAGATTTTGAAATTTCCTTCAGTGTTGCTACAGATTAGCAAAGGTGTGTTCACAGTCTGTTGTAAGAAAATAAAATTTTACAATTTTACAAGAATTGGTACAACAGATCGTGAATACCCCTATTATTTGACAAGATAATTTTTTTGTGCGTTTGCTTGAATGCATAATAAAAAACAAAAATGAATCAATACAGACGATAACGGCGCAACTTTCCTTTAGGGGAGCACGAATTTTAACACGCGAATACTTTCATTCGGTAGATTTATGCTCAAAAACAATAAATATAACAATTGGCTGAACTTTTCTTTAGGGGAGCACGAATTTTAACACGCGAATACTTTTATTCGGTAAATTTATGCTTAAACAAATAAATATAACAATTTTAAAGTGAGGAAACTTTTATTTCTATTTTTAATTCATTTTATGCAGATGATGACTAAAGAACAACTTCTTTTTTGTGTTGACAGTTGTTTACCAATCCACAGATGACAGTATGCATCTTCGGTATGGTAAGTGTCGTGGTATGTGCATTATTCTTGGGATAATATAAATTGATTTCAAACTATGTACTATTGTGGTTTCGTTTCATGTCAAATCTTAAAAAAACTTTGCATACACCCAACCTTGGCCCCACCCAACATTGACCCCACCCAACCTAGACCCCAACCCAAATCCTATAATTGGCCCAGGCAGGGAGTTGCGGGCGGGCAGCATGCCCCCCTTACCCGCCGAGCTTTTTGTACGCTGTGAACTTAATTACAGAAAAACTTCACACAAGTAGGTTTTTATCTATACATACGGTTTGTTTAATGTTTTTTTTTTTAATTTGCAATTGGTTTTTACTGAGAGTAAATAGGTAGGTACATATGTTTTTTAAAAGTGATGAAAAACTACTTTTCGAAAAATATGATATTTCATTTAGTTAAATGTTTTCACGTAAGTTTTATTATTGAAAAAAACTACACTTGTGCTTTTAATCCAAAAAAATGTTTCCATTAAAATTTCCCCAAAAAAAAGTACCTAGGTTAAAAAAAGAACACTACCAGAGGGAAGTATTAACAAGAATTTTCCAACACAAGAGGATGATCAACATGCGTGTGAAAGAGCAAGAAATGTTTGTCTGGATCTCCTTCAAGATAACAACCCAGCAAAAAAAAACAAAAACAAAAGTAATTCGCTCCAGAATCAATTTTTTTGGACAATAAAACTTTTTATTTGGATACAAGCAACAACCTGAAATGCAATGAAGGAGATGGAATGCTTCTCATAAACAATGTGCTAAAGGAATGCAGTGTCAGCTCTCAAAGAACAGCTGAAAAAACAATACCAACTACCATCGATAATGCAGTTCATGTGCCAGGGTCCAGTGGCGTCGGTGGGAGTTTGAATGGTAGTTTTTAGTAGTGAAGCCGTCTGCCAATATATTAATAATGTCCAATCTAATGTTTTAAGATGTAAAAATGAATATTTTAACATTTTATCATATAATGTGTCAGGTTTTATTAATAAATCTCTGTTTAGCGACTTTTATAAATTTGTTAATAGCTTTGACTTCGTTTTTCTATATGAAACATTTGTAACAGATAACTATGCTAGTATTGAAAACAAAACTAATGGTTATGTATTTAAGTGGATACCGGCGACGCGGAGCCATATGAGAGGAAGAGCGAGTGGTGGATGCTACTTTGGATTCAAGAAAAGTTTAAATAATTTAAAATGCAATTTCCGTATGCAAAATGATACATCGTTCGTGGAATTGGAAGTTAATAGTAAACGTCTGTCGATTTTGCCTTTCTATATATATTGCAAAAGCTGGGAAGATGACTTCGTAAAAGCAACCGAGATGTTAAATTGCATGAGGTGCTCAAACATTTTGTTGATTGGAGATTTGAACGCTAGAATTGGAGGGGAGTTAGGGGTTATGAATAAAGTTAAGGGAATCTGCAGGCAATCCAAAGATTTCACATGTAATGCAAGAGGAAAGAAACTCATTGAGCTAGAGGAGTCATACGGTCTTCGAATCCAGAACGGAACAAGTAGAAGTGACACAACTAGAAACTTCACATTTGTTGGTGGTCAAGGAAGATCTGTGATTGATTATGCACTCTTAGGATAGGAATGGGAGCCCTTAGTCACTGACTTTGACGTCAAAGAAATGCCCTACTCAGATCATCTCCCTTAGTAGTAACCTTCCAACAACGCGACGAATTATCAGATCAAATTTTCAACTTACATTTACTGCCAAAACTCAACTGGAAAAAATCGAATGCTCCGACATACTCACAGCGCCTGGATTCGAATCTTCATTCACGGAATGACGTAGACTTCTTCGTGTTAGAACATGCCATTAAAGTATTTAACCCTCAAAAACAAAGCACGGTGAATTGCACAAAACCTGGAAATGAACAGTGGTTCGACGAAGATTGTAAAAAAGCTCGTAAAGCATCTTTTGCATGGCTCAGGAACTTCCGTAACTCCACTCATGGCCTATTCAGACCCAACTATATTGAAGCAAATCAGAAGTATAAGGAACTCTGTAAAGTTAAAAAAAGGAAATTTACTGAACTTCAAGCACTTTTCGAAATGTAGGAATGCAACAGATTTCTGGAAATTGGCTTGGAAATTGAATGGAAAACAGTTATTTTTCATACCAAACTTATACAAAAAAGGATCCGTCTTGGACGTAACGCTACGTATAAAATATTTACAACGATGTTGCACAAAGGACTCACAACGTGGATCTCGGCGCATAACCTCTTTAAAGATTTTCAAGCTGGCTTCAGACCAGGTTTTTCAACAACAGATAATATTTTCATTGTTAGAAGCTTAGCGGAAAGCTTTCTTAATCAGGGAAGAAAACTGTATACATTTTTCATCGACTTCAAAGCTGCTTTTGACTCAATTGACCGAGGTGCTTTATTCTACAAGTTATAGGAGTGACTTACCTCTCGATTGTAGTATCTGCAACTTACGAGAAAGAGAGAATATCATTCATCTTATAGGTAGAAGCCCAACGTTAAGAGAGACTAGGATTAGTATTTTTGGAAATGAATTTTTAACAGAAGAAGAAGTTATTAATATGTTGAATGAGATGGATGTCGCTAATTTATATGAATTTCGCAAAATAGCAATGAAATATAGATATAGAATAATCAATGAAGATTTTTGATGTGTCAATGTGTGCTTAATTCAATTTTGTTAAATTATAAATATTGTTACTTAAATACTTTTTAATCGGAAGCGTTATTATGTATGTAAATTTTATTTATTTTAGTTGTCAATCTGGCAGACGGCAAGTGCCATGCTATACTGATTATTGTAATTTATTTTATCTTAAATTAATTTACTATGGAATAAAAATCAATATTACTACTACTATTACTACTACTATTAACAAGAACTGTCAAAACAGTTTTTCGTTGCCGCGAATTTTTTATATTGTGTATTAATATTGCAAACTTTAAGAAATATGTTAAAAATAGAAGAACTTATATTTTCATATTAAAAGCGTTTTAATTAATATCTCTAATAATAAATCTACCGAATATAAGTACCCGTGTGTTGAAATACGTTCTAATTTAAAGGCAAATTAACCAAAAGTGTTGTACTAAAAAGGTCAACATTGAAAATTAAAACATTTTAAAATAATATTTCACAGTATTTCCTCACCGTAATATTTTAAAGCTGTTCTATAGAGACCCCTAGCTCACTGTAAAAAAAAATCAAAGTTCTACGCGTGCTCCCCTAATGGAAAGTCGCCCAAGAATCTTAAAATTAGTCGTGTGAAACAATTAATTCCAGACACAGCAGTTTCAGCAAACAATTATAAATAGAGCCAATCTTACTGCTTCGTGTTGTTGCCATCTGTTTGAAAGAAGACTACTTCTCCATTGCACAAGCTGGACAGCAAAATATCGAACCATAGCCCACTCGCGAGGCCCTCGAAAGACCACCGTATAGTTAGCAGCCAAAAATCTGGAATTTTAAAATTTTTGATGCAAATAATTTAGTGAGAATTTGGTGAATTTAGTGAGCCATATCTTAGAATTTGGTGAATCATAGTTTAAAAGTTATTAACAATTTAAAGTTCGCGTATAGTTAGCACCCAATGGAAACAAAAGTGAGCTTTATTGGTATCAATCGATGGGGAATGGTTTCCCGAATTTAGTGAGCCTATACTCAAATTTGGTGAAGCTGTTGTTCAATAAATAATTAAGAATAACTAAACAAAATGACAGTTCTATAAACAATTACAATTTACATATGTATATGCGTTTCGTAACATAACGTTATTCAAAATGTCATTCACGAAAGCTGTACCAACCCACAAAAACAAAATTCTGTCCCAATCTCCCCTTCCAATTGTCAAAATGTTTTTTTTTACAGCATCTGTGTAAACAAAAACCAAAACTTATCTTACTTCAGTGTTGGATAGTTGTGTCCTTTTTTTTTGTATATTAATTACAAATTATAAAAGGTGCGTGATTTTCTTTTGATTTAATTTTCACAAATACAGTGATACATACAATTCCTAATCAGTAGATTCCTCAATGAGACGCTTGCGCACTTTTCAACCTTTGGAAACCTACCCCATTCGTGCTCTCCAGTTCTCGGTCACTGGTGACATGTTTTTAGTGGACGACTTGCCTTTTCGGGCGGGACGCTCAGTTCCTATGTCATTAGAAATTTAGGTCTGAGCAAGAGTGGACGACGATCAAGATCCTCGTGAAGCTATATTGAAGTATGCCAAGGATGCAGCAGAGAATCTGTATTGGGTTGCTCCCGTATACAACAAAACCTAGCCGAAAACAATTTTTTCCGAGAAACCTTCGTTTTGTTGTTCATTTAATACTTTTTTATTGAACGAATAACAACTTTGCAGCAAATGCTTTTTTTTAAATTATAATTTCACAGTCAAGCTTTAAAATACATACATATAATAAAAATAAACGCAAAAATGAAAATCGCTGTAGAAGGTTGTGTTCATGGCGAGCTGGAAAAATCTACGACACCATATGCAATACAAAAGGCGGAAAATGTTAAACTTATTGATTTGTTGTTGTGCTGTGGTGATTTCTAATCCACCAGGAATCTAGAAGATCTCGAGACCACGGCTGTGGCCAAGAAATACATGATCATTGTGTACATCTTACAAGTAAGTTTACTAGAAAACGAATTTTATTTATAGAAATTGAAAAGATAATTTCATTTGTCTCCAAAGGTACTACAACGGTGAAAAAATAGCGCCAATTTTGGCCATATACATTGCTGGCAACCACGAAGCATCTAACAATCTGCAAGAACTACCCTACGGTGGATGGTTCGCTCCAAACATCTATTTGGGTTACGCTGGTGTAGTCAAGGTCAATGGCATCCGAATTGCTGGTCTATCCGGATTTTACAAAAGCCATGACTTCTTTAAAGGTTACCATGAGTTTTCACCGTACTCCGAAGCCAACTAGAAGAGTGTTTATTTATTGTTCATTGTTTTGTATGCTTAAAAACCTTGGAAAAGCTTCAAATGAAACATGTGCATCGAGTCATCAACTTTTGCATAGTACCTACTACCTACCTACATATTTACATACCTAAATTACATCTATGTATGTAGGTACATATTTCTCACCTAGCTCACATAATTAAAATCCATAACCTAGATTTAAATATACATTTGTAGGTACCTATGCTATGTAACTATTCCTTGAATTATTATGATTATTTTGTATTATGATCTTCCTGCAGATGGTGTGAAATGATGGAAATGAAGGATGTAGTTTGGTAGGTAGGTACATGCATATAACTTTATAATTTATGTGATTTTTAAATATCGATATGTAAATATAAATGTATGGGAGCCTACATTGTTGTTAGTGTTCAGTGACTTAGGCAAAAATTCATAATAAGAAAATAAATAAATTTTTCAATCCCAATTGACGTTACCTGCCATACAATTGTTTGTACCAACATGTTAGTAGGTAGGTAGTCTAGTTATCATATGCAGGTTTAAAGGCGATGTAGGTATGATACATAGTATATTGAATGGTTGAATCATGAATCGATGATTCAAGGAATAGTTACATAGGTACCTGTACCTACAAATGTATATTTAAATGGATTTAATTACGTAAATTAGGAGGGTAATATATGCGTGCCTACCTAAATAGATGGAGCTTAGGTATCTATATATGTACATATATAATGCAAGTGAAGGATGTAGTTGGGTAGGTATCTATATGCATAACGTTATATGATGGGTGCAATATATATATTAGGCGTGTGATTTTTGAGAATTATATAAATGTATGACCGGCTACATAGTATATATGTAGGTATTCATTGACGTGTGCAAAAATAATAATTATAGTTTGACTGAAAAAAAGATGCGATTTGAATTCTTGGACAATTATGAATATATCAAAAATAAAATGCACGGCTGGATCGTACGAACTTGCTCTTGTAGCTAACAACCTGAATGCAGCTAAACATTGACGCTGTTATCCTACGCCGGTTTAAAGTCGATGTACGTAAGATTACCTTGAAGGATATGGTATAATGAATTGTCGAATGGATGATTTAAGAAATAGTTACATAGGTACCTACAAATGTATATTTAAATCTAGGTTTTGGGTTTTTAATCACGTAAGTTAGGAGAGAAATATGTACCTATGTACATACATAGATGGAACGTAGATATATTAATATGTACTTATGCTGATGAAAATGAAGGATGTAAGTTGATAGATATACAATATGCATACATTATAAATTAATGTGATTTTTAAGGACACATACATATTTATATGTAGGAGGTCCTACTTTGTATGTAGTATTCAGTTACGTACGCAAAAATTCGTGAAGAAGGTATAATAAGGTATAGAAATAAATGGATAATACACTTAATAAAATGTTTTTATATTGCTTAGTTGTTATAGTTTAAGGAATCACCAGATGTTGAGGGAAGCACCAATTTCTGCATAGATTACACCACCGACAGCAAAAACCGTCCGTGATTTCATCGGAAGCACATTGTTTCTCACGACTTTCCTAAGTGTTGCTTGTACTTGTTTTATATTACTTAAACCAAACAGGTATGCGAAATGTAGCTGCATTGTCTCAACCATTTCTAATTTGAGTGCAAGATCATCGATTCTAGTGGACTTAACCAAAATCGAGGCCAACTGAGTGGAATATAAAGTTCATTGAAGACATAAGCGGTAAGTTTTTCCGCCTTCGTGGTCGCGAGAATAGGTGTTGTCCGCACCAGCTGTCGACACTGGAATTCGGTCTGCTGGAATTTGCCCAATGTTAAGTTCGAGATTACTTCGAGTACTTTATCTTCCTCTAGCGGTAGCAAGAGACCAGATCGAGCTAAATAGTGGAACACATGGCCAAAATAGTTGCAGTAATTCTGAATAAAGGTAACCAATTCTTCAAAACTAAAACCCATCGATAAATGGGCAAGATACATGAGGCTGTTGTATTTTTGGCAATTGGTGGTTAATGCTTCATCAATTTCTATAAGAAGCTTTTTTCGAATTGGTATTGTTGACAATGTCTTCCTCGAGTGACTGAACCTTTTGAAACGAGCTGGCCATTTTAACCGTTGGTAGTTTTCTCGAAACATACTCTTGCATTCCGTCTGTTTTCATTTTGTTTAGATTCTGGACTTCAACGCCGACAGCTTTCGCTTTCATTATTATCACCCATGCTCTGCATTCCGAGTGAAAATGAATTCAAAACGAATTTTAATTTCACTTAAAATGAAATAACGTGTTCTGCATTTCAAGTGGATTCAACTCCTTCCAATTCACTTCGAATTCATTTTTGAATTGTCAAAATCACCTGTTAACAGACAATTTGTATAAAAACGTTTCATATTCGATATGTAGAACACGAATTTTCATATTCAGAACCCTAAAATTCCACATTCAGAGTGAGCTATTTGCAAACTTTATTTTATGTGGAATACAGAACATTTTTATGTGGAATACAGAACATTCAATTCACAAAAATTGAAATACAGAACATGTGCGTATATGTTTGTACATATTTACATACTCCCTACGTTCCATCTATGTAAGTAGGTACATATTACCCTCCTAATTTACATAATTAAAATCCATTTAAATATACAATTGTAGGTATTCACCTATCTAACTATTCCTTGAATCATCTATTCAACAATTTATTATGCTAAAAACCAAAGTAATCTTACCTACATCCGCTTTAAACCTAACTAATGATAACTAGAATTCCTACCTACTAGTTACAAGAGGAAGTTCTCTGTAATTCGATTCTAAAGTTAAATCGTTCGAATTCGGAAAATATGTACTGTGTATTTGAAAATCGGAAATTAAAATCTGAATTTGGGATCGAAAATGGGAAATTTCGTACTTAGCAAAGCTATTTTCGTTGCTACATAAGGGGTTTTCCAATAAGAGGTGTTATTTTGATATTCAAAAAAAAGAAATGCGTTGTTGAAGCGTGTATCGTTCCATTTTTATTAATAGCGTAGTTTCTACTTGTCAAATGTTAAAAAATGACAGCTTCAAAAGTCACAGCTACCGAAATAGCGGGCTATTCAAAATAACACCTCTTATTGGAAAACCCTATACATTCGAATTTCTGAAATTTCATTCGATATCTATTCAATAACCGGAAAAGTTTTGCTGAAAGCTAAAATGTAAGTATTTAAAAAAAAATACATAAATAATTTTTGATGGTTAAATGTTTATTATATATACATATATATTATACACTTATTGAAGAAAATAGAATAAATATAATAATATTTTTGATGATAACATATTATTATTTTAAAAGGAAACCAAAAACAAGAATATTAACACAAAACAAAATCAATTTGAAATTATGGTTGAATTTATGTGTTCCCATCCGTATTTATATAACGGCTATTTAAAAATTGCAGAAGCCCAGAGAACTTCAAGTAACCTGTGGAAGCGTTTAGCAAATGATTTAAACGCAGCTGGTCAACCAATGCGTGAAGAATATGCTTGGAAAAAGGTAAGCATTTAAACAATCACTTTTAACAAATTCAAAAATATTTATTAGGTATTGGCCGATTATAAAAATCACATCAAGTCCAAAGCATGGAAAAATAAAAATTGTGTTTCGGGAGCAGGAAGTGGCCGGTGCAGTTTCAATGCTTTTGAAGAAAAAGTAATAGCGTTGTTGTAGATAGATGAGTCTCGGTCTCCGAGACGAAATTACTTTAAAATCACCTGAGACGAGACTAACAAAATTCTCGTCTGATCTCGTCTCGTTGCCAGCCCTAAAAGAAAGCAATTTGACTTGGATGAGAAGTACAAAAAAAACATATAGAACTTGATGAGAGGAGAGCTAGAAAAGGAAAAATTTGAAATAAAAAAAAAATGAAGCCGAAAAAGCCAGAATAATGTTACCAAATTAGAGTTAGAGAAAACGAAAACCGGGTCAAAAAATTAAACTTAATTAAAAATTGCGATTTTATTGAAATTTAGAAATTCTTTTTATTTATTTCTTTAAAATAACTATTTTTCTTTAAAATAACGATAACAGGTGCTGGTATCCAACTTGTGCAAGAAATTTAAGAATTGTACCTAGTTTTATAATTGCAGCCATTGAAGACAATCTTTTCCTCTTCCGCAGATCATCCACTAAAACGACGATAATTTTTAACAAAACTAGAAAATATATGTATTAGTATAAATAAATTATTTCACCATTAAATTTTTTATTCTATTATATATTATCTTTTATTTGATAAACCAATTATGTTAGAAATATCTCAAATTATCTTCCTTTGAATCCTTTCTTCAGTACAATTTCTTCATTAAGCCACAATGCAACTTAATCCACTTTACATTTAATTATCAACGTATAAAAATTAAAATAACCAAAAACGAATATTATTTGAGTGTTGTTAAATTTAAAATGTCATTTTTGACAAAAAAAAAACGAGTTCGTGTTCCGAACATTTATTCGAAAGTTGCAAAGGTTATTTTGAAACATTTTCTTTCGACTCGAAAGTTATACAAAGTAACTTTGAAATTAGAATCGTAAACAACTTTCGAACGGTTTTTACTTTCGAATCGAATTGCCGAGTTATGCCCCACAGTCGTGCATTTTATTTACATTGTCTTTTATAGACGTTATTGCATATTTACACGACTGACATATTTTCTGCCTTGTTACCCATTTTTGCCATTAAACGCGATTTTATATATAAAAGGCTAAGATATGGAAGAAAATGTGGGTGGCAATGGCACAGTGGATAAAGTAGTTGATTGCTAACTTAGACGTGCGGGTTCGATCCCCACGCTGGGCGCATTCTTTTCTATACCTCCAATTTTAATTGGATGCCGCCCATGTGTTAGAATGAGATAATAGTCCATACCTGGTGCTCAAATCCACTGTGTAAACAAAAAATTATTTCCTATCATTCTTTATCTTCTAACTAGTGCCGTACAATTCAGACCTTAGGTCTTACAGGCATTCAGTTAAATTAAAAAAAAAATAGTAACATCAAATGTAATTTTGTCGGTCGCGTAAATCTAGCTGAAAGTTTAAACAAAAATTAAAATATAAGACTGCTTTGACACAAGGAATTGGAGTTGCCCGCAACTGAAAGTTTTAAAAGCGAAAAGGGCAAGAAGTAAGTGGAATTCGCCATACTTCTTTCCCTTCTCGCCCTCAGAACACTATAGAGCTTGACTGCTAACTTGGAGCATTATTTTCTATACCTACCTCCATTTTCAACCGAATGCCTACCAGTGTTACGAAACCAAAACTATTTATGTATCCCTTTGAACATATTTAAAAAAATATCTGATTAAAGTATTATTAACATTTATTTTATTTTATAAATCAAAAACATTTTAAAAATTACATACATACATACATATACATATTTTATGTGTTACCGTTTGCCCTGAAATGATTGTGAAAAAATGTGTACATTTAAAATAAAAATATGTATCCCCAATTCCTACCGAAGAAAGAATCCTTCGCGATAATATAATATCCCAAAAGTAACTTTGATTTCCCATCCCCGTTCGAAAAATGAGATAATAAACACCTAATTCTTGTGGCAAATGCTAGAATTGATTTATTGGTATATGTTGATATACCAATGATTAATTAATATATTGCGGACAATTAATTTCTTTTAAGTAATTTATTAAAAATGTACATGTTGTTCAATGAAAAGTTAGAATAGAATGAAAATTATTTTCTTGTTAAATATAAATATTAAACAAAAATCTCAGATACATACAATATTAAAATAATAATACAGTAGAAGCTGCTTACACTTAATACAAAGTGTAACTTTTATCATTTCCAACAGTATATAATTTGCCAAGGATATGTAATTTCTTAAAAGTTCACCTACTGCTACACCCTCTTTTCTTATATTCCAGTTTGTTTTATATATACCTACTTATTATGTTCATAAGACGATAGAAAGAAAAGAAAAATCCAATGACTGTTGGGGTTGAATTCTATTTATTAACTTTACTTAGGAACTAAAACTAAATAACATATATTGTGCTTATTTTATCATTGCCGACAATTTTGTGCATATTATTTAAGAAAAAAGAATTGCCGTATAGTAGTTCATAATTCGCACTCAAAACAGTATGGTTCACAAGAACAACCACACCGCAATATACAACACTTGTTTCCCATTAAAAGTTATATTCTCCCGTAACACATAATACATATATATATACTGAAATTTAATAGGCGTTTTCCTTAATATAAGAATAAACTAATGGTTGGTTTATTAGCAAAAGTAACCCTTTTTACATATCCCTTTTTAATTGGTTAAAATGAGCAGTTCGATAAGTTTCATTGATTTTAATTGTAACAAATACGTTTAAAACAACTCGACGAAAATGGTGGACCGTTGTCCGTTACTAATTTTCACGGAATGCCAAAAATTGCGAAATTTCCTCTTAGTTTCCTTATGACACTATTTGCATCGGTTTTTGTCATTATAAAAACTTCGACCCACAAAAATCATCCACTAATATAAGAAACTTGCCCTTCTTAATATGAAAAATCTAAATGCACTCGATCATAAGGTGCACTTGTAGCTCTCCATAATCCTAAAGGAACAATTTGGTATAATTTTGAAGAGCCAAACAAGTTTGCATTCCTTAGCCACCATACATACAACCTTGCCTTTTTTTTCATCCTTACTATACCCACACATGGAGCTACCATTGGAGCTTTTCTGGAATAACTAATCTATTCCTGAAAAATATATAATCTTCTTCGCATTAAAATTGATTCCATCCCCGTTTACCGCAATCCAAAACCTTAATCAAAGGGCAATCCGCTTTCGTATACTTAGAAACAACTGCCAAATTCAATGGGAAATTACTCTTTCCAATAATATTTCCAATTATGCCTGGTTCAATTTCCAAATCTTTTGATAGTGGCAGCCACGAAGAGCCTCCGCATTCTCCAATATCTTTCAATTTCTATGTATAATTTTGTAATTATACATACCCATAAATATAATTCATCTTTGTACCCGCGCGGCGGCTTGTGGTAGCGTACACTTACGGATTAAAAATTTCTTTTAGGGGTTCGTTGTTACTAACAATCGTCAATTCTCGATCATACACATAATTATGAAATTTTTTAATAGCAAAAACTATAGTTAAAAGGCAGAATTACACTTATTATATAAATATGGCAAACTCTCCATATAAATATGGCTAAAAAGTTTCATATAAGTGTGATCGACATATGTATTTATATGACAACATTTAAGGCTTCACAATGCAACTGTGTTCAGCCTTACTCAATCCAGTACTTGCAAAAAGAACTGGCAATTCTACTCCATCTACGAGGTGGGACAAAACCGCACCTATAAATGTTCATCATAATGAATCAATGAATTATTGGATTTATTTACTTTTGGATTTATAAACTGGTTCATATGCCGATTTGATGAAATTTCTATCAATCTTAAGAAAATCAATGAAGTTGGAAGGTAAACCACTCTAAAATTCGGAAACTACGTGCTTCATTGGGATGGTGTAAGCGGTTTTGAGTTCTAATTTATGGTTTCTTACTAATTCCGGATACCATTTTCAAGTCCAAGAATTATTTTAAAAAAATTACATCTAAAAGTAATTTGGTGACAAAACTACTTTTGGTTTTGTTAATTCTTCCTTTGATAGTATAAAGTTTTGATTCTAAAAGATATCGCTCGCCTTTATTGGACAACCGGTTTCAAAGATATAGTCCAAAAGCTATTCACCGTTCACCTTGAAATACATAATCTGAAAATACTTTGGAGTGTATCTTTTTGGAATCAAAACTTCATACTTTCAAAGGAAGCATCAACATTTTTTGCAAAGAAGTTGTATTAAAAAAAATAACTCCAGGAATACGCATACATCATTCTAAATATGCGTATTTCAAGAGTGATTTTTTCAATAAGCCTTCTGCCTAAAAACTTTTGATGCTGATTTTGAGAGTATCAAGAGTAGATTACAAAAAGGTATCAACCAAGTTTTTAGGATAACCCGTTCAAAAGATACACTCAAATAATACCAAAATCGAATGAATAGTATAAATGCATGACTTTATATGTCAAATCCAATCCACAAGTAACCAGCTTGCAAGCAGCCTGATTTGCTTTCAAATCCACGAGCAGTGCATCTGCCATACGATGGTTTAATTAGATTAAAAAACTTCGTCCAGAAAAACAAAAAGAAGGTATCAATGGCAATGCGAGGTAAGTTGAATGCTTTTTTATTATAAGTACATAGTTAACTTTTTTTATTTTGAAGCCAATTGAAATATTTTTTTAATCTATAATCTTTAATCCACACAGTCCACAAAAATAAAAACAAAAATAATGTGTAAATATTGTTTGCGTTTTCTTCGAATTTTTTTTTTATTTTGTTTATTTACTTAAGAAATTGACTACAAGTACCTGAAAATAACTGAAAGTCGGTGTAATAGGCCTATCGGGGAACCGAACACCTTACCAAAAAAACGGTTAACGCACTATAATGCATGTGTTATGACTACCTTTTAACAGTTGCACATCGAAGAGAAGTCTTTGTTGTTGCCAGAGATTCAAGCGATGGGATATATTTTAGTAAGTATATGTATATATAATGATCCGTAATAATTCTTTCCAAAGCAAAAAATTGTTGGTTTTAGTAGCGAATCCTATTTATTGAAAAGAAATCGACATAATAGACAAAATAATAAAAATAAATTAGTAGGAATAAAATTAAATATATTGTTGACACAATCCTACCATTTGCAAACGCTCTCTGAGGTCCTTTCTTTGAAGAATTAAACTGAAAACTCTTGTCCATTTCTATTTGCCAACAGGGATTTCAATCAGGAATTGTGGATTTTTCTTGGCAAAATAGAACCCAAAATAATTTTTTTTTAAATTCTGATTAATGATCCATCCATTTCGCTACTAGTTTCGTTTTTTACTTTATTTTACACTAAACTGACAGCTGATAAATGACCACTGAACTGAATTCTTAAGAATTGGGACATGGGACATTTGTTTGTATTTATCAGATGCCCTTACGTTACGTTAGATCAGTTTGTTTCTTAGTTAGCTTGTTTTATTAAATTTATAAAAACTAAATTGTTTTAAATTCATAAATACATTTCCCCACTTTCTCGAGCACCTTTAAGAATTTTTCTTATCCTTTATGAATATTAGAAATTAATTTCAGAATAACGTGAACTATTATTTTAAAGTTAGTTATTCACAATTTCTTAAGAAAATACACTACTCGTTCGGAAGAGCATCACACTGATAAATTATTATTTTTATAAATTAAATTAGATTCACTGAATTCTGAAATATCTTTTTTAATAATTTTTGCTTATATCTAAATTAGAAAACAAAACTTCATAATTTATTGAATCATAGTTTTTAAAATCGCAATTTTTGAAGAAAATATACAAAACATTTCTCGGAGTGTCGCATGCATAATAAATCATTTAGAGCGAACTAACTGTGATTCACCAAATTATGAAATTTTGTTTTCTCAGGTATAGTCAAAAGTATTAAAAAAGATATTTCATAATTTGGTGAACCGCATGTAGTTCGCTATAAATGATTTATTATGCAGGCGATACTCTGAGAAACGTTTTGTGTACTTTTTTCAAAAACTGTCATTATCTTAAAAACTGTGATTCACCAAATTATGAAATATCTTTTTAATATTTTCAGATTATATCTGAGTTTAAAAATAAAACCAGAATTTGGTAAATCTTAGTTTTTAAGTTAAAGGCACTTTTAAATACATGAAACTACATGTTTTTATTCGAGATAGTGTCGCGCTTATATATAATTGCTTATAACTCAGTAACTAAGATTCACCAAATTCTGAAATCTCTTACACATTCTTCTAAGCTAGGTCTAAGCTCGAGCACCAACTTTCAGAATTTGGTGAATCTGACTTTTTAAGTTACAGGCACTTTTATATGAAACTAGTTGTTTTTATTCGAGATATTGTCGCGCTTATATATAATTGCTTATAACTCAGTAACTAAGATTCACCAAATTCTGAAATCTCTTACACAGTCTTCTAGGCTAGGTCTTGGCTTGAGCACCAACTTCCAGAATTTGGTGAATCTGACTTTTTAAGTTACAGGCACTTTTATATGAAACTAGTTGTTTTTATTCGAGATAGTGTCGCGCTTATATATAATTGCTTATAACTCAGTAACTAAGATTCACCAAATTCTGAAATCTCTTACACAGTCTTCTAAGCTAGGTTTAAGCTTGAGCACCAACTTTCAGAATTTGGTGAATCTGACTTTTTAAGTTACAGGCACTTTTATATGAAACTAGTTGTTTTTATTCGAGATAGTGTCGCGCTTATATATAATTGCTTATAACTCAGTAACTAAGATTCACCAAATTCTGAAATCTCTTACACAGTCTTCTAAGCTAGGTCTAAGCTCGAGCACCAACTTTCAGAATTTGGTGAATCTGACTTTTTAAGTTACAGGCACTTTTATATGAAACTAGTTGTTTTTATTCGAGATAGTGTCGCGCTTATATATAATTGCTTATAACTCAGTAACTAAGATTCACCAAACTCTGAAATCTCTTACACAATCTTCTAAGCTAGGTCTAAGCTTGAGCACCAACTTCCAGAATTTGGTGAATCTGACTTTTTAAGTTACAGGCACTTTTATATGAAACTAGTTGTTTTTATTCGAGATAGTGTCGCGCTTATATATAATTGCTTATAACTCAGTAACTAAGATTCACCAAATTCTGAAATCTCTTACACAGTCTTCTAAGCTAGGTCTAAGCTCGAGCACCAACTTTCAGAATTTGGTGAATCTGACTTTTTAAGTTACAGGTACTTTTATATGAAACTAGTTGTTTTTATTCGAGATAGTGTCGCGCTTATATATAATTGCTTATAACTCAGTAACTAAGATTCACCAAATTCTGAAATCTCTTACACAGTCTTCTAAGCTAGGTCTAAGCTTGAGCACCAACTTTCAGAATTTGGTGAATCTGACTTTTTCAGTTACAGGCACTTTTATATGAAACTAGTTGTTTTTATTCGAGAGAGTGTCGCGCTTATATATAATTGCTTATAACTCAGTAACTAAGATTCACCAAATTCTGACATCTCTTACATAGTCTTCTAAGCTAGGTCTAAGCTCGAGCACCAACTTTCAGAATTGGGTGAATCTGACTTTTTAAGTTACAGGCACTTTTATATGAAACTAGTTGTTCTTATTCGCGATAGTGTCGCGCTTATATATAATTGCTTTCAACTCAGTAACTAAGATTCACCATATTCTGAAATCTCTTATACAGTCTTCTAAGCTAGGTCTACGCTCGAGCACCAACTTTCAGAATTTGGTGAGTCTACCTTTTTAAGTTACAGGCATTTTTTATATGAAACTAGTTGTTTTTATTCGATATAGTGTCGCGCTTATATATAATTGCTTATAACTCAGTAACTAAGATCCACCAAATTCTGAAATCTCTTACACAGTCTTCTAAGCTAGGTCTAAGCTTGAGCACCAACTTTCAGAATTTGGTGAATCTGACTTTTTAAGTTACAGGCACTTTTATATGAAACTAGTTGTTTTTATTCGAGAGAATGTCGCGCTTATATATAATTGCTTACAACTCAGTAACTAAGATTCACCAAATTCTGAAATCTCTTACACAGTCTTCTAAGCTAACCTTAGCTCGAGCACCAACTTTCAGAATTTGGTGAATCTACCTTTTTAAGTTACAGGCATTTTTATATGAAACTAGTTGTTTTTATTCGAGATAGTGTCGCGCTTATATATAATTGCTTATAACTCAGTAACTAAGATTCACCAAACTCTGAAATCTCTTACACAATCTTCTAAGCTAGGTCTAAGCTTGAGCACCAACTTCCAGAATTTGGTGAATCTGACTTTTTAAGTTACAGGCACTTTTATATGAAACTAGTTGTTTTTATTCGAGATAGTGTCGCGCTTATATATAATTGCTTATAACTCAGTAACTAAGATTCACCAAATTCTGAAATCTCTTACACAGTCTTCTAAGCTAGGTCTAAGCTCGAGCACCAACTTTCAGAATTTGGTGAATCTGACTTTTTAAGTTACAGGTACTTTTATATGAAACTAGTTGTTTTTATTCGAGATAGTGTCGCGCTTATATATAATTGCTTATAACTCAGTAACTAAGATTCACCAAATTCTGAAATCTCTTACACAGTCTTCTAAGCTAGGTCTAAGCTTGAGCACCAACTTTCAGAATTTGGTGAATCTGACTTTTTCAGTTACAGGCACTTTTATATGAAACTAGTTGTTTTTATTCGAGAGAGTGTCGCGCTTATATATAATTGCTTATAACTCAGTAACTAAGATTCACCAAATTCTGACATCTCTTACATAGTCTTCTAAGCTAGGTCTAAGCTCGAGCACCAACTTTCAGAATTGGGTGAATCTGACTTTTTAAGTTACAGGCACTTTTATATGAAACTAGTTGTTTTTATTCGAGATAGTGTCGCGCTTATATATAATTGCTTATAACTCAGTAACTAAGATTCACCAAATTCTGAAATCTCTTACACAGTCTTCTAAGCTAGGTCTAAGCTTGAGCACCAACTTTCAGAATTTGGTGAATCTAACTTTTTAAGTTACAGGCACTTTTATATGAAACTAGTTGTTTTTATTCGAGATAGTGTCGCGCTTATATATAATTGCTTATAACTCAGTAACTAAGATTCACCAAATTCTGAAATCTCTTACACAGTCTTCTAAGCTAGGTCTAAGCTCGAGCACCAACTTTCTGAATTTGGTAAATCTGACTTTTTAAGTTACAGGCACTTTTATATGAAACTAGTTGTTTTTATTCGAGATAGTGTCGCGCTTATATATAATTGCTTATAACTCAGTAACTAAGATTCACCAAATTCTGAAATCTCTTACACAGTCTTCTAAGCTAGGTCTAAGCTTGAGCACCAACTTTCAGAATTTGGTGAATCTGACTTTTTAAGTTACAGGCACTTTTATATGAAACTAGTTGTTTTTATTCGAGATAGTGTCGCGCTTATATATAATTGCTTATAACTCAGTAACTAAGATTCACCAAATTCTGAAATCTCTTACACAGTCTTCTAAGCTAGGTCTAAGCTTGAGCACCAACTTTCAGAATTTGGTGAATCTGACTTTTTAAGTTACAGGCACTTTTATATGAAACTAGTTGTTTTTATTCAAGATAGTGTCGCGCTTATATATAATTGCTTATAACTCAGTAACTAAGATTCACCAAATTCTGAAATCTCTTACACAGTCTTCTAAGCTTGATCTTAGCTCGAGCACCAACTATCAGAATTTGGTGAATCTACCTTTTTAAGTTACAGGCGTTTTTATATGAAACTAGTTGTTTTTATTCGAGATAGTGTCGCGCTTATATATAATTGCTCATAACTCAGTAACTAAGATTCACC
Organism: Philhelius pedissequus; assembly: GCA_910595825.1. Taxonomy (NCBI): domain Eukaryota; kingdom Metazoa; phylum Arthropoda; class Insecta; order Diptera; family Syrphidae; genus Philhelius; species Philhelius pedissequus. Next base: position 230,923,622 of record OU343160.1, on the reverse strand, counting down.
AAATTCTGAAATCTCTCACACAGTCTTCTAAGCTAGGTCTAAGCTTGAGCACCAACTTTCAGAATTTGGTGAATCTGACTTTTTAAGTTACAGGCACTTTTATATGAAACTAGTTGTTTTTATTCGAGATAGTGTCGCGCTTATATATAATTGCTTATAATTCAGTAACTAAGACCCACAAAATTCTGAAATCTCTTACACAGTCTTCTAAGCTAGGTCTAAGCTCGAGCACCAACTTTCAAAATTTGGTGAGTCTACCTTTTTAAGTTACAGGCATTTTTTATATGAAACTAGTTGTTTTTATTCGAGAGAGTGTCGCGCTTATATATAATTGCTTATAACTCAGTAACTAAGATTCACCAAATTCTGACATCTCTTACATAGTCTTCTAAGCTAGGTCTAAGCTCGAGCACCAACTTTCAGAATTGGGTGAATCTGACTTTTTAAGTTACAGGCACTTTTATATGAAACTAGTTGTTCTTATTCGCGATAGTGTCGCGCTTATATATAATTGCTTTCAACTCAGTAACTAAGATTCACCATATTCTGAAATCTCTTATACAGTCTTCTAAGCTAGGTCTACGCTCGAGCACCAACTTTCAGAATTTGGTGAGTCTACCTTTTTAAGTTACAGGCATTTTTTATATGAAACTAGTTGTTTTTATTCGATATAGTGTCGCGCTTATATATAATTGCTTATAACTCAGTAACTAAGATCCACCAAATTCTGAAATCTCTTACACAGTCTTCTAAGCTAGGTCTAAGCTTGAGCACCAACTTTCAGAATTTGGTGAATCTGACTTTTTAAGTTACAGGCACTTTTATATGAAACTAGTTGTTTTTATTCGAGAGAGTGTCGCGCTTATATATAATTGCTTACAACTCAGTAACTAAGATTCACCAAATTCTGAAATCTCTTACACAGTCTTCTAAGCTAACCTTAGCTCGAGCACCAACTTTCAGAATTTGGTGAATCTACCTTTTTAAGTTACAGGCATTTTTATATGAAACTAGTTGTTTTTATTCGAGATAGTGTCGCGCTTATATATAATTGCTTATAACTCAATAACTAAGATTCACCAAATTCTGAAATCTCTTACACAGTCTTGTATTCTAGGTCTAAGCTTGAGCACCAACTTTCAGAATTTGGTGAATCTGACTTTTTAAGTTTCAGGCACTTTTATATGAAACTAGTTGTTTTTATTCTAGATAGTGTCGCGCTTATATATAATTGCTTACAACTCAGTAACTAAGATTCACCAAATTCTGAAATCTCTTGTACTGTCTTCTAAGCTAGGTCTAAGCTCGAGCACCAACTTTCAGTATTTGGTGAATCTACCTTTTTAAGTTACAGGCATTTTTACATGCAACTAGTTGTTTTTATTCGAGATAGTGTCGCGCTTATATATAATTGCTTACAACTCAGTATCTAAGACTCACCAAATTGAAAGTTGGTGCTCGAGCTTAGACCTAGCTTAGAAGACTGTATAAAAGATTTCAGAATTTGGTGAATCTTCGTTACTGAGTTGTAAGCAATTATATATAAGCGCGACACTATCTCGAATAAAAACAACTAGTTTCATATAAAAGTGCCTGTAACTTAAAAAGTCAGATTCACCAAATTTTGAAAGTTGGTGCTCGAGCTTAGACCTAGCTTAGAAGACTGTGTAAGAGATTTCAGAATTTTGTGGGTCTTAGTTACTGAATTATAAGCAATTATATATAAGCGCGACACTATCTCGAATAAAAACAACTAGTTTCATATAAAAGTGCCTGTAACTTAAAAAGTCAGATTCACCAAATTCTGAAAGTTGGTGCTCAAGCTTAGACCTAGCTTAGAAGACTGTGTGAGAGATTTCAGAATTTGGTGAATCTTAGTTACTGAGTTATGAGCAATTATATATAAGCGCGACACTATCTCGAATAAAAACAACTAGTTTCATATAAAAACGCCTGTAACTTAAAAAGGTAGATTCACCAAATTCTGATAGTTGGTGCTCGAGCTAAGATCAAGCTTAGAAGACTGTGTAAGAGATTTCAGAATTTGGTGAATCTTAGTTACTGAGTTATAAGCAATTATATATAAGCGCGACACTATCTTGAATAAAAACAACTAGTTTCATATAAAAGTGCCTGTAACTTAAAAAGTCAGATTCACCAAATTCTGAAAGTTGGTGCTCAAGCTTAGACCTAGCTTAGAAGACTGTGTAAGAGATTTCAGAATTTGGTGAATCTTAGTTACTGAGTTATAAGCAATTATATATAAGCGCGACACTATCTCGAATAAAAACAACTAGTTTCATATAAAAGTGCCTGTAACTTAAAAAGTCAGATTCACCAAATTCTGAAAGTTGGTGCTCAAGCTTAGACCTAGCTTAGAAGACTGTGTAAGAGATTTCAGAATTTGGTGAATCTTAGTTACTGAGTTATAAGCAATTATATATAAGCGCGACACTATCTCGAATAAAAACAACTAGTTTCATATAAAAGTGCCTGTAACTTAAAAAGTCAGATTTACCAAATTCAGAAAGTTGGTGCTCGAGCTTAGACCTAGCTTAGAAGACTGTGTAAGAGATTTCAGAATTTGGTGAATCTTAGTTACTGAGTTATAAGCAATTATATATAAGCGCGACACTATCTCGAATAAAAACAACTAGTTTCATATAAAAGTGCCTGTAACTTAAAAAGTCAGATTCACCAAATTCTGAAAGTTGGTGCTCAAGCTTAGACCTAGCTTAGAAGACTGTGTAAGAGATTTCAGAATTTGGTGAATCTTAGTTACTGAGTTATAAGCAATTATATATAAGCGCGACACTATCTCGAATAAAAACAACTAGTTTCATATAAAAGTGCCTGTAACTTAAAAAGTCAGATTCACCAAATTCTGAAAGTTGGTGCTCAAGCTTAGACCTAGCCTAGAAGATTGTGTAAGAGATTTCAGAGTTTGGTGAATCTTAGTTACTGAGTTATAAGCAATTATATATAAGCGCGACACTATCTCGAATAAAAACAACTAGTTTCATATAAAAGTGCCTGTAACTTAAAAAGTCAGATTCACCAAATTCTGAAAGTTGGTGCTCGAGCTTAGACCTAGCTTAGAAGACTGTGTAAGAGATTTCAGAATTTGGTGAATCTTAGTTACTGAGTTATAAGCAATTATATATAAGCGCGACACTATCTCGAATAAAAACAACTAGTTTCATATAAAAGTGCCTGTAACTTAAAAAGTCAGATTCACCAAATTCTGAAAGTTGGTGCTCAAGCTTAAACCTAGCTTAGAAGACTGTGTAAGAGATTTCAGAATTTGGTGAATCTTAGTTACTGAGTTATAAGCAATTATATATAAGCGCGTCACTATCTCGAATAAAAACAACTAGTTTCATATAAAAGTGCCTGTAACTTAAAAAGTCAGATTCACCAAATTCTGGAAGTTGGTGCTCAAGCCAAGACCTAGCCTAGAAGACTGTGTAAGAGATTTCAGAATTTGGTGAATCTTAGTTACTGAGTTATAAGCAATTATATATAAGCGCGACACTATCTCGAATAAAAACAACTAGTTTCATATAAAAGTGCCTGTAACTTAAAAAGTCAGATTCACCAAATTCTGAAAGTTGGTGCTCGAGCTTAGACCTAGCTTAGAAGAATGTGTAAGAGATTTCAGAATTTGGTGAATCTTAGTTACTGAGTTATAAGCTATTATATATAAGCGCGACACTATCTCGAATAAAAACATGTAGTTTCATGTATTTAAAAGTGCCTTTAACTTAAAAACTAAGATTTACCAAATTCTGGTTTTATTTTTAAACTCAGATATAATCTGAAAATATTAAAAAGATATTTCATAATTTGGTGAATCACAGTTTTTAAGATAATGACAGTTTTTGAAAAAAGTACACAAAACGTTTCTCAGAGTATCGCCTGCATAATAAATCATTTATAGCGAACTACATGCGGTTCACCAAATTATGAAATATCTTTTTTAATACTTTTGACTATACCTGAGAAAACAAAATTTCATAATTTGGTGAATCACAGTTAGTTCGCTCTAAATGATTTATTATGCATGCGACACTCCGAGAAATGTTTTGTATATTTTCTTCAAAAATTGCGATTTTAAAAACTATGATTCAATAAATTATGAAGTTTTGTTTTCTAATTTAGATATAAGCAAAAATTATTAAAAAAGATATTTCAGAATTCAGTGAATCTAATTTAATTTATAAAAATAATAATTTATCAGTGTGATGCTCTTCCGAACGAGTAGTGTATTTTCTTAAGAAATTGTGAATAACTAACTTTAAAATAATAGTTCACGTTATTCTGAAATTAATTTCTAATATTCATAAAGGATAAGAAAAATTCTTAAAGGTGCTCGAGAAAGTGGGGAAATGTATTTATGAATTTAAAACAATTTAGTTTTTATAAATTTAATAAAACAAGCTAACTAAGAAACAAACTGATCTAACGTAACGTAAGGGCATCTGATAAATACAAACAAATGTCCCATGTCCCAATTCTTAAGAATTCAGTTCAGTGGTCATTTATCAGCTGTCAGTTTAGTGTAAAATAAAGTAAAAAACGAAACTAGTAGCGAAATGGATGGATCATTAATCAGAATTTAAAAAAAAATTATTTTGCGTTCTATTTTGCCAAGAAAAATCCACAATTCCTGATTGAAATCCCTGTTGGCAAATAGAAATGGACAAGAGTTTTCAGTTTAATTCTTCAAAGAAAGGACCTCAGAGAGCGTTTGCAAATGGTAGGATTGTGTCAACAATATATTTAATTTTATTCCTACTAATTTATTTTTATTATTTTGTCTATTATGTCGATTTCTTTGCAATAAATAGGATTCGCTACTAAAACCAACAATTTTTTGCTTTGGAAAGAATTATTATGGATCATTATATATACATATACTTACTAAAATATAACCCATCGCTTGAATCTCTGGCAACAACAAAGACTTCTCTTCGATGTGCAACTGTAAAAAGGTAGTCATAACACAATGCATTTCCACACTACCCAAGAGGTATGCATTATAGTGCGTTAACCGTTTTTTGGTAAGGTGTTCGGTTCCCCGATAGGCCTATTACACCGACTTTCAGTTATTTTCAGGTACTTGTAGTCAATTTCTTAAGTAAATAAACAAAATAAAAAAAAATTCGAAGAAAACGCAAACAATATTTACACATTATTTTTGTTTTTATTTTTGTGGACTGTGTGGATTAAAGATTATAGATTAAAAAAATATTTCAATTGGCTTCAAAATAAAAAAAGTTAACTATGTACTTATAATAAAAAAGCATTCAACTTACCTCGCATTGCCATTGATACCTTCTTTTTGTTTTTCTGGACGAAGTTTTTTAATGTAATTAAACCATCGTATGGCAGATGCACTGCTCGTGGACTTGAAAGCAAATCAGGCTGCTTGCAAGCTGGTTACTTGTGGATTGGATTTGACATATAAAGTCATGCATTTATACTATTCATTCGATTTTGGTATTATTTGAGTGTATCTTTTGAACGGGTTATCCTAAAAACTTGGTTGATACCTTTTTGTAATCTACTCTTGATACTCTCAAAATCAGCATCAAAAGTTTTTAGGCAGAAGGCTTATTGAAAAAATCACTCTTGAAATACGCATATTTAGAATGATGTATGCGTATTCCTGGAGTTATTTTTTTTAATACAACTTCTTTGCAAAAAATGTTGATGCTTCCTTTGAAAGTATGAAGTTATGATTCCAAAAAGATACACTCCAAAGTATTTTCAGATTATGTATTTCAAGGTGAACGGTGAATAGCTTTTGGACTATATCTTTGAAACCGGTTGTCCAATAAAGGCGAGCGATATCTTTTAGAATCAAAACTTTATACTATCAAAGGAAGAATTAACAAAACCAAAAGTAGTTTTGTCACCAAATTACTTTTAGATGTAATTTTTTTAAAATAATTCTTGGACTTGAAAATGGTATCCGGAATTAGTAAGAAACCATAAATTAGAACTCAGAACCGCTTACACCATCCCAATGAAGCACGTAGTTTCCGAATTTTAGAGTGGTTTACCTTCCAACTTCATTGATTTTCTTAAGATTGATAGAAATTTCATCAAATCGGCATATGAACCAATTTATAAATCCAAAAGTAAATAAATCCAATAATTCATTGATTCATTATGATGAACATTTATAGGTGCGGTTTTGTCCCACCTCGTAGATGGAGTAGAATTGCCAGTTCTTTTTGCAAGTACTGGATTGAGTAAGGCTGAACACAGTTGCATTGTGAAGCCTTAAATGTTGTCATATAAATACATATGTCGATCACACTTATATGAAACTTTTTAGCCATATTTATATGGAGAGTTTGCCATATTTATATAATAAGTGTAATTCTGCCTTTTAACTATAGTTTTTGCTATTAAAAAATTTCATAATTATGTGTATGATCGAGAATTGACGATTGTTAGTAACAACGAACCCCTAAAAGAAATTTTTAATCCGTAAGTGTACGCTACCACAAGCCGCCGCGCGGGTACAAAGATGAATTATATTTATGGGTATGTATAATTACAAAATTATACATAGAAATTGAAAGATATTGGAGAATGCGGAGGCTCTTCGTGGCTGCCACTATCAAAAGATTTGGAAATTGAACCAGGCATAATTGGAAATATTATTGGAAAGAGTAATTTCCCATTGAATTTGGCAGTTGTTTCTAAGTATACGAAAGCGGATTGCCCTTTGATTAAGGTTTTGGATTGCGGTAAACGGGGATGGAATCAATTTTAATGCGAAGAAGATTATATATTTTTCAGGAATAGATTAGTTATTCCAGAAAAGCTCCAATGGTAGCTCCATGTGTGGGTATAGTAAGGATGAAAAAAAGGCAAGGTTGTATGTATGGTGGCTAAGGAATGCAAACTTGTTTGGCTCTTCAAAATTATACCAAATTGTTCCTTTAGGATTATGGAGAGCTACAACTGCACCTTATGAACGAGTGGATTTAGATTTTTCATATTTAGAAGGGCAAGTTGCTTATATTAGTGGATGATTTTTCGAAGTGGGTCGAAGTTTTTATAATGACAAAAACCGATGCAAATAGTGTCATAAGGAAACTAAGAGGAAATTTCGCAATTTTTGGCATTCCGTGAAAATTAGTAACGGACAACGGTCCACCATTTTCGTCGAGTTGTTTTAAACGTATTTGTTACAATTAAAATCAATGAAACTTATCGAACTGCTCATTTTAACCAATTAAAAAAGGGATATGTAAAAAGGGTTACTTTTGCTAATAAACCATTAGTTTATTCTTATATTAAGGACAAAGAATCAGAGGAAATTAACCCTAATACTTGTAAAAGAAAAAGAGTCGAAACAGTAAGAGGTTTGGAAAATTTAACTAGATCTAAAATATAAATGCAAACAAAAATTCCAAAAAAGTAATAGAAATATAGGTATATAATTTTTAAATATATTATTTTTGCCAGTAAATATATGGTTTTTAGTGGAGTAGATCTAATACATCATGAATTGATGTCGTTTAACGTAATAACAAAAAAAATGAAATTAATATAAATATTATGTTTAAGCTACTTAAAATTACTGAATGGTATTAACAAATGAATTACTTACATAATTACATAAAAACAAAAAAAATGATATCTGTATAAAGCCTATTAAATTTCAGTATATAGATATGTATTATGTGTTACGGGAGAATATAACTTTTAATGGGAAACAAGTGTTGTATATTGCGGTGTGGTTGTTCTTGTGAACCATACTGTTTTGAGTGCGAATTATGAACTATTATACGGCAATTCTTTTTTCTTAAATAATATGCACAAAATTGTCGGCAATGATAAAATAAGCACAATAAATGTTATTTAGTTTTAGTTCCTAAGTAAAGTTAATAAATAGAATTCAACCCCAACAGTCATTGGATTTTTCTTTTCTTTCTATCGTCTTATGAACATAACAAGTAGGTATATATAAAATAAACTGGAATATAAGAAAAGAGGGTGTAGCAGTAGGTGGACTTTTAAGAAATTACATATCCTTGGCAAATTATATACTGTTGGAAATGATAAAAGTTACACTTTGTATTAAGTGTAAGCAGCTTCTACTGTATTATTATTTTAATATTGTATGTAGCTGAGATTTTTGTTTAATATTTATATTTAACAAGAAAATAATTTTCATTCTATTCTAACTTTTCATTGAACAACATGTACATTTTTAATAAATTACTTAAAAGAAATTAATTGTCCGCAATATATTAATTAATCATTGGTATATCAACATATACCAATAAATCAATTCTAGCATTTGCCACAAGAATTAGGTGTTTATTATCTCATTTTTCGAACGGGGATGGGAAAACAAAGTTACTTTTGGGATATTATATTATTGCGAAGGATTCTTTCTTCGGTAGGAATTGGGGATACATATTTTTATTTTAAATGTACACATTTTTTCACAATCATTTCAGGGCAAACGGTAACACATAAAATATGTATATGTATGTATGTAATTTTTAAAATGTTTTTGATTTATAAAATAAAATAAATGTTAATAATACTTATATCAGATATTTTTTTAAATATGTTCAAAGGGATACATAAATAGTTTTGGTTTCGTAACACTGGTAGGCATTCGGTTGAAAATGGAGGTAGGTATAGAAAAGAATGCTCCAAGTTAGCAGTCAAGCTCTAAAGTGTTCTCAGGGCGAGAAGGGAAAGAAGTATGGCGAATTCCACTTACTTCTTGCCCTTCTCGCTTTTAAAACTTTCAGTTGCGGGCAACTCCAATTCCTTGTGTCAAAGCAGTCTTATATTTTAATTTTTGTTTAAACTTTCAGCTAGATTTACGCGACCGACAAAACTACATTTTATGTTACTATTTTTTTTTTTAAATTTAACTGAATGCCTGTAAGACCTAAGGTCTGAATTATTCGGCACTAGTTAGAAGACAAAGAATGATAGGAAATAATTTTTTGTTTACACAGTGGATTTGGGAACCAGGTATTGACTATTATCTCATTCTAACATGGGCGGCATCCAATTAAAATTGGAGGTATAGAAAAGAATGCGCCCAGCGTGGGGATCGAACCCGCACGTGTAAGTTAGCAATCAACTACTTTATCCACTGTGCCATTGCGACCCACATTTTCTTCCATATTTAAGTCTTTTATATATAAAATCGCGTTTAATGGCAAAAATGGGTAACAAGGCAGAAAATATGTCAGTCGTGTAAATATGCAATAACGTCTATAAAAGACAATGTAAATAAAATGCACGACTGCGGGGCATAACTCGGCAATTCGATTCGAAAGTAAAAACCGTTCGAAAGTTGTTAACGATTCTAATTTCAAAGTTACTTTGTATAACTTTCGAATCGAAAGAAAATGTTTCAAAATAACCTTTGCAACTTTCGAATAAATGTTCGGAACTCGAACTCGTTTTTTTTTGTCAAAAATGACATTTTAAATTTAACAACACTCAAATAATATTCGTTTTTGGTTATTTTAATTTTTATACGTTGATAATTAAATGTAAAGTGGATTAAGTTGCATTGTGGCTTAATGAAGAAATTGTACTGAAGAAAGGATTCAAAGGAAGATAATTAGAGATATTTCTAACATAATTGGTTTATCAAATAAAAGATAATATATAATAGAATACAAAATTTAATGGTGAAATAATTTATTTATACTAATACATATATTTTCTAGTTTTGTTAAAAATTATCGTGGTTTTAGTGGATGATCTGCGGAAGAGGAAAAGATTGTCTTCAATGGCTGCAATTATAAAACTAGGTACAATTCTTAAATTTCTTGCACAAGTTGGATACCAGCACCTGTTATCGTTATTTTAAAGAAAAATAGTTATTTTAAAGAAATAAATAAAAAGAATTTCTAATTTTCAATAAAATCGCAATTTTTAATTAAGTTTAATTTTTTGACCCGGTTTTCGTTTTCAATTTCAAGATTTGCTTTTTTAACTCTAATTTGGTAACATTATTCTGGCTTTTTCGGCTTCATTTTTTTTTGATTTAAAATTTTTCCTTTTCTAGCTCTCCTCTCATCAAGTGCTATATGTTTTTTTTGTACTTCTCATCCAAGTCAAATTGCTTTCTTTTAGGGCTGGCAACGAGACGAGATCAGACGAGAATTTTGTTAGTCTCGTCTCAGGTGATTTTAAAGTAATTTCGTCTCGGAGACCGAGACTCATCTATCTACAACAACGCTATTACTTTTTCTTCAAAAGCATTGAAACTGCACCGGCCACTTCCTGCTCCCGAAACACAATTTTTATTTTTCCATGCTTTGGACTTGATGTGATTTTTATAATCGGCCAATACCTAATAAATATTTTTGAATTTGTTAAAAGTGATTGTTTAAATGCTTACCTTTTTCCAAGCATATTCTTCACGCATTGGTTGACCAGCTGCGTTTAAATCATTTGCTAAACGCTTCCACAGGTTACTTGAAGTTCTCTGTGCTTCTGCAATTTTTAAATAGCCGTCATATAAATACATTAATTGAAGAAAACGCAAACAATGTTTATATTATTTTTGTTTTTATTTTAGTGGACTGTGTGGATTTAAAGCTAATTGAATTAATTTGTGACCTTTAGTCCAAAATGCGTTTCGCCCAGGTACTACAGCTGGGCTCATCAGTTAGATGCTGTAGTACCTTTCTAAGACGCATTATTTTTTGATCGATGTTTACCGACTTTAATAAAACTTACAGCGATTACTCACTGTAAATTATATTTTTCTAGGGGAATTTGGTTAGATTCATGCACCTAGAATTATGTTTTGCCCGTGGTCTGGCCAGTGAATTAATTGAAGAAAACGCAAACAATGTTTATATTATTTTTGTTTTTGTTTTAGTGGACTGTGTGGATTTAAAGCTAATTGAATTAATTTGTGACCTTTAGTCCAAAATAAGTTTCGCCCAGGTACTACAGCAGGGCTCATCATTTAGATGCTGTAGTACCTTACTAAGACGCATTATTTTTTTTTTATCGATGTTTACCGACTTTAATAAAACTTACAGCGATTACTCACTGTAAATTATATTTTCCTAGGGGAATTTGGTTAGATTCATGCACCTAGAATTATGTTTTGCCCGTGGTCTGGCCAGTGAATTAATTGAAGAAAACGCAAACAATGTTTATATTATTTTTGTTTTTGTTTTAGTGGACTATGTGGACTTAAAGCTAATTGAATTAATTTGTGACCTTTAGTCCAAAATGCGTTTCGCCCAGGTACTACAGCTGGGCTCATCAGTTAGATGCTGTAGTACCTTTCTAAGACGCATTATTTTTGGATCGATGTTTACCGACTTTAATAAAACTTACAGCGATTACTCACTGTAAATTATATTTTTCTATGGGAATTTGGTTAGATTCATGCACCTAGAATTATGTTTTGCCCGTGGTCTGGCCAGTGAATTAATTGAAGAAAACGCAAACAATGTTTATATTATTTTTGTTTTTGTTTTAGTGGACTCTGTGGATTTAAAGCTAATTGAATTAATTTGTGACCTTTAGTCCAAAATGCGTTTCGCCCAGGTACTACAGCTGGGCTCATCAGTTAGATGCTGTAGTAACTTTCTAAGACGCATTATTTTTTGATCGATGTTTACCGACTTTAATAAAACTTACAGCGATTACTCACTGTAAATTATATTTTTCTAGGGGATTTTGGTTAGATTCATGCACCTAGAATTATGTTTTGCCCGTGGTCTGGCCAGTGAATTAATTGAAGAAAACGCAAACAATGTTTATATTATTTTTGTTTTTGTTTTAGTGGACTGTGTGGATTTAAAGCTAATTGAATTAATTTGTGACCTTTAGTCCAAAATGCGTTTCGCCCAGGTACTACAGCTGGGCTCATCAGTTAGATGCTGTAGTACCTTTCTAAGACGCATTATTTTTTGATCGATGTTTACCGACTTTAATAAAACTTACAGCGATTGCTCACTGTAAATTATATTTTTCTAGGGGAATTTGGTTAGATTCATGCACCTAGAATTATGTTTTGCCCGTGGTCTGGCCAGTGAATTAATTGAAGAAAACGCAAACAATGTTTATATTATTTTTGTTTTTGTTTTAGTGGACTCTGTGGATTTAAAGCTAATTGAATTAATTTGTGACCTTTAGTCCAAAATGCGTTTCGCCCAGGTACTACAGCAGGGCTCATCAGTTAGATGCTGTAGTACCTTTCTAAGACGCATTATTTTTTTTTGATCGATGTTTACCGACTTTAATAAAACTTACAGCGATTACTCACTGTAAATTATATTTTTCTAGGGGAATTTGGTTAGATTCATGCACCTAGAATTATGTTTTGCCCGTGGTCTGGCCAGTGAATTAATTGAAGAAAACGCAAACAATGTTTATATTATTTTTGTTTTTGTTTTAGTGGACTGTGTGGATTTAAAGCTAATTGAATTAATTTTTGACCTTTAGTCCAAAATGCGTTTCGCCCAGGTACTACAGCAGGGCTCATCAGTTAGATGCTGTAGTACCTTTCTAAGACGCATTATTTTTTTTTTTGATCGATGTTTACCGACTTTAATAAAACTTACAGCGATTACTCACTGTAAATTATATTTTTCTAGGGGAATTTGGTTAGATTCATGCACCTAGAATTATGTTTTGCCCGTGGTCTGGCCAGTGAATTAATTGAAGAAAACGCAAACAATGTTTATATTATTTTTGTTTTTGTTTTAGTGGACTGTGTGGATTTTAAGCTAATTGAATTAATTTGTGACCTTTAGTCCTTTTCCCCTAGAAAAATATAATTTACAGTGAGTAATCGCTGTAAGTTTTAATAAAGTCGGTAAACTTACTTATTTACTTAAGTGGCGCTACAGTCCGGAATGAAACTGGGCCTCAACCAACATGCCTCTCCAATTAGCCCGGTCCTTAGCTAACTGCCTCCAGTTGCGCACTCCAAGTTGGTTGAGGTCGGTTTCTACTTGTGCGCGCCACTTAAGGCGAGGTCTTCCTCTACTGCGTCCGACGTCTGGCCGGTGATCGAAGACTCTGCGAGCCGGAGTATTGGTGTCCATTCGTTCTACATGTCCTAGCCATCTTAAACGTCCAATGCGGAGTTTTTTGACCAGGGGCATGTCGCTGTACAACTCGTATAGTTCTTGGTTGAATCTTCGTCTCCATAGCCCGTCAACGCAAACGGGGCCGAAGATTTTTCGAAGAATTTTCCTCTCGAATCTACCAAGGATTTCTTCATCCGCTTTTGATACGGTCCAGGTTTCAGCGCCGTAGAGCAGGACTGGGATGATCAGGGTCTTATATAGGATCTCCTTAGTAGTTCGAGTGAGGGCTTTACTACTAAATTGCCTTCTTAGCCCGAAGAAACAGCGGTTGGCAAGAGTAATTCTTCGTTTAATTTCTGACGAGATGTTGTTGTCAGAGTTAATAGCGGAGCCGAGGTAGACAAAGTCCCGCACTACCTCAAAGTTATATCTGTCAATGGTGACGTTCTGTCCAATTCGTCGATGTTGTGAGTCCTTTCGTGATGACAGCATATACTTAGTCTTACCCTCATTTACTGCTAAGCCCATTTTCGCCGCTTCCTTCTCTATTCTAGCAAACGTGGCTATGACATCACGTTGAGTCCTACCAATGATGTCAATATCGTCAGCGTATGCTAGTAGTTGCACCGACTTTTGGAAAATTGTGCCTCTGGTGTTGGCTTTGGAGTTTTGCACAATCCTCTCAAGAATCAGATTAAAGAAGTCACATGACAGCGCATCGCCTTGCCTAAATGCTTTTTTGGTATCGAATGTGTCGGTGAGGTTGTTTCCGACCCTGATGGAGCAGCGAGAATTTTCTATCGTCATCCTACACAAACGGACGAGTTTGGGCGGTATACCAAAACTAGACATGGCTCTGTACAGTTCGTCTCTATAAATGCTGCCATATGCGGCTTTGAAATCGATGAATAGGTGGTGGGTATCGATTTGGACTTCTTGAGTTTTTTCCAGGATCTGCCGGAGTGTGAAAATTTGATCGGTTGTGGACTTTCCTGGCCTAAAACCACACTGATAAGGGCCAATCAGGTTGTTGGTAAACGGTTTCAGGCGTTCACATATTACGGCAGATAGGATCTTGTAGGCGATGTTGAGGAGACTTATGCCTCTGTAGTTGGCGCAGTTCAGAGGGTCTCCTTTTTTGTGGATCGGGCAAACGATGCTGAGGTTCCATTCTTCAGGCATATTTTCATCTGACCAGATTTGGTTTATGAGTTGGTGGATGTTACTTACCAAGTCATCTCCGGCGGCCTTATAAAGCTCAGCGGGAAGGCCGTCATTTCCGGCAGCCTTATTAAGCTTGAGTTTAGATATTGCTATGCTCACTTCACTCAGGTCGTGTGGTTGGCAGTTTTCGCTGTCGTTGAAAATATTGAATGGTTCGTTCTGCCTGACAGCGGAATGTTGTTCGTCATCGCCGTTTAACAGTCTGAAGAAGTGGTTTTTCCATATCCTTAGCATCGACTGTGTCTCAACTACAATATTTCCTTGTTCATCTCGACCGGATTCTGTTCGAGCCTTGTATCCTTGGCTTTGACGTTTTACACTCTGGTAAAACTTGCGAACATCGTTCGTGGAGTGGCACCTCTCTATATCCTCGATCGCGCGCTTTTCTTGCTCATTTTTCTTCTTGTTGAAAAGCCGATGTTCTTCCCTTCTTCTTTGCCTATAGAACTCAATGGCAGCTCTCGTCTTCACCTGCAGCTTAGCCTTGTAGGCCTCGTTCTTGGCTGCGAGCATCTGTCGGCATTCCTCATCAAACCAGGGGTTTCTTGCTGGTGGGCGCGAGAAACCTAGCACATCAGTTGCGGCTGATCTAATGGCCTGTTGGCATCGTTGCCATTGCTCTTCGACATTCGATGCTGGTGGTATGGTGTTAATCGAGAGGTTAAGGGATACGCGTTGTGCGAAGGTCTTGGCGGTCTCTTGCGATTTCAGTCTTCCGACATTAAATTTTTTCACAGTATTTCTGGATTGTTGTGGTGTGGTGGATATCCGCATTCTTACCTTGGCTGCTACAAGGTAGTGATCCGAGTCGATGTTAGCTCCTCGGAATGTTCGGACATCCAAAATACTGGATGCGTACCTCTTATCTATCGCAATGTGATCAATTTGGTTGACCGTTCGTTGATCTGGAGACCGCCATGTCCCCTTATGGATATCGAGGTGAGGAAACCGAGTGCTGGCTATAGTGGCATTTCGTTCCGTAGCGAAATCAATTAGCCTAAGTCCGTTACCAGACGTATATGCTATGTTTTCCGACAATACTTCTAAAGATGTCTTCTCTTCCTACCTTTGCGTTAAAATCTCCCAGCACGATTTTAACATCGTACTTCGGTAGTCGCTCATAGGTTTTGTCAAGGAGCTCGTAGAAGCAATCATTAGCTATGTCATCTTTTTCTTCCGTCGGAGCGTGAGCGCATATAAGGCTTATGTTGGCGAATTTGGCCTTGATGCGGATTGTTACTATGCGTTCGCTAATGTCTTCGAAACATAAGACTTCTTGCCTAAGTCTGGTACTTATAACAAATCCGCATCCGAATAGTCGCTGTTTCTGCTCACTATAACACGGTCCGTAGTAGATGTCACAGTTTTTTATCCTCTTTTTGCCCGGCCCATCCCATCGTATTTCCTGGATGGCAGTAATGTCTGCTTTGTAGCAGTTTAGGGCTTCCGCTAGTTGTTCGCCTGCACCTCTCCTGTTTAATGTTCTCACATTCCAGGTGCAGATACGAACGTCGTTGTCCTTTTTTCGTTTAGCAGGGTCGTCAACAATAAAATCAGTCCTTTCCGAGGCTATTGGTTGCTTCGTAACAATATTTTTTTTCTGTGGGTGGGTAGTTAACCCAAAGCACAACCCCCAACCTGGAGGGCCAGTTCCAATTTATTAGATACCCCTAGGACACGGGGCCATCAGTATCCACTACGGGATTGAGCGCTGCCGTTGGCCTTTCGGTTCATCCGCCACCATCTCTGTTCAAGGGGCCTGACTAACCCTTGAAATTCCTAGACAACCTGTTGTCCGAATATGTCAGAGCAGCTCATCTAGGTTCGCCTGGGACAGCAGGCCGGGTATTCATCCGTGCCGTTCTCACCAGGGTGTTTATAGTGTTGCTGTTTTTCGTCGTGTTATCAACACTCGCACTTATCGTTTAGCAAGTCAAATCCGGTTGGATGAGACCAGTACCTGATGGTTACCACTTGTAGGTAAAACTAAGCACATTTGATGTGTAGTCAGAGTTGCAACACTGGGCATTGCCAGTTTAACGCCAATCAGAGTCTACCCTCGTTCTACAACACCCAACCATCCTCGGTAAACATCGATCAAAAAATAATGCGTCTTAGAAAGGTACTACAGCATCTAACTGATGAGCCCAGCTGTAGTACCTGGGCGAAACGCATTTTGGACTAAAGGTCACAAATTAATTCAATTAGCTTTAAATCCACACAGTGCACTAAAACAAAAACAAAAATAATATAAACATTGTTTGCGTTTTCTTCAATTAATTCACTGGCCAGACCACGGGCAAAACATAATTCTAGGTGCATGAATCTAACCAAATTCCCCTAGAAAAATATAATTTACAGTGAGTAATCGCTGTAAGTTTTATTAAAGTCGGTAAACATCGATCAAAAAATAATGCGTCTTAGAAAGGTACTACAGCATCTAACTGATGAGCCCAGCTGTAGAACCTGGGCGAAACGCATTTTGGACTAAAGGTCACAAATTAATTCAATTAGCTTTAAATCCACACAGTCCACTTAAACAAAAACAAAAATAATTTAAACATTGTTTGCGTTTTCTTCAATTAATTCACTGGCCAGACCACGGGCAAAACATAATTCTAGGTGCATGAATCTAACCAAATTCCCCTAGAAAAATATAATTTACAGTGAGTAATCGCTGTAAGTTTTATTAAAGTTGGTAAACATCGATCAAAAAATAATGCGTCTTAGAAAGGTACTACAGCATCTAACTGATGAGCCCAGCTGTAGTACCTGGGCGAAACGCATTTTGGACTAAAGGTCACAAATTAATTCAATTAGCGTTATAGAAATACGGATGGGAACACATAAATTCAACCATAATTTCAAATTGATTTTGTTTTGTGTTAATATTCTTGTTTGTGGTTTCTCTTTAAAATAATAATATGTTATCATCAAAAATATTATTATATTTATTCTATTTTCTTCAATAAGTGTATAATATATATGTATATATAATAAACATTTAACCATCAAAAATTATTTATGTATTTTTTTTAAATACTTACATTTTAGCTTTCAGCAAAACTTTTCCGGTTATTGAATAGATATCGAATGAAATTTCAGAAATTCGAATGTATAGGGTTTTCCAATAAGAGGTGTTATTTTGAATAGCCCGCTATTTCGCTAGCTGTGACTTTTGAAGCTGTCATTTTTTAACATTTGACAAGTAGAAACTACGCTATTAATAAAAATGGAACGATACACGCTTCAACAACGCATTTCTTTTTTTTGAATATCAAAATAACACCTCTTATTGGAAAACCCCTTATGTAGCAACGAAAATAGCTTTGCTAAGTACGAAATTTCCCATTTTCGATCCCAAATTCAGATTTTAATTTCCGATTTTCAAATACACAGTACATATTTTCCGAATTCGTACGATTTAACTTTAGAATCGAATTACAGAGAACTTCCTCTTGTAACTAGTAGGTAGGAATTCTAGTTATCATTAGTTAGGTTTAAAGCGGATGTAGGTAAGATTACTTTGGTTCTTAGTATAATAAATTGTTGAATAGATGATTCAAGGAATAGTTAGATAGGTGAATACCTACAATTGTATATTTAAATGGATTTTAATTACGTAAATTAGGAGGGTAATATGTACCTACTTACATAGATGGAACGTAGGGAGTATGTAAATATGTACAAACATATACGCACATGTTCTGTATTTCAATTTTTGTGAATTGAATGTTCTGTATTCCACATAAAAATGTTCTGTATTCCACATAAAATAAAGTTTGCAAATAGCTCACTCTGAATGTGGAATTTTAGGGTTCTGAATATGAAAATTCGTGTTCTACATATCGAATATGAAACGTTTTTATACAAATTGTCTGTTAACAGGTGATTTTGACAATTCAAAAATGAATTCGAAGTGAATTGGAAGGAGTTGAATCCAGTTGAAATGCAGAACACGTTATTTCATTTTAAGTGAAATTAAAATTCGTTTTGAATTCATTTTCACTCGGAATGCAGAGCATGGGTGATAATAATGAAAGCGAAAGCTGTCGGCGTTGAAGTCCAGAATCTAAACAAAATGAAAACAGACGGAATGCAAGAGTATGTTTCGAGAAAACTACCAACGGTTAAAATGGCCAGCTCGTTTCAAAAGGTTCAGTCACTCGAGGAAGACATTGTCAACAATACCAATTCGAAAAAAGCTTCTTATAGAAATTGATGAAGCATTAACCACCAATTGCCAAAAATACAACAGCCTCATGTATCTTGCCCATTTATCGATGGGTTTTAGTTTTGAAGAATTGGTTACCTTTATTCAGAATTACTGCAACTATTTTGGCCATGTGTTCCACTATTTAGCTCGATCTGGTCTCTTGCTACCGCTAGAGGAAGATAAAGTACTCGAAGTAATCTCGAACTTAACATTGGGCAAATTCCAGCAGACCGAATTCCAGTGTCGACAGCTGGTGCGGACAACACCTATTCTCGCGACCACGAAGGCGGAAAAACTTACCGCTTATGTCTTCAATGAACTTTATATTCCACTCAGTTGGCCTCGATTTTGGTTAAGTCCACTAGAATCGATGATCTTGCACTCAAATTAGAAATGGTTGAGACAATGCATCTACATTTCGCATACCTGTTTGGTTTAAGTAATATAAAACAAGTACAAGCAACACTTAGGAAAGTCGTGAGAAACAATGTGCTTCCGATGAAATCACGGACGGTTTTTGCTGTCGGTGGTGTAATCTATGCAGAAATTGGTGCTTCCCTCAACATCTGGTGAT
This sequence comes from Philhelius pedissequus, assembly GCA_910595825.1. Lineage (NCBI taxonomy): Eukaryota > Metazoa > Arthropoda > Insecta > Diptera > Syrphidae > Philhelius > Philhelius pedissequus. The sequence goes on along the minus strand of OU343160.1, from coordinate 230,904,541 downwards.
TCCTTAAACTATAACAACTAAGCAATATAAAAACATTTTATTAAGTGTATTATCCATTTATTTCTATACCTTATTATACCTTTTTCACGAATTTTTGCGTACGTAACTGAATACTACATACAAAGTAGGACCTCCTACATATAAATATGTATGTGTCCTTAAAAATCACATTAATTTATAATGTATGCATATTGTATATCTATCAACTTACATCCTTCATTTTCATCAGCATAAGTACATATTAATATATCTAGGTTCCATCTATGTATGTACATAGGTACATATTTCTCTCCTAACTTACGTGATTAAAAACCCAAAACCTAGATTTAAATATACATTTGTAGGTACCTATGTAACTATTTCTTAAATCATCCATTCGACAATTCATTATACCATATCCATCAAGGTAATCTTACGTACATCGACTTTAAACCGGCGTAGGATAACAGCGTCAATGTTTAGCTGCATTCAGGTTGTTAGCTACAAGAGCAAGTTCGTACGATCCAGCCGTGCATTTTATTTTTGATATATTTATAATTGTCCAAGAATTCAAATCGCATCTTTTTTTCAGTCAAACTATAATTATTATTTTTGCACACGTCAATGAATACCTACATATATACTATGTAGCCGGTCATACATTTATATAATTCTCAAAAATCACACGCCTAATATATATATTGCACCCATCATATAACGTTATGCATATAGATACCTACCCAACTACATCCTTCACTTGCATTATATATGTCCATATATAGATACCTAAGCTCCATCTATTTAGGTAGGCACGCATATATTACCCTCCTAATTTACGTAATTAAATCCATTTAAATATACATTTGTAGGTACAGGTACCTATGTAACTATTCCTTGAATCATCGATTCATGATTCAACCATTCATTATACTATGTATCATACCTTCATCGCCTTTAAACCTGCATATGATAACTAGACTACCTACCTACTAACATGTTGGTACAAACAATTGTATGGCAGGTAACGTCAATTGGGATTGAAAAATTTATTTATTTTCTTATTATGAATTTTTGCCTAAGTCACTGAATACTAACAACAATGTAGGCTCCCATACATTTATATTTACATATCGATATTTAAAAATCACATAAATTATAAAGTTATATGCATGTACCTACCTACCAAACTACATCCTTCATTTCCATCATTTCACACCATCTGCAGGAAGATCATAATACAAAATAATCATAATAATTCAAGGAATAGTTACATAGCATAGGTACCTACAAATGTATATTTAAATCTAGGTTATGGATTTTAATTATGTGAGCTAGGTGAGAAATATGTACCTACATACATAGATGTAATTTAGGTATGTAAATATGTAGGTAGGTAGTAGGTACTATGCAAAAGTTGATGACTCGATGCACATGTTTCATTTGAAGCTTTTCCAAGGTTTTTAAGCATACAAAACAATGAACAATAAATAAACACTCTTCTAGTTGGCTTCGGAGTACGGTGAAAACTCGTGGTAACCTTTAAAGAAGTCATGGCTTTTGTAAAATCCGGGTAGACCAGCAATTCGGATGCCATTGACCTTGACTACACCAGCGTAACCCAAATAGATATTTGGAGCGAACCATCCACGGTAGGGTAGTTCTTGCAGAGTGTTAGATGCTTCGTGGTTTCCAGCAATGTATATGGTCAAAATTGGCGCTATTTTTTCACCGTTGTAGTACCTTTGGAGACAAATGAAATTATCTTTTCAATTTCTATAAATAAAATTCGTTTTCTAGTAAACTTACTTGTAAGATGTACACAATGATCATGTATTTCTTGGGCACAGCCGTGGTCTCGAGATCTTCTAGATTCCTGGTGGATTAGAAATCACCACAGCACAACAACAAATCAATAAGTTTAACATTTTCCGCCTTTTGTATTGCCAATACAGATTCTCTGCTGCATCCTTGGCATACTTCAATATAGCTTCACGAGGATCTTGATCGTCGTCCACTCTTGCTCAGACCTAAATTTCTAATGACATAGGAACTGAGCGTCCCGCCCGAAAAGGCAAGTCGTCCACTAAAAACATGTCACCAGTGACCGAGAACTGGGGAGCACGAATGGGGTAGGTTTCCAAAGGTTGAAAAGTGCGCAAGCGTCTCATTGAGGAATCCACTGATTAGGAATTGTATGTATCACTGTATTTGTGAAAATTAAATCAAAAGAAAATCACGCACCTTTTATAATTTGTAATTAATATACAAAACAAAAAGGACACAACTATCCAACACTGAAGTAAGATAAGTTTTGGTTTTTGTTTACACAGATGCTGTAAAAAAAACATTTTGACAATTGGAAGGGGAGATTGGGACAGAATTTTGTTTTTGTGGGTTGGTACAGCTTTCGTGAATGACATTTTGAATAACGTTATGTTACGAAACACATATACATATGTAAATTGTAATTGTTTATAGAACTGTCATTTTGTTTAGTTATTCTTAATTATTTATTGAACAATAGCTTCACCAAATTTGAGTATAGGCTCACTAAATTCGGGAAACCATTCCCCATCGATTGATACCAATAAAGCTCACTTTTGTTTCCATTGGCTGCTAACTATACGCGAACTTTAAATTTTTAATAACTTTTAAACTATGATTCACCAAATTCTAAGATATGGCTCACTAAATTCACCAAATTCTCACTAAATTATTTGCATCAAAAATTTTAAAATTCCAGATTTTTGGCTGCTAACTATACGGTGGTCCTCGAAAGTTAACAATTTAGATCGAAAAATTCAAAAAAGTGCCCGTGCGCTTTTGACCTGCTGCCCTTTTTATTCATATAGGTACAATTTCAATACGAGAGTGCAAGTGTTTCTTAATTATCGTATTTCAATTGTATTTCAAAAGGGATTCTATCGTAGCATGTATCTTACACAGTCGGGTGAAGAACGTTATGCCGGAGTTACTCAGCTACAGATGCTGGCCTTGTGTGGATGAGCCTTCAATTAGAGCGACCTTTTATATAACTCTAGATACCCAAACCCAAAGGGATGGTAGCTTTATCGAATATGCATGTGGCTAAAGAGGAGTCAATTGCAACCAACCTGAGACGTATTCGGCAGTGGTTGTAGGTGAATACGACTACGTAGAAGGTAAGTCTGAAGATGGAATTATATTGAGAGTTTTCACTCTAAAAAATCTAAGTGTAGGTAGAAGATGAAGCTTGTCGTGAGGTATCGCCGAAACCAAACTCAAAGTGGGGCATACATCATATTCCAATACAAGCCGTCTTAATTGAAACCAAATCTGCGCTGAAATTGCCAGTCGCCGACGCCAACGTCAATACTAATATTGTATTGCAGGCTACTAAGCCCACAGAACCGATGCCAGTGTCTCAGGTGACTTCGGTTAATCCCAGTTTCTCCTAATATACCAAATCTTCAAATAACACCAACGTCGACCACAACAGAACCTAATTCGGAGCAATTGCTGACGGGCCTGAAAATCTTCGAAACAACCATCAGCACCAAAGATGAATGTATGCCAACCAGACCCGCGGCAGAGCAAGTACATTCCTTTAACATCGAAGCGATGTGAATGCGGCACAGTTTCCACCGCAGATGCAAACAGATTCCATAAAATACTCAAAAACAAAATCTGATAGTTGGTGAGTATTTTTGAGGTCTCTTAAAAGGGTTTTCCAATAAGAGGTGTTATTTTGATATTCAAAAAAAAGAAATGCGTTGTTGAAGCGTGTATCGTTCCATTTTTATTAATAGCGTAGTTTCTACTTGTCAAATGTCAAAAAATGACAGCTTCAAAAGTGACAGCTACCGAAATAGCGGGCTATTCAAAATAACACCTCTTATTGGAAAACCCCTTATCTTATAAGTTATAATTATAACAGAATAATAATTAATAGGTATCCGTGTTGCATGCTGTTTAGTAAATGAAAAAAAATTTAGCTATACATTGACTCTGTTAGTAGGTAGGTATAGGTAGTCTAGTTATCCTATGCAGAGATTTAAAGGCGATGTAGGTAATTTACATTCATTCTTAGTGTAATTAATTGCAGACTGGATATTTAAAGGAACGCAAGGTTACATAGGTACCTACCTACAAATGCATATTTAAGTCCAGATTATGTAAGTTAGGAGAATAATATGTAGCTACATAGCTACATATGAAAGTTGGCAACTCTGGTGTTGCTTAAAAGTTAAAATTGCTTAGCTCTTGAAAAAAAGTTTATTTAAATTAATCAAAACAAACAAAATAAATAATTTTTTTACAAAGTGCACGTTTTAAGGAGCTGCTGATCAAGTGGGATTGAAAAATCATAGAATTTTTTGTAATTTAAGTTGCAAGAGTTAGATAGCTACCTACCTTAACAAAAAAATCGCTCATTGTAAATAAGTATAAAACCAATACACAATATTAAAGCCTTGATGAACAATTAACAATTAATTAAAAGAAATGTTCAAGAAACATCACCCCCAATACATCTTCGATCAATTTTAAAAAAAGATAAAAGCATGTCGTTGGTTGGTTCCATGACTGTCGAAGAATTAAATAATCTGTTCGCCACTAATCTCACAAATGTTGCTACGAATGATGACATTTTAGACTTGCGCTGTGAACTAAGTGAGGTTAGAAGGGAGAATGTGCAATTGAAGGAGGTGGTCGGTGCACTATTCCAAAGATGCAATGTTCTTCAAACCGAGATTAATCAGTTAAAGATAGTTGCAAATGACAGCAACTTAATCATTCAAGTGAAGAATGGACAATCGAATCCCATAGAACAAGCTCTAAACATTTGCAAAAATATATCCGACTCAAATACAATCATCACTGCACAAGAACTGAGACAAATCGCTTCGAATGAAGAATTAGTTAATATTTTGGCAGAATTCAAATCCAAACAAAAGGCACAAAATTTTCTGAAAACTGTTAAAAAGCTGAAAGGAACCGGCATCTCCATAAGTCAAGACTACCCATTGAAGATTCGGCAAAAGCGCATCAAACTCCTTCAGCTCCGCAAACGTATTTACGCCAACAACCACAATTGAGATTGTCTCTACGTGATGATAAATTGCGTATTGATGATTTGGTGGTGGAATGGAATCATGACCAGCAAGTTTTTGTTACAAATAAGGAGCATGGGCTGCAAAAATTGGAAGAAAAACACGAACTTGGGAAGAATTTCTTTCAAAATATTTGTTTACAACTTTTACAAAATGATTCAATTGCCAAAAACGTCAATTTCATCCATCGGCGAGAAATGTCCAATAAAGATGGCGGCGGTTCATCATCATCAATTTCGGCTACAAACAATACGAATTCTGCTCTTTCGGATCTAGGTGTTAATACAATAGCCCATTCTAATTCTAACCACTGTAATTATGTAAAAGCCGTCTGTCAAATTTTTAAATTAAGTAAAATTAGAATTATAAGTTATAATATTGGAGGTTTAAAAAATAAGATTGCAGTTTTTTATTTTATTAAATTTATAAATGAGTATGATATTATTATATTAATTGAAACACATGTAACTGAACAGCATACACAAAATTTTGAATCAAGTTTCGTCGAATACAAACTAAAATGTATACCAGCACTTAAGAATCACCGAAAAGGAAGGGCTAGTGGAGGAATTCTCATGGGTCTTAAACATAATCTTAAAGGCGTCAGTTGCAAATACAAGCAAATAGGAGACACACATTTCATTGAAATTAAAACTGATCGATCCTTATTTAATCTCATCCCTATATACTTAAACTGCAACAGCTGGGAAAGTGACTTCACTGAGCTTGGAGACATTTTATTTGATATGGACATTAACAATTTAATGCTTATTGGAGATTTCAATGCCTGAACCGGAGAGCTAGTAAGTGAAAGTAGAAAATAGGAATTGTAGTTCAAAAGATACAACAATTAAAAGAGAAGGTAAAAAAGTTATCGATCTATGTAATACCTTTGGATTGAATGTTTGCAATGGTACTGCGGAAGAAGACAAATTAGGTAACTTCACTTTTATAGGACCACAAGGAAACTCAGTAATCGACTACGCAATGGTGTCAGGAGACTGGAGTGCTATGATGGCCGCTGTTGTGATAACAGAAATACATTCAGATTACCTCCCCATCCAACTAACAATCAACCTTAACAGAAACCAGAGGCAACCAGAGGACTCAGTAACTCCGGGAAAATTCAGGTGGGAAAATGTTTTTGCCGAAAGGTACTCACATTGTTAGAATAATAGTCTTCTCCTTCAAGCGACATCATCTTCAACATTTTGTCTTAGCTTATCTGAGGTGGACAATATTGTCCTTAACTGTATACCGGTGTAATGTCAGGTAAACAACAATTTTATCCACTACCACGAAAAATGCTTTGATAATGATTGTATGGTAGCTCGTGGAAAATCTTTTGCTTGGCTAGGATTACTAAGAAGTTTTCCAGAGAATATCTTTTTTAAAGCGCAATATCTTGCAGTTAACAAACAATACAAATAGCTACTAAGCTATAAACGCCAAACCTACTCAAGAAAACTTGCTCAAGGCAGTAGTTAGAAAAATTAGTAAGAAGCGTAACAATCACGTTATTTCACCCATTGAAATTGAAGACCTTGCAAAACACTTCAAAACGTTTACAAAAGACAATTTCTCTTCCACATTCCAATTTGTCATGCCTTTTTATGAGAACGAAGGGTTGGATGAACCTTTTTCCTGTGCAGAGGTTCAACTTGTATTGAAAGAGCTCCAAAACACCAAGTCTCCAGGATCGAATGGCATACCTCAAGAATTCTATAAAATAGACACTTCTATTTTTATAGTGACTAACAAAAGTTTTAAACCATGCATACAATTCAGCTTATTTTCCGTTCTATTTCAAATAAGCCATAATTTGCCCAATTTTTAAAAAAGGGGTCAAGGAAGATGCTGCCAACTACATAGGAATATAATTGTTGAATTCATCTATGAAGTTTTTTACGAAACTTCTTTATGTTTGGGTTCATAATAACAACTTACTTAGCGAGTCGCAAGCTGGGTTTCGAAAGAATTATTCGACCATAGATCAAATCTATTCGCTTAACAATATGGCTGAAATCTTTATAAAATCTAAAAGAAAACTGTACGGTTTTTTCATCGACTTCAAGGCGGTATTCGATACCATAGACAGACAAGCACTTATGCTGAAGCTGTGTAACAAAGGAGTATCGTCAAAGTTTTTGAATGTTTTGGAAAACCTCTATAACTCAACAACTTCTGCAGTCGCTGTTGGATCCAAACAATCCGAACAATTCGAAGTGGAAATAGGAATGAGGCAAGGATGTTATCTGAGTCCTTTATTATTTGCTCTATTAATAGATGACATAGAAGAGGTATTGCAGGGTGGAGCGCGTGTTTCAGCGGATCTTTTAATCAAGATACTAATGTTCGCCGATGATATTGTTATGCTAGAGGAGTTACCTGGTAGTCTCCAATTGATAATCAATAGATTGTTCGAGTACTGCAACAAATGGAGGCTCCAGGTGAACCCAGAGAAATCTAAAGTCATGCTTTTTCGTAGAGGAGGGGGCTGAAACGGCCGCAGTGAAACCTGGAAATTTTGAGCTCAGAACATCGAAGTCGTAAATGAATACAACTATCTTGGTATGCGGATATCTAGAAACCTGAACTGACAAAATCATATGATTGATAAGTTGGCCAAATCGAAGCACGCATTAAACGCAACATGGAGGAATGTGGTTCACTGTAAAGATGTTCACTACGAATGTAACTATCGTATTCTTGAAACCACAGCCAAAGCGATCATGTCTTATGCAGCTCAATTTTGGGGCATAAGGAGTTCGATGAAGTTGAGCAGCTTCTACGCTATTTGTTAAATATAAGCTTGAAACTACCTAATAGTACTCCGAATCACATACTAATGCTAGAGATAGGTCTACCATCTTTATTTATTTCAACTCTGAAAATACAGATAGACTAAATTTTAAAGACTCTAGCTATGGATGATAGGAGACTTCCAAAGAAAATTACGATGCTTGCGATTCAAAAAAAAAATATCATGGTTCGAGTCATGGAGAGATCTGGCAGAGTACTGTGGACATCCACTATTACTCCGAAGCGATAGGATGGAAACGTGGAAAAGCGAACTCTATGGTCTCATATCGTTAGTGGACGAAAGAAAGGGAGAGTATTATACTATGAAAGCCAGAAGTTCATTACGCTGGGACATATATGCAAGGCTAAACTATAACCTGTTACGAAATAACTACTACAGGGCGGAGTATCCAACCGATCTCATGTCACTGGTATTAAAAGCAAGAGGGGAGATACTTCCCCTGAACTATGTTCCTCATAGGAGTGATTTGGAAGAAATGTGTGGATTATGTAAAACTAGAGAACGCGAAAACGTGTTCCATTTCGTGGGAAAATGTCCTGTTTTGGTGGAAACCAGAAGGAGTACATTTGGAAAAAAACTACCTCAGTGAAGAGGAAGTCATAGATGTTTTAAACGGAGTTTTAGACTGGGAATCCCTTTACAACTACACCAAGCTAGCACTTAACAACAGACAACGAATCTTAGAAGAACTTTTTTAATTTTTAATTTTATGTTTTAATTTTGTATATTAAACAAAATTAATTAATTAAGTATTAATAATCGTCAACTGACAGACGGCACGTAAGCCTTATTTAAAAAAATGAATGATACACTTAACTTTTGTAATTTGAATGAAATAAAATCATTTGGAACCTAACATAGATGGATCCTAGGTATGTTAATATGTACATAGAATAATGAAAGTGAAAGATGTAGGTGGGTACATAGAGAAAATAATTACATAGAGGCGCGACTCGTACCCCCTTGCCTAAACACCCGCAAATTTTTTTTTTTGGTGAGTAAGAGAAAACTCTCTTAAATTACTCATTTTTTCATATCCATGAATACATGTGAGTGGTGGATTAAAAAACCCTTTTGCTCAAACTGACAGATAATTTTTTTTGTTGGTTTGTCAAAAGTCTGTCTGACATTTCTAATTACAAAACAGAATTAATAGTTTTTTCACATTTGGTAAGTTTTATTTCATATTATTTAATTATTCTTTATTTCGATGGAAGAAATACATATAACTATTAAAAAAATGTTTTTTATGTTTGTCTGATAAAGATTTGGCCACAATGACGGAGATCCGATGGAAAGCGTACATCCAAAGGTGTATCTTGGAATGGAAACTAAGAAACCAAACTCAATTGCTTCTTGTTTTCTATAATTGTTTTGTTGTTTTTTTTAGATTGGGAGTGAAGACGTACTTAATCCATCTGGGAGTGATACCACTAACACTCCACTTTACACAAAAACCAATCCATCAACAAAAAGTGGAAATCAAATAGCTTATTTAGAAAAGCAGGCTTCACATTGGCGGACACAATGTGAAATCTCACGAATAAGCGATTCGCTGCCACATGAAGTGTCTCGTCTATGTAAAGAGAAACAACAATACAATGAGCCATTAGTAGTGGCGGGTTGTTGCTGTAGTACATCAGCGACTGGATTGTCTGTGGTCGTATATATATTTTCTTAGATCCGTCGCATTAGAAAGCTTTTCTTGGAATCTATTATTCGACAGGACATGTCTTGGTATAACATAAGCTCCGGAAACAATTTCCCCAGCAAAATGACAGAGTAAGTAAACCTTTATTTTGCAAGTGCAAATTCATATCTAATCGATGTTTTTCTTATAAACTTTCAGAGATCTCGATAAACTGAAAGAAGGAATCGCTGAGAAAGTAGCCATATTATCTTTTTGGAAAAATATATCGTGAGTGGCAATCTCATGAACGAGATCGATATGCACATGTTGACCGAAACACCTCGGTCTGTATCTGTAGTTTCTAAGCAGATTTTTTGTCTGTCTGTGGATCAGCATTCAGTCAAGCAGAAATAAGGTAGGTTAAATACAAAAAAACCTAATTTGATGTATTTTTGAGTATTTGTTTTTCTTTTAATTTTGAGGATAAACAGCGCCTGCCATTCATCTCAAAATCATGACGAACAACAAGGTCAGACCACACAAGCAATGAAGCCAAACAGGAAGTCATAATTGCCAGATATTATAATTAAATACATTGGGCTCAATATTTTAAAGTGTTTTCCTTATGTATATATATATGTATATAGCTTAAGAATTGTGATTCATTTAATTTTTTTCGATTACATTGTCTTTATGGGTGTTCAAATAAATTCTTTTCTTTTTAAGGAAAATGTAATGTTGTGTGCCTCAATGACACATATGTAAGTATTATAGACCTATGCTGAGGTAAATTAACACAGAACAGTTACAATCATCGAGATCAAGCAAGTACTTTGGAAATGACAGCTTGTCCAAAGTAGCAAATCCAAGAAATTTCTACTGATATCAAGAAAAATTTTGAAATCAGTACTTACGCAAAGCTCTAATTTCCAAACTACTTGCTTGATTTCGATGATTGTATCTGTTCTGAGTGTAAATTAACCTTAGCTTCTAAATCCTTGTAATCATTTTATAATCAAACAATTATTTCGAAAAATTGCTATCTAAAAGTAGTTTCTTCGTGTTTAAAAAAAAATGAAAAATTACAAAATTACTTTCAGATGCAATTTTTTTGAAATATTTGCTCTCATTGAAAACAGTTTCAAGAATTTACAACCTGACATAAATTAAAACTCACAGCAGTTAAAATCATCGAGATCAAGCAAGTACTTTGGAAATGACAGCTTGTCCAATGTAGCAAATACAAGAAATTTCTACTCATATCAAGAAAAATCTTTAAATCAGTACTTACGTAAAGCTCTAATTTCCAAACTACTTGCTTGATTTCGATGATTGTATCTGTTCTAAGTGTACATTAACCTTAGCTTCTAAATCCTTGCAATCATTTTATAATCAAACAATTATTTCGAAAAATTGCTATCTAAAAGTAGTTTCTTCGTGTTTAAAAAAAAATGAAAAATTACAAAATTACTTTCAGATGCAATTTTTTTGAAATATTTGCTCTCATTAAAAACGGTTTCAGGAATTTACAAGTTGACATAAACTAAGACTCACAACAGTTTAAATCATCGAGATCAAGCAAGTACTTTCGAAATGGCAACTTGTCCAAAGTAGCAAATCCAAGAAATTTCTACTCATATCAAGAAAAATCTTGAAATCAGTACTTACGCAAAGCTCTAATTTCCAAACTACTTGCTTGATTTCGATGATTGTAACTGTTCTGAGTGTAAATTAACCTTAGCTTCTAAATCCTTGCAATCATTTTATAATCAAACAATTATTTCGAAAAATTGCTATCTAAAAGTAGTTTCTTCTTGTTTAAAAAAAAATGAAAAATTACAAAATTACTTTCAGATGCAATTTTTTTGAAATATTTGCTCTCATTGAAAACGGTTTCAAGAATTTACAACCTGACATAAATTAAAACTCACAGCAGTTAAAATCATCGAGATCAAGCAAGTACTTTGGAAATGACAGCTTGTCCAAAGTAGCAAATCCAAGAAATTTCTAATCATATCAAGAAAAATCTTGAAATCATTACTTACGCAAAGCTCTAATTTCCAAACTACTTGCTTGATTTCGATGATTGTAACTGTTCTGAGTGTAAATTAACCTCAGCTTCTAAATGCTTGTAATCATTTCGGAATAAAACAATTATTTTGAAAAATTGCTACCTAAGAGTAGTTCTTTCGTGTTTTTAAAGTTAGACCGTTTTTTTTAAAGGTGAAGTTGAACAAACATTCCCGAAAATAAACAAAGAATCATATACATGTATATAACTATATATATAAATATTGTATTAATGACAACAAAAAATAATTAAAATTATTATTATTATTCATTACAAATAAGTTTGCTGCTCCCAGAGATATATAGAACATTACGAAGAATTGAATAAGATCACATTTTTGCCAGGAACACATTAATGTTAATTATTATGATCCTTTTTTATTTCAATATTGGATGATGTGGATGATGTGGTGTCTTCTGTTGAAGATTATGTAGCAGTTTGTGAGGCAGAATCATCTGCAACGATTGTCGCCTGTGCTTCTCGTCGTCGGTGTTGGTGTGTGTATCGTCATCGGTCTCATTGACTGCAGCAGATATTTCTCCATTGAACTGAATCAAAGAACACAAGGCACCATGGCATAGGCAAGCAGTTTCATAGAAATTGGATTGACACGCAGCAAATTTCCAACAAAAACTATCTGTAAAATAAAAATTTAAAAATCTGTAAATATTTAGAGAATTTGAAATCCGATTTTATGATTTTCGACTACTAATGGATGCTATGATAGATTTTTCAAGATTCGTAGTAGATTTTCGAGTTTTCTTTAATGTAACTAAACTTTGACGCTGTTAGTATGTAGGTCCAATTATCATTAGGTAAGTTTAAAGCCGAAGTAGGTAAGTTCTTAGTATAATGAATAGAATTATTGTATGTTTCAGGAAATAGTTACTAGGTACCTACCTAAAAACGTATATTTAAATCTATGTTATGGATTTTAATTCTGTAAATTGGGATGGTAAAATGTACCTACATTACATACATATGTTTGTATATGGAGCCTAGGTATGTAAATATGTAGGTACATAATAATGTATAATGAAAGTGTTGAATGGTTATGGTTATGTAGATCCATATATGCGTATAAAACTTTATATGATAGTTTTAATATACATAATATTCATTTGATTTTTAAAGATATATATTTATATAAATGTCAGAGAGTCCACCTAGTACATAATGTATGTAGGTTGGTACCTATTCAGTGACCTAGATATCACAAACTACTAACTCGATTTGCATTTTGTACGTAATTTATTATTTTTAAAATGGAAATTAAAAGAATAGTCAAATTTATAAATTTAAAGTTTAAAGTTTATAAATTTAATTTGCTCTGGCCCGAGCCAAATTCATAACTTCAAGTTTCTATTTTTCATTTTTATTTATTAGTTTTAAACTAAATTTGAATATTTTTTAATGTAGCTAAACATTGACGCTATTAGTAGGTAGGTGCAAATATGTAGGTAAGTTTTTAGTATAATGGATTGAATGGATGATTCAAGGAATAGGTACTTAGGTACCTACATACCTACAAATTTATGTTTAAATCTAGATTATAGATTTTAATTACGGAAATTAGGATGATAATTGTGTACCTACACTACATACAGATATGAATATGTAGGCATGTAAACGTGTATACATACATGTATATTAATGAACTCAAAAAAACTGCATACCAACATTTGAAAAAAAAAACAATTGTTTAAAAAAAACAGCATTTCATCAAAATCCATTCTACAATTTTCGAGATACTTTTTTTTATAAAATTTTCATTGATCCCTGGCATATAATGGCGTTCTTCGTTTTTGGGAGAAACTGATTAAAGTTATGGTTTTGGCAGTTTTTATAAGTTGAAAAAACGGTTTTTACCCACCTAACACCATTCACTTTCATTATATACATATGTATGTACATATTTACATACCTCAATTCACTATATGTAGGAATGTACATATTACCCTCCTAGTTTACATAACTTATATCCATTTAAATATACATTTATGGGTCATGTATTGCAAAATTCATTATTGGCGTTTTTCTTTTTTATCTCCGAGCAGATCTCTGAGCAGAGCCTGAGTAAACCGAGTTGGATCTGAGTAGAGCATGGTCAGATATCTCCGATTTAATTTTGAAATAAACTTAAGCGCAGAACTGTCATATATTATTATAATTGTTTTTATTAAAACTTATTTACCAGCAAATCCAAAGCTTTCGTTTTCCGAATTCATTTTTGTTTTTAATTGGTTTTACTTTAGTGATTATTGTTAAAATTATGAGTAAAGTTAGCCGCCCAGCACTTTGCTCCGTTTGATCGGTCATTTTATTCTGAGCTAATGGTTCATGCCCCGATTTAGCTCTGATTTAAAAAAGAAACACAAGTTGAGAGATTAAATGTGTCTGAGCTAAAAAAGAAACACAGATCTTTTCTCGACAGCTGAGTTCTTTACTCGGAGCTAAAAAAGAAAAACGCCATATATTAAGAATCAAGGTATTCTTACCTACACCGGCTTTAAACCTGCATATAGTAACTAAACTACCTATACCTACTAAGAGCGTCAGTGGTTAGCTACACAAAAGTTGTAGCTAAAAGAGCAAGTCCGTACGATCCAGTCGTGCATTATATTTAATATTTGCCTAGTACAAGTACTACACACAATATTACCGAAAATTAGAGAGTATTACTATTATTTTGCCATATCTGTATGTATATAATTTAATAATTTAATTTTCCGATTAAGGCGCTGGGTTATGGGTTTGTTGCACAATGCCATAAGGTCTTACTGAAAAATTGTATTAAAATATTCGTCTTGTTTTTAGCTCAATGTTTATGTAAATAAGCAAAATTGTCTTAATTATAGCGAAAGATAATTTTTATTTTGTAGAAAATTCAGAGTTTGGTGTAGTCTGTGGGTAGGTGGAGTTATCTGGTTCTATTTTCAAAAGTGAGGCTAATCAGAATATTACGGTCAATTGTATTTGCTAAATGGCCAGACCATGATTCACTTTTAATTAACACGAGATGCACTAATTCCAGCAAACAAAACAATCAACTTATTAAAGAAATAAATCGGTAAATGCATAATTTCGTGTAATGGATTTAGTTTACGCTGAAAACCCAATAAAATATATATGGTCAATCGAATACATTAAAGATTCAAAAGGGCTTAGCAAGGTTATATCGAAGGAAAACTGCAATTTTTCTTTTTAGAAAAGACCTGACGGATCTATCATTCTAGCTGAGTCAGTGGAATTACTGATGACGACACATTTTTCCAGCTGCGAGAACAGCAGTCACGAAACGCTTAGCACTCAAGATATCTCACCAGCTCACGCAGAGCATATCAATATACTTATAACCAGGGAAAAATTGAATAGGTGATTAATTCGTTCTCACCATATAAATCTAGGGGGCTGGATGGTATAATACCTTATTTATTCTCACAAATGTCGAAAACTTTATCTCTTGGCTGAAAAATGTATTGTACTTCCTCTTTTGAATTCAAATCAAGAAAACATCTGTATTTTATTTTCCCCGTGATCCAGATCAGATCATCTAATTATTTGCGTTACAACAACAAAACTAAATCATTTTGTTGTTGTAACGCAAATAAATAGATGATCTGATCTGGATCACGGGGGAAATAAAATACGGCTTTTATTACATGTAATAAGAACTGGAAATAGAGATTTTAACATTGAACAAACATACATACATTAAAATATGTAATTGAAAACAGATACATATTTTCAAAATGCTACTCTCATTACAAAATTACGTGTACTTCTACAATAATATTGCAAATAAAACAAAATACAATAAAGATGTTACTGTGATGATTTTTCACTATGAACACAAATTAAAACCAAAGAAAACACGAAAAATAATCAAAATTTTGGCTAACTTGCTTAGAAATCATTTGGAATAACGTATAGAGGCAAGCATTTGGATTGACAACATTTCTAATTGGCGCATTCTGTCAGTTCAGTGCATTTTTTTGTTATTTTTTTGGGATTTAGAATTTTATTGCCTAATAGTTACCCCGTTCAACGAGACGTTCACTCTGCAACATCTGTGCGTAGCAGTCCGATTTGCGATTTTCAATTGTACTTGATTTTTGTTTAATCTTGTCAGCTGGGATGGTCTCATATCCATCGTCCTTGGTACAGTAGCTGTTACTTCGTTGCCGTCTTACACCTTTTTTTATAATAGAAAATTAATAATTAATATGAATGTGAGTTCTCAAAATAAGAGAGAATGAAGAAGCAGTACAAAAAAATAATTTAAGAGCTTACTTGATGTTGGTGGTTGGTGCATAACATTTATCACATAATCCTTAAAATTTACATTATCGTTGGTAATTTTAGTAATTTCTTGTGTAGAAGTATTATTCTCTAGGAGCTTACGACCAATAATAGGAGAGTTATTTTGAGAGGAAGAATTTTGCGAGAATTTATTTTTCTTCATAACCTTAAAATATAAAAGACGAAAGTATTAAGATTATTTTGCATATTGAAGAATATATTTATAATCAAAATCTTACTTTTGCATACATCCCTTCAATATCTTTATCCTTGGAAGGACTAAAGTTTTTCTTTTTGATGGGAGAATCATCGGCGCTACTCCCATTCTGCGGAAGTATACATTCGATCACAGATCAGATGCGACTGAGTTCCTACCTGAAGCTAAGGAACATATTGATGTGAGATTTGAGTTACTACTCAGAAATTGTTGGTTCTTTGGAGTAGGTGGAAGTCGAGAGTTCGCTTGGCGTTTCTCCGGTTTTGGCGAGCCTAGATTTCCCATTGAACTATTATTTGATGACGAGGATGCTTGTCTCGAATGCATTTGAGCAGCACGTTAACTATCTACAGGCGGAGGAATTGGAGTGCAGTCAGGTTTTATGCTGGGTCTATTTCTACTAATTGCACTATCAGTACTATCTTGTTGTATTCGCAATGTAGGCGAGCTATTAGTATTAATTTCAACAGCCACCACAATAGGATTAGGTGGCTGAATTTGAGCATATGTCTCTGATCCACTAGTATATATTTCAGCTGCTACAGCACGATTATTGGTGTCGTCAATAGCAGCATAAATTTCATCTGCAAGCAAAGGGTATTGATTTACAAGTTCTATATATACCAATAATGACATGTAATAATAAAACTGAATCATCAGATACAGTTGCATAATGAGAATCATTTCCTTCCTTAATTAAGCGGTTGTGACGAACTTTCGATTTTGATAGTATATTTGCCAAGGGCTCCCGCACACTTATACTGGTATAACCTTCTAAAAAAATCAGGGTGTTATCTTTCTACAAATATAAAATATGTTTTTTTTTATTTTAAATCAAATTACTTGATGAGTCTTGGGAGTCTCCACTAAAATACGGTTGCTGAACTATCGGGGGTGTCATATAGGGAAGATCTTGACTGGCAGACACCATTCCTGCAATCGCAGATGCGGCCGCAATCATTTCCTGTTGAGCATCTGCTGAACCTACCACAAGACTTTGATTCGATCCACGATGGGATTCAGAGTTTTCATTGGATAAAACGCCAACAGTTTCAAATGTAAGCTGACTGCTACTTCCGACCACTTCAGAACTTGTACTGGGAGCATTAAGTGGAGCGTAGGGATGCTCCATATTATGAACTTATTCGAGTAAAAGGATTTTATAGCAACAAAAAAAAACATTTAGATAAGTGTACACTATTGGGAGATCTTCCAAATATTGGCAGATTTTTCGCAAAAAAATTCTACCTATTTTCTATCAACCATGTAGCATCCAATTTTATCTGTCAAAAGCGATAGAAAAAATAATTTGCAGACTTCTTTCGTGAGCTTGTCTAAACACACAATTTTTCTTATGGCCTTTTCGATTGGCCGTCCGGAACAGGTTCCCCCAATAAAACAGCCGGGAACAATTTGACTGATTGTAAATTTTATGTATCACTGTATTCGTGAAAATTAAATTTAAAAAAAATCACATCGGCTAAAAAGAATTTCCAAAACACTTGATATCAATTTAGATACACATTTTCTTGTGTCAATAATAATTAACTTGCTTCTTTTTATGTTATTTTACAAGAAAAGTAGTTTAAGTTCAATAAACAACTCGAAATTACACAAAACAAATCATGCCGATAGATTTTATATTTAAATTTATAAAAAAAACATATTTTCCAATGAAAATACACATACAAGAGTTTTGAGACGGAGATAACATAGTTGCCCCAGACCGAAATGTTTCTTCGGATAAATTATCTCTTGTCGTTCGAAACCGAAATCAAAAACGCATCGTAAATGACCTTAAAAAATATATATATAGTTAAAAACACATACTCTTAGTACTTTCAAATCTTACCTGAGTTTGAAATTTGTATGGTTAGATATTCTCCAGTTAGATTCGATGAGAAACCGAGAAGGAAGCCTTTTGGATTGGTTGTGGTAAAACCAACACTGAAGGAACCTTCAAATTCGTAACGAATCATTGAACTTGCCCGAAGATTAACGCCAATATCTGTAAAAAAAACACAAAGGTTTAAGCTTGGAAAAGAAAATAAACAAACTTTTTACCATCAGCACAAATAGGAGCTTTGAAGGCACTCCAACGACAATCACATGAGTATCCATCGTACTTCTCATTACAGGTACCATTATTAAGGCAAGGACTTGATTCAAAACGTCCAACACAATCGGAACTTATTCCATAAAGTCCACGCATAGCATATGACTTCAAATCAACCATCTTCCCATTAAGAAGAAGAGCTCGAATGCATCCTACATAACCATCTTGGTATTCCGTAGTAGCACCAATCACCAGATCTGATGCAAGATGTAGCGCGCGCACTGGACCTGGGGGCTCTCGTACTTCTGCTTTGAGTGATCCATCAATGACAAGGCGAGCTTCTTTACTGTAAGGATATTTAAGAAGTTTTTCATAGTAATATTTACCTTAACTTTAAAGATAAGCAGAACAAAAAAGGCACACAAAAATTTGCAACGTATCTTTTTTTACTTACCGATTTCTTTCTACGCTGACTGTATACCAGCGATTGTCATTCAAGTGATAACTTGTCTCCACATTTACACCCAGTGGTCCACTACCTGCTTGATATTGGAATTGCAATTTCGTTCCTTCAATGATGCTCAGTTTAATATAATCTGTTGGTCCTGTAGCATGGAAGAGTACAGCATTCTCTGTCGTTGTCTTGAATTCGATATAAATATCTCCCGAATGACCCATATCAAATGGTGGCAAATAGATAGTAGCATCGGCAATTCGGAATGTAACAATATTACTGAATAAATCGTCACCCTCCAAACGCAGCGGTCCTAGAGTGTATCGACCTTGTTTTTCATCTAATGGTGTTCCTGTGTCAACAAAACGGACTGCCCGAACTGGAAGGAATTCCTTTTCACGGATGTCTCCACTGTCTTCGGTCCATTCCATTCTTTCCGAATCAAAATTACACCATTTAGTTGGGTCGATACATTTGCCTAGAATTCCACATTTGCATTTACGAGATCCTGGCAAAGCACCTACCCAATAATCCATTCGTTGCTTGTGTCTGGAAACCCACCACAAAAATGGTCGGAATGCATGCAATTCACCTAAAGAAAAATAAAAAAAAATGTAATCTATCTACATATCTTTTTGGTGGATAAAAAAATTACTTGGAGAATTTAGGAGCCTAGCAGCTCTGCAGGAGTAACTAAGTCTTTGCCAACAGGTATGAGATCGGTTCAATAGGGCCTCTTCTTGCATCAAATCTGCGTCGTACATAATAGCCTGCTGGAATGAACCTGCCTCCTGGAAGCCAACGACTGTTGTTGTGCGTTCTTGGCTATGACCAACTGTTGTAATTACTCATCCATCAGCTTAAAACGCAATCAAATTGTACAGTGGATTCTGGATAATCAGTAAGCAACTTAAAATAAAATTCACAGATAACCGGGAATGGCTTCATCGGGCCACTGCCATCGACATCAATGTGCATATTGACCCTTTGCTGAACGCTCTGTACATTCTTTAAGGTTAAGCAGGAGAGTGGATATTTGGCTAGAAGGACACAAAAAATAAAGAAATATATATTAAGTCAATAAAAATAATAACAGTTTTCCTACATGTATGACAAACAGCTCCAGCATAATCCGTCTGGCTACAATCACAGAAGAATTCCATTGAGTTTTGATGACATGTAGCACTATGACGACACGGATTTAGATTGCAAAGATCGATCATTTGGCAAGCATCGACAACTACCTCATTATCGCAGCATACCTCTTCGCCTTCAACCCAATCCTTGGGTAGTTTGTAATTACCGCCCACTAATATCAGTCTCATACATCCCACGAAACCATTCTTGTCGTGACCACCAGCGATATTGTACACACGTCCCGTAGATATTTAAATTAACTTTGTTGTAATCATTGGTCTTTGATCAATGTCCAGAATAAAATGTCAGCTGTTCATTGAAAATGCTTTCCTTCATTGAAAAATCAAAATCGATTTTACAAGAAAGTGGAAGAGCAAATAAAATATTTTTTGACAAAAAATATAATATATCTTATTACCTTTATTTTGGTACCAAAACGACATCAGTTTTATTTCTTTAAGTGCCTCAGAATTGATACTCAAAGTGTTCAATGATGAGTTTCAATGAAAGCTATAACTGGCGCATTAAAAGGAAATGGACTGGAACACAAAACATTTTATTTAAGTAGGTAATATCAATAAAATTACTCACGTTGAATGTTTGTTAATCTATTTTCCTTAGTTTTAACTAAAATAAACGCTTAATGTATATTTTATTTTAAATTTATTTTTAATTTTTCTTTTGTATTTTCTTTTACGTTTCACGAAATTGGTTTTGAATGTTTTTTTTTATTTGGCCGCCTTTCCTTATCTGTCAAAATACTCACCTCGAATTGAGAAAACTGGTCTTTTTTTGTGGTGGAATTTAGACACGTACGCATTAATACGTTATGGTTTGCTTTTACTTTTTGATTGGATTTTCTTCATTTTGAACATAAAATTAATAAATATTGCTTAATTTGTAAACCAGAATCAACAAAAAGCTTTTATTAGTATGTTTTATGTGTGATTAAGGCCTTTAAAAATACAATTTAACTAAAAAGCAATTAATTTTTCAATTTTTGAATTTAACGGATTTCCATTTTAAATATATAAGGTCACCATATCTGCCAAAAGTGGGAATGCGCACTCCTCCGTTTCGATAAGCCTTGTCGAAACGGAGGAAATCCTCTCAATTTAGCTTGTAGGGTGAAAGAGAATAAACCCCCGAAGTCGTGCCTCTATGTTAGTTTCTCTATGGGTGGGTAGATGAAGTTCAAAATCGTTGCTCTGTCAGGTCCGGGATACAACATACCTATTCATGTATGTAGTGTAGGTATGTATAAGATTTACAATAACATGGCTTTATGTGCCGTCTGCCAGTTAAAAAAACTGCATATAACTTTATAATTTACGTGCAGTATACATAATATTCATGTAATTTTTAAATATACATACATACTAATATATAACTGTACGAGGCCCTACATAGTACATAATGTAGGTAGGTATTCGGTAAAAATAACAATAATTAGGTAGAAATAAATAGATGACGCACTCATAATAAAATCTTATTAGATTCGAATTGTTAAGTAGGGTAAATGATAAATGATGAACAAAATGATGAGTGAAATGATGAAGATCAAAATTTTTGGTCGGTATGGCTGAAGTGATGAAATGAAACGATGGTGTGTAGGATATAAATGGGCATGTGTAAATGATAATTAGTAGCATCAAATGAAACGTTCAGTAATGTGATTTTGGAATGTGATTTAAGAAATGACGGTGAGGGTACATACATGTGTAAAATACACATAAAAATTCTAAAATCGTTGGAGTGGGCTTTTAATATACAATAATGAAAGTGAAGGATATACGTAGGTATGTAGCTATATGCATATAACTATGATTTAAGGGCAATATACAAAAGGATCGTATGATTTTTAAAGACAGATATTTAAGTATATACATATGTAGGTATCCAGTTTGTACGTACAAATTGGTTTAAATGAAATATAATAAGGGAGAAATAAATGGATGATACACATAACTAATCGTATACATATACGAATATACCAAACAAAATTTCGAAAATCATTGCAGCGGTTTTTTAAAAATTTAATTTTTTATATATAAAATTAAAAAAAAAAAAAGTTTTAGAAAAAAGTTTGAGACGTCATTTTGAAGTTATTATTAATATACCTACATAACTATAATATTAAATCTGTGTAAGTCGGACATAGGTCAAAACTTTACTATAAAAAGATTAAATATTGATAGACATGCTATCCATTGCTTCACACTGGAAGAGCACAAAAAAATTAAAGCGTTGCTAAAAGAATCCACTACTGAATTCTTTAGTTTCACTCCTAAGACCAAAAAGTTTCAAACGGTCCTTTTGAAGATCATAGATTCCTGTACGGAACCACAGGTGCTCTTAAGTGAACTCCGCCAAAAAGCGAATGACGATCTCGGCTTTATCGGGGTCAAGCCGTTCGTTACAGTTAGAGCTAGGCGGGAGAAGCGGAACCTTCCCTTCTTCCTTGTTCAAATCTCACCCAGCAGTATACTGGATAGTTTGAGTAGTATCACCGTCCTCAACTACCAGGTTGTAACTTCGGACAAATTAAAAGGGCGCGGCGACATGTTTCAATGCAAGCGCTGCCAAAGGTTCGGCAGGCGACGGACACCCCGATAATTATCGGGGATGCCCGACCTTTCAGCTTATAAAGAACAATAAAGCAGCAAGATAAACAGTGGTAGAAAAGCGTCCAACAGTGCGCCCTCCTACAACAACGCCCGTCAACCCCCAAATTTCTTACGCCCAAATCCCGTCAGGAAGGGGAAGCATGGTACACCCTACACCAAAGGTCGCCCAACAGGCCCCCGTGCCTAAGGCGCCGGCGGCACAGGCGGATATTATGGGCATTTTGCTTGCCATCCAGGGCCAGTTGACTGGCCTTCAAAACCAGATCACGGAGCATGCGACAAGGTTGGATCATCTCTACTCTGTTTTGCCGAGCTTAACGCAACTTAGAGGTTAAGGGCGCGCTGCCGGAGAGGCCATTTAAGATCCTAGCTGTGAATGTAAATTCACTGATTAGGACCGAACGTAGAGCGAATTTATTCCAATTAGTTAAAGACATAAGTCCAGGTGTGTTTATGGCTAGCGAAACTAAGCTTAACCAGAAACATAAATTGACTAACAATATGTTTATATTATTTTTGTTTTTGTTTTAGTGGACTGTGTGGATTTAAAGCTAACTGAATGAATTTGTGACCTTTGGTCCAAAATGCGTTTCGCCCAGGTACTACAGCTGGGCTCATCAGTTAGATGCTGTAGTACCTTTCTAAGACGCATTATTTTTTGATCGATGTTTACCGACTTTAATAAAACTTACAGCGATTACTCACTGTAAACTATAGAACTCACTGTAGAAAGGTACTACAGCATCTAACTGATGAGCCCAGCTGTAGTACCTGGGCGAAACGCATTTTGGACTAAAGGTCACAAATTCATTCAATTGGCTTTAAATCCACAGAGTCCACTAAAACAAAAACAAAACAAAAAAAATATTAACATATGGTTTGCGTTTTCTTCAATTAATTCACTGGCCAGACCACGGGCAAAACATAATTCTAGGTGCATGAATATAACCAAATTCCCCTAGAAAAATATAATTTACAGTGAGTAATCGCTGTAAGTTTTATTAAAGTCGTTAAACATGGATAAAAAAATAATGCGTCTTAGAAAGGTACTACAGCATCTAACTGATGAGCTCAGCTGTAGTACCTGGGCGAAACGCATTTTGGACTAAAGGTCACAAATTCATTTAATTGGCTTTAAATCCACACAGTCCACTAAACCAAAAACAAAAATAATATAAACATATTGTTCGCGTTTTCTTCAATTAAATTGACTAACAACAATTACAATATCGTAAGAAGAGACCGAACCAACTCCACTCAAGGAGGAGGCGTCGCAATCTTTATACGTAAAGGCATTAGTCATAAGGTAATATATAATACTGATGTGCGAAAATTTCGGACGTTACAGGCATGCATCATATGCATTCATCTCCAACAGGGGAAGCGAATGTATGCGATCGCTGCCTATGCACCGGAAACACCTCAGCCCACCCAGTTTATGACGGAACTTGTAAAGTTTTTGAATGCTTAAGATTGAGCTCGGAAGAAAACTTTTACATATTAGCCGGTGATTTAAACACATAAATTGGGGAAATCAAATACAAAATCCTCGAGGTAACCATTTGTATAATTGGATGGGTCGAAATTGGGAGAAATTGTTTACGAACGATCGAGTCCGACAGTGACCACTGCGGACTCGCCTCCGTAACACAACTTCCAAACGATCTCATGGAGTTGGAGGAGTATGTTCCTGTGCATACTTATAACTACAATAAGGTACACTCGCCACGCTTCTCCAACGCCTTATTGAGCGAATTACGGTCAAATGGTATATCCCCACCAAACGACAGGAACCTGGCAAATACAGAAATCGACAGATACTTAGAACAAATGGACGAAACGATTCTACGAATAATGAACAGAACAATACCGAAATACAAAGAACGTAATGCAACGGACATGTACCGTAACACGACTATTGATGCACTACACAGACAAAAAAGTGGTGTACTGACAAGACTAAAACAAGACTTGTACAGACTGTTTACTGATACACGAGATCTGGAGATTAGAACACTGAAGTCGTCCATCAAAAACATCAACCAATTGATCAAAGAAAATTATAGGTTGTCTATTAATTTGTTTTGGGACAATAAAATTCGTGCCGTTAACTCTAGCGACCCAAGTATGTTCCCAAAATTTAATAAGATTTTTAGAAGAAAGGATCAAAACGATCTTCCGTGTCTTAAGCTTCAGAAGACGACAGAGAACAGAGACGTACTTCTGACAGCAGGCGTAGAGCCAGAGGATGCCGTATTGGACGATGACCTATATACAATCGAAGATCCGCAGGAGAGAGTGGAGGTTGTGGGGGCTGATTTTCAACAAGTGTACAAGGTGAATGCTAGCATTCGCCCGAATCATGACCTGGAGAACAGAGCTCTGCTTCATCACTTATGGCTCCGGAACGATATAACCGAATGGCTGAGAACCTTGGGCTTACCGGGATTAATGATGAAGATTTGGCAAACGTCATAATCGCCGACCGAAATGGGCCCAGTCCCCTGTTACTTTCGAAGAATGAGCTCCAGCTTATCTTCGATTCATTAAAGAAAAAGAAGTCAGCAGGAGTCGATGGTATATCCAACGTTGTACTACGACATTTGCTTAAAGAAGCAGTTAACATTTATATCACACTGTTAACAACGCGCTGAATAATGCATATTATCCAGTATGCTGGGAGACAGTTGTGGTGCACCCTCCCCAAAAAAGGGAAAGGACAACTCCAATCCGGCGAATCTCCGGTCGATAAGTCTTCTTCCAAGTATCAGCAAAGTATTTGAAAAGGTTACTAATAGAACCCTGTTCAAGTGGGCGGAGGACAAAAATACCATCCCGGATAATCAGTTCGGTTCTAAGGCGGGACATGACACAATTCATGCCACGTCTAAACTGGTTTCTGATATCCAATGGAACAAAGCTAAAAAGCAGTATGCGGATGCCTGTCTGGTTGATTTGGAGAAGGCCTTTGGCACCGTATGGTTAGAAGGTCTCTACCAAAAGCTCACCAGACTAGGTATAAGTAAACCTCTATTGTATATGCTTTAAGACATGCTATATGGTAGAAAGTTTGTTGTCAAGAGTAGCAATGTAACTTCTACCGCAATTTTTAATATTAATAATGGTCTTCATCAGGGAGCGGTTAACTCGCCAATTCTATTCAGCATTTACACCACCGATCTGATAGGTAGTCTAACTCAGCCAATTGCGTACGCCGATGATCTAATTGCGTACAGAACAGCTCATACAGTTGAGGACATCAAAAATCTTTTGCAGAGTGACGTCGACAGGATTCAGCGATATTGTGATGACTGGAAGTTGAAAATCAACTTATAGAAATCAGAAACTATTCTGATTAGAACTCCGTTGTCTAGCGTCTCAAGGGATACGAGAAAAAACTGGCGCAAGCTGGTGATCGTAGGGCCAAATGGACATCCGCTGGCGAATAAAAGTGAAGTAAAGTACCTTGGCATCTGGTTGGATCAGTATTTGTATTTGGACAGACATATAAGTGCTGCTCCGGCTAGGGCTAGGGGTGCCTTTGCCCTGAAAAAACGCTTGTTTTATAGCAGGCGTCTTGACAGCAGGATGAAGGTGATTTGCTACATGGCCCTTATCAGGCCGATGATTACCTACGGATGCCCGGTGTGGTTCAACGTTGCCCCATCTCAAATGGAAAATATTCGGGTGTTTGAGAGGCAATGTCTTCGACGTTATCTTGGATTACATTGTACACCAGAGTCGTACAAACGATATTATTCCAACCAGGTTCTATACAACCGAGCCAACATAAACAGAGTAGATAATTTTTTGTTTAGGCTGATTCGGGGGCACGTTGCAAGAGCGATGTCCTCAACTTACAGCTTAATTTTTGGGGCTTATTACCCCAATAACGAATATTTTGAGAGTGCGCGGTTAAGTGGCTACATCCCTCCCGATGCATTCCTCTATTTAGACAGTCGAGGGCTGATATAGGATGGAGGGGCGGTTCGGCTCATCTACCATGCCGGAAAACTGTGGATAGGCGACGGTCGAGACGTCATCGCTCAAGGTGGAGAGGAGCGCCTTCGGTGCAGTAGGACTGTGTCCGATCGGGACCGAAGCGATAGGGTGAAACGGAGAACCAGTTCTGGTGGCTCTCTGAACAGCATCATGATATTTAAAGTCGATTAAGATGGTATATCTTGGCCGACTTACATAGATTTAGGGTAATTAGGTATAGGGAAAAGTCGAGGTGGCACCAACAAAAAAATGTTAAATATGTATGTATGCGGGGGCACATGTGCATGTATCTGCGTGTCTGTGAATGTATGTGCTTATGTACATGTATGTGTGGGTTGCATGTTGTTGTGTGTCTGCATGCATAAATAAGCAAAAACAAAATTTAAAAACGAAAAAAATGCTGCTGTGGCTGTTCCAGTTTTTTAGTAGTTTAAGTGGTTTTGGGTATTATTAGTTATTTTAAATAGTTTAAGTTATTTTTAGTTAGTATAAGTTAATTGTATCTAGTTTTAATTATTTTTGGCCTAACTTTAGGTTTAGTTTATAAGTAAAAAATAAAAATATGATAAGATACCGAATTTTTTGTTAATAAGTTTTCTTGGTTAAAAAAAAATTAAATAATTTGATTTAATTAGTTTAGTGCGCCCGTAAAGGGCCAGTGAATTAGTTGTAAGTTATTGATAAGTAGGCTAGTTTTAAACATTTTTGTCTAGCTTTAAGATAGTTATAACTTAATATTAAATAAAAATGAATTAAAAAAAAAAATTAATTAAATTAAAAAAAAATCAGTTCCTGGTCGAAAATATGAAAAGTGTGGTTATATGGGAAGTCCCGTTAATAAGTACGCAAAATAAAATATTGTTTTACTTGAAGTATAGATCACTAATTTAAAAACACGCGCATTTAAAAAAATAAAATGGACGACTGGGTCGTACGAACTTGCTCTTGTAGGTAACAACTTTAATGTAGTTAACCATTGAGGTTTGGTGAGTTAGGTGTAATTATTCTATGCAGGTTTAAAGCCTGTAGGTAAGATTAACTTGATTCTTAGTATAATGTATTGCCGAATGGATGATTTAAGGAAGAGTTACATAGGTACCTACCTACAAATATATAAGTTAAGGGAGAGTAAAATGTTTGTACATACATATACATATAGATGGAACCTAAGTATGTAAACTTGTACATATAATAATGCAAATGAAGGATGTAGGTGGGTAGGTAGCTATATTTATATAACGTTGTAATTAAGATGCAATAGGCATATATACGATTCATGTGATTTTTAAGGACACGTCATATGTATATATAAATGTATGAGGTCCTACATTGTATTTAGTATTCAGTAATAATAAATGTAGACATTTATGTATAATACACATAACTAAATGTTTTTATATTGCTTAGTCGTTATAATTTGAGCGAAAACAAAGATACCATTTGAATTCTTGGATAAATAAGAATATATGAAAAAAAATTCAAAAATCGTTGAAGCGGTTATTAATAAATTAATTTTTTATGTATAAAATGTTGAAAACATTTTTAGAAAAAACTTTTCAACGCCATTTTGAAGATATTATTAATACACAAATTTCAAATTTCAAAAAAATTATGAGACTGGTTTTTGAAAAATCGATTTTTCAAAAAAAAAACTATTTATTTTTAAAAAATCGAAAAACTTTTTTTTTAAATATTTTGGTATGCAGTTTTATTAAGAATTAACGGTGTTCCACAAAATCGAAAACCAAAGATATTGTTCTACTGTAGGTACCAAAAATAACGATTTTTTTCCCACAAAAAACTACCAAATTGTACCTTTGTACTTTTTCCAAAAGGTAGTTCTATGTAGTTTAGCCTTGCGGCAAATGTAAAAATAAAGTCTCAATAAAAATTCCCTTTTTCTTAATAAAAACAAAGCCATACTAATGAAATGTTTGATTGTTTTCAGATTATGTGTCTTCAACAATTTGGCCATATTGCTGCGCACAATATCAATATGCATTGGATGCGCCAAATGTTCAGAAAATCTTCTGTTGATTACTATATTCATCACTGGACTTAATACAATCAAAATACTAGGTGAACGTTTGGAATTAAGTAATATTATTTAAGGATTTGTTTAAAATTCGTATCATAACGTTTTATATTTCTCTTTATAGAAGGATAGATGTGCTTGCATTTCAACAGTTAATCATACCAATTGCACCTAAGCTTTACCCAGAACTTATTGGTCTATTGGCAGCTGAATACATGATTAGAATTTTGTATGGTTTGAACTTTAATTAAATTTACAAAACAACGTATATATGTATATATAAATATATACAGACGTATTTATGTATTACTATTTTTAAAACAGAATATTTTACATTTTAAGAAAATAGAAAAAAAATGTAACTGACGAAAAGAAAAAAAATCTTGCCACTTCTCTTTTGTGCGCTCCTTTGCCTGTTCGGTAGCCGCTTCCAATCCCATTTCCGCCTTTTTTTCGTAGACGTGCTCCCTTTCTGCCGCTAGGAGATCGATGGGAGTTCCGAAACTGTTCGGTAAGAACTAGCTACACGTAGAGCTTCACATGTTTCCACTGCCGCTATCTGTTTCCGGTACTTCTCTTGCCTAAGTGCGTCTGCCCAAACTTCGCTCCCGTACAGAAGGATGCACTGCATTGTCGCCATAAGTAGTCTTCGCTTACTGGCCGTGGGACCACCGATATTTGCCATCAGCCTGCTCAGTGATGCAGTTGTTTTTGAAGCTCTTTCCGCTGCTGCCTTTATTTGTTTTCAGTAGGTAAGCTTGGTGTCGAGCCTCAATTTTAATTTTTTAATTTTTAATCCTTTACCAGGAATGATAAGAAGATCTAAAGAAGCCATACAAAATGCAGCAAATATTTTCATTGACCGAAATTTATCAAGAAAATTAAATGTTTCGAATCCAGTTTTACTCAAGTTACATAAACCTGGAAAACAAATAAGAACAATAACATCAACAACAGGATCAGTAATTACAAAACTTGAATGTTGGTTATTAGAAAAGTTTAATAATCTACCAAATAAATTCAAAACAAGAGCTATTAAAAACAGCATTGAATTCGCAAAAGAAGTAAAAGATTTTAAAATAACCAATAACGAAATTCAAGTTTCATTTGATGTTATCTCGTTATATCCAAATGTTCCAATTAATAAAACTTTAAGTTTTCTCAAAGAATTGTTAGAGAAAAATCCTCTAAAACGAAATAAATTAATGAACTTGTCCGTCTTACTAAATTATAAATGTATGAAAATTGGTTTCAATTTAATCAAAAATTGTATCGACAAAAATTTGGTTGCAGTATGGGTTCACATTTAAGTCCATTTTTAGCAAACTTATTCATGTCAAATTTAGAGACTAAAATGAAAAATGAAAGAAATTTTCCTAGAATTTGGTTCAGATATATAGATGATGTTTGGGCCATAGTCAAAAAGCATGAAATTCCAAGTTTAATTAAATGTTAAATAAATCAAAATATCCATCAAACAAATTTACTTATGAAGAAGTAATAAACGGAAAATTAAACTATTTAGATTTAACTATTGTTTAAGCCAACAACTTTTAATTTATTACAATGTACCTGCAAATGCAAAACACCCTATCCAAATTTCAAACACCGTATTCCCTAAATAAAGTCTACCATATTGCAAAATAAGCACTTTTTATAGCTGTTCACCTCTCCTATTGCATTTATTTTCCTACAAAATTATTCAGCATTCTTTAAAGGTGCTCGCCTATCCAATTGCATTTATTTTCTCACAAAAATTGATGCCGAATTGCATCTATGTTAATTAGTATAAATAGTCTTACAAATTTATAATAAAGTCACTTATATTTCCAAAGCCAAACAGATTGTTTAATTGTCATTGCTACCCCCCACCCGAGGTAAGGAGCAATTCTAGACATAAGAAAAATCATCAGTCGAAATCAAAAGAGGTTTCGACTTTAAACATTGGTGACCCCTACGTGATATTGGTATAAGCATTGTCGAGTCCAAACCAGAGATCCAAGTATCCAGAGTTCCAGGTATCCAGTGTTCCAGAGTAGTACCAATCTGCATATACTTTGACATTGGTATAAGTATTGTCCAGTCCAAGCTAGAGATCCAAGTATCCAGAGTTCCAGGTATCCAGTGTTCCGGTGTTCCAGAGTAGTACCAATCTGCATATACTTTGACATTCGTATAAGCATTGTCGAGTCCAAACCAGAGATACAAGTATCCAGAGTTTTAGGTATCCAGTGTTCCAGAGTAGTACCAATCTTCATATACTTTGACATTGGTATAAGTATTGTCGAGTCCAAGCCAGAGATCCAAGTATCCAGAGTTCCAGGTATCCAGTGTTCCGGTGTTCCAGAGTAGTACCAATCTTCATATACTTTGACGTTCGTATAAGCATTTTCGAGTCCAAGCCAGAGATCCAAGTATCCAGAGTTCCAGGTATCCAGTGTTCCGGTGTTCCAGAGTAGTACAAATCTTCATATACTTTGACATTGATATAAGCATTGTCGAGTCCAAGCCAGAGATCCAAGTATCCAGAGTTCCAGGTATCCAGTGTTCCGGTGTTCCAGAGTAGTACCAATCTTCATATACTTTGACATTCGTATAAGCATTGTCGAGTCCAAACCAGAGATCCAAGTATCCAGAGTTCCAGGTATCTAGTGTTCCAGAGTAGTACCAATCTTCATATACTTTGACATTGGTATAAGTATTGTCGAGTCCAAGCCAGAGATCCAAGTATCCAGTGTTCCAGGTATCCAGTGTTCCGGTGTTCCAGAGTAGTACCAATCTTCATATACTTTGACATTCGTATAAGCATTGTCGAGTCCAAGCCAGAGATCCAAGTATCCAGAGTTCCAGGTATCCAGTGTTTCGGTGTTCCAGAGTAGTACCAATCTTCATATACTTTGACATTGGTATAAGCATTATCGAGTCCAAGCCAGAGATCCAAGTATCCAGAGTTCCAGGTATCCAGTGTTCCGGTGTTCCAGAGTAGTACCAATCTTCATATACTTTGACATTCGTATAAGCATTGTCGAGTCCAAGCCAGAGATCCAAGTATCCAGAGTTCCTGGTATCCAGTGTTCCGGTGTTCCAAAGTAGTACCAATCTTCATATACTTTAACATTGGTATAAGCATTGTCGAGTCCAAGCCAGAGATCCAAGTATCCAGAGTTTCAGGTATCCAGTGTTCCGGTGTTCCAGAGTAGTACCAATCTTCATATACTTTGACATTGGTATAAGTATTGTCGAGTCCAAGCCAGAGATCCAAGTATCCAGAGTTCCAGGTATCCAGTGTTGCGGTGTTCCAGAGTAGTACAAATCTTCATATACTTTGACATTGGTATAAGCATTGTCGAGTCCAAGCCAGAGACCCAAGTATCCAGAGTTTCAGGTATCCAGTGTTCCGGTGTTCCAGAGTAGTACCAATCTTCACATACTTCGACATTGGTATAAGCATTATCAAGTCTAGGTGTCCCTTGTCCCAGAATACATCAACAATCAGAACCAACTCATTGTTACTGAAATGGATGAATTACAAGTATTCACTATTGTTGCTAAGCAGAAGACTATAACCGACGAACTTCTGCGGCTTAAAACCAACATTGGTAAAGACAGCCCTGACCGTAAAACAATAGAATATAAGGCGAAATAATTGCAAACTCTAGAAGGTCTTTGGTTGGATTTCTCGAAAAACAATGACCAGATAAGAGCATATGTAAAACCAGACACGCCTTATATACAAAATAATACCTATGACAAGGTAAAAAGGGCATACCTTGAGATCAAACAAATTCTAGAATCCATTGTACCTATAGATGGAAATCCTGATAAGGAAACTGGTGGAGTGGCTAGTTCAACAAAGCCAACAGCTTTAAAGCGGATCTTAGCAAAATCCAACCTGTAGATATTCCCCCAATATCGGAAATTGCCAGAATTATACGAAGACAAAAAACAGTCGCACAATCTCTACAGCGGTTGCTTTCCAGTCTCAAAACTACAGAGACTTGGAGTTCTACTTTTTGTACAGTAAAATGAAATACGCTACAAAATTACTGGACGGATGTAAAAGAAATTCATCGCACGATAAACGAGCTTTCAGAAAATCCAGCCTAGGAGGGATACAACATAAACGAGTTTTTAAATTAGAAGATGAAGTCTCACAATTTATCATTTCATTAACAACCAAACTCGAAGAATCCATTAGACAACCCTTACCATCAGTCATGAGTCCTGCTTCAGTAAGTAGTCCTAGCCAAACTTTAAAACTACCAAAGATAACCTTACCCAAGTTCGACGGAAGCTACATTAAATGGAAGCAATACAGTGATCTGTTCAGTGAACTTGTTGATAAACAAATCATAGCTAACTGTCAGAAGCTGTTCTATTTGAAGTCAACGTTAACGTGTGAAGCCGAAAATCTAATAGGGCATTTTACAACATCAGATAGTAACTATAGTGCAGCATGGCAAGTGATTAAAGACCGGTATGATAATCCCCGTCTGCTTGTTACTGCACAGGTACAACGATTATTGATGCAAGCGGTGATTCAAAATGAAAGCTCGAAGGCAATCAAGGTCTTCTATGATACTACACAAGAGTGCATGCTCAGTTTGAAGGGTCTCAACATCGACACTACTAATTGGGACCCTCTTCTTATGAGTGTTCTGATCAAGAAGCTGGACAGAAATACCTTAACGTATTGTGGACACCCCTGAGGTCCTTGCATGCACCAGATGAAAATACCTGTATATATTACATTCTTTATATTCTAATGTCGTTTTCGTTCCAATAATTAGGAATCGCTACTGAAACCAATACCTTTTGCCTTGTGTGTTGCTGGGCAGCTCCAGAAAAAAGAAAAAAATTAAATCTTCGGTTCGTTAATACATCAGTGTTTCGTTTTGGTTTCCCGATTCCGGCGCGGGATGGTTCCTAAACCCACTTGCGCTTTTGTTTTGGTATTTGTTTTCAACAAGTTTTTATCAATTTTTTTTTTGGTTTTTAATATATTAATTTACTTTTTCTGTACACTGGCACAATATGAAAATTAATTCACAACACAACAATTGAGAAACGTCGAAACAAATATTGTAGAGGGTGTAAGAATCCGTGCACAAACTCGTTTTGAATCCGTCTCCAAAAAGAGATTTAATACGGATCTGTTTTTCCAGAAGAATATTGGTTTTAAATTTGAAACAAATTTGATTTTCAGAAGGAAGTTAACGACGGCAAGTCGATGGTTTTGTTGAAACAAAATCGACATAACCCCGAACCAAACACTACCACGATGCGCGAATGACTTATTTTTTTTTGTATTGACAGCAGTTGTAAATACGACGGGCTGATAGTGTGCCAGAGCGAAGCAGGTATACTCATAGGATATAAAGCTCTGGAAAGATTTAATGGGATGATGCGAGGAAGGAGCAGAGATGATGAACGGTGAACGACTGCTGGTTCACTTCAATTATAGGGATAGGTTTGAAAGGGAAGTAGGTTTTTAAATAAGAAACAGGACAACATGACTCAGGGGAAGGTGGCGGACAGATTGTGGGCGATTCACAATAGGAGTTGAAATTAAGGGTTGAGTACAGAATAGGTTTGTTTCTGAGATGCTAGTAGGAATGTAGTAAATGGTAGTATTTCGGATAGGCTACGGATTTTCATTTTCCGGTATTTGTGCGAGCCGTTGAACTATCGGTAGGAAACCTCTAATCTGAGTAATTTTTGGTGATGACAAAGAAAATCTGACTCGGTTAGGCAAGTGGTTACCGTAGGACGGAATCTCTTTGTCATTACCAATTTAAGTCTCAGTCCGTGTTCACGTCGGTCAATATTTGAGGTGATACCTGAATATCAAAATTTTTTAAATAAGAAATTGAGCGGGTAAAATTTAAATTCAAAATTAATGCGTGCAATATTATAAGAATAGTATTTTAGAGTTCCTAATTTAATAGTGATATCTCGAAAGATACGGCTTTGAGCAACTCGGTATCACAGTGTTGCTTGCTGAAAACTGGATTTACTGAGAAAATTGCACCAGGTAATATGATTAACAAAATGTGAAAAAAAAGGGAAAATTCTAAAGGGTGTCCTGTTTATAGTGAGGAGGAATTTTAGCGGTCAACGAGTAGACAGTGGCTCGTTGTCACCGTTCGTACTTTGTTTTCAAACCCTTACATATATATGTGTGCTCTAGCAGTGAATGAGAAGTGGAAACGAGTTCGCCTCGCAACTCATCTAACCAAGTTGGAACTCCTTTGTTACTAAGGCGGAGTCCTACCTCACTGGTGTTAAGTGGCAGCTTACAGCACTAAAATCCAGGCCCGTGTAAGTCCCGGGCGGCCAAGTAAAAACCTCCTAGTGCTCATATACATCTATATATATCTTTACAAACCTTTTCATACCTATAAAACATACAAATATATATATATCTATACCAAACTATTACGGTGCGAGGCTGCTTATAATTCGATTGGTTTCGATCGATTACCTACCCACCGCTATATGCCCCTAACGCTTGGTGCTTCTGGGCCCGTTATTAAAATATTCCGGTGGACGGTGTTTGGCGATCTACGTGTATAGGCTGGGGCGGTTTATACAACAAAGAAAAACCACTTTGGCGTGATCATATTTTTTTGTTTTTCTGTTGTGACCAAGTGTTAAATTTCCAATTTTTTCACTCATTATAACTTTTATTAGTTTTTTTTCTTATATAATTGAATTTTTGGGGTCAGTGGGGTAAAAGTGGAAGCTAATCCGAGAACATACCTAAAGAGTCGTCAGTCCTGCGTGGAGTGAGTTCTCCTAAAACAACCGGGTACTAAAATAGCAACATTTTGCGACTCCTTAGCTACCCACAAAGAGCTCTCTGTAGGTAGGATAACGGGGGTTTGGGATACCGGACGAAAAGAAGGTCCGCTTGGCAATCCCGGTGGAAAATGGGAACTCAGACCTTGCGGGAACGGGACAGGCACCGTTTCAACCGATGGTCTACATCGAATCGTCACTTTTAGCCTATTTGCCCAACATTTGGTATTGTAAGGCAATTCAATTTATTATAGTTTAATGAGATTCATGCCAAAACCTATATAAATATCATAATCATTTACATTTTTTTAATTTCTTATAATATATGTAAGCGTCTTGTTTTTTTTTCTTTTCCGTAAAAATAAAATACCCTGTAAATCACTTCAAATGCTAATGAAACTTCACGTGTTTTTATGAGCTTCCAAGGGGCTTAACATGGTACAATAAATTTACTTTCAGGGGGTGTGGAAGGGCTAGCGATTGACAGACAGTAGCCTAAAGATACTATGGTTCGATCGCGATAGTAAATCCGATCTGTGTAGCGACAAAGGGGAATTCGAGATTCGGGCCGAATGAATTCCAGGTGGGGCGGTTATAGGCCAAGCTGCATCATCAGCCGCAGCGTTCCTGAAGTGTGGACTATTTGGTGGTGGCTAAGTAATAGTTTTTTCTTTGGCATGATTTCTGTTTTTTTGGAATAGGCGAGGTCCGACTATGGGGGCAAGATCCCCCCCTAATCCGGCGAGTTGAGTCGAGCGTAGCAAGCATGCCATCGCCTCCATAGCGGACATTCTACCCCCTCTCAGTCCCATCCTACCCGCTTCATATCCTCATATATTTTTACTCAATTTTTTCTTTGCAGCTTCTACTTCCACCCTACCTACCTCCACCTCCTATCCTTTTGCCTTATTTCAAATGGCGCCCAACGTGGGGCCCGAACCCACGACCCTGAGATTAAGAGTCTCATGCTCTACCGACTGAGCTAGCCGGGCAATTTGAAGCACGTCTTCCATAAGTGGTACACCTTGATGTCGTTGGATTATGTAATACTAGTGAGCTGTACTCATATCATCAGTGATCGCCTCTCAGGCCAGTTATTTTTAACAGTCGTCTTAGCATCCCTACTTGGTAAGTCTCCGCTAAGTTGGTTTCCCCTAGAGTTTTATTACACAATCTTATATGTATGTATGTCTATATATTATTTGCATAAATATACTATTAATTCTATCTAAGCCTATCGGGTTTGCGTTACTTCCATCGGCCTATTGTTAACTTATCCTCCGGATAGATATGGTGGGAGATGTTATCGACCCACCGAGTTACCCGTGTATGTGTATGTATATATTTAGTTAGGTTCGTAGGTTCGTTTAGTTTTTTTTTTCTTGCTTAATTACCCCGGCAATCGCGCTGAGGGTTTCCAAACCAATCAGGCATAATGTTTTAGCGGTTATAAAACAAAAAAACGGTTTTTGTTTAATAATTTTAGAAGATAGCATTTTTGTTTTTTTTCTATAGATAATTGTTTGTGGTTCATTAGTCCTTCTTACTAAAGGCATAGAATAGGCGTAGTAGGTTCGACTGCGGTAAACCTAGAAAAAAAGGATGCTAACCCTCTCCCCCATATCGAAGGGCTGATCAGTCGGTTACCTAATACCTATTTTATAAGCAGTGTAGATCTAAAAGAAGCTTTTTGGCAAATACCGCTGGAGAGGCAGAGTAGAGAGAAAACTGCGTTTGCGGTACCGGGAAGACCCTTATACCAGTTCACGGTCATGCCCTTTGGGTTGTGTAATGCAGCTCAAAGGTTATGTCGGTTAATGGATAAGGTTATTCCTGCACGACTCAGGGACAACGTTTTCGTGTATTTAGACGATTTGTTGATCATCGCGCCAGATTTTGCCACACATATCGCCTTGTTGAGCGAAGTAGCTGAGTGCCTAAGGAATGCTAACCTTACCATCAACCTTAAAAAGTCCCGTTTTTGCTTCAAAGAGTTGAAGTATTTGGGTTTTATCGTTGGTGGTGGGAAGTTGAAAACCGATCCGGCCAAGGTCGAAGCGGTGGTCAATTTTCCGATTCCGAAAAACGCAAGACAAGTCCGCCGGCTGCTTGGCTTAGCAGGGTGGTATAGGCGTTTCATCAAAGATTTTTCCAGCCTGACTGCTCCTCTAACGGATACGCTGAAAAAGAAGGATGCGAAATTTAAGATGTCGGATGAAGCAGTGTCAGCATTTGAAGAGTTGAAACGGGTTTTAACCACTGCACCCGTGCTTTCGCATCCTGATTTTAAGAAGCGTTTTTATGTTCAGTGTGATGCTTCCGACACTGGAATCGGAGCAGTAATATTTCAGAAGGACAATGTGGGTGGAGAAGTTCCGATTTCGTACTTCTCACAGAAGTTGAATTCCTGTCAGCGGAACTACAGTGTGACCGAGAGGGAATGTATGGCGGCGTTAATGGCAGTTAAAAAGTTCAGGTCGAGGGTATGGCTTTTACCGTCATCACCGACCACTCGAGTCTGAAATGGTTGATGACTATGAAGGATTTGAGTGGGAGGCTGGCTAGGTGGAGCTTGGAGTTGCAAGCCTATAGCTTCGACATAGAGCACCGAAAAGGAACATTGAATGTCGTGCCGGACACACTCTCTCGGGCATACTTGGATAGCATTGAGTTTGAAGACATTGCTCCTCTGATTGATCTTACCTCGGACGAATTTCGATCTGAAGAGTATAAGGACTTGATCGACACGATTTGTTTCAACCAAGAAAAGTTGCCGGATCTGAAAGTGGACGATAATTTTGTATATAAACGCTCATTCGCTGCGGGGACTGACGAGCCAAGGTATGAGCATAATTGGCTGTTGTGGATACCCTCCGGTTTGACGGAAGGGATCATCGAAAGAGCACATGATCCACCTCAGGCAGCTCATGGAGGTGTTGCCAAAACTCTCCACCGGATTCGCCAATATTTTTACTGGCCAAACATGACGGTTCAAATAAAAGAATTCGTGTCGAAGTGTGCAATATTCAAGCAGAGCAAATCGTCTAGCCAGATTTTACGTCCACCTGTCTCTAGTTCGTTTAGTGTCGATCGTCCGTTCCAAAAGTTATATGTTGATTTCATTGGTCCCTACCCTAGGTCTAAGTCCGGAAATGCCTACGTGTTTGTTGTGTTAGAACATCTAACAAAATTTGTGTTTTTAGAACCCTTACGGTCAGCTAATACCGGAAGTATTATTAAATTTCTTAAAAATGATATTTTTAATACTTTCGGAGTACCGCAAGTCATACACTCCGATAATGGTAAACAATTTGTTTGGAAGGACTTCCAAAATCTTTTGCAGAAATGCGGTATTCGGCATTTCCGAACCGCCAATTATGCGCCTCAATCGAACGCCTCTGAGAGGGTCAACAGAACGCTACTGGCGGCTATACGGTCATACTTGAAAGAAGACCAACGCGACTGGGATATGCACCTGAGTGATATCGCCGGAGCGTTGAGGAGTTCAGTCCATGCAGCTACCGGTGTTTCGCCTTATTTTGCGTTGTTTGGGGTAAACATGATGACTCATGGTAGTGGGTATGAACTGACTCAGAAACTAAGTATGGTCGATGATGGCGAGCTGTTGACTCTTTCAAGGCAAAATGGGTTGCAGTGCATAAGGGATAAAATCAAAGATAGTATTATGAAAGCAAAGGAGAAAAGCGACAAGGTTTACAACACGCGCACTAGGAATGTGAAGTATGTACCTGGTCAGGAAGTGTACAGGCGAAATTTCATCTTGAGTGACACGTCTAAATGTTTGTCGGCGAAATTGTGTCCTAAGTTTGTTAAATGTCGTATAGTTAAAGCAGTAGGAAAAAATAACTATGAACTAGAGAATTTAGCGGGGAAGAAAATTGGGATATTCCGTGCCAAGGATATTAAGCAATAACAACACCAAAGAAATCTAAGTCTGTAATGAATAGTTAGATCTGTGATAAAACACCAAAACCTGTGATATGAATATTTGTCGTCTTACGGCCAGCCGATATTCTTGCCTGACGTCTGGCATGCAATTTTTATTTTCTAGTCATTTCTGCGATATTTTAATTATTAGATTATTCATTTATTTATTAGAGTTTTATTTATTATAGATATTTATTTGTTATAGAATTATAGTATTTATTTTATTTTAGATTTTATTTACTTATTTATTATAGTTTATTTATTTTTATTTATTTGTTGATTTATTTAGTTAGTAGAATTTATTTTTTTTTGA
Organism: Philhelius pedissequus; assembly: GCA_910595825.1. Lineage (NCBI taxonomy): Eukaryota > Metazoa > Arthropoda > Insecta > Diptera > Syrphidae > Philhelius > Philhelius pedissequus. Next base: position 230,865,055 of record OU343160.1, on the reverse strand, counting down.
GTTTGTTTATTTATTCATTTTATGTATATGTTAATTTGCTTATTTATTAGAGTTTATGTATTTGTCAGAGTTTGATTATTTGTTCATTTTATTTATTTATTTATTTTAAATGTTATTGGTTTATTTATTCTAAATATTTATTAATTTTACGTATTTGTTAATTTATTTATTTATTAGAGTTTAATTATTTATTTGTCATAGTTTTTTATTTTTTTGATGTATGTCAGTGATGGTTTTTTTTTATTATCATGTATGTTGATAAATCATAACTTCACATTTTTTTTTTCAGTCAAAATCATTTTTGTTATTTATTAAATATTTATTACCTTATGGTCATTTAAGTATTGATTTTTGTTAGAGTTTTGTAAAATATAAGTATGCATTATAAGGTCGTTAATTGAGTTATATTTTTTTTTGGTTTGGCCAGTGTCGGGGCGTTTATGTAAGTAAAATGATAGTTGCATTTATTTTTGGGTTACAGATTTTTTTTTGTTATAATGCTGAAGTTCAGATAAGTAGGAGCTAATGCTTACTTAAGAACCGTGCTTCTGTGCAACATGTAATAGGAAAAGAAACCAAACGGGAAGCGATTAATACCAAATGTTTCTGAACACCAACTAACTACGTAATTAATCTGATGTGCAATAACCTAACGTGCAATAAAAATTTGTATAACTCTGTGTTGTTTATGTTGTCTGTTTTGTTTATGTTTTTGGTAATAGTAGATTACTATAAACCTACAAACGTCCCGCTATACACTTACTGAATCCATTTTTATTCAAGTCCATTTCTTAAAAGAAATAGATAAATTGAGCTAAAGGGGGTTAAAGAAAACGACAACTTCTCGGTATCTCGAGCATTCGAAAGAGTTTTCAAGTTTTTACGGGAAGTGCGATTGGAATAGCCTAATGAAACCAAAACCGAAAAAAATAGTCAGGTTTTATAAATTAGATAAAGTAGGTAGATGATAGCATAATGCGAATTGCCCGGCTGAGTTCGGGTGGGTTTCTTCCCCACGTTTAATATTTTTTTTTGGGCCGCCTGTCACCATCTTTGGGATACCTAATGTATTCCCAAATCCGGAGGTTTGTTACGGCAGCCCTTGCTTGCCTTAGTCGCGCACCCCACTCGCCCTGCGGCTCACCCTTTCGTGCATAAGGCGAAGTGGCAGGAGCAACCACCGGCTGTAAGTATCAGCCTAGCTGATAAGTTCAGCCGCACATAAAAAAAACCTATTTAAAAAAAGAAAGCAAAGGGAAGGCTTAACTTACGGCTTTTCCCGGGGATGTTCCTGTCCGGTGGCACGCCCTTACCGACCCGGATTGCTTGGTGTTGTTGTGACGCCTAAGGAAAAACTGCTGATGAACAAAAACTTGTTGTCAAGAACAAATCTCCAGCGACCCAAAAATAATTGGATTCGTTGAGATTAGTTCGGAAATGTGGGGAACAGCTGATTCAAAACTTCCGATGTGTAAGCAATACAACTGACATCCAAGAAAGCTACCTGAATCGTTCGAAAATAAATCCGCTACAAAGGTAACTTGGACAGCCTATCGGCCGCGCACCGAACGAGGCCAATGGCTGGACAACTCCCTCCTCTGCCCGTCAAACCACGCCCTTCTGGACAGGAACATCCCCGGGAAAAGCCGTAAGTTAAGCCTTCCCTTTGCTTTCTTTTTTTAAATAGGTTTTTTTTTTATGTGCGGCTGAACTTATCAGCTACGCTGATACTTACAGCCGGTGGTTGCTCCTGCCACTGTGCCTTATGCACGAAAGGGTGAGCCGCAGGGCGAGTGGGGTGCGCGACTAAGGCAAGCAAGGGCTGCCGTAACACAAGATCGGACTATAGACAACAGGACTAGCCTGTCAGCTACATCCAGCCGAACAAAACCATCCAAATATGTACTGTTGGGAACAGGTGTAGTAAAGATACTTAATCGAACAAATAATGCTGTCAAATCAAGAGTATTGCTCGATTCCGGGTCATAAATGAGCTTCATAACTGAGAAGCTAGCTTCAAAATTACATCTCCTCACAAAATACAAACCCCTGGAAGTCTCAGGAATGGGAAACAGACCAATCAAATTGAGCAAAAGGGTCGATATATGTTTTCAATCCCGCGTTACTGGATATCAGACACAAATTCAAGTATTTGTGCTCTATACGATAACTACACAACAACCCAGTGAACTTATCGACACAAGTAATTGGGAAATGCCTCAGAACATCAAATTAACAGATAACGATTTCAATAAACCACTTGACATTGATATTCTCATCGGAGCTGAGCTCTACCCCGAACTTCTTTCAGTGGGCTAGATAAAATTAACCAACAGTCGCCCAACCTTACCAAACACCTTATTGGGATGGATAGTTATGGGAAAGATCGTCACTAACAATCCGTCGACACTATTTTGCGGCATAGGAGTAGACACTTCATCTCCTACCCTAGACAGTCTGGTTGAACGTTTCTGGAACCTAGAAGAAAATCTAGCTACTCCTTCACAAACGATCCAAAAACGACTTACGAAAGAAGAACGTCAATGTGAGGATATTTTCCTGAAAACTACCACCAGATCGGAATCTGGACGTTACATAGTAAATCTTCCCTTCGCAAATAATCCAGAAAGTCTAGGAAAGTCAAGAGAAATCGCTGTTCGACGATTCTTTAGCCTAGAAAAAAGGTTTCAAAAGAACCCAGAAATTCAAAAGCAGTATATTGAATTTATGAGAGAATATATTGCATTAAGGCATATGGAAGAGATTGAAACTAACGAAATCCCTCGAACAATGCCTCAATATTTTCTTCCACATCATTGCGTTTTAAGTCCTCAAAGCAGTTCAACAAAATTGCGAGTGGTATTTGATGGATCATCAATGACATCCACTAACATATCACTCAATCAAATCTTGCATGCGGGACCTGCATTACAAAATGATCTCTTCTCAATTCTATTGCGATTTCGGATTCACAAGTATGTCTTTACTGCGGATATCTCCAAGATGTATCGCCAAATACTTGTAAACGACTATAGTAAACGATTCCAGCGGGAATCTCCTAATCAACCTCTGAAGACGTATGAACTAAATACTGTCACATATGGTACTAAATTGGCACCTTATCTCGCTATAAGGTGTCTCCATGATTTAGCAAAAGGAGCAGATCACCAACATTTACTTGGCGCAAATATTATCCAACAAGATATATACATGGATGACATATTGACAAGTAGCGACAATCTAAAAACCGTTACTCAAAAGCAGTCAGAATTAATACAACTTTTGGCTCAAGGGAAGTTCCACCTTCGAAAATGGTGCTCTAACACACCTTCACTCTTGAAAAAAAAACTCTCAAGAAGATTGTGAAGCTGAAACAATTCTTCACGACCAAGAAGAAGGTTCTATAAAAACTTTGGGACTAACCTGGCTACCAGTCTCAGACCAATTTCTCATCAAAACAAATTTGAACGAAATAACAAAGGTGACAAAACGATCAATATTATCCGACACTGCTCATATTTTCGATCCACTAGGAATAGTGAGCCCAGTCGTTGTGCTGGCGAAAATCTACATACAGGAAATTTGGGCTTTAAAACTCGATTGGGATGCCGCGCTACCGATGGAGATGAACACTAAATGGAAAACATTTAGAAAAGACCTTCTCAAATTGAACAACTCAAAAATTCCAAGACACATCATAGTGAACAACGCCACTTGGGTTAAACTTCATGCATTCTCTGATGCCTCTCAACGAGTCTATGGAGCTGTGGTCTATATCAAATCCACGAACCTTCAAGGAGAAGTTCACGTACAATTAGTGTGTGCCAAAACTCGCGTGGCACCAATAAAGCAACAAACAATTCCTCGGATAGAACTGTGTGCCGCAAAACTATTGGTTCAACTAGTGAAATTTGTAAAAGAGAGCCTTCCAATACAAGTTAAACAAACCACTTACTGGACTGATTCGCAAATTGTTTTATCTTGGATAAACACAATATCTCTACTGAAGACCTTTGTGGCTAATCGTATAGCAATAATCCAAGAGGAAACCTTAAGATCCCAATATAAACTCGGAGCTGAATACAGCTGATCTTTTATCTCGAGTGTTATTTTTCGAACAACTTTTGAAGTCAACGGTTTCGTTTCAAGGTCCAACATTCTTGAAGAAGCCCAAGCTTGAATGTCCAAAACAAGCAATAAGAACAGAAGAGGGACCCAGTTTAGAGATGAAAGCTATGAAAACTATACTACTAGCAACACCGAATACCAACTCTCATATTTTATTGAAAGAATAATCACAAGAACTCGTTCAACGGTCTGCAACGGGTTACAGCATACAGCATACGTTTCATCAGCAACCTGAAACGAGCCAAAAATTACAGACTGGTGGGCACCGTTCTTTCTCCACAAGAACTGAAAGCAGCAACATACACGATTGTTAAACGCATTCAATCAACCACATTTCAAGAAGATTTAAAATCACTTATTAAGTATGGTTGTGTATCTCAAAGCAGCCATATAACCTCTCTCACACCCTTTCTTGACAACAGAAGGATTATAAGAGTGGGAGGACGACTTGAGGCTTCTCATCTACCATATGAAGCAAAACATTAAATGATTCTCCCAAGTACACATAACTTAACAAAACTATTGATATCCGAGCTACACAAAGAAAATAAGCACGCGGGTCCGCAAGCACTGCTCTCCATTACGAGACACACTTATTGGATAATAGGAGGAAAGCGACTAGCACAGTCCATAGTAAATAATTGCATAAAATGCTTTAAAGCCAAGCCAAAAAGTATTGAGCAGTTAATGGGAAATTTACCGCCGGAACGTGTCCAACCTTCAAGACCATTTATTCATGTAGGCGTCGATTTCTTTGGCCCAATATATATTTACTATAGAATACGTGGTAAGCAATCCACCAAGGCATACGTTTCAGTTTTCGTATGCTTCTCAACAAAGGCAGTTCACCTAGAACTAGTCACTGACTTAACCACTCAGGCGTTTCTTGGATCATTGAAGAGATTTATAGCCAGGCGAGGATGTCCAGTCAAAATATTTTCCGACAATGCGACAAACTTCATTGGAGCTCGAAATGAACTTAACGAGCTCAACGCAAAGGTTTTTACGGAAGAAGGACAAGAGTCTATCAACAAATATTGTGCTGGAAGAACAATTGACTGGAAACCCATTCCTCCACGTTCTCCTCACTTTGGAGGTTTAGGGGAGGCAGCGGTGAAATCGGCCAAACACCATATGAAGCGGATATTTTCAAGTGCATCATTAACTCAAGAAGAACTAACTACAGCTCTTGGACAAATCGAAGCAGTTCTGAACTCCAGACCATTGACTCGAATGTCCAATGACCCTAATGATCTTAAGGCCATCACTCCTGGACATTTTTTGATTGGAGCACCCTTAACTGCAGTAGTGGATCCAGAATGCACAAAGGCACCTCAGATTACACATATTGCTAGATGGAATCTAGTAACATCTATACATCGGGAGTTCTGGCGTAGATGGACGAACGAGTACTTACAAGAAATTCAGCAAAGATATAAATGGAAAAATCCTTAAACTGATATCCAACCAGGTACATTAGTCTTGATTAAAGAAGATAATTTACCTCCCCTTAAATGGCTAATGGGAAGAGTTCTAAGAACCATTCGCGGACCGGACAAATTCGCAAGAGTGGTTGATATCCAAACTAGTTCAGGAGAATTAAGAAGATCAATTGCTAAAGTTTGTCCCCTTCCAACTGAAATTCAACCACTTTCTACAACATATAAACCAACATCTTTTGAAGCTCTTGATCAGTCTCTGCCTAGAACCAACAATAAAGTTAAACACCAACTTAAAGGTCGGTTCCTCCCAAGAAGAGAATGCTCCAAGCAAAATCGAAATAATCCAGATCCATCGCCTGTGCCAACTCAAAAAAAGAGGAAAACAACTAGATCCCGAAACGACATCGAATTTGAGCTCAAAGATCTCAACGCCGAGGAGAATGTTTAAGCCAACAAACACCCTATTCCCTAAATAAAGTCTACCATATTGCAAAATAAGCACTTTTTATAGCTGTTCACCTCTCCTATTGCATTTATTTTCCCACAAAATTATTCAGCATTCTTTAAAGGCACTCGCCTATCCAATTGCATTTATTTTCTCACAAAAATTAATGCCGAATTGCATCTATGTTAATTAGTATAAATAGTCTTACAAATTTATAATAAAGTCACTTATATTTCGAAAGCCAAACAGATTGTTTAATTGTTATTGCTACCCCCACCCGAGCTAAGGAGCAATTCTAGACATAAGAAAAATCAACTGTCGAAATCAAAAGAGGTTTCGACTTTAAACAACTATAATTAGAGAAGGTGAAAACTTCAAATTCGATATTAATCGAAAACCTACAAATACTCTTAGACACATAACATCTGATTCATTTCATTCATTTGAACAAAAAACATCAACTTTTAATTCCAGGATTTTTAGAGCCTTAAATATTCCATTGACAAAAGAAAGAGAATGCAGTGAAATTCAAAAAATCAAACAAATAGTAAAAATAAATGGGTATACAGAACAACTAATTGATGATCTACTGATTGCTCATAAAAGAACACAAAACCTAAGGAATTATACAACTTTAGATTTAATCAGAAATGAACAAGATTCAGAAAAGGAATGTTCAAAATTTAATTTCCATCCAGAAATTACATCTGAGCAAAAACCAATATTTAATAGACAAAATATCAGAATTAGCCAAAACAGTGAAATAAAAATTAAAAATCTGATTAGTGGATCAAAGCACAAAATTGAAACTGAATTGAGTGTATCACAACATATGCTAGATAATAACCATAATTCTAGTTTACAAAATTTGAAATTAATACGTAATGTAAAAAATCCTTATGAGCTAGATGCTTTTGAATCTCTTTACATATTTAAAAATAAAAAAAATTTAATTCAGTTTTTGTGTGAGTACATACTTGCTTTTAAAGCACTTTTTCGTATCACTTAATGAATTGAATGCCCAACAACAACTTCAGTGTGCTACCACCAAGTTTTTTCTGAATTAGTTTTAGCTGGAATTATAGCTAATTCACGACTTGCCAAGGTCGATCCTCAGATTCCTTTGCTCTAGTGGTGCTGGTCTACTTTTTCATTTTAATTGAAAAACTTCTTGTGCCTTCATCGTGTATTGAACCATGAGCAGCCGCTTAGTAGCCAACGCACTTCGCATCACGCCACCGAACCCACATGATCAGATCCAACCTAATGCAGGTTTTTTCCGTTTATCAATTGCATTGAAACGACTAGCGCGTTTATTAGCCGCACAAGTTTGTTGTTGTTTATTCGGTTATGATTACTAATCATACAAAAACTGAATATAATACAAATAAAAATGACCAGTATCAAAATCTTTCACATAAGAAATCTCCCTCCTTATATGAATAACAAAAATGTTGGCTTATAAACGAGTAAGGAGAAAATAAGAAAGAACCCGAATAAACAACAACAAACTTGCGTGGCTAACAAAAGCGCCAGTCGTTTCAATGCAATTGATAAACGGAAGAAACCTGCATTAGGTTGGATCTGATCATGCGGGCTCGGTGGCGTGATGCGAAGTGCGTTGGCTACAGTCGATCTCGTACTGTGGAGGTGTTAACAGTTTTTTGCAAATTAAATTTCAGGTGTGAGTTTAAGTGTAACGTTAAATCAACATTTCCCAATTGGTGCAGTAGCACAAAGGTAGAGTGGCCGACCGAAAATCCGAGGATCGCCAGTTCGATTCCCAGCCGGGCATCAGAACTTTGCAAGCTTTTTTTAACAACCGTGAATCGGAAAACTTTATTGGTTGGAAAACGAGCAAAGGAGGAGGAGTTTAAGCACCGGGGCATCGAAAGGTGTCCTAGGGCCAATGAGGCCAGCGATGGCATCAGCTGAGGGAACATCGAAAGATGTTCCACTTATAACCAGTGATTCTGTAGAAACAACATCAACAGCAATAACAAGAACGGCAACATCATCCGATGCTAATCAGAACCGCAGAAAGATTATCAAGTGCGCACCAAATTAGGTAAAGAGGAGATCCACGGCCACCTCAGCAAAGCTGCCAGCTGGGGTGAAGACATCGGATATGGACGAGACGTTAGTGGCAGCAAGGCAAACACAACTAGACACGTCACCTGAAGAGGGTATTGAATATATATCTGAGGAAGGAGAAGGGCACTTAACGACGGGCGATAGTACTGCCTTCGTGAACCTCTCCACACCAGAGGCGTCATCTGAGGAGGACGAGGAACAAAGAATGGTCGCTCAAATTGAAGCAATTGGGGCAGAAATCCAAAGTTTGAAAAGCCAACAGGATCTTATAGTTATCGCCGTAAAGGCCAACCAAGAAACGCGCCGAGCGAAACAACTGAACGAATTCGAGGAACAAGAACAACACCAGCAAAAAGAACAATTACAAAAACAACAGCCACAGCAGCAGCCAAAACAACAACGGCAAAAACAACAGCAACAGCAGCAGACACAAGCCCAGCAACAACCGCAACAAAAACAGCAGCAGCAGAATCAAAAGCAGCAGAATCAACAGCAGCAGAAAAGTCAGTCTCAGCAGCAGCAACCACAGCCGGCGGTTACGAAAAAAGAAGAGGTGCCACCCATAAATACTTATAAAATGGAGTAACAGGATACCATAAATCTGTGTAGGTTGGCCATAGGTCAAAACTTTACTATAAAAAGATTAAATAATGATAGGCATGCTATCCATTGCTTCACACTGGAACCACAAAAAAATAAAGCGTTGCTAAAAGCAACCATTACTGAATTCTTTAGTTTCACCCCTAAGACCGAAAAGTTTCAAACGGTCCTTTTGAAGGGCATAGATTCCTGCACGGAACCACAGGTGCTCTTAAGTGAACTCCGACAAAAAGCGAATGAGGATCTCCACTTTATCGGGGTCAAGCCGTTCGCTACAGTTAGAGCTAGGCGGGAGAAGCGGAGTTTTCCCTTCTTCCTTCTTCAAATCTCACCCAGCAGCAAACTGGATAGTTTGAGGATTATCTCCGTCCTCAACTACCTCAACTTACTTGGGACAAATTACAAAGGTTTCGACTTTAAACAACTATAATTAGAGAAGGTGTATGAAGGAATATGTCGTGATCAACACTCCTTTTGGGCTCTTACGGTTCAACCGATTACCGTACAGGGTAAGCAGTGCACCTGGAGAATTTCAAGGCGTTATGGAACAGTTATTTGCGGATCTTCCCGTTGGCATTTATATCGACGATATAGTTATTGCGGAAGAGTCGGAGGAGGGACACCTGCGCATTTTGGAAGAGGTCTTAAAGCGTTTGGAATCCAATGGGTTTCGATGTAACAAGAGTAAGTGTACGTTTGCCGTCACAGAGCTCGAATATTTTGGACATACACTGTCGTCTAAAGGTATTTGTCCTTCGGAGAAACACTTGGAGGCTCTTCGCAATTTACCACAGCCTACAAATATCAAAGAGCTAGAAGCAGTTATAGGTAAATTAAATTACTATAACCAATTTATTCCGAATTTTTCTCAGGTAGCTGGACCATTGAATGCACTACGTGCAAAAGGAGCTAAATTCATTTGGTCTGGTCAACAAAAAGCAGAGAGCTTAAAAGACAGTATCCTGAAAGTAACTTGTCTGGCCCATTTTGATGAGACCTTACCAATTGTGTTGGCCACAGATGCCTCAAGCTATGGAATAGGTGCGGTTATCTCCCATCGATATCCAGATGGTTTGGAGAGACCGATATCTTTTGCTTCCAAGACCCTGGATCGCCATCAGAAACTCTATAGTCAAATAGAGAAGGAGGCTTTATCGATTATTTACGGCGTGAAGAAGTTCCACTGCTATTTATATGGTCGCATCTTCGAACTACAGACGGATCACAAGCCTCTCACGGCGATATTCAATCCCAGTAAGCAGATCCCCGAGATGACTATGCGCCGACTCCGTAACTGGGCTTTGACGTTAATGGCATATACGTACGAGATTAAATATCGGCCTACAGCCAGGCATGCCAATGCAGATGCCTTGTCTCGACTCCCAGTTGGTCCAGATGTAGCTTTTGACGAGTTAGATAACAAACTACACACATTAAATAACCTTACTTTGGAAGATTTGGGCAACAGTCCAATTAATGCGGAAATTATTGGGAAATTCACAGCTAAGGACAAATTGCTGAAAAGAGTTGGTGGTTATATCAAGAATGGGAGGCCTGCTAAGCTGTCAAACAAGGAAAAAGACTTGAAGCCGTTTTATGACCGTAAGTTGGGATTATCGATTTATAATAATGTTATTCTTTTGAGTACAGACTATGATCGTGTCATTATACCTGAGGCATTGCAGTCAAGAGCACTTAAATATGTGAATGAAGGGCATTGGGGCTGTACTCGAATGAAACAGCTATCGCGGCGGTATATCTGGTTTCCACGGATGGACAAAATGATAGAGAAGTTAGCAGCCGGGTGTCATATTTGCCAATTAGCAGCATCCGATCCGAAAAGAGAGTACATAAACTGGCCATCACCACAAGAAGCTTGGGAAAGGATTCACTTGGATTTTGCGGGACCTTTCTTCAACAAAATGTGGCTGATTTGTGTGGATTCTTTTTCAAAGTTTCCATTTGTGGTCTCTCTGACTTCGGTGACATCCGAATCAACTATAAAGGCTTTGCAGAAGATTTTCGCCATCGAGGGACTTGCAAAGACGGTTGTCACCGACAATGGAACTCAATTTACTGCAAAATTGTTTGAAGATTTCTGTCACCATCACTCAATTCATCATTGGAGAACTGCACCTTTCCACCCAGCGTCCAACGGACAAGCAGAACGGTTCGTTCGAACCTTCAAAGAATCTTTCAAGAAGATAATGGTGGAGAAAAATAATTTGGAGGCGGCAGTCAATGTTTTTCTGGCAACGTATAGGTCGACTCCAAACCCAATTTCACAAAAGTCACCAGCGGAACTGTTGCATGGACGTCAACATAGGATTTTATTATCCGGATTTTTGCCAGATCTACTTGACAGGTCCTTTCCAAGACAAAAACCCAAATTTCAATTACATCAAAATGTGTTATCACGCCAATACACTAAGTCGAGAAAATGGTCTAAGGGAGTAATTGTACAAGTTTTGGGCAGTAATATGTATGGTATCCAAACGAAGGAAGGATACATACGACGTCATCAAAATCAGATACGTGTGATTAAGCATCAACAAGAACCCGACTTCACTTTCACTGACAGTTCAAAACGTAGGCCTAGTTTTGAAAAGCAACCAGTGGAAGGTAATGTTAATTTTGAACTTAATGAATTTTCCTCAAATTTCAGACAAAAAGAAGCGGACATTGCATCTGGTAATAATCAGCTTGAATCTGACGAGCCGTTGAGTGGGCAAGAAGGGTTTCAGCCTGAAAATGAAGATCATCAGGATGCTTCCACAAGTAATCAAGCACCACAAATTGAAGTTAGAAGATCGCAACGTGTCAGAATGCCACCAGTACGGTTCCCAGAAGGATGTTGAACTTCTTGTATACTTCTGTAATGGTAGTGGAGGAGATGTTGTAATCTCACCTTTAAACTTAAACTTTACTAAAATTCTATTACATTTATGTACCTGTCACTTGATTTCACTATGTATATATATTGGACTATTGTATATAAAAACTCATTGTGAATTAAGAAGTCATTGCGTTTACCTCATCTCTCCATCTGGGGCATTGTTCGAGGGATTTCGTTAGTTTCAATCTTTCCATATGCCTTAATGCAATATGTTCCCTCATAAACTCAATATACTGCTTTTGAATTGCTGGGTTCTTTTGAAACCTTTTCTCTAGGCTAACGAATCGTCGAACAGCAATTTCTCTGGACTCTCCTAGACTTTCTGGGTTATTTGCGAAGGAAAGATTTACTATGTAACGTCCAGATTCCGATCTGGTGGTAGTTTTCAGAAAAATATCCTCACATTGATGTTATTATTTAGTAAGTCGGTTTTGGATCGTTTGTGAAGGAGTAGCTAGATTTTCTTCTAGGTTCCAGAAACGTTCAACCAGACTGTCTAGGGCACTAGATGAAGTGTCTATTCTTATGCCGCAAAATAGTGTCGACGTTGCTTATACCAACGTCAAAGTATATAAAGATTGATACTACTCTGGACCACCGGAACACTGGATACCTGGAACTCTGGATACTTGGATTTCTGACTTGGACTCGACAATGCTTATACAAATGTCAAAGTATATGAAGATTGGTACTACTCTGGAACACCGGAACACTGGATACCTGGAACTCTAGATACTTGGATCTCTGGTTTGGACTCGACAATGCTAATACCAATGTCAAAGTATATAAGATTGGTACTACTCTGGAACACCGGAACACTGGATACCTGGAACTGTGGATACTTGGATCTCTGGTTTGGAATCGACAATGCTTATACCAATGTCAAAGTATATGAAGATTGGTACTACTCTGGAACACCGGAACACTGGATACCTGGAACTCTGGATACTTGGATGTCTGGTTTGGACTCGACAATGCTCATACCAATGTCAAAGTATATGAAGATTGGTACTACTCTGAAACACGGGAACACTGGATACCTGGAGCTCTGGATACTTGGATTTCGGGTTTGGAATCGACAATGCTTATACCACTGTCAAAGTATATGTTACGTTTCGCAAATCTTATCAACGTGAAGAATCACGTCGGGGTCACCAATGTATAAAGTCGAAACCTCTTTTGATTTCGACTGAAGATTTGTCTTATGTCTTGAATTGCTCCTTACCTCGGGTGGGGGGTAGGAATGACAATTAAACAATCTGTTTGGCTTTCGAAATATAAGTGATTTTATTATAAATTTGTAAGACTATTTATACTAATTAACATAGATGCAATTCGGCAATAATTTTTGTGGGAAAATAAATGCAATTGGATAGGCGAGCACCTATTAAGAATGCTGAATAATTTTGTGGGAAAATAAATGCAATTGGATAGGTGAGCACCTATTCAGAATGCTGAATAATTTTGTGGGAAAATAAATGCAATAGGATAGGTGAGCACCTATAAAAAGTGCTTATTTTGCAATATGGTAGACTTTATTTAGGGAATAGGGTGTTTGAAATTTGGATAGGGTGTTTTGCATTTGCAGGTACATTGTAATCAATTAAAAGTTGCTGGCTTAAACAGACTCCATATGCAACGTTCGTGTATAACACTACACCACATAGCAGTACAGGTTACACGACTTATGAACTTCCACATGTGTTTCCAGCTAATATTTCTAGCACATTCTCTCAAAACCCAAAGACTATATATAATTATGAAAACTACGCTAATGCTCTCAAATCTAGATTGCGACACGGTTATTAAGTAGCAAATGAAGCTCTGGGTAAAAAGAAAATTATTTTAAAAACACAGTATGACAAAACAGCACAACCCAAAAATATTAATGTAGGTGAAAAGGTTCTTTTAAAAAAACAAACTAGGAAAAATAAATTTTCATCCCTTTGGGAAGGTCCCTTCTAGGTTCTTGAGATACTGTCTGATGAAAATATCGTTCTCAAAATATACAAAAAAGCAAAAGTAGTTCACAAAAATAACATTATAAAATTAAAATATTAAACTATGAACTTTATCTACGAATTCAAAACACCACTCCCATATCTAGAAAACTTTCATGTCTACAAAATTATCCCTATACAACCTACTACTGATTACTCGATAATATATTTTAACATGGATTATTATAGCAGCCTAAATTCCGACTTGGCAAACTGTAAACAACAAGGAAAAACATTTTTATGTCCAATATCACACCCTCTTTTTATTTCAAATGCTCGCTGCTTGCGAAGTAGAATTGCTTCCTAGAGCAAAATTTCTACCACCGTCATGCGACATAAAAGAAGCAAATCTTTCGAGCATTTGGTTGCAATTATCCAATCACAACAAGTGGTTATTCTAAACCACACATAATTATGAGATAGACGAGATTTGCAAAGAAGAATTGACAACGTACACCCTTCATGACACAGCTACCATAGAAATAATGGGAAATTGCTACATAAAAGCCAAAGATTTGATAATCCTCTCATATAACGAGATAGACACAATCTCTCACAATTCTAACACCCATATTTGAGTAACATTTCACTTTCAGTAAAAATAATCAGATTGCTTTTATAAAATTTTCTAGCCAAAATGGACTTAACTTATATCAAAACAAATAAATAAAATAAACTCCTAAGAAAACATTCCTCTTTTACCTATAAGCTCCCACGACGTTTATGACTATGCTGTAATTTATGCTATACTTTTGTTAATACTGGCATACTACTTACACCGCCTAGTCAAAAGCCTTAAAAGAAAATATAATATAGCCAAAACTGTTGAACTCCCCAAACCTTTAGAAGATTTCCCATCTCCAGAATCGAAAATAGTTTTAAACACTGGTGATTAAGAAAAAATTTAAAAAAAACACTTCCTTAGTATATATTAATTTCAAGAATATAATATGTATATATATATAAACACAACATAATTATACAAACGGTAAAAAAAAATAAGAAATTAAAAAAATAGTTTTATCCTAAATACTTCAATATATAAATAAATATGATGATCTGAAGAAAAATAATATATAATCCTAGCCTCTAAGAAAAAAAATCTATATATTTTACAACCATGTATGCAAAAACAACAAATAATATGACTGTAAATTACCAAAAAATAGTAAATTAAAGAAAATATAATTCCTCCTTCATGTAAATTTTTCCTTTTTCATCATTGTTACCCAGCGAAAATTCGTTAACTTTTAATTCCAGAATTTTCTTTTTTTCAAGGGGGGTGGGATGTTGTAATCACAACGTTCCTCCGACAAATTCCCTGTTCTGCTTATTTACCCACAACTCAAGTTCGCATTCCGCACGAAACTTCAAACAAAAAGTCAACATCAGAACAATACCCTATTGAAAACCCAAGTCATGCCTTTGATACTTAAAACCAACCAATGTTTTGGACACAATGGGTCCGCCATCTAACATTTTTTGTTCAACTAGTGTTTATTTCGTGAATGGTAACACTTAGCTCATGTCTGATTTGACAGATAATTAGTTTTATCCTTCCGCTGAACGAATATGGTTGTGTATACGCTTCGTTTTCGCTTCGTTAAGTGGGCCTGCGATCGACTTAGAGAAGATGCCGATTTTGCCAAAAAAAATCATCTTTTCAGATGAAGCTCATTTTGATCTTGGCGGGTATGTTAACAAGCAAAATTGCCGATACACCCAAAACGAGTCACTGTTTGACGCGAAATTTGGTCCAGAGCGCCATTATTATTGGGCCATTTTCTTCGAAAAAGAGCAAGGAGTGGCCGTTGCAGTCAATGGCGATCGTTATCGAGCCATGTTGAACGAATTTTTGTTCACAAAAATTGAAGAGGAGGATATTGGCAATGTTTGGTTTCAACAGGACGGCGCTACGTGCCACACAGCCGAAGCTACACTCGATGTTTTGCGCCCTGTTTTTGAAGATCGTATTATCAGCCGCAGACCTGATGTCGTTTGGCCACCTCGGAGCTGCGATTTGACACCGTTGGACTATTATTTGTGGGGTGCCGTAAAAGATAAGTGTTACGCCGACAAGCCAGCGACAATTGACGCTTTAAAGGACAATATTCGTGAAGCCACTGGTGAAATACAGCTGCACACAATCGATAATGTGCTTAAAAATTGGACCGATCGTGTAGGCTACTGAATGGGCAGCCGAGGCATCCATTTGAATGAAATTATTTTCCATTATTAACCGCAAGAATTGTACTTTCAAATAAAAACAGAAATTTGAGAAAATATGCAGTAGTTTTTTTTTAGCATTTTCAAAAAAAAAAGTTATTTTTTATAACGCAATAATTGATTCACTACTATGTCCAAGAACACTCCATTTATTCATTGAATCCATTATCATAATATTCAACAATTGACATACGATCGCGCTAAGCGTAAATGCATTGATTTCGAAGTTGTTATGATGATGCGACCGTATTCGGTGAACGAATTTAAAGCCAATTATACGACAATATAGAGTGTTAGGGTTGCGTAAGAGTTAGCAATAAATCAATCAATGTTATTGCTTGCATGAGTATTCATGATCTAGGTCAAATGGGCATGCACTTTAAATAGGAAGTGCATGCCTTGCAACAAATGGCAATGCGGGAAAGGGAAAGGTTATGATGGGCATAATCTGTGGAAATAATTAGTATAAAAAGGGATCGATGAGGAAGGAAGAATGGAAGTTATTTAGAGGTTGTACTACCAAAAAGGTCGCAGCGACGCTAAGGACGGCGGACTTATAGAAAACGGTACTAAAAAAAAGAAATATAAATAAAAATATATAATAATATATAAAAATTTGCATTCCAATCTTCCCTTAGTTCTAAAGAAGCACGGCGTGGTCGTAACACAGTAGCTGAAATCTTCCGAAAATGTAGTAAATTGAATGAGTGCTTAGAAAAATGCTACAATGCTTTAAAGTGCCTTCAAAGCTTTCTTCACTTCCTTCAACCTTTATGCGGTTAGACATTTGTCACTCCTCAAAAATTGTGTCCCGGTTGTCTTGCCTCAAGGGGAAGGAAAAGACTTTGGTTCGACGGTTTTACAAACGATGCTTTGGGATGTCTGACCTCGAAGAGCTATCATATTTTATTGAGTCAGTGCTTGTAGTCGCTCGCAGTAAATATATGAACAATCAGCATTGTGATATAACTGTGGCATGTGTGGAACGCCTTAAATTCCTAAACAATAAAATTAGAGGTGATAAAAAATTTCAAACTATAAATAAATGTGAGAATGAAGAAATAAAATATGCAGAGCAGGAAGAATATCCAGAATTCAAACGGGTAGAAATGGGGTGGAAGATTTGGGCAAAGGAAATTTTTGATAATGACCAAGGCATAGCATTAAACTGCTCCGAAGGGGAAATGATCAATGGATATACAAATGTTGAATTTGCAAACCAATTGAAAAGAGAGGTACTTCCATATGTTCCCCATTGGATAAATAGTATGGTTTCAGTTTTTCGCAGAGGTTCCACAATAGCAACATTTGCGGCTGTCGAGTCTGAATTTCGCGACCTAAAATACAGGGATTTTAAAAGTGAGTTACCAATGCGAATTAACATACTCGTATTTCAACTTCTTGACCGTATAACAGAGAAATTGGCCGACCGCTGTACTGAGTCAAATGTTGAAATAAGTAAAAAGTCGATTTCGGCTGAAAATGCTGACAAAGATGCCAAGATTGTAACAAGCACACTTTTATTTGTTATATCTAATAAAAAGCTGGGGGATTTGGCTATTGAGCAAGTTTTACTACAAACCAAATAGCCTATTGGCAAATGACGCGTACGCGTAGAATGTTGAAGAAGAATGGCGAGGGAATAAAAATTCTGTAGATGGGAATGAGCTAAAAATAAAAAAAACGACTACATGCCACGATGACAGTCCTGAATGGGATTTTATTTAAGATTCAAAAATTGGCAACATTCCAGTACTATTAAATGGAAGTTTGTCAAAACCAGTCCGTTTACACAACTTCCATTACAATATTGCTGAAACGTGTACATTTGATTCAATTATTCAGGTAATTTTAAGTGGAATAGTTGTGAACAAAGTTTACTTTGACAAGCAATCGTCGTTAGCGAGTCCATGCCCAATAATAAAACTTGTTGTTCAAGTTGGTGTAACCAAAACCTCTTCAAAAAAAATTGTATTGAAAGAGCAAATATTTTGCTGTCGTTCTTTTTTCTTAAAGAAAATGTTAAGGATTTAAAAAACAACATTAAAAGTCCTAATGCTAGGTGAAATGTTGCTCATTTGGCGCAATCTCTTTTCCAAATATATCCAAGTTACTCCAATCATATTAAGTATCCTGATCCTTTTTATAAACTGAATAATTTAATAAAAGCTCATTACATTAGCTCCATAACGAAAGTCATACGAGTTGACAACAAAAATTATTTGCTTGCCGGATTTATTCATTACACAAAGCTCAAGAGCATTACACTGCATTTGGTCTAACAGGGCAGTTTTGGTACAATAATGGCAGCCAATTCAAGCAACGTAGGACAGTACCAGCAAAAACAAAAATAAGCCCCCATTTAATCATATTTATGGTTTGTAATTTAAAGCAAATAATTCTTAACATACAAAAAAATTTTTAAAAAAATAAAAAAAATATTAAAAACAATTTTTTTTAAATAAAAAAGATACACAATATGACAACCAATTTAAGCAACGTAAGACAGTATCGGCAAAAACAAAAATGAGACCCCATTTATAAGAAAATAAGAAAAAAATTAAAAAAAATTTAAAAAAAGAAGCCAGATCTCAACATGTATACGTCGTTGGCTTTGGGTAACGCAAAGTTTGGGAGCTCCACTGCAGTAAGCACAGTACATGTATATAATACTGAGATCGATAAAGGTAGGAACAAAGGAAGAAAATGATCGACTAGCATGCTCGGTTGCATTAGCCGATACATGGCAAGAACATTTGCCGAACATTGATGCGTTCAGTCATCGTATAAAATCGATATCTTAACAAAACGTTTTTTTTCAATTTCATGTCTAATTTCATTTAATTGAAATTCTGCCTGCTTATTAGTTATTTCAGAGTAATCTTATAAATTAAGAATCGGAACAAAAAGTAATTTCGCTTACCTACTTGCGATTGTGCCTTCTTAAAAGTGATTTCATAGTAATCGTTTAAATTTGAAATCGTAACAAAAAGCTGTGTCAATTCTGAGTCCGTTTAATTGTGATTCTGCTGGCTTAATAGTGAATTTAATGTTATCGTCTAAATTCGAAATCATAACAAAAAGTTGTTTCAATTTCATTAATAATTTCACTTAACTCCTTGTGTATACATTTCTATAGTACTATCATGAAGAGGAACGCTCGGGAGCTCTCTAGGTAGATATTACAAGAATTACTATGCCGGGAATATTTGCAGACTGGAGAAGAGCGATATTATGAAATATTGAAGAATAAAAAATAAGGTAAGAGAAATCGATAATGAGTGAGAAGAATGCTGGAAGTTAAAGCAAGATAAAACAAAAGATACTTTTTGCATTTTTCATATTTATTTAAAATTTAAAAAGAAACTACTTATGTAATAGTTGGTTGTTATTTGTATTTACTTTTGAACCAGTTTTGGTTTCGGTATTGCATTTATGTTTGCCGTCGTCGGTTCGTTTTCTGTTTAAAAAAATATTTTCATTGCCTTCAATTTTCAACTTTTTTTTTAAATAAATTTCGCCGTTCAATGATGAGTGTAGTATGTAACTAATTCAATTTGTGAAAAGTTTTGTGTGAAGCATTGTACTGCCGTCATAAGGAAAGGGCGTAAAATCCAAAAATCTAAAATTGAGTTTATGGCACATTTATAATAATAAAGGGTTATCCATTTCGCGGTTGCAAAAGTATTGGGCTGGAATTCGAAAAATAATTTGTTAAACCAATTTTTTTTTCAGTTGAAAGTCCGACATTTTCGCAAATGGATCGCTTAGCTATCGCACAACGCATAAAAATTGTTAAAACCTACTACAAAAATTGTGATTCTGCCACAGCCAAATATAGTGCTTTAAGAGGAGATTATGGTTTACATAATCATCCAACTACGCAAGCAATTGGCAAGATTGTGAAGGAATTTGAAGAGGTTGGATTGGTTGCAGATATTGTAAGGCCTGTGCATGATCGTTTCGCTCGTACTACTGAAAATATTGCTGCTGTAAGTGAAAGATTGATTGGAACTTGCTTTTTTGAAAACGACGATGGAACGACTGTCACCGTCAATTCGGAGCGTTATGGTCATATGATAACCTACTTTTTTTGCCTGCTATTGAAGAATACGACTTGGAGAATATGTGGTTTCAACAAGACGTTGCCATATGCCACACAACTCGAGCGTATATGGCTTTATTGCAAGAGACATTTCCTGGCCGCGTAATTCCTCGTCGTAGCGATATCAACTGGCCACCAAGATCATGCGATTTGACACCGCTGGACTTTTTTGTAGGGCTACACGAAAGACAGTGTTTATGCAGATAAACATTTAACTCTTGAGCACTTGCAAACCAACATTAGTGAAGTTATGGTTGAGATACCACCCAATATGTGTCAAAAAGTGGTCGAAAATTACCTCAAAAGAATTGATGCTTGCAACAATTCGCGTGGTGGGCATTTAAATGATGTAGTGTTTCACACATAATGTCAACGTTCAAACATTATAATAAAAAAGAAATATCATTAAAAAAAAATATTTTATATGTGTTTTATTTACGTCAAAATGGATAAACCCTTATAATAATAATAAATAACAATAATACATTATATATCATGAATTAAAAGTTTTTTTTTAAATTTTGAAAAGCATTAAATTTTAAAGCGCGAAATTCGAAAATAGCAACTCGCATTTATCTGAAAACTCAAAAAGTGAGGATACGCCCTTTTGCCTTAAGCGGGCAGTGTTGGTAGGTATGTACATATACCTTCCGTCGGTTTGTTTTATGTAAAAAAAAAAAAAATTGTGATTTGGACTTCGATTTGCAATTTTCGTTTAAAATTAATTTTGTCGTGTTGATTGTATGAACCTGTGTGATAAAGTGTTGTGCGTGGTATTGTATTAACTTAGAAGTTTAATTAATACAAATTAAATTAGAAATTTAAATAAATAAGGTGTATGGATGTATTTAAAATGTAGCCCGGTATATTTAAAATCGGCTGTTTTCTTTCTTATACAGGGTGGCGCACGAATCGTGCTACAAAAATAGAACGTAATAACCTTTTTTCAGTGTGAGTAATCGGCTTATTGTTTTTTATTTTATAGGCTACTATTTAGATTTATCAAAAATGAATGGTTGGGATACTGAAAAAAGCATTTGGATAATGCAGCGATACCATTCTTTGAAGTCCGCCATTTCCGTCCAAAGGGAATTTAGGCTGGAGTTTGGCGGTACTCCCCCGAGTAGATGGACCATTATGAGGCTGGTGAACATGTTTGCCAAATCTGGAAGTATCGAACGAATATCGTATCACCGAGATCCCAATGTTCGGGTTCAGGATACAATCGTGGCTGTTGTAATACAGCAAATCCAAGTGTTTCGACTCGAAACTTATAGGGCCAAATTGGAGTTAGCAGACGGTCATTACAACAGATACTTCATGATGACTTAAACTTATTTCCGTACAAAGTCCAAATTACAAGCAAGTTAAACCATCAGGATTTGCATGTTCGCCTGGAACTTTGCCGAAAAATGACTGCAATGGCCGAAGAAGACAACACATTGATAAATTGTTTGTTCATGTCTGATGAGGCCCATTTTGACTTCAACGGCATTGCTAACAAGCAAAATTGCAGGATATGGAGTGAATCTAATCCAGAATTTTTAAAACTTTGTGATAAAGAATACATGAAAAAAAAACAATATTAACTATCGTTGCTAATCGTGTAGTAAATCTAGGCGCGATTCTCTTCGTTTCTCGCCTCCACTATCAGTTAAGAATAAACTCGTACATACAACACCCGAGTTAGTTTCTTCCGATTTACATACTGCAAAACAAGAACAACATCAGCCCCATATTACATCTTCGCTACCGCCAACACCTCCACAACCATCATCGTCGCCAGATACACCTGCACTTGAACCTCCATCGGTACCTGCTGCTGCCAAGCCTAGTGAAAACAACAACACCTCAACGCATGTCACTCTTGATGTTGTACATAAAGAGATTTTGTCTCTGTATAATGAAATTACTTCGCTGAAGGAGATGAATTGTAATTTCTTGTCTCTCAGTAGCTCTCTCGAAAATGAAAAAAACAAATTGCAAAAAAAGGTTGACTACTCCAGCACCAAGTAAATTCAATGCGCCAAAAAAACTAAATAAATGCATTGATATTGTTGGTTTACCTAAAGTAAATAAAGACAGTGCATTGACCTCGGCATTACAACTGTTTAGAAATATCGATGAAAGCAAAACAGCTGAAGACATAAACTTTTGTTATGTTAGAACAATAACTAGCAAAACCGAAACCAACGACCGCAACAACAACAACACAAATGCCGCTTCAACAACGACAAAACCAAGGCAAATCATTTGTATTACATTCAAAAATATGGAGAGTAAGCAGAAAATTATTTCCGTTAAGAAAAAGATTCAAACTTATTCCAAAACTTTTTTAAATTTATGAATCACTTACTCCGTATACCAGACTACTATTTAATAAAACTAAAAGAATTATAATTGAAAAAGAATATCAATATCTCTGGATTAAAAATGGAACTATTTTAATTAAAAAGCAAGAAGGGGAAGCCACTCATCGCATTTTGTCTTTTGATGATCTCCATAAAATTATTTAGGCCGTATCGTTTAAACCTGATTTAAATGTTGATGCGCTGGATACTCCTTTTTGTTATTTTGAAAATGAGTTATGTAAAAGTGTTTTCCATTATAATGTTTATAAAGATTTTTATTTTATTATTGTTCAACCAAATTTTAGAAGCATTAGAACAAATTTTGGTTTGCTATTGATTCACTTAGAGTCATTTGTTAATAAGCCTAAATAAATTTTTTTAACCGAAATCTGGATATATGAGTATGAAAAAGATCTTTTTAAAATTCCTGGTTACTTTTTATATACTAAGTGTAACAATACTTATGCGGCAGGTGGAAGTGCTGTATTTATAGATGAAAGTTTAAATGTTGATTGTTGTAGTACGGAACTTGTGGGCTCTGATATGCTTGAGATATCTTTAGTGTTTAATTCTTAAAAAATGGTTTTTATGTGTTTCTACAGACTACAGAAATTTAATGAAGAGGTTTTTATTGAGGTATTCAATTCATTGCTTAATACAAACAATGCAAAACACTTGTTTATTGTAGGTGACATTAATATAGATTTACTTTCTAATACGCCTGCAGTAGATAATTATATTTCATTAATTTCATCACATGGTCTAGAATCTTGCATCAATGTAGCAACTAGGATAACTTCCACATCTAAAACATGTATCGATTATATTTTGGCTAGAATAGATTTAAAAACTAATTTAAACCTCACTAGTTCAGTTGCTGACCTTAAGATCTCTGATCATCTTATGACATGTTTATGTCTCAATTTCAACGACAACTATCAAATTCAAATTAGGAATCAGATTATGAATAGGTCGTATGTAAAAACAAATTTTGCACAGCTAAATTCTGTTCTTCTTTTCGAAAACTGGTCATGTTTGTTTAGTATTCGTGATTCTTGCGTCGCTTTTGATAATTTTGTGTCTCTATTAAAATATCATTTTGAGCAGAATTCAGAAGTTCTTGTGACAAAAAAGTTAAATTTAAAAAAATCAAGCCGTGGATATCAATTTTCTTATTAAATAAAATAAATGACAAAAATAAACTAAGAATTAAGCTTAAGAAGCATCCGAATAACATTATCTACCGCGAAAAATATCATAATTTATGTGAAGAAATAAGACTTGATATATCAATTTGTAAAGAAAATTTTTATACGGATAAGTTTCATAAAGCGAAAGGTGATCTAAGAAATGAATGGGGCATAGTTAATGATTTATTTGGCAGACATAAATATTCTGATATTCCTCCTTTTTTGACTCACCAATCTCAAAACATTTTTGATCATGCTGACATGGCTAAAACCTTTAATGATTACTTTTTTAAAATAGCTAAAGATACAATTGTTAATGCAGGCATTATTAACTCCACCTTTAATTGTTCTGAAGCTTGTTTCAAAGATAATGTTCAGCCTTGCAGTTTCTTTTTCGAACCTATTTCCTCTATTGAAATTTTTAGAGTTATTCAAAATTTGGAAAGTTCCTATTCATCTACATCTAACGGTTTTTCAAATACTTTAATTAAAAGAATATGTCTTAATATAGTTGATACCTTACCCACTTATTTAACAAGAGTATTTATCAAGGTATTTTCCCAGATATTTTAAAACTAGCTGAAATTACTCCAATTTTTAAAAAAAGGGACAAAAAATGTGTCTCTAATTATAGACCTATTTCTATTCTACCTGTTTTTTCGAAAATTTTTGAAAAAGTTGTTAAATCTAGAGTTGTGAACTATTTAGATAGTATTTCTTTTTTCAACGATAGACAGTTCGACTTCAGAGCTGGAAACTCCACAGAAGATGCACTCTTAGCTCACTGTAGCTTAGCTTATGATAGTTTGAACCATAAGAAATTTACAGCAGCATTATATATCGACATAAAAAAAGCATTTGATACAGTGGACCATGACATATTAATTAGAAAATTAGTAAAAGCCGGTTTCAGAGACTTTATGTTAAATTGGTTTTGTTCTTACCTTAAAGACAGAAAACAAATGGTCAAAATAGGTGATAAGTTCAGTGAAGTAAAAAATATTAATATAGGTGTTCCACAAGGTTCCGTCTTAGGTCCACTTTTATTTCTTATATATATTAACAATATATTCAGTCTGAATTTAAAAGGTAAATTAGTGGGATTTGCTGATGATTTAGCTTGTGTTTATTCTAGCCCCAGTTTACTTGATATGGTTTCTGATATTAATCACGACTTAGAGTTATTTAGACATTGGTTTGGCATTCATAAACTCGTCATTAGTGAGAAAACTAGAATTATGTTTTTCAAACCTCTGATAGTAGATCTTAATCTTCCTCTTCTTATTCAGCATAGTTATGACTGCAAAAAAATCCCACTTAGTAGTAACTCATGTTGTACTTCCATAGAAGTTCAAGATAATGTTTTAGTTAATAATTGTACACCAAAATGTTTCTATATTGAAACAGTTTCTGAATATAAATATCTTGGAATACATATTGACAACAAAATGGACTGGAAAGTTCACACTAAAGCATTAAAGAAATATTTAGCTTCAACCAAATATATTATGTTTCATTTAAAAAAACGTTGTTGTAGAAAACTTATGGAAAATTTTTATTATGGTTTAGTTCAATCGAAATTACAATACGGTATAATTTGTTGGGGTGGTTGCTGCAAAAACCTATTACAGCCTCTTCTAGTAACTCAAAAGAATATTTTAAGGACCATATGGAAAAAAAGGAATAATGAACTTTCCATTGTTTGTCAGCTCTCGTATTTTGCCTCTGAAACATCTTTATTTCTATAAAGTTTTAAAAATATATTTTTTGAGATGTGGCTATCTTTTTAGTCACAAATACCAACTTACTCATTGCGCAGTTATAGTAGTAACTTTGCCTTCATTCCAGTTCACAATACTAATCATTTTTTAAGCTTTTTTACTGCAACAGCACCCAGACTTTTTAACGCTTTACCCTCTGACGTACGTAGCATTCGCTCTACTCATTTATTCATCAAAAACATTAAAAAATGGCTCTTTAGCTTTGATCTCAATGAAATCTATAATAGTATCAGGATTCTTATCTAACTTCGAACACAAACTGTCAATGGGGACCGTTATTTGAAGATGTTGAGGGAGGTTTTTTACCCAGAACTTCGCCGAAGACGCATCCCTTTCAGCAACATTTGGTTTTAACAAGATAGAGCAAGTACGCACGTAGCCACACAAGTTATGGCGGAGCTCCAACGAAAATTCCCAGGCAAATTGCCATCCAGAAACTCCACTTTCCGCTGGCCACCAAGGTCCTGACCTAACTGCACTAGACTTTTTGTTATAGGGTTATGTCAAGCAGGAAATGTACAAAACGAAATCAGGAATTTGAATGAATTGAAGCAGTCCATTAAGACAATAATTTAGGCGATCCCAATTTCAACAGCTCAGGCCGCAATGAACAATTTTCTGATCAGGTGGCGCATATGTGTGGATAAGCGTGGAGGTCATTTGCGGTCTATCATCTTTAAAAATCATTA
This sequence comes from Philhelius pedissequus, assembly GCA_910595825.1. Taxonomy (NCBI): domain Eukaryota; kingdom Metazoa; phylum Arthropoda; class Insecta; order Diptera; family Syrphidae; genus Philhelius; species Philhelius pedissequus. The sequence continues at coordinate 230,839,108 of OU343160.1, read as the reverse complement.
ATTATTTAAAATAAAATTTAATTTTTAATCATAAAAAAAATTAATGAAATACATCGATTAAAATAAAAGTTATTTAAATTTCTTTTTGTAGCACGATTTGTGCGCCACCCTGTACATACTTATAGCCTTTTGAAATTTATCTTTACTTATACCCATTTAGAATTTTTATAGGTATCATAAAATAATTAATTAATTTTACTTAATGTACCTACATATGCACCTATGAAATACGAGTAGGTAGTTCACACAAAAATATTAAATTTGTGTCAAGTGTGTAAATTTATGGTGTGAAAAGTGTCCAAACAAATTTGAGTTTGCAAAAAAAAATCTTTGACAACAACTTGTCGTCTGCCGTCGTCGACGCGCCACACAGCTTAGCCTTTTGAAGTCCATCTTCTACTTGATAGGTACCTACCTACATACCGAACAAAAACAAGAGGTTACTTTTTCGTGTGGCCTTGAACTTGAACTAAAGAAGAATAGGGATGTTTTAAGGTTTATGCGAGTATATGGATACATATAAGAAAATACGATTGTGTTTTGTACCTATATGAATATAAGTAGGTACAATACATTTAGTTTTACCTTAAATCAATGATATGGTACTATAAGGCAAGTTATGCATTCGTCGAAAAAAAAAGTTTTTATATAACAATCAAACATGACATTACAATGATAGCGAATACTGTCAGTCTGTATGTATGTATGTATAGACACCTACAGCCCGAAAGGCTGGGCCGAATTGCCTCAAACTTGGTATATAGATTTTTTAAGGTACTGTACAGATGGGACATTGAAATTTTTTTATCTCAAAAAATAACGGTACCTGCCATACAACCGTTACGTTAAAGCCTATTTTTCTCCGAAACGGCTCTAATGATTTTGATTTAAATAATCAGTGCAGCTTTTTTAGGTACTACCGATCATATATTAAGTTTAAAAAAAAAAATTTAAAAGTCTAAAAACGGTATTTTTTAGAACCGTTTTTTTTTGCTTTTGACTATCTCTTAAATAATTTAACCGATTCTATCACAGATATGTAGATTTTGGTTGCCCAATTTTTACTGCGTACCAATATTTTTAATTAATATTTTTTGTATTTTTAAATTAAATTAAAAAAAAAAATTAATTATACATATTTTGAAAACTGCTCAATAATTTTTTTTTCAAAAATTATAGTTATATGTATTTGCTGAATACCTATGAATTGGAGTTTTTGAATTTTTTTGAAAAATGTTTTTAAAAAAAAACTTTTTTTCTCAAAAACCGCTCCACAGATTTTTAAATTTTTTTTTCATAAATTCAAATTTATCCCAGAAATAAAAGGGCGTACTTTTTTTTAAGCTCAAATTATTTTAACTATTTATTTCAGAATTTTTAATTATTTTTTGTTTGATTAAGCCGATTTAATTATTAATTTTGTATAATATAAAAAATTAAGTAAGAAACGACTTGAAAAATATATTTAGATTTTTAATAAAAATCTTTTGCATACGATGTGATCGAACATAAGAGCAAATTCGTTCAATCCAGTCGTGTATTTTATTTTTCAAAAATGCAAGAAATATGTTGTTCAAAAATGTTTCTATTTTCGAAAATTGAAAAAAAAAATTGTTCTATGATTTTTTTGTATGCATCTACATTTTTGCTTGTGATAATAATTTTAAAAAAATGTTATCATCTGTTTATTGGTTTAGTTTAAAAATTAACTAACGTCTTATGTTTAATTTTTGTCTGACCGAAATGTAGAACATACAAATTGAAATACTTTATGACTTTTAGTCCAAAATGCGTTTCGCCCGGACACGATAGTTGAACTCATCAGTTAGATGCTATCGTGTCGCTCTAAGACGCACTATTTTTTTGGTCGATGACTAGCAACTCTTAATAAAATTTTCAGCACATACATGCTGAAAATTATATTTTTCTAGGGGAATTCGGTCAAATTCATGCACCCAGAAATATATGTATGTTACGCCCGTGGTCTGGCTAGTGGTAAATAAATAGAAGAAGAAAACGCAAATAATACCTACATATTATTTTTGTTTTTGGTTTAGTGGACTGTGTGGGTTTAAGTCAAATTGAAATACTTTATGACTTTTAGTCCAAAATGCGTTTCGCCCGGACACGATAGTTGGGCTCATCAGTTAGATGCTATCGTTTCGCTCTAAGACGCACTATTTTTTTTTTTTTTTTTTTTTTTTTTTTGGTCGATGACTACCAACTCTTAATAAAATTTTCAGCACATACATGCTGAAAATTATATTTTTCTAGGGGAATTCGGTCAAATTCATGCACCCAGAAATATATGTATGTTACGCCCGTGGTCTGGCTAGTGGTAAATAAATAGAAGAAGAAAACGCAAATAATACCTACATATTATTTTTGTTTTTGGTTTAGTGGACTGTGTGGGTTTAAGTCAAATTGAAATACCTTATGACTTTTAGTCCAAAATGCGTTTCGCCCGGACACGATAGTTGGGCTCATCAGTTAGATGCTATCGTGTCGCTCTAAGACGCACTATTTTTTTGGTCGATGACTACCAACTCTTAATAAAATTTTTTCAGCACATACATGCTGAAAATTATATTTTTCTAGGGGAATTCGGTCAAATTCATGCACCCAGAAATATATGTATGTTACGCCCGTGGTCTGGCTAGTGGTAAATAAATAGAAGAAGAAAACGCAAATAATACCTACATATTATTTTTGCTTTTGGTTTAGTGGACTGTGTGGGTTTAAGTCAAATTGAAATGCTTTATGACTTTTAGTCCAAAATGCGTTTCGCCCGGACACGATAGTTGGGCTCATCAGTTAGATGCTATCGTGTCGCTCTAAGACGCACTATTTTTTTGGTCGATGACTACCAACTCTTAATAAAATTTTTCAGCACATACATGTTTTATATTATTTACCACTAGCCAGACCACGGGCGTAACATACATATATTTCTGGGTGCATGAATTTGACCGAATTCCCCTAGAAAAATATAATTTTCAGCATGTATGTGCTGAAAATTTTATTAAGAGTTGGTAGTCATCGACCAAAAAAATAGTGCGTCTTAGAGCGACACGATAGCATCTAACTGATGAGCCCAACTATCGTGTCCGGGCGAAACGCATTTTGAACTAAAAGTCATAAAGTATTTCAATTTGACTTAAACCCACACAGTCCACTAAACCAAAAACAAAAATAATATGTAGGTATTATTTGCGTTTTCTTCTTCTATTTATATAGAACATACATAAATATAACAATTTACACATAATTATTCTCATCAGAATCCATAGAACTGATTTCATGATAGGTAAGCTTTTTATATTTGTTGCATGACAGCTATCGTTATCTTTGCGCATTAAAAAATTTATTAAAGATAACTAATATTTTAACATTGGTAAGTATCTTGCAAAATATGTTAATGGATGCGGATGAAGCTTTCTTTATTAGGCGTTTTTCTTTTTTAGTTCAGAGCAGAGTCTGAGTTGTCAAAAAATTTGTTTGTGTTTCTTTTTAACTCAGAGCATGCACAGCTAGAAATGTGTGTTTCTTTTTTCGTTCTGAACATGTGTAGATTGCACTCGACGCCCTCGAACATAATTGACTGAACATGTAAGTAAATTGCTGATCGCACCAAATGCCATGTGTGTCAAGAAGGAAAATGTGAAGCAAAAAATGATTAAATAGATATGTTGGCAAAAGATGTTGATCGTTTGATGATTTTCTGTATCTGGGTGTGTACAAAAAAGGGAAGGTTTGTGTTATATTTGCTTTTTATGGTTAAAATGAAAATGTCTTCTGATTTGTGTGGTACAAGTGTGTTTAAAAAAACATATCAGGGTTCAGAGCTCGCTCTGTTTGGAACACGTTCAGTGCTTAATCTATCTCGAACACTGTTCAGTGCGCTGCTCTGGACGAAACAAAAACGCCTATTGAAGAATAGGTAGGTACTAAATGTAAATAAGTTCGTACTACCTTACTGTATTTTTATTTTAAAAAACAAAAATAATATGTAGGTATTATTTGCGTTTTCTTCTTCTATTTATTTACCACTAGCCAGACCACGGGCGTAACATACATATATTTCTGGGTGCATGAATTTGACCGAATTCCCCTAGAAAAATATAATTTTCAGCATGTATGTGCTGAAAATTTTATTAAGAGTTGGTAGTCATCGACCAAAAAAAAATAGTGCGTCTTAGAGCGACACGATAGCATCTAACTGATGAGCCCAACTATCGTGTCCGGGCGAAACGCATTTTGGACTAAAAGTCATACAGTATTTCAATTTGACTTAAACCCATACAGTCCACTAAACCAAAAACAAAAATAATATGTAGGTATTATTTGCGTTTTCTTCTTCTATTTATTTACCACTAGCCAGACCACGGGCGTAACATACATATATTTCTGGGTGCATGAATTTGACCGAATTCCCCTAGAAAAATATAATTTTCAGCATGTATGTGCTGAAAATTTTATTAAGAGTTGGTAGTCATCGACCAAAAAAATAGTGCGTCTTAGAGCGACACGATAGCATCTAACTGATGAGCCCAACTATCGTGTCCGGGCGAAACGCATTTTGGACTAAAAGTCATAAAGTATTTCAATTTGACTTAAACCCACACAGTCCACTAAACCAAAAACAAAAATAATATGTAGGTATTATTTGCGTTTTCTTCTTCTATTTATGTAGAACATACATAAATATAACAATTTACACATAATTATTCTCATCAGAATCCATAGAACTGATTTCATGATAGGTAAGCTTTTTATATTTGTTGCATGACAGCTATCGTTATCTTTGCGCATTAAAAAATTTATTAAAGATAACTAATATTTTAACATTGGTAAGTATCTTGCAAAATATGTTAATGGATGCGGATGACGCTTTCTTTATTAGGCGTTTTTCTTTTTTAGTTCAGAGCAGAGTCTGAGTTGTCAAAAAATTTGTTTGTGTTTCTTTTTAACTCAGAGCATGCACAGCTAGAAATGTGTGTTTCTTTTTTCGTTCTGAACATGTGTAGATTGCACTCGACGCCCTCGAACATAATTGACTGAACATGTAAGTAAATTGCTGATCGCACCAAATGCCATGTGTGTCAAGAAGGAAAATGTGAAGCAAAAAATGATTAAATAGATATGTTGGCAAAAGATGTTGATCGTTTGATGATTTTCTGTATCTGGGTGTGTACAAAAAAGGGAAGGTTTGTGTTATATTTGCTTTTTATGGTTAAAATGAAAATGTCTTCTGATTTGTGTGGTACAAGTGTGTTTAAAAAAACATATCAGGGTTCAGAGCTCGCTCTGTTTGGAACACGTTCAGTGCTTAATCTATCTCGAACACTGTTCAGTGCGCTGCTCTGGACGAAACAAAAACGCCTATTGAAGAATAGGTAGGTACTAAATGTAAATAAGTTCGTACTACCTTACTGTATTTTTATTTTAAAATGTATTTTATAATTTAATAATTATATAAAATTATGAAATTTTAACCGTGTTGGTGGTGGTGTGGCCGTCTTTGTTCGTGAAAGCTTAGATTGTGAATTTTGATATAAAAGCCTTAATTGGTAGTAAAATGCAATATTTATTCCTAAAAATTACTTGTAAATTTAATAAAATATTGCTAGTATCTGTTTATCGACCTAATGCAAATATTGACATCTCACCGCTAATCACTATTTTGGATGAATTAGCTTGTGTTTCACCTTTTGTTATTGTGTGTGGTGATTTATATAGTAATATTCTTGTAGACTCCTCTCTGATTAATAGTATGGATGCACTAAATTTGTCACCGGTAAATACTTCAGTTCCTACCCATTTTACCGAGGACAATAGTACACTCCTTGATCTATTTTTTGTAAGTTATCCATACAAAGCCCCTTACTTTAATCAAATATCGGTTCCTTGTTTTTCGCGTCATTAAATGACATGGTGTGAACCTGTTATTCAGAGAGATTTTATCAATTTCGTAATTTTAAGAATATCAATATAGAGCAGATAAGAGTTGAAATAGTTACAATAGAATGGTATATAATTTATGGTATGACTTATGTTGATGATCAATTAGCTTTCATAGAAGATAACATCAGAAATCTTTTTGAAACCCATGTTCCACTCACAACAAAATATTTTAAAAAGGAAGATTTCACATATTTATGGTTTTCAAACCTTAATGCAACAGCGTGATCATGCATACAAGTGCTGGAAAAGATTCCGATTAGATGTTCTTTATAAGGACTTTCGTGTTTTAAGAAACAAAGTTAATTGTGAAATATGCGAGGCAAAAAGACGACATTATGCCGCTAGGTTTGACCCTTCACAAGCTAAAAAAAATTATGGAAAAATCTAACGGAAATTGGAGTTGGCAAACAAATAAGACAACAAAATAATAATGATAATAATGTGGACTGTAATAAATTGAATAAGCTTTTCGCATCTGTCTCTTCCTCAAATGCTGACGATAATCTGACTTTTGAAAATAGTAATGACTCCTAGAACCTTTTAAGAGAACACTCAGTTGAGAATATTGCTGATAACTTCACCTTTCCATCATATTGCTTCACAGCCATCGACGATACAGATTTATTAGAATGCATGTTATCAGTTAAATCAAACTCTACTGGTTTTGATGAAATAAACCCAACGTTTGTAAAAATTATTTTTCCGTTTATATTAAAATACTTAACGCATTTATTTAATACCATTTTTATGACTGGAATTTTTCCACCTACATGGAAACGGGCTAAAATAATACCGGATCCAAAAAACTAAAACGAATTTAGACCGATTGCCATTTTACCATTTCTCTAAATGGTTTTGAAAGGATGATGAGTAAACAAATACGCAGATTTCTTCGTAATAAAAACCTACTTTGTGCGAATCAATCTGGTTTCCGTCCAAAATATAGCTGCATCTATAGATAAAGACAAAGTAACTTTCCTTGTTTTGTCTGACTTTTCAAATGCGTTTGAAATAGTAAATCACAGTATTCTATGTGCTAAACTTCGAAAACAATTTAATTTCTCTATATCGTCAACAAAACTGGTAGCGTCTTACTTCCTTCGTAGATTCTAGGCAGTTGTTATTAAGAACACTGTTTCAGATCTTTTTCCTCTTAGTTTAGGTGTTCCACAAGGCTCTAAACTTGGGTCATTACTTTTTTCGATGTATATAAATGATCTGCCTAAGTGTTTATTTTAGTCTTCGGTCGATATGTATGCTGATGACGTGCAGGTTTGGAAAAAAATTCCTTTGGGTCTTTTGGAAAATGCTGCACAGCTAATAAATGGAGATCTAGACAGGATCTTATGCTGGTCCCGAATGAATAGCCTGCGTTTAAATCCTTCTAAATCTAAATGTTTGGTTATTTCCAGGAAGGAAGTTGATACCTCATATTTTCCTAAGGTATTTCTTGATAATAGAAGGATCGAATTTGTTGAATCTGCAAAAAACCTAGGTATAACTTTCAACAAAACCTTGACCTGGAATTACAATATCAGATTAACTCTGGGTAGGACCTATGGAGGCCTTCGCATGCTATGTACTACTCAAAAAGTAACACCATTAAAAACAAGATTAGTTCTGGCAAAAACTCTACTTATACCAATTATGTTGTTTGGATGTGAGATTTTTAGCAACTGTGATTATGAGCACAAACGAAAACTTAACGTGGCATACAACAGCATTGCAAGATATAGTTTTGGACTAAAAAGATACCTCTTCTTGCTCCAAATCTATTTATGGTATTAGTCTTGAAGATCTTTTCAAGCTTAAATCATTAAGTCTACTTCATAATGTGCTCGAAATGCATAAACCAACCTAGTTGTACAATAGAATTTGTTTTATCAATTAGAACTCTGGATCTCATACCGATTCGATATAATTTCTTAGTCTCTGAACGACAATTCTTTTTCTATGCAATTCGGCTGTGGAATTCCTTATCCCGCCCAATAAGGTTAATAAGCTGCAAACTATTGTTTAATATGGATTCTGATAGTATATCAGCCTTGCACGCAGGGTGCCAAGGTTCGAGTCCTGCTGGTGCACCATTTTTTGTTGTTTTTTTTGTGTATACATTGAAGTTAAAATGATGAAAATAGAAATAACTAATACCTTTTTAGAGCACATGTTGGGTTTTCATCAACATATAATTAATTTACAACGCATAACAATAATAATTGTGTTCATCAAAAAGAAAAGGTTTACAAATTTTGAAATAGTTATTCAATCATAAGCACTTAGGAAATTACTTACTAGTAAAATGTTAAGCACTTAACAATGGGCTGTTTAAAATTTTGCGCCAATGAGTTAAAAAACGTTCGCTTTTTTCTAACATCGTTTTTTAATGATCAACTATGTAAGTATGTAGATACCTACCAAGTTTAAAGAAAATCACTTCAGCTTCTATCACTGTAATACTGAGTTTGATCAAAATCATAAGTCATTTATCGTTTTAATCTTAAATCTATATAAAAGACTAAGTCTTACTTGTACACCGAATTGAAATAAAATAAATTAATATTCAAATGATTTTTTTATTACCCTACCGAATTGTACCTACCTAAATACATACATACTAAATGCACCTAAATATATCGCAAGTAAAAATGAAGACTTTGGCGCAAAATTTTAAACGATTTAGTAAAATGTTAAAGTCACTTTTAGTAATTTACTAAGCTAAAAAGATAATTGAGCTAATTTTAAACGATTTTAACATTTTACTAAAGTTAAAATCACGGAATGGCTACTTTAACTTTTAGCAATAGAATTAGAATTAGAAAAATGTTTTATTCATTCATATACAATTTAAAACTAGTTAAAATTACATTATATAATATTAGAAAAAATAATCGTTATCATCCTTTAGCTTAAAATTTAGTGTTGGATGATACATTAGCAATTACAATTTTACATGAATAAGAACTGATGTGGGGTGACAATCAGGACGACAAAAATTATTAATTGATTAATTGATCAATAACATCTAAAAAATAGAAAACAATTTTAATATAATAATACAAATTTAGGAAAAAAGAATAACAATTAGAATAATATTCAGTATCAGAATAGTAACAATATTTCAATAATAATTATCTATAGAATTTAAGTGAATTGTGAAAAGCCAGTCTTCTACTTTTTTCAAAAAAGAGTTTAAATTTTGAGTAGTTCTAATAGACATTGGTAATTTATTAAATGACTTGGGTGCTGCGACAGTAAAAAAGTTAGAGAAATGAGTTTTGTGAGCAGTGGGTACAGTGACAAGATGCATATTATTTATACGTAGATTGTAAAGCTGCGAGTTTCTACTTGGAATATTACCACTTTGCTTGAAAAATTCTTTTTATACTTTAAAAACGTAAAGGTGTCTCAAAGGTAGAATTCTCAAGTCCTTGTATAAGGGCCAACTTGCAGTTGAACGATTTTTGTTGCAAATGATTCTAATAAGATGTTTTTGAGCAATCAACTAAGGTCTTAAAGTAAGGGCAGGTCAATAAGTCCGTGACTTTTGGAATAAAACACAGATTTTTTGATAAAAAAATAATTTTATTTTTCAACGTAGTCTCCCTTGAGCTCTATGCACTTTGTCAAACGCTTCTCCAATTTTTGTATCCCTTCCAAAAAAAATGATTTGTCGAGGTCCTCAAAATAGGCCTTTGTTTGCGTGATGACTTCATCATTGGAGTCAAATCTTTTTCCACCAAGCCATTTCTTCAGGTTTGGGAACAAGAAGTAGTCGCTCGGAGCCAAATCTAGAGAATAGGGTGGATGAGGGAGCAATTCATAGCCCAATTCATGGATTTTTGCCATGGCAACTGCACATGTGTTCACCCTTGCATTGTCTTGGTGGAAAAGAACATTTTTCTTGGCCAAATGAGGTCGGTTTTTTTTTCAAATCGTCATTGAATCGGTCCAATATGTTGGCATAATATTCCCCATTGATTGTTCTTCCCTTTTGAAGGTAGTCAATGTGGATTATCCCGCGTGCATCCCAAAAAACAGTCGCCATAACTTTATTGGCTGACAAACCCAACTTGGCCTTCTTTGGCGCCGATTCACCCGTAGAAACCCACTGTTTTGACTGTTGTTTGGTCTCTGGTGTGTTGTGATGGATCCATGTTTCGTCCACAGTTAGAAAACGGCGCAAAAACTCCTCCATATTGCGATTAAACAACGCCAAACCTTCCTGTGAAGTTGTTACACGATTGCGTTTGTGGTCGACTGTGAGCAAACGCGGCACCCATCTTGCGGAAAGCTTTCTCATGCCCAAGCGATCATTCAAAATTGAAACCACTACTAGCATAAGAACCACCCCAGCTTGATAAACCATATTGTATTTTTGAGTGAGCAAGTACATAATAAATTGAAGTTAAAATTCGTATAGAACAGAAAGGTTACAAGATACATTTTCCGAGTAACAAGCATCAAATAATTTTTAATATTACAAATATGTTCTTTCCAGTTAAGATTAGAATCAATTGTGACTCCTAGGTATTTAAAATTGTATACTGAGTCAATTTTGAAACAAGAATCAGGACAAGAAATAATTGGTTTATAATTAGGTTTACCACAATAATGTATTGGAAGGTTACATTGTCTACAATTTGACCCATGAAATATAAAGTTGTGGTTACAAAGCTGATGACTAGATGTTTTAAAAGACATTATTTTAGTTTTTTTCGCTAAGTACTAACTTATGGACAGAAAACCATGTTTTTAGAATCTCGAGATCTTCTTCAATTTGAATGACACAATTAAGTTCAAGATTTGACTGGTAGTTAAATGATATATCATCCGCAAAAGCCGTGGAAATACCATTCAACTGCTGCTTAAATAGAGTGTTAATATAAATAAGGAAAAACAAGGGACCAAGTACGGATCCCTGAGGAACTCCAGACTTTAGAAATCGAGCCTCACTCACTTCCCCATTAACTATTACTTTTTGAACTCTATCCTTTAAATAAGACTTCAACCATTTAAAAATAACTCCTCTAAATCCCGCATTATATAACTTACTTAGTAGTAAATCTTGATCAACCATATCAAATGCTTTAGTCATATCAATAAAGAGGGCCATGGTAGGTTTATTCTGATTCAAGCTGCTATAGAGTTGACTGCAAAGTCGTAGAATTGCATCTTCGGTTGACTTCCCAGACCGGAATCCAAATTGATTTGCGCTAAAAAAAACTGTTTCTATCTAAAAAAGAAGTGATTCTTATTTTCATTAGTTTTTCAAAATTTTTTGAAAAGTTGGGAAGGAGAGAAATAGGTCTGTAGTTGGATATATTTGTTTTATCTTCTTTTTTATAAAGAGGGATCACTTCGGATTTAAATTGTTGAGGAAAACAACCTTGTTCAACACTTGAGTTAAATAAATAAGCTAAGACATCAGAATCATGGAAAGCTATTTTTTTAGGTATGTTACTAGATATTCCATCTGAGGTACAAGAGTTTTTATTTTCCAAGGATAAAATAATTTTATAAGTCTCAAAGGAGGTAATAGCATTGAAAACAAAGGTATTAGGTTTTAAATATTCACGTTCTAGACTGCGTTGATTAGAACAATTGCAATCAGCGTAAGATTCAGTGGATGGCTTCAATTTTTCTGAAATTTCAGTAAAATATTCCTTGAATTTGTTCGAAATACATTTAAAATCTGTTACTTGTACACCATTCACTGATAATGTTCCTATTGAATTAGACTTCTTCTTCTTTCCTAAAATACTGTCAATAATTTTCCATTCTTCTTTCACATTGCCTTTCGATCTTTCAAATAAATTAGCATAATAGTTTTCTCGCGTTAATTCTACATTAATTTTAGCAGCTTTACATAGTGAAAGGTAGTATTTTTGAAGATTTTTATTATTTGGATATATTTTTAGCTTAGTACTAACTTTGTTTTTATTTTGCATCTGTTTAAGTAGATAATGATTCATCCAAGGCTTCAGAAACTTCCTTTTACTCTTTATAATCGACACAGAAAAGCATTCATTAATTATGCCTTTGCAAAATTGAGTTGAAAACAATAAACGAAGTAGACGGATCTTTTTCAGAATAAACTTGATCCCAAAATTCATGTTTCAATATGTCTTGTAGTAACGTGTAATCTATTCTATGATGCTGTTTATCTCTCAATGTATTGGAATTTAAAATATTTTCAATGTTATTTATTTCTAGAACGATCATTTTGTGATCAGTAATATTGCAATCTAGAACACTTCCACAAAAATTAAACTTATTATTTCTGCCAAAACGCCAGAATATGTGGTCAATGCAAGTACTAAAAGATGGTGTAACGCGAGTTATCTCATTAATATAACATTTGAGACCATTTGAAGCCATAAGGAATAAGTAATATTCTACATCTTTATCAGATGTGTTTAAAATATCAAAATTGATATCACCAAATTAAGTTACAATTTTTTAATTTTCAAAGAATTTGACTGATTTCATCCATGTACACACTTTTACTATACACATGCAATCTATATATACACAATATAGTGTAGTTTTCATTTTTATAGCAAAACGACAACTTTACTACATCAGCACTACAAATTTCTATTTTTGAACATTTATAAGCTAAATCCTCATCAATATATATTGCAACACCACCCGACGAATAAGTTTTGTTGCAGCAACTAAAAAGCGCGTAACCCGGTATATTATAAAGACACATTTCATTCTCAAAAACCCAAATCTCTGTTAAAACAATTACAACTGACAATTTTTTAAGCGACTCAATGTGTGCTAAAAAAATTGAAAAGTTTTTTCTCATACTACGGATATTTTGCTGAATACAAAAACAATTATCGGGAATACTACGAAAAGCTGGAGTTTCACAAATGTTTGGGACGGAAGAAGGAATAGGATTAACAATATTAATAATTTATCAAAATCCAAACTAGAATTAATTCTTACTAAATTGTCACCCTCATTCTTCCTCATAAAAATATTCCCATTTCTAGTCCAAACGTACTTGACTCCCTTCGTAGTTTTCAATGATAACTCAGCATTAAGAAGTTGACGTCTCTGATGTGTCAAACAATCGTTGATATATACATTCTCCAGTTTACCTCGTACACCAAAAAAAATTGTTGTTAGCTGTTCTTTCTTTTCTCGTTTTCTTTTCATAATCTTCTCTTTCAAATGGTGCGAGACAAATTTAACATGCAGAATTTTGGTTGTGGCCAATGAATTAGCATTAGAAGCAGATTTTCCTTTTTTTATTTTTTTAACAAAGCATTTATCGATGTCATTCTCATTTATGTTTACATGCAATGCTTCACGGAAGATGTTCAGTGCGAGATCGATGTGGTTGGTTTCATTGTTGATTGAAACATTATACACTTCTATGCTATTAGAGAGAAGTTCTTGTTCTAGGTGGTCTACTTTTAGTTCGAGAAAATGAATTTTCTGTTCGTTTTCAATATTTTTTGCAACCATTTCATCGATCTGAATTTTATGGTAATTCTTGAGTTGAACAATTTCAGCGTAAATCATCTCCAAAGTAACGGCAAGGGGCATTTCTTCATTCAGTAGAGTGTTTACGGACAAATCATTAGTATTTGAAGTGCTGGTTAACTATTGGCGGTGGAAGGGGCGGATGATGTACTAGCGGTGGTGACGGTGGTAGTTGCAGTAGACGCAACAATGTTGGAAGGTCTGGACTTGGAGTTGGTGATGGCGCTGGTGGTACAGGTGGTGGTGGCAGCGGTGGTTGTGGTGGTGATGGCGGTGGTAGTGGCTGTGGCGGAGGCAGCCGTGGTATTGGTGGTGATGACAGCGGTCAAGTTGTCACCTAGGTTAGATGGCGTAATTGATGATGGAGAAGAAGATGCGTTAGGAGGAGGTGTGCAATTTGATAATGTATGTGCAACTGAAGAGAGTTTATTTGGAGTAATACCAGAGATGGATCCACTCCTCTCTTTCGTACATCTAGGGCATCTCCAGCCGGCCGCGGCTTTGGAATTATTCATATAATCCAGCTCGTTTGCAGTGATTTTAGCACATTTTCTATGCGAATTTTGATTGCAGTCATTACACCTGACTTTGAGATCACTTCTTTCAATCTTTTTCTTACAATATAAACACGACATTTTCGGTATTTTTTATTTAAATCGAATATAGAAAATATGGAGATATAAGAAAGGAATACTTTGACTATTTAAAAAGAAATACGCTCCAGATATGTGTGCACCCCACAACGTCACAAAGAGAACTGATAAATCCATTACAGAATCTGATAGTATATCAGTCTTGCGCGCTGGGTTCCCAGGTTCGAGACCTGCTAGTGAACAATTTTTTTTTGTTTGTAAATAACGAAGTTAAACTGGCGAAAATAGAAATAAGTCATACCTTTTAAGAGCACATGTTTGGTTTTCATCAACATATAACTAATTTACAACGCATAATTTTTACATTAATTGTGTTCATCAAAATTCAAAACCTACAAATGCTCAGCTTTCTGCTAATTTAACAATTTACTAATTTAGAAAAGGTTTACAAATCTTGAAATAGTTATTCAATCAATAAGCACTTAGGAAATTGCTAACTAGTAAAATGTTAAGCCCTTAAGAATGGGTGGTTTAAAATTTTGCGAAATATTTTTATTTTCTTTCTTTTTATATTCCAATAAATTCTTATATACCTACCTACCTAGATACATTAAATATTAATGTATGTATTTATTAGTTAAAAAAAACACAAATAATTTGTTGTAAGTAGGTAGGTAGGTAGGTACCTACAGCTTGAACATAACAGCAAAGCACATGGATAATAGCTGTGACCAACATTCTACCTGTTAAATAAAAAAAATAGTTAGATATGTAGGTACATAAGTACATTTGTCTTTAACTTATCTAAATAAATGTTAATTTACTTAGGATTCGATTTTTAAGCGTTTGAGCTTCTTGAGGTGAAATATTGACATACCTACGAATATATCACCAAATCAAAATCACACAATCCAATTGTATCCTACCTACAATGAAATTACTAAAATCCAAACCATTGGATTTTATATGTACATACAAACGAAAATCCAGTTGTAGGTACGTAATTCACGAATGCAAAATCTATGAGATGGAAGTAGCAAAATTAATAAAATTGCTACAAATACAAATAAAACGAGAAACAAAACCATTCAAATGTTATCGTATACATGAACGTTCAACTTTGCTTTACTTTTTGCCTCATCCTCATATAAGATAAACAAATAAAACATGTGATCTCAAAAAAGAAACGAAATTTGGTTTTCGCTCTTAAACTCTTTAATGTTGTCGGACACAAAATTAAATTACCTCAACTCTTCTTTTTCCCCCTTTCTTCCTCTGCCCTCGTCAACAAACTAATTTCTGCAAAAGGACAAAAAGCGATACTAGCGACCCCTTAGGCATCTTACAAGAAATACATTTCTCTGTTCCATGATAGTACTATAGATTATATATACAATGCTTAACTGTGATTCTGCCTGATTATTGGTTATTTCAGTGTGATCTTATGAATTAGAAGTCGCCAGAAAGAGTTGTTTCATTTTCATTACTGATTTCGATTAAGTGAGATTTTGCCTACTTATTAATGATTTCAGTCATAATATAAAATGGAAATCGTAACAAAAAGTTTTTTTTCAATTTCATTACTAATTTCTAGGTAAGAAAGGGAGATTCACTTAAGAGTGCTTCACTGTACCCTTTTATTATAAATTTAAATTTAAAATATATGTTTGTTAACGAGCAACCCTGGTAGGTCTTATTCTAATTATAATATGAGCAGGAAAAATCCCTTCTACTCATGGTAGTGTAGTGTTAGTGTAGATTCTACCTTGTAGCTCTACGAGTGTGGCAGATAGATTGAGATTGAGGTCTATTCTATATCTGACCATCGATGAGGGCGCTCTTCGAGTTGACATAGTCATTGTATATACATCTCTAGAGATGTATATACAATGCACAAGTATCAAATAATATACATTTGGTTATTGAATGGGTTAAGGTATGTCCCCTTTCACACAGGGAAACCAGTTGCTGCAGAATTTTTTGACGTTTTCCTTTAATTGCCTTGTACCTTTCACACGAAGAAACTGTCACCAAGAAACTGAGGAGGAAACTGGGAAGATTTTGTCGGGCTAATTGGAATGCAAAGCAAAACGTCAAAAAACTCTCTTCAAATTGTTGACCGGGGCGATTTTTTCTCATTCCCCTTACTTCTTGCCCTTTCCGCCAACAAACTCCTAGTTGCCGGCAACTCAGTTTCCTTGTGTGAAAGGGGACTATGATTTGAAAAAGATTTGAAAAGAATATTTTATTGCGGTTGCCGTTTGTTTTTCGTTGTTTTTTGTACTCCAGATTAATGTACATCTGTTAAATTCTTTTCGCGGGCTGCTACTCTAGGTACCTGCTTTAAATATATTTACAAGGCAATAGACATTTGGGGTCCTTTGTTACTTTAACAAACAATTTAGAATGTGTGTTGTTGTTTTTTTTTTAAGAAACAACAACCCTTTCTTGGTGTTTATAGGTTTAGCTATTGTTTGTCATTATTTGTATTGTTTTCTCTTAAGACTCAATTGCTCATATTTGCAGTTTTTGAATTTTGTTTGTATTCTGATCTTTTGTAGATCACTTGTGCGTGCTACCATTGTATTTATATTCCTGTAGTACTCTCATGCATAGGTACGATTGTGGTGGCATCTAGATCCCCGCAAGATAGGGTAGCTCTTTAATAAAATTGGAGAGTCGGGAGATAAGAGAATATGGATATAATCCACAGAAATGGTACAAATGGCAGAACAGGAATACTGTATGCTAACTCATGACAGTTCGAGCCAGAGAAAAAAGACAGCCAATTTTGTATCGAATCAAATAAAATGCAAAAAATAGAAGGTAGAAGAACGGGAAAATTAATGGAGTGCAAGATTGTATTTGTACATGCATAAATGTAGGTAGGTATAGAAACATATCCATTGCCTTGTGGACGATTTGTTATGATAAAAAAAAGAAACCTACGTACATACATAGTAGGTAGTTATGGAAAAATATATTTAGAATCATTCATGCTTTCCACTCACAAAAAATATTTTCTTGTAGGTAATATGGAATGTTTTATTTTGTAGGATATGTAGGTACCATGTATGTATATTCCATAAAATTGAAGTGAGAAGGTAATTAGTATATGTGGGTACATTCATCCATATGTAGGTATGCAAAATAAACAACTTAATTTTTTTTATAATAAGCGGTTCTTTAATATTTAAAGTGTTTAAATAAAATTTGGATGTACATATGTAGGTAGGTATAGGTATGTACATATTTGATTTAATTTTGTGAGCAACACCAATGTTTTGGCGAGGCGATGGGTAAATGATTTTATTTGGGAAAGATTTGATGAAATTTTAACGAATGTTGAGAGTGCCAAGCAAATTTGTCTTGGAAGCGCAAAACTTTTTTGGGATAGATGATTTTTAATGTAGACTATGCAGGTACCTACTAATTGCACTAAATTAACTAATATAGACGGAATAAAATTAATAAAAATATATTAGCGTAGTAAACATACATACTTATCTCATTCTTGCAAAGTTTTAAAAATTTGTGAGTTTCCATATTTTTTAATTAACAAATCGGCAGAACTAAATTTAAAAACAAATTGATGTGCGAACTATGGGTACATACATATTAGGGGTTATCCATTTCGCGGTTTCAAAAGTATAGAGATGGAATTCGACATATGTCAAACTAAGTTGTTTAACCAATTTTTTTTCAGTTAAAAGTCTGACATTTACGAAAATGGATAGCATAACTATGGCACAACGCATACAAATTGTTAAAACCTACTACGGCGATTTTTCGAACAGCGACGAAGCACATTTCTCACTCGGCTATTATGTTAGTAAACAAAATTGTCGTATTTGGGGTTCTGAGAATCCTCAAGTAATTAAAGAGAGGCCAGTACATCCACAAAAAGTCACTGTTTGGGGCACTCTTTGGCCCGGAGGTGTGATTGGACCTTACTTCTTCGAAACCGACGATGAAACGACTATCACCGTCAATTCGAAGTGTTATGGTCATATGATAACCGACTTGTTTTACCTGCTATTGAAGAATACGACTTTAAGAATATGTGGTTTCAACAAGGCGGTGCCACATGCCACACAGCTCGAGCGAATATGGCTTTATTGCAAGAGATATTTCCTGGCCGCGTAATTTCTCGTCGTGTCAATATCAACTGGACACCAAGATCAAGCGATTTGACACAGCTGGACTTTTTTTTGTGGGCCTACGCGAAAGATCGTGTTTATGTAGATAAACCTTTAACTCTTGAGCACTTGAAAACCAACATTCGTCAAGTTATGGTTGAGATACCGCCCAATATGTGTCAAAAAGTGGTCGAAAATTACCTCAAAAGAATCGATGCTTGCAACAATTCGCGTGGTGGTCATTTAAATGATGTAGTGTTTCACACATACTGTCAACGTTCAGACTTTGTAATAAAAAAGAAATATCATGAAAAAAAAATATTTTATATGTGTTTTATTTACGTTTACTTTTGAAACCGCAAAATGGATAACCCGTTACTTCTTATATTCGTTACATTTTTCTTATAAGTATACATATTGGTAGGTAAGTGGGTACCTATATAAATATAATAAAAGGTATTCCTACACTCAGAGAAAAAATAAAAATAAATAACTATTTTTTGACTATTTTCATATTTCGAATAGAGACAACTATTTTTATTAGTTACAAATAGTTATTGATGACTACTTTGATAGTCAATTGACGTGTGCCAAAAAATTAACTTTTTTCTAGTGAATATTAACTATAAAATAGTTACAAAGCATATAGATGAATTTGACTATATAGATTTGTTATTTTGTGACTTTATAAATAGTTACATGTAACTATTCATATAATTAAATTTTACAACCCACATAGTTAAATTTGACTATCACGATTTGTTATTTTGCGACTTTATATATAGTTACATCTAACTATTCATATAGTTAAATTTTACAACCCACATAGTTAAATTTAACTATATCAATTTGTTATTTTGTGACTTTCTAAATAGTTACATCTAACTATTCATATAGTTAAACTTGACAACCCACATATTTAAATTTGACTATAACGATTTGTTATTTTGTTACTTTATAAATAGTTACATCTAACTATTCACATAGTTAAACTTGACAACCCACAAAGTTAAATTTGACTATACCAATTTGTTATTTTGTGACTTTCTAAATAGTTACATCTAACTATTCATATAGTTTAACTTGACAACCCACATAGTTAAATTTGATTATATCGATTTGTTATTTTGTGACTTTATAAATAGTTACATCTAACTATTCATATAGTTAAACTTGACAACCCACAAAGTTAAATTTGACTATATCAATTTGTTATTTTGTGACTTTATAAAAAGTTACATCTTACTATTCATAAAGTTAAACTTGACATCCCACATAGTTAAATTTGACTATATCGATTTGTTATTTTGTGACTTTATAAATAGTTACATCTAACTATTCATATAGCTAAACTTGACAACCCACAATGTTAAATTTGACTATATCAATTTGTTGGTTTGTGACTTTATAAAAAGTTACATTTAACTATTCATATAGTTAAACTTGGCAACACACATAGTTAAATTTGACTATCTCGATTTGTTAATTTGTGACTTTATAAATAGTTACATCTAACTATGTATATACTAATGCTTGACAATGCACGCAGAAATCTTATATAAATTATCTGCTTTAAAACAAGGAACATGAATTATCTAACACATTGTTTAAGTCCATAGCTATAAGCACTTACCGTAAAAACTTTACTTTCTGCGATATACCATTTATTTTCTAAAAATTTCCATAGATTAACATGGAAAAAATGCAGTAGGTATATTCTTTTTTCAACTAATTTTATTTTGTAATAAAGAATAAAGTTAAATGACAAAAGGTCTTACATATTGTTAAAATTATTATTTTTATTAAGTTATACATTCAAAAATATTTCAATCTTATAATTTTTTATTAGATGAAGTAAGATGTAAGTGAAGTGGTGGGGCGTTAATCATAGATAACTTACGAACTATGGGTTTTTCCTGCTCGGAACCAATAATATATGCTTCAAAGTGGTTTTTCAATTCATAACAAACTAAATATATCTCCTTTTTGGAGTCGATAATAATTAAATTTATTTAAAAAAAAAATAAACTTGGTTCAGATAATGCAACATGAGAATTTTGTTTATACAATGTTCCTTTAAAATTTATTGAATTTGATACATAAACAGGATCACTAAAAGAAACTGGGTAATCGGAACTTGTCAAGTAACTGAGAGATGCATGTTCTTTAATAATTATATTATTAAAATGAGATGAATCTATTCTTTTATTGAAACCTTTTTGTTCAACTTATCTATACGCATTTGTTATTTGAAATTTAATTGCAAGTGACCACGAAATATTCTTTCTAGTATTTGTACTATAAGCATATTGTTTTAAAGACCTAAGCTTGGCTTCGAATCGAAAACAGCTGACAAATTTTGGAGGACTAGCAAATGATGTTTAAGCTTTAATTTTTCACCGAAAATTTGGATATACATTTCATTTAGACCAGCGACGGAACTGCGAATCGAATTTATTTTGTCTTCGTTGAATGATGGATGTAAGATAAGATCGATTAGCTTAACCATTTTCAATGTGAACAACCACACATCACAATTTTTTGGAACTAAATCCCCTACCAAAAGAAAAAAATGGTGATAAAAACACCACATTTCCTGAGCAGACATGATTAAATGGCTGTTTTTTAAATGGTTCAACTGAATAGTTTTTGGACAGTACCCAATTTCAGTTTCACCGTAGTCGAACATTCGGATCCGAGCATTTAATGTTTCCAACGAAAAGAAATGTCCTGTTTCTATGAAGTATAAAATAACTAAACAAAATTATAATGACAAATGCCTTCGAATATGTCATGCATCAAGTCAACAGAAAAATTTGTCACGACATGGAACATAGAAATTTGGTTGAATAGTGAATTTTCCACAATTCCAGTCAGCTTTGGATCTTAGGCTTCTAAATCTTTTTCGTAATTGACTTTGGTGCGAAGATTACCGGCATATTCCTTTAAATCTTTACCTAGTGATTGTTTGTGTCTATTACAAAATCTGGAATAATAATTACCAGAGAATGATTTATCGATGCCTAATACATTGTTAAGTCCCAAGTTATCGCCGAGAATCAACCCCAAAACAAAATATATGGTATAGTATTTACCCTCCACATTTATTTGTAATCCTTCTTTGGACAACACTTCTATTTCTTTAATTAAAATATTAAAACATACGTCATTTCCGTATGCCGTATTATTTTTGGATTCAAATAACATAAGCAAAAATATATCTTCGAGTTGTGAAAGGAATTCCTGGGGTAAAACTGGAAAAGAGTAATATACTGCGGTGAGTTTTCGATCACTTCTATGAGCCCCTAAGGGGTTGTTTGTTTCAAAATCGTCAAAAAATGAAATAAGGTATAACAATGTCATCTTTGTCATAACCTGAACGTTTGTCTCTCCAAAGCTTTCCATTAATAAAATTTTGAAAATCATTTTGGCTTATAAGGAATTTCATATTTTCCATTGTTTTAATGGCCACATTTGGTAGTTCAAAGAATGTTTTAATTTGGAATTTAAATGGCATAAGGACTCCTTTTCTACTTTTGCCATCGAGCACATCATTCGATTTTATAATTTGGAAGTCTACTTCATTATGTATTAGATATTGAATTGGCCACGAGAACAAATCATTTTGTCCTTAATACTTCAGAACTTTATGTTCTGACGAAAATTTAGCAAATGGATTTTTAATAAGGTCATTAAAATTGTTTAACTCGCCTGAAAATTTTTTTGGAAGGTTATCGTTGGAGAGGAACATACTGCTCATACCGTCAGTTATCGGTTCAATTAAAAATTCTTTAACATCTGATGTACGAGTAATTTCAAAAACACATTTACGTGTTAAGTTATTGTTACTGTGTAGCTTGCACAAAAATTTTAGTGATGAAATTTCAATATTTATTATTAATTGCAATTTTTTGATCCAGAAGAAACGTTAAGAAGAGAGTCTTGAAGATAACAGTTGTATTCTGACCTAGTTTCGTAATTGTTTTGGTTTGTAGCAACTTCATTTTCTACTCTCATTGATAACTCATTTGTGTCACAAATATTTAAATGTTTTCGAAAGAAACGTAGATTATTGAAAACGTTAAGGCAGTTCCCTTGAGCGCAAGTAAAACGGCTTCTTGGAGTTAAACTATGAAAATATTTTAGATGATCAACAAGACCCGCTGAATCTTTATGATCCTTACTACACAAAAAGCAAATAAACATATCGCCGCCAAAAAAAACTCGTGATTGTTATAAGGGAATATGGATTAAATGCGTGATCTTAATAAAAAGCAATTATTGGTCACAAATATGTGATAGGTAGTAATCAAAACATTAGAAAAAATATGGATCATAACGGCGTGATCGTAACTAAAAGGTTTTATAGGTAACAAATTTGTGATCGTAACTGAAAGAAATCATGGGTCACAAATGTATGTTATTAAAAGTGCTTTCAAAAAGATGTCGAATTTACATAATGGGTTTTCCAATAAGAGGTGTTATTTTGATATTCAAAAAAAAAGAAATGCGTTGTTGAAGCGTGTATCGTTCCATTTTTATTAATAGCGTAGTTTCTACTTGTCAAATGTCAAAAAATGACAGCTTCATTACAAATATGGGTCAAAGTGGCGTGATCGGAACTTAGGAATTATGGGTCTAAAATATGTAATGGTAAATCAAAGTGCTTTTAAGGAGCTATGAAGCTTACATCCTAAAATATTGATCACAATGGCATGATCGTATGTGTGCCTGTATTTAAAAGTGCTTTTTAAAAGCTATCGCACTTCATATTACAAGTATGGGTCACAATGGCGTACAATTTAGAAAAGTAATCATTATCCACAAATATGTGATCGTTATCAAAGTAGCAGCAATAAGTATGAGTCACAGTGGCGTGATCGCAATTTAAAAGCAAAATAGTAGAAATAATTGTGGTCATAATTGCGTGATGACAATTTAAAGGAATTATTAGCCACAAAAGCGTGGTCGTTATTAAAACAGCAGTAATAATTATCGGTGACAAATGCGAAAGGATGATGGTCATTGAGGTCATATTTGCCCAGCACTTAAATAATTTGTTTGAATTGCATATATTAAAATAATTTAATTTTTTAAAGCTTCAATTATTCTCAAAATAGAAGTTTTTTGAGTTTTATTTTTATTTTCTAATTTGTAAAAAAAATCTTCTATGAAATTCCACACTAAATCGCTTTCTAGGGCGCATTGTAAATTGAATACATAATACAGTTTGAAACATACATCAAGAGCTTTTAAAAAGCTATCGAACTTATATATAATGTTGTCTAAGATTACAAAGAAACTTGTAAGCTCACCAATATTTTTTCCAACTACTATAAGATATAGTTGGCAGCTAAGGCCCCTTTCCAAATATTGTTTGGATCTAAGTTCAGTTATAGGAACAACCTCCGCTGCGGATGTAACCTGAATTAAAAAGCTTTCCTTTGAAGCAGTACAAGTTGGACGCCAAGGCTTTTTTTGCCCTTTGAGTTTTATGAGGGTCACTGGGTGTAGAATGTTGTGCATTAAGGTTATGACAACGACGCGACGTCTCGCGAATCTATGAAAAGAGAAATTTTCTTTAATTATTACAATTAATCAAACAAAAATAATATTGAAACATACCTGATGACGAATTTTCATTTAAGCTCGTATATAAGACTTTCCTTTCGTTGTCCTTAATTTTCGGCAGCAAGCGAGGGAATTTCAATACAAATTCTGGCCAGGTAACAAAAAGTCCCATAGATTTTTCTTCGCCAAAGAAAGAGCGAGGTCTTTATTTATCTATGTGTTAAACAAGTACATATGTATATAAAATATAGTTTAAACTATATAAATTAATATTTCAAATTACTACCAATACAATAAGTGTTAGGTTTATTTCGAAAAACAATTTGAAACAGTATTTTGTGTTAATAATTTTCTTCTATTAGGGGTGCTTTCCAGTCAAGAAACAAAACATTCGAGAATCAGTTGTTGGCTTTGTTTGAGGAAAAAAAAATTAGGATTAAGTCGGACGCGTACTATCAAATAAAATCTCAGTAAGTGATATATGTCAGATTTATTGACGGGTAGAATAAATCATGGATTGTAATACCTAATGCGCGTCCTTAAAATGATTGTTTCCATTTTTAGGTTACAGTTATGAAATTAATATTTAAAGTAAAAAAGGATAAAATAATAACCGCAAAGTCCATGAATATAAAAAATTAGAAGTACAGTTAAAACTGTGTTTTTAGTATTTATTATAGTTATGAACATAAAATTTGTGAACAAATTGTGAAGTTCAATTGCTTAAATATTATATTGCATTTAGGCCTAGTTTTTCAGTGACGGGGTTAAGGTTAAACTTGAGTTAACTCACCAAATTCAAAGCGTTAAATCGAGTTTAACTCCGAAACGAGGACGATCTCACACTGAAAAACTTTGCATTATTCTTTCACAATAAGATATATTGTTACCCATACAGGATGTCCTAGACCTGAGTGGAAGTATTTTAGGGTGTGCTTCTTGGATATGAAAACATTGTTCTACAGAAAACGTCTATCTCCAATTCTGTGGATTTCGTGGATTTAAGAAAACGCTTAATTTGGTGTACCCGGACCCATATTAACAAAAGTTGTCATTGATTTTTATTTTTATTATTGTTACATTCACAAGAAGAAAATAGTAAAAGGGTATGTTTATTACGCATTTTCTCGAGAAAATCGACCTCAAAGTCAAAAAATTAGCATGGGCAGGAAAAAGGAAACAGGCTAGAAACTGGATATCTTAAGACTGAGAAAAGATATCGAACGCAGTTGGGCAGCCATTGCAATAGGCCGCATTTGAATCAAGGAACATTGAAAGAGTTTTGCCATGTCCTTTTTTCGAAGCACACCCCATTTATTTGCAGGGTTTTGTAAAACATAAAGCTAATTTAAAAAAAAAATGATTTTTTATCCAATCATCCCAACCCATTATTTCATAATCTTTGACCAAAAAGTTAGGGCGTATAGCCTGAAACTAGGCAAGAATAAAATTGTATCAGAGGGAGTGTCTTTTTCACCCCATTTACGAAGGAAGGGTATTTCTCCTAAGGAATAGTTTTCGTATTTTTAATTAATTTCAATTAGGTACCTACATCAATCCAATTGGTCTTGAAATCTCAATACAAAATAATTAAGTACCTACAAGAACAAAAATTAATAGATACCTACTTAATCACCTTAGGCCGACGGAAAACGCTGTGAAAATCACATTTGATGTGATTTGACTGAAACAATAGTCATGTTTAATTCGGTATTTTATAGCTAGCTATGTACAAATTTCTCAATAAAACTCTACACAAGAAGGTGTTTTTTTATAATACAATTCTATATACTACTGAAATTACTCAGCCAAGTAGAAGACTTAGCATTATATTTAATTGGATTATTGATTCAAAATAGCTTTTAACGGTTTTTAGCCCACAAGTAAGGCGCTCACTAACCAACTGATGAGTCCAAGTCAGATTGCCGGGATGAAATGCAAATGCAAAACTAAATGCCTTAAAAAGCTATTTCGAAACTTAAATTCTACACAACACTTTTGTAGTAACTGTTATACTCTTGTGTATTATCATACTCTTTATTCAGTATTCAACTGACTAATTTATCGCAATTTTTATTTGTTTTTGTTGTTTCCCGAGGAAAATTTTAACTAGCTAGCTATAAAATGGTGAATAAAACACGGCTAATGACTTATCTCCTAAGCCGATTCCATTCTGAACTAAAAGTCTAGAAATTTTAATTGCTATTTCAATAACAGTTATTTTCAATTTTCATTAACAGACTGGTATTAATATTTGATTATAACTGTTGGTTACTGAATACCTGTTACAAAAATAATGACCCATCCCTATTCCTGACACAAGACTTAACAATTTTTACTCATTTTACTGAACTTATCTATTTTAATGAAATAAAAAATTTAATTCAATATTTAATAAATATTGTTTAAGAAAAAATTCTCTACTTGAAATACCTATACAAATTTCATAAAACATAGACAATTTTGAATGAAACAACAACAGCTTGTGCTACCACCAAGTCAAACTGTTCAGTGTTAATAGCTATCTTCTTACATTTGTGCTTCTGATTTGATTTACCTAAAGCATCAATCAAATTACTGACAATATTTTTTGATTGCTTTCACTGGTTGTTGCAGTGAATAAAAAAACATTTAATAAACATTACAATGTTACGAAAAGTTGTGGAATAGTGAAGAAATTATCAATTAAATATGAGAACTTGAAAGTTTTGTGTGGGCCAAAAAAACGAGTCCATTTTCAAGTAAAAACAAGGATTAAAAAAAAATTTCCCAAAATGTTTTATCGGCGTTCACACCAAAAAAAGCAGGGACTCTGATACTCATGATTTTTGTTTTAAGTTTACAAGTTAAAAGAAAATATGGATAAGAAAGTATAGATATACATATGACATAATATAATCTTTAAACTTACCAAGGTGAATCCTAAATTATGCCTTATAATAGGCCAGTCTTCTAAAATTGTCTTAAGGTTTTTGTCAGTCTTTGCGCACAAATCTTTTTTTCTATATGGAAATAGTTGTTCCCACTTAGTTACGCAAGAATTCCAATCTGCTTGATTATATTTTAAAAAACTTTTTACGGATTTGATTTCGGTTTCAAAAATTAATTTGTTAAGTTGCAAATGCATGTTAATATGTTTTATGGGTAATAAATAATATTACCATTTAATTCGCTACTTGATTCTGCTTTCGAAACAGTGGTGTCTGTGTCATTATTGGACGCTTTTCTATTATTTGCTGGTATTTGGTATAGATTTTTCTTTCGCAGGAGTTTTAACCTATTAGTGTACCGATGGTACAATATTCCATTTAGTGGAATTCGTCTTAGACGTGGGGTATAATATAGTCCCTGTAAAATAAAATCATCAATTTTCAATTTTAAACAATTTAATACGATCCTAAAGCACATCCAATATGATCTTGTCATTTTCTTAAGTAAAATTAGATTTAGTATCACACTTATTCATTTAGTATCGTGTTTAAAATGTTACGCAATTAACCTTAACATAGTTTACCTTATTTTCTGTAGGAAATGCTAATACTATCTTATCTGATATGTATTCTATTTCACTTATTTTCAAAGAACACCCTTTGAGGTAAACAATATCTAATATTAGATTAACTAATCTATTTCTTGAGGAATCATTTAATCAGTTATTTAATTTATAATATTCTTGAATATTTTTCCCAATGTTACATGAAAGAATTTGTGTCTAAGTAATAGTTTATGTTAAATTTACTCGTAACTTACAAAATAAAAGCATACAAGTTAGTAACTCACTACATTTTCTGTAAAAGATGATGTCCTACTGCCTGTACTTGGGTTGATGACAGTTCTTTTTCAGCATTTTCGAAAGACGGATTAAAATTTTCTTCCACTGTTAATGAAGGCGTTTGAAGTCCCTTAAAATAATTACCACATTTGCATAAACATAAAAAATCAGAAAAAAATTTTATAGTACAGCAAATTATGAATGTAGATGTATAACCAAAATATATATATATACATATATAGATAAAGGTATAAGCGAAAAAATCTGATGTATCTACCACACATTTAGTTATATTGCTGGCATAAATAACTGGTTTTTCGGAAAGTAAATCGTCTGGGACTTAATTATTTGAGATCAGGACACAATATCCTTTATTTTGACTAGATGAATTGAAATGGTTATTGTACTCCTTACACAAATTAAAACAAATCGTTATTTTTAAACCGTCATCGTAATTCACGCCAAAGTCTGAAAATAACTCCTACACCTTTACCCGTATGTGTACAGTCAACTCCGCTTAACTTTACTCTGCTTAACTGAAAACATCTGTTATCTGAAACAAGAAATTTATGACAGACCCTTTTAAGAATTTATTTTATTTGGACAAAACTCCGCTTGGGTATTTTAAACAAGTTTTAATTATCTAAACTTAAATTCTACACAACACTTTTGTAGTAACTGTTATACTCTTGTGTATTATCATACTCTTTATTCAGTATTCAACTGACTAATTTATCGCAATTTTTATTTGTTTTTGTTGTTTCCCGAGGAAAATTTTAACTAGCTAGCTATAAAATGGTGAATAAAACACGGCTAATGACTTATCTCCTAAGCCGATTCCATTCTGAACTAAAAGTCTAGAAATTTTAATTGCTATTTCAATAACAGTTATTTTCAATTTTCATTAACAGACTGGTATTAATATTTGATTATAACTGTTGGTTACTGAATACCTGTTACAAAAATAATGACCCATCCCTATTCCTGACACAAGACTTAACAATTTTTACTCATTTTACTGAACTTTGCTATTTTAATGAAATAAAAAATTTAATTCAATATTTAATAAATATTGTTTAAGAAAAAATTCTCTACTTGAAATACCTATACAAATTTCATAAAACATAGACAATTTTGAATGAAACAACAACAGCTTGTGCTACCACCAAGTCAAACTGTTCAGTGTTAATAGCTATCTTCTTACATTTGTGCTTCTGATTTGATTTACCTAAAGCATCAATCAAATTACTGACAATATTTTTTGATTGCTTTCACTGGTTGTTGCAGTGAATAAAAAAACATTTAATAAACATTAAAATGTTACGAAAAGTTGTGGAATAGTGAAGAAATTATCAATTAAATATGAGAACTTGAAAGTTTTGTGTGGGCCAAAAAAACGAGTCCATTTTCAAGTAAAAACAAGGATTAAAAAAAATTTCCCAAAATGTTTTATCGGCGTTCACACCAAAAAAAGCAGGGACTCTGATACTCATGATTTTTGTTTTAAGTTTACAAGTTAAAAGAAAATATGGATAAGAAAGTATAGATATACATATGATATAATATAATCTTTAAACTTACCAAGGTGAATCCTAAATTATGCCTTATAATAGGCCAGTCTTCTAAAATTGTCTTAAGGTTTTTGTCAGTCTTTGCGCACAAATCTTTTTTTCTATATGGAAATAGTTGTTCCCACTTAGTTACGCAAGAATTCCAATCTGCTTGGTTATATTTTAAAAAACTTTTTACGGATTTGATTTCGGTTTCAAAAATTAATTTGTTAAGTTGCAAATGCATGTTAATATGTTTTATGGGTAATAAATAATATTACCATTTAATTCGCTACTTGATTCTGCTTTCGAAACAGTGGTGTCTGTGTCATTATTGGACGCTTTTCTATTATTTGCTGGTATTTGGTATAGATTTTTCTTTCGCAGGAGTTTTAACCTATTAGTGTACCGATGGTACAATATTCCATTTAGTGGAATTCGTCTTAGACGTGGGGTATAATATAGTCCCTGTAAAATAAAATCATCAATTTTCAATTTTAAACAATTTAATACGATCCTAAAGCACATCCAATATGATCTTGTCATTTTCTTAAGTAAAATTAGATTTAGTATCACACTTATTCATTTAGTATCGTGTTTAAAATGTTACGCAATTAACCTTAACATAGTTTACCTTATTTTCTGTAGGAAATGCTAATACTATCTTATCTGATATGTATTCTATTTCACTTATTTTCAAAGAACACCCTTTGAGGTAAACAATATCTAATATTAGATTAACTAATCTATTTCTTGAGGAATCATTTAATCAGTTATTTAATTTATAATATTCTTAAATATTTTTCCCAATGTTACATGAAAGAATTTGTGTCTAAGTAATAGTTTATGTTAAATTTACTCGTAACTTACAAAATAAAAGCATACAAGTTAGTAACTCACTACATTTTCTGTAAAAGATGATGTCCTACTGCCTGTACTTGGGTTGATGACAGTTCTTTTTCAGCATTTTCGAAAGACGGATTAAAATTTTCTTCCACTGTTAATGAAGGCGTTTGAAGTCCCTTAAAATAATTACCACATTTGCATAAACATAACAAATCAGAAAAAAATTTTATAGTACAGCAAATTATGAATGTAGATGTATAACCAAAATATATATATATACATATATAGATAAAGGTATAAGCGAAAAAATCTGATGTATCTACCACACATTTAGTTATATTGCTGGCATAAATAACTGGTTTTTCGGAAAGTAAATCGTCTGGGACTTAATTATTTGAGATCAGGACACAATATCCTTTATTTTGACTAGATGAATTGAAATGGTTATTGTACTCCTTACACAAATTAAAACAAATCGTTATTTTTAAACCGTCATCGTAATTCACGCCAAAGTCTGAAAATAACTCCTACACCTTTACCCGTATGTGTACAGTCAACTCCGCTTAACTTTACTCTGCTTAACTGAAAACATCTGTTATCTGAAACAAGAAATTTATGACAGACCCTTTTAGGAATTTATTTTATTTGGACAAAACTCCGCTTGGGTATTTTAAACAAGTTTTAATTATCTAAACTTCGGCTAGCTGAAAACACCACTTTTATGAAACAAATTTTCTGCAATTATGGTGTTTCAGTTAAGCGGATTCGACTGTACATATATTATTTTGGTTATATATCCACGCCTGATGACGGCTATTAGACTAATACTTATTTCTCTTCTAATAGACTTACTAGAGACTTTTTAAATTCCAATAGATATTCTCTTAGTTGAACGTATATTCCATATGACTTTCTGTCGCTTCCCACAACTTCTTTTTAATCTTCATTATTTAAAAGTTTTAACGTTTTAAAATCAATGCCCAGTTCTAAAAACAAATTGTTATTAAAATTTAAACAATACTACCTCAACAATAATATTTAGCACTTAACGTAGAAATTTTGTTACTAAGTATATTGAATATTGGCACAAAATCTTCCAGATTTCCTTTTTTTTTTTTTAGAAAAAAAAGTAAAAAATAAACCAAATTTAAAAATGTTTTTTTAGTAAAGTCAAATTGTCATACAAAATTAGGGTACAGGGGCACAGCAATCCCGAAAAACCCACAAAGTAGATGTACTGGTCCCTGATTTTTTCGGTCCGATAAAAAATGTGTCATAAACCTTCTTTCAAATTTAATTTTTTTAATTTAATTTTTGAGACTAATACTCACGAAAGAGCTCTTTGAATTTTCTTTTTATCAAAGCAAATACGAAAAGTTAAAATTGTCTGTTGATTTCACAGGCTTACAGAGTCTTGCAAGAGAGAAGTTCAGTCAGGTAATTTTTGGTTTGGAACTTAAATCCATGATCCATTTTTTGACATGGGTTCATGTTTTCGCGTTTGAATATGACAAAAAAAAACGTTTTGTCGCCATTTTTTAACATTCTATAACAAAGTTAAGTTTTGTTTTTTACTCAAAATTTATTTAAAAAATATCCATAAGTTAATAATTTCTTTCTTCAAAAATTCGTTTAAATATTTCTCATATCTTTTTTTTAATTTCCGAGAAATGATTACTCAAATATTAGTCTTCATCAATTGTTGACTTTATAGGAGGTTACGTAACAACGCGAGGTATAATTTTTGTCAGCAAAATGTGCGACGATTCCTAAAATATATATATGTTATCTTTTTCCTTAAAATTCAGTTTAAATCTTTTTAATTTCTTCTCTTCTCTCTCAGAAATCTCTTGATTTGTATGTGTCTTGCAATTTTACCATATTATACCATATTTTATACTATTAACTAACGATTTCTCGGAGAGTAAAAGGAGATTTTTAAAAGATTTAAACTGAATTTTCAAAAAAATTGCAATTTTATTTTGCAGAAAATTATTAGTATTATTTTACATATATGTATGTAATCAAAAAAAAAAAAAGTTTAAATAATACATTCAGCTAAGATCCTAGCAACTAAAACTTCTAGCCCATTTTTAAAGAGGATTTCGTTTGAAAAATTTGCAAATAGAAGAGAGTTAATAGTTTATATGAAAATTATCAAGCATTGTTACAAAAGTAGTAATCGATAGAGAATTTGAACTTTTCAGAACTTGAAATTCAAAGACCTCTACATCGAAAAGTTAAAAAGATACAAATTTCTTATTGGTCCGAAAACCCGATGATAATTCAAATTAGATAAAAACGTTGTGATATTTTCATTTTCAGACCGTTACCTTAGGGTATATTTTTAAAAAAACCGGCGTGTCAAGATGGTGGTGACCCCAGCCGTGGGTGAATTAGAAATCTTGGATTTTTCAACATTGTTTGACACAAAAAACATATTTAAAATTCAAAACTACCCTAATTTTTAAAACCATTCAAAGACTTACGACAATTTGACTGGACTTTTTATCATGAAATGAAAATAAGATTAAAAATAGACCAAAATACCGTGAATAATTAACTAGAAGCAGGTGCATCCAGTTGAAAACAGAGATGTTTTTGGTAGTGAGGATTTTTTTTATTTTTTAGGGTTTCACTTGAATCCCGTATGCTACTACATTTTTTCTTTTGATTGATATATTGCTTAAAATCAGAAATATTTTTATTGTATTGTATTTGCACTCCTTATGGTAGCGTACTTAACTACCTACTTAATATTGGTTTTGGCGAAATTTGAAAATTTCCGTCAAATTTTCAAGTTCTACCGAATTTGTACGAAGAATTTAAGCATACGGAGGTACGTTTACGTGCCAACGTTAAGTGATTTCAATGCAATTTGTTTAAGTATCTTGATCACTATATCGGAAAAGACACAAAAGCAATTCAGAAACTTTAGAGGGCAAAAAAGAAATGCAATTATTTCCAAAATAAGTACCATCCATGTGTAGGTACATAATGTAGACATGTTTTATTAAATTATTTCATGGTAAATATTCCAAAGTCATAGGATTCCATTGTTTTATTTTAAAGAAATATAAACTTACCAATAAAGTTACTGTCCAACTCTTACAAATTCCAAGACAGCAACAAAAGATACAGTTTTTCGTCGAAGCTGTTTTGCGTGCAATCAGGGTTTTCGCCTGAAGCGTCTATTTCCAAATTTTATCCAGCGTTGTTTAGGTTTGACACGTTTATAATCTCTACTTGGACTTCCTGTCCATCTGAATTCACAACTTTCAAGCTTTCGTTTATATATTCTGAATTCATTTTAAAGTTTTTATTTTTTATATCGATTTATTTTCAATATTTAGGAAACAAATGTACTTAATTAAATTTTTACTTACATCCAAGCTTACGAACTACACGCGACGATGGACGGTTATACACTGAACACTGCACTGATCAGATCACAAAATGATTCAACTTACTGTGAGACGCGCCGTAGCGTCATAGTATTAGTTAGATACAACTACGCCATAGTCATTTCCCACTCTTTTATAGCAGTTTTCGACTACTGGAAAGTAGGAAGTTATCATTAAATAGTCAGAGTTGACTACTTAATATTTACTTTGCAAAAATATTGCCACTACGCCATAGTCATTTTCAACTCTCTTATGGTAGTTTTTGACTACTGGAAAGTAAGAAGTTGTCATTAAATTGTCAGAAGACACCATATAATAGTTACTTTGTAAAATCTGTATATTACCTATGCCGTTGTTTTTGTATTCAATTATTTTAAAGTAGTTTGCACGTATGTCTAGACAGAATACAGTCCCGGATTGGATAAACGACGTTCGTGTACTTATATAAATGATTAGATATTTTGAGTTTTAGTCAATGAAAATGTTAGGGCCACCTTGGATTTTGCGTACAACAGGATTTTAGTATGTGCGTGGGTTCAATATGAGTTTGAACTCCGTT
The DNA here is from genome assembly GCA_910595825.1 of Philhelius pedissequus. NCBI lineage: Eukaryota > Metazoa > Arthropoda > Insecta > Diptera > Syrphidae > Philhelius > Philhelius pedissequus. Next base: position 230,805,210 of record OU343160.1, on the reverse strand, counting down.
TTCAGGCTTTAAAGATTCTATATAGAAGTTTTAAGATGAGCAATATAAATTTAATGTTATTTTTTGAACTTCAAAATTGAAAATATTAAACTTGCCTATTGAAAAATACGGATATTATCTATGAATTAAAATGTAATTTTAAAGGATAACTATTACAAGTTAGCTTCGGCTTTGTATATATAACCTATAGTAATACTATGAGGTAGCTTTTATTTACGATGGATAAGGACTCATGAGGGCGCTAGTTTCTACATTAAAATTAGCAACATTGTCAGATTTGTCGCAACATTTTGAATATACACACCATTTTAGAAAGAGCAGGGTATATTATGTACATTACCTATATTAATAAAGGAGTAAGAGAGTTAATTAAAAACTATATTTTTTTTTGTCATATCAAAGTCAAACAACAGATAAATTGCAAGTAAATAGAAAAATATTCAGTGCGTGTGTGTGAATTTTACGTTTAGTTTCGTTTTGTTGTTATGTTTTGTTTTGATTTATTTTTGGCAATTTTTTATTTACATTTTTTTTAAGTTTAAGTTCAAGGTGTTTCAAGGTCTTTCGGTAAGAATAAGAAAAATAACATCTTAATAATAATGAAATAGTGAAAAATGTCCAGTTGAATATGGACAGATTACATACCTACATAATTGTTTTGTGAATTTCAGTTTGTGCTGTAGGTAGTATTTTGTGTGAATTTCGCGGATAAAATTTAGATATAATTAAAACACCTACAATGAAATTCTATTTGCAAATGGAATTTTATTGATTTTAAGTGTTATGAACATATTATAAAATCTGTGAAGTGTCAATAATTATATATGTACATACTTACATACCTTCTTTGGTATCTTTAGTGTGGAGTGAACATGTATTTTTGTTTTTTTTTCGTATAGTGCTTGTATTAAGTGTAGTGTTTTTTTTAAATAATAATAAAGAAAGGTGTGTGAATTTATTGGAAGTATAGCCTGTACAATTAAAAGTCAGCTGTTCTTTTTAATAAATACATACAGCCTTTTAAATTACATCAAACAGTATCTTATAATTTGTGTAGTATCTTAAAATATAACAATTGTGATAAGGGAATAACTAACAGCTGGACTCTTGACTGCAGTGATTGTGATTTAACCCCCACACCAAGATAAATGACCAGCAGCATCGAATTAATATGGTAATATATTTTTGTTTGTATATTTGTACCTACATACCTATCTGTTTTACATTGTTTTCTCAAAAAAGAATTTTTCTGTTTTTATGTCTATAGCATATTAATATGCAATTATTTTATTTGAATTTCATGTAATAAAATGTTTGCTTTCTTACGTTGTTATGGACATGGTTTGACATTTTTTTCATAAAAATTTATTTAAAACGATTTAATTTCCAAAAACGTGAATTTGATTTGCAAAAAGTTGAACTTGATTTGTAAAAACGTGAATTTAATTTGGAAAGGCTATATAAATCGACATTATATTTTTTGATTGGCTAAAAATTTTCAAAAAGTTTTTTTTTTGACAAAAGTGAAGTTTCTAATTAATGTTTTTCTTAATATGAAATTTGAAAGAAGACAAAAATTTTTGAAAAAAATATTAAACATCAAAGATAAGCTAAGTTGTGTTACAATACAAAACGATGTGACGCTAAAACTTCACAAAAAACGCATTTTTTATCGACTAAAAATAAATGGATAATACCAAATGTAAATATTTTCATTTGCTTAGTTGTTAAGGTTTGAGGGAAAACAAAGATGTCATTTGAATTCCTGGATAAATAAGAATATATAAAAAAATGTCAAAAATCGTTGAAGCGGTTTTTTTTAAATTAATTTTTTATGTATAAAATTTTAAAAACATTTGTAGAAAAATAATTGGAACGACATTTTGAAGATATTATTAATATACATATAAAATTCAAATTTCAAAAAAAATCACTGACTAGTTTTAGAAAATTCGGTTTTCCAAAAAAAAAATTATTTATTTATTAAAGATCGAAAAACTCGTATTTGAAAATTTGAGTAAACAGTTTTATTAACACTTTTAGCAAGAATAATTTTAGGAGAATAATTTTAATCGGCCCATCGAATAGCGATATAGTCGAAAATATTAAAGTGTGTTAATAAAAACTAAAAGTGGTTCTATGGGAAGTACTGTTAATAAGTACGCAAAATAAAATATTTTTATATTTGAAAATGGACTGTACTACTTTAAGAACACAACATTTTATATAAATATTCTAGGAGCTGGTTTTTAAAGTACCGTTGTTTTTTATTTTAGAAAAATAGTTTTTTTTAACTATTCAAGATAATGTCAGAAAACCATCAAATACCTACGTAGTTTCGAAAAAATCTATTGAGTCGTTTTCGAAATTTTGAGATTTCAAAAAAAAAAAATTATTTTCTAAAAAATTTATTTGAAAAAATTTGGTTACAATAGTGTTCAGCCTTTTTGGGAGCTTCTGCGTAAATATTTTTAAAAAAAATCAGATAAACCGTTTCCGAGAAAATCGAAAACCAAAAAAAAATGGTTCTACTAGAGGTACCAAAAATAACAATTTTTTTCCAAAAAAAATTATCAAAAGGTACCATTTCCCTTCAGTAATGAACTGTTTTTGTTTAATCAAAATCGTTGGAGCCGTTTTTGAGAAAAATAAGATTTTAGTTTTTGGCCAAAAAATGAATGGGAGCTACTGTTATTTGTCGTCTTAAAAAAATGAGAAAAACGTGTAGGCTTATTACCGAAAAAATAATATGTGTACCAAGTTTGAAGCAAATCTACCGAACCGTTTAGGCTAAAGACTCGAGGACAGATAGACAGACAGGCGGAATTGGGGGACCCACTTTTTTGGTGTTCGCTATGATCGTAATGTCATGTTTGATTGTTAAAAAAAACATATGTATGTATGTAACTTGCCTTAATACCTACCTACAATTGCAAGTAAAAATTATTTTAAGAAAACCGCTCCAAGATTTTTGGAAATTTGTGTACCTATGTATATAATCATACCTACCCTAAATAGGTATCAGAATTCAAATTTAGATTAGAAATATTATTATTATTATTATATGTATTATGATTAGAAATATACCTTCCTACACACAAATTCAAAAATGCAAAAATAGGTAGGTACATATGTATGTACCTATATGCATAACTACAAAAAAATCTGAATTAGAAAAAAATGTTTAACCAAAAATGTACGTATATTATACCTAGTAGTACATACAGTCTTATCTTATAAAAAATTATTATCTAAAATAGTTCAGAAGTTAAAGGCTTTTGAACTTTTTCTCGATTTTCTGTTGACATTTTTTTGATTCTAACCGACAACCGTTTAATAACATTACAACCATACCTACATCCCACATTTATGTAGTTATATCTACAACGTTGCTGGATTTCGCACAAAAATTCAAAATTCTAATGATATTACCTACAAAAATATCAATGAATTCGTAAAAATCTATACACCCAAACATAATCCACATCTACAGAAAAACACTGTATTTCTACTTTCTCGCTTTTAAACAAAAAATATATTTTTCATTCATGAGGAACTACACACCCAAACCAAATCCACATCTACAGAAAAACATTGTATTTCCACTTTTTCGCCCTTAAGCAAAAAAATATCTTTTTCATTCATAAAGAACTACACACCCAAACCAAATCCACGTATCTACACCTACAAAAATTTATTTCTATGTTTCACATATATATTTAGGCATGCAATACAATACCGAAAAATACCGCTTTTTTTGCATATAATGTTCTATTTTTTGTTCACTCGCCCTCTTAAACATTTTCTATATAATGTTCCCATTCTCGCAATTGTCAATTATCCCACCATATATTCACATACATGTTTCCCAATCTGAAAATTTCCTCAACATTAAACACTTTTTCCGCAACTTTTAGTGTTGAGAGAAATTAGTGGATAAGGACACTAGGTGGCTAACATACGTTGAGACCACATGATATTACTATAGATTATATATACAAGGGCTTCGGCCCTTTTAAGCCTACATTGAGTTGAAATGAGCTTGATGTGAATGAACTCCACTCTGGGTATAGTCGAAATTTTGTGATTAAAAACCTGGGTCGAAGGGTTGGTTTGACATACATATTTGCGTGGGGCTGTATATTTGCACATTTGTGATGGATTTATTGTTTTTTTTATGGATTTCTTTTGATAAATTTGCAAAGTACATTCAATTTTAATTGTTTTTGTTGTGAAATAAATATTTCGACTACATATCTTCTTCTGTAATTTCAACACATTGCAACTCAACTCCAAATGGAGTTTTTAGCTCAAATGATGTAAAGTGTGGTACGCATTATCGATCATATTTGACAATTCTGCTAACGTTTCATAGTGTGTATACACGTACACCCCATGAATCAAAGAAAACAAGATTATGTTACTTCTTTGTTTTTCTTATTTTATTGACGTCATATGTGAAACAAAATCTGCAAATTGTTGTTGTTTGTTGTTTCTGGATTAATGGATTTTCTTTCACATATGACGTCAATAAAATAAGAAAAACAAAGAAGTGTCATAATCTTGTTTTCTTTCATTCATGCGTGCAGCCTAATTGATTATACCTGTCCTGTTGTTAGAGGAATAGAAAGATCGAGATGGATTAGAGTTGGATTTTCAACCCAGGCTTTTTATCACCTGAGTTGAAATCTCCTTTGGAAATTGAGCTGCAATTGAATAAACATAAAATTGCCGATGTACTTACTAGGCGTGGGTATTAAAACAAAATTTACTTAGAAGTGCAAAAAACAACAGTCCACACAAAGATTTTTCCAGCATTCCTGTATTCCAGTATTCCTATCCTCTTAATTTTTTTATTGAGATTCACTCACACCATCAAAAAGAACACACACAAAAAAAAACTTGAAGAGGCAGTGTAAAAGAACAAAAAAGACTTCAAAATTTGTTTGAGTTTTGAAGAACAAAGGAATTGGTCTTACCCTTTAATTTTCACGATCGATTAAGGGGAATTCCCCTTACTTCTTGCCCTTCTCGCCATCGAAACTCTCAGTTGGCGGCAACTGAGTTTCCTTGTGTGAAAGCAGTCTTATTATGTATAACAAGTGGTCATAGGTAAGAAAAATCTTTTATAAACTGTGTCTTTCCTTTCCAACCTTCGATGATTTTAATGTTTGAACATCGCTATGAAATTATTTAGCATGAATACGAACCTTTAACAAGTCATTTATATAAAAAATCACGTATAATCGGTGCCTTAGCTTTCAGAACGATTTTAATACTTCAGAAGCATTGAAAACTAAAATAATTTTTTCGTCTAACAACGATGTTGAAACATCGATGAATATCGGTCACCCCTCATGTATGTACGTCGCCCGATGAAGAAGAAGACGAAGACATCATTTAATTACTGAACTCATTAAAAATATATCCATTTTTCGTTTGCAATTGTATACCTTTGTTTAAAAATAATTTCTAATTATTTGAAACATCTTAAAATGTTTGTTCGCCTTTCACAATTTGGTGTCAAAACACTTGAATGAGTTTTTTTTGACATTTGATTTGAAATGTATTAGTGCTTCTTGAGTGGATTCTGATTTTAAATCAAGAATCGAATTTCTCTTCTCATAATCGTCAGAAGCTTACCTTTTGTGCCATTCGAACGGTTTTGAAGACTTCCGGTTTCTGGACGTTTCCGGACGTCCAAATGAAAACGGCATTTGGGGGTGGCCGTGGCGCGATAGTTGTGTGTTCGCCTGTCAACCTCATGGTCACAGGTTCGATTCCTGCCGTAGTCTATGTCTTCTTATTTTTCCATTAAAAAACAATTCTAAAAATAAATGTCATACAATGAGTTGCTGGTTTACTCATTACATGCTGTTTAGGCATAGAACTAACAACATGTGATTGAGTAAAACTAGTATACCGATAAAATATGATAAAAAGAATTAAAAAATTAATGCGAATTATAAGGGACATCTATAAATAAGACACGGAAATTTCTCCGCATTAGTTCAGCCGCCATCCCTGGAGATAAAATCTGAGACAACAACCACCTACAGTCTCCGAATATCGCGCCACACATCTTTCCTATCATTCTTTCTCTTCCTTAACCTCACCCCACGCCCGCGCTGTGTTGAAACATTTAAAGGGTATTCATACTCCCTTGAGCGCGCGTAGAATATAAAAAAAAAAAAAAAAAAAAAAATTAGTAACTCAAAAAACTAAACCAAGTCCCTTTTAACACAGGAAAACTAGTTTTTGAAGATATCTTTGACGTTTTCTGTTAATCTCCTTAAGAACCTCAAACCTTTCACATGATGAAACAAAATTGTCACAGATTTTTGTTTGTTTCCTTGCCAAAGGCCTTGCAAACTATCCCATTGAATATTAACACGTGTCAAAAAAGTTTGGAACAAAATTTATTTTAACGATTGGTTCTAAGACTACATGGTTTTTTGATTTGGTGTTAATAGTCAGTGGGATAGTCTGGAAGGGCTTTAAAGCCTATTGATCTCCTTCCATAAAGGGAAACTGAGTTGCCGGCAACTTTGAGTTTCTGGGAGAGAAGGCCAAGAAGTAAGGGGATTAAAAAAATCTCCCCGGATATCGATTGAAGGGATTTTTATCGAATTCGTTCTCAACCTGTCAGTAGTTCGTAATCGCTGGAAATTTTGTTCGCCAACCATCAAAACTGAACAAAAAAAATGTCGTGAGATACCTACTCATTTATAGAATCCGTTTTGGGATCCAAGAAAAATCGAAGTCGATTTCGTGAATTTGCTTGAAGGGACATAATTGTTTATGCGAAGAAGGGATTCAAAGGTTATTTTAATCAAAAAATTTAACCGGATTTTCTATTCCGATTGTTTGATTTGGATATCCTGTGAAAACATCGGAATTCCTTAATTTTAGTAAATAAAAATATATGCGCATTTATAATTTGTTTTGTATAAATTAAAAGAAAAACATTATTTCAATTGTGAAAAAAGGTACGAGTATATCAAAACAAAACTAAATGTACGGGAACATATTAAAAAAAAAACAAACAAATTTAATTTCTGATTTCGAAGTTCAGGGCCTCAAAAAGCCGGGCCTTGGGGGAGCAGCCTTCCTTTATTACGCCTTGGTAACAACTAAGCCATTGTCGCAATCAACTTTTTGTTAGTGGTTTGTGACTGTATTTTATTGGCGAATTGAACCTTATTTATGGGTAATTGGACAAATAGATAGTAGTGAAGTTATTATTGAATAGTCGGAAATGACTATTAAATACTTACTTTGAAAATACTAAATAAGGTATTTAATCTACTCATCCATAGTCGTCTTCAACTGTTTTAAAATTGTTTGTGACTACGGCATTAGTTATTTAAAATACATAAAAAACGACTGATATTTTGACTTATAGAAAGTAAGAAGCTATTATTGAATAGTCACAACTAACTATTAGATAGTTATCTTTTCAAATATTCGGTATAACATATTAGTATCTACTGAGACTAAGTCATATTCAACTAGTTTGTGTAGTAGTTTGTGACAACTGTATTTGCTAATTAAAACTGATGAATTCATATTTTGACTAATATATAGTAAGAAGTTATTATTAAGTAGTCGGAAATGACTATTAAATACTTACTTTGAAAATACTAAATAGGGTATTTCATCTAATCATCCATAGTCCTCTTAAACTGTTTTAAAGTTGTTTGTGACTACGGAATTAGTTATTTAAAATGCATAAAAAACGACAGATATTTTGACTTATAGAAAGTAAGAAGCTATTATTTAATAGTTACGATTAACTATTAGATAGTCATAGTCATATTTAAATACTTTGTATAGTAGATTGTTACAACAAATAGTAACATTGTAAATACTGCATATCAACTATTTCTATTTAGCAACACTATTCAAAATAGTCACTATTAACTATTTTGTATGGTAACTGGGTAAAATAACTCTTTCATAGTTATATATAACTAGTTTTTAACTATTTTCCAATAATTTTTGTTCAAAAATAGTCTTTTCGGAAATTTGATGGAAAATTATCAAGTGACTGCAATAGTTACAAAAATAACTATTTTTTTTCTGAGTGTACCTACATAATTAAATTGTTTTGTTAACAACTGAATTTTAACTTGCGATATGTATATGTATGTAGGTAGGACAAGTTTTGCATTTGCAAAAAAATCGAACTCGAGATTTCCATTTTAATCAAACTTGGCATAAAAATGATAGATAACACAAAAAACGTGGGCCTCGCAATTCCGTCTGCCTGTCTGTCCGTCTATCCTCGAGTTTACAGCCTATATGGTTGGATGGATTTGCTTCAAACTTGGTACGTACGCAAATTGTTTTTTCGGTAGGTACCTAATATGTGCACACGTCTTTTTATTTTTTTAAACGAAAAATAACGGTACCCTCCATACATTTTTTTTGCCAAAAAGATATATTTTATTTTTCTCAAAAACGGCTCCGACGATTTTTACCAACAAAATTAATTCATTAATTAAGGGATATCGTACTTTTTGATAATTTGTTTTTGTATTGTTATTTTTTGTATAGGTAGGTAGGTACCTCTAGTAGAACCATTTGTTTTTGGTTTTGGTTTTTCCGGAAAACGATTAATTTGATCGTTTTGAATATTTTAATGCAGAATCTCCTAGAAAGCCTAATAATACTAATTTAAACCAAAATGTTTCAATTTTTTTAAGCTGAATATTTCGAAAACGACTGAATAGATTTTTCGAAACTTCGTATTTAGTAGTTTTTTAACATAATCTTGAACACTTAAAAAAAACTATTTTCCTACAACTAAAAACAATGGTACCTTCCATACTAATTAAAAAAAAAAAAACTTTAAGCAAAAATGGATAAAAATCTGTGTGTTTTTTTATTAAATGCATTTTTTATGTACAATTTTAATAAATTTCTTAAAGTATATATATATCTATATATATATATATATATATAGATATATATATATCTATGTAATTTTATAAGAAAACTAGAAGTCAATGAACCATATCAAATTAATTAAGCCATAACTAACGTAAGTGAATATTTAGGGTACAAATGTATCTTACACAGCAAATGATAAAATTGTGGGGGAAAATAGGAAAGTATTATAAGAAAAATAAAAGAACAATAAAGATACGAATTATCAAAAACAATAGCTTAGGATTAAAAGAACAAAATGAAAATATATCAACAAAAGCAGCTGAAAAAATTTAGACTACATTTAAAAGAGATTTTTGCCCATCGAACTATCCAATTCAAATAGCCATTTCTCAACTGCTTTCAAAAACAAATGAAGATAATTTTGTCTTCTTGTATCAAATAGTATTTATTAAAGAGTTTAGGTCTTTTGTCTTCTTATATCAAATAGTATTTATTAAAGAGTTTAAGTGCTGATGCAGTAAAAAAAATTAAAATTGGGTTTTATTACATTTTGGGACGTTCACCAAGATCTAAGGTTACCCTTAAACTATATGTATTTGAATTTCTTAATGTTTGACGGGACAACCGAAATAAAGGCCAACTACTTGTTAGTCTAGTTTTCTTACATACAATTCGGACAATATGCTTCTGCACTGCAATAATTGGGATTAGCGTATTGAGGTAAGCACCGCTCCAACTTGTTATACAATACTGAAGCTTTGAATCAACTTGAACAAAGTATGTTTTTGTTAAAAGGTTTTTTGAGCGGATACGTTTTAATTGAAACATTTCGCGTGTCAAAAACATCATATATTTTTTAAGATTTGCAGTATGCAACTTCCAGTTACGCCTTGGTAACAACTAAGCCATTGTCGCAATCAACTTTTTGTTAGTGGTTTGTGACTGTATTTTATTGGCGAATTGAACCTTATTTATGGGTAATTGGACAAATAGATAGTAGTGAAGTTATTATTGAATAGTCGGAAATGACTATTAAATACTTACTTTGAAAATACTAAATAAGGTATTTAATCTACTCATCCATAGTCGTCTTCAACTGTTTTAAAATTGTTTGTGACTACGGCATTAGTTATTTAAAATACATAAAAAACGACTGATATTTTGACTTATAGAAAGTAAGAAGCTATTATTGAATAGTCACAACTAACTATTAGATAGTTATCTTTTCAAATATTCGGTATAACATATTAGTATCTACTGAGACTAAGTCATATTCAACTAGTTTGTGTAGTAGTTTGTGACAACTGTATTTGCTAATTAAAACTGATGAATTCATATTTTGACTAATATATAGTAAGAAGTTATTATTAAGTAGTCGGAAATGACTATTAAATACTTACTTTGAAAATACTAAATAGGGTATTTCATCTAATCATCCATAGTCCTCTTAAACTGTTTTAAAGTTGTTTGTGACTACGGAATTAGTTATTTAAAATGCATAAAAAACGACAGATATTTTGACTTATAGAAAGTAAGAAGCTATTATTTAATAGTTACGATTAACTATTAGATAGTCATAGTCATATTTAAATACTTTGTATAGTAGATTGTTACAACAAATAGGAACATTGTAAATACTGCATATCAACTATTTCTATTTAGCAACACTATTCAAAATAGTCACTATTAACTATTTTGTATGGTAACTGGGTAAAATAACTCTTTCATAGTTATATATAACTAGTTTTTAACTATTTTCCAATAATTTTTGTTCAAAAATAGTCTTTTCGGAAATTTGATGGAAAATTATCAAGTGACTGCAATAGTTACAAAAATAACTATTTTTTTTCTGAGTGTACCTACATAATTAAATTGTTTTGTTAACAACTGAATTTTAACTTGCGATATGTATATGTATGTAGGTAGGACAAGTTTTGCATTTGCAAAAAAATCGAACTCGAGATTTCCATTTTAATCAAACTTGGCATAAAAATGATAGATAACACAAAAAACGTGGGCCTCGCAATTCCGTCTGCCTGTCTGTCCGTCTATCCTCGAGTTTACAGCCTATATGGTTGGATGGATTTGCTTCAAACTTGGTACGTACGCAAATTGTTTTTTCGGTAGGTACCTAATATGTGCACACGTCTTTTTATTTTTTTAAACGAAAAATAACGGTACCCTCCATACATTTTTTTTGCAAAAAGATATATTTTATTTTTCTCAAAAACGGCTCCGACGATTTTTACCAACAAAATTAATTCATTAATTAAGGGATATCGTACTTTTTGATAATTTGTTTTTGTATTGTTATTTTTTGTATAGGTAGGTAGGTACCTCTAGTAGAACCATTTGTTTTTGGTTTTGGTTTTTCCGGAAAACGATTAATTTGATCGTTTTGAATATTTTAATGCAGAATCTCCTAGAAAGCCTAATAATACTAATTTAAACCAAAATGTTTCAATTTTTTTAAGCTGAATATTTCGAAAACGACTGAATAGATTTTTCGAAACTTCGTATTTAGTAGTTTTTTAACATAATCTTGAACACTTAAAAAAAACTATTTTCCTACAACTAAAAACAATGGTACCTTCCATACTAATTTAAAAAAAAAAAACTTTAAGCAAAAATGGATAAAAAACTGTGTGTTTTTTTATTAAATGCATTTTTTATGTACAATTTTAATAAATTTCTTAAAGTATATATATATCTATATATATATATATATAGATATATATATATCTATGTAATTTTATAAGAAAACTAGAAGTCAATGAACCATATCAAATTAATTAAGCCATAACTAACGTAAGTGAATATTTAGGGTACAAATGTATCTTACACAGCAAATGATAAAATTGTGGGGGAAAATAGGAAAGTATTATAAGAAAAATAAAAGAACAATAAAGATACGAATTATCAAAAACAATAGCTTAGGATTAAAAGAACAAAATGAAAATATATCAACAAAAGCAGCTGAAAAAATTTAGACTACATTTAAAAGAGATTTTTGCCCATCGAACTATCCAATTCAAATAGCCATTTCTCAACTGCTTTCAAAAACAAATGAAGATAATTTTGTCTTCTTGTATCAAATAGTATTTATTAAAGAGTTTAGGTCTTTTGTCTTCTTATATCAAATAGTATTTATTAAAGAGTTTAAGTGCTGATGCAGTAAAAAAAATTAAAATTGGGTTTTATTACATTTTGGGACGTTCACCAAGATCTAAGGTTACCCTTAAACTATATGTATTTGAATTTCTTAATGTTTGACGGGACAACCGAAATAAAGGCCAACTACTTGTTAGTCTAGTTTTCTTACATACAATTCGGACAATATGCTTCTGCACTGCAATAATTGGGATTAGCGTATTGAGGTAAGCACCGCTCCAACTTGTTATACAATACTGAAGCTTTGAATCAACTTGAACAAAGTATGTTTTTGTTAAAAGGTTTTTTGAGCGGATACGTTTTAATTGAAACATTTCGCGTGTCAAAAACATCATATATTTTTTAAGATTTGCAGTATGCAACTTCCAGTTACGCCTTGGTAACAACTAAGCCATTGTCGCAATCAACTTTTTGTTAGTGGTTTGTGACTGTATTTTATTGGCGAATTGAACCTTATTTATGGGTAATTGGACAAATAGATAGTAGTGAAGTTATTATTGAATAGTCGGAAATGACTATTAAATACTTACTTTGAAAATACTAAATAAGGTATTTAATCTACTCATCCATAGTCGTCTTCAACTGTTTTAAAATTGTTTGTGACTACGGCATTAGTTATTTAAAATACATAAAAAACGACTGATATTTTGACTTATAGAAAGTAAGAAGCTATTATTGAATAGTCACAACTAACTATTAGATAGTTATCTTTTCAAATATTCGGTATAACATATTAGTATCTACTGAGACTAAGTCATATTCAACTAGTTTGTGTAGTAGTTTGTGACAACTGTATTTGCTAATTAAAACTGATGAATTCATATTTTGACTAATATATAGTAAGAAGTTATTATTAAGTAGTCGGAAATGACTATTAAATACTTACTTTGAAAATACTAAATAGGGTATTTCATCTAATCATCCATAGTCCTCTTAAACTGTTTTAAAGTTGTTTGTGACTACGGAATTAGTTATTTAAAATGCATAAAAAACGACAGATATTTTGACTTATAGAAAGTAAGAAGCTATTATTTAATAGTTACGATTAACTATTAGATAGTCATAGTCATATTTAAATACTTTGTATAGTAGATTGTTACAACAAATAGTAACATTGTAAATACTGCATATCAACTATTTCTATTTAGCAACACTATTCAAAATAGTCACTATTAACTATTTTGTATGGTAACTGGGTAAAATAACTCTTTCATAGTTATATATAACTAGTTTTTAACTATTTTCCAATAATTTTTGTTCAAAAATAGTCTTTTCGGAAATTTGATGGAAAATTATCAAGTGACTGCAATAGTTACAAAAATAACTATTTTTTTTCTGAGTGTACCTACATAATTAAATTGTTTTGTTAACAACTGAATTTTAACTTGCGATATGTATATGTATGTAGGTAGGACAAGTTTTGCATTTGCAAAAAAATCGAACTCGAGATTTCCATTTTAATCAAACTTGGCATAAAAATGATAGATAACACAAAAAACGTGGGCCTCGCAATTCCGTCTGCCTGTCTGTCCGTCTATCCTCGAGTTTACAGCCTATATGGTTGGATGGATTTGCTTCAAACTTGGTACGTACGCAAATTGTTTTTTCGGTAGGTACCTAATATGTGCACACGTCTTTTTATTTTTTTAAACGAAAAATAACGGTACCCTCCATACATTTTTTTTGCCAAAAAGATATATTTTATTTTTCTCAAAAACGGCTCCGACGATTTTTACCAACAAAATTAATTCATTAATTAAGGGATATCGTACTTTTTGATAATTTGTTTTTGTATTGTTATTTTTTGTATAGGTAGGTAGGTACCTCTAGTAGAACCATTTGTTTTTGGTTTTGGTTTTTCCGGAAAACGATTAATTTGATCGTTTTGAATATTTTAATGCAGAATCTCCTAGAAAGCCTAATAATACTAATTTAAACCAAAATGTTTCAATTTTTTTAAGCTGAATATTTCGAAAACGACTGAATAGATTTTTCGAAACTTCGTATTTAGTAGTTTTTTAACATAATCTTGAACACTTAAAAAAAACTATTTTCCTACAACTAAAAACAATGGTACCTTCCATACTAATTAAAAAAAAAAAAACTTTAAGCAAAAATGGATAAAAATCTGTGTGTTTTTTTATTAAATGCATTTTTTATGTACAATTTTAATAAATTTCTTAAAGTATATATATATCTATATATATATATATATATATAGATATATATATATCTATGTAATTTTATAAGAAAACTAGAAGTCAATGAACCATATCAAATTAATTAAGCCATAACTAACGTAAGTGAATATTTAGGGTACAAATGTATCTTACACAGCAAATGATAAAATTGTGGGGGAAAATAGGAAAGTATTATAAGAAAAATAAAAGAACAATAAAGATACGAATTATCAAAAACAATAGCTTAGGATTAAAAGAACAAAATGAAAATATATCAACAAAAGCAGCTGAAAAAATTTAGACTACATTTAAAAGAGATTTTTGCCCATCGAACTATCCAATTCAAATAGCCATTTCTCAACTGCTTTCAAAAACAAATGAAGATAATTTTGTCTTCTTGTATCAAATAGTATTTATTAAAGAGTTTAGGTCTTTTGTCTTCTTATATCAAATAGTATTTATTAAAGAGTTTAAGTGCTGATGCAGTAAAAAAAATTAAAATTGGGTTTTATTACATTTTGGGACGTTCACCAAGATCTAAGGTTACCCTTAAACTATATGTATTTGAATTTCTTAATGTTTGACGGGACAACCGAAATAAAGGCCAACTACTTGTTAGTCTAGTTTTCTTACATACAATTCGGACAATATGCTTCTGCACTGCAATAATTGGGATTAGCGTATTGAGGTAAGCACCGCTCCAACTTGTTATACAATACTGAAGCTTTGAATCAACTTGAACAAAGTATGTTTTTGTTAAAAGGTTTTTTGAGCGGATACGTTTTAATTGAAACATTTCGCGTGTCAAAAACATCATATATTTTTTAAGATTTGCAGTATGCAACTTCCAGTTACGCCTTGGTAACAACTAAGCCATTGTCGCAATCAACTTTTTGTTAGTGGTTTGTGACTGTATTTTATTGGCGAATTGAACCTTATTTATGGGTAATTGGACAAATAGATAGTAGTGAAGTTATTATTGAATAGTCGGAAATGACTATTAAATACTTACTTTGAAAATACTAAATAAGGTATTTAATCTACTCATCCATAGTCGTCTTCAACTGTTTTAAAATTGTTTGTGACTACGGCATTAGTTATTTAAAATACATAAAAATCGACTGATATTTTGACTTATAGAAAGTAAGAAGCTATTATTGAATAGTCACAACTAACTATTAGATAGTTATCTTTTCAAATATTCGGTATAACATATTAGTATCTACTGAGACTAAGTCATATTCAACTAGTTTGTGTAGTAGTTTGTGACAACTGTATTTGCTAATTAAAACTGATGAATTCATATTTTGACTAATATATAGTAAGAAGTTATTATTAAGTAGTCGGAAATGACTATTAAATACTTACTTTGAAAATACTAAATAGGGTATTTCATCTAATCATCCATAGTCCTCTTAAACTGTTTTAAAGTTGTTTGTGACTACGGAATTAGTTATTTAAAATGCATAAAAAACGACAGATATTTTGACTTATAGAAAGTAAGAAGCTATTATTTAATAGTTACGATTAACTATTAGATAGTCATAGTCATATTTAAATACTTTGTATAGTAGATTGTTACAACAAATAGTAACATTGTAAATACTGCATATCAACTATTTCTATTTAGCAACACTATTCAAAATAGTCACTATTAACTATTTTGTATGGTAACTGGGTAAAATAACTCTTTCATAGTTATATATAACTAGTTTTTAACTATTTTCCAATAATTTTTGTTCAAAAATAGTCTTTTCGGAAATTTGATGGAAAATTATCAAGTGACTGCAATAGTTACAAAAATAACTATTTTTTTTCTGAGTGTACCTACATAATTAAATTGTTTTGTTAACAACTGAATTTTAACTTGCGATATGTATATGTATGTAGGTAGGACAAGTTTTGCATTTGCAAAAAAATCGAACTCGAGATTTCCATTTTAATCAAACTTGGCATAAAAATGATAGATAACACAAAAAACGTGGGCCTCGCAATTCCGTCTGCCTGTCTGTCCGTCTATCCTCGAGTTTACAGCCTATATGGTTGGATGGATTTGCTTCAAACTTGGTACGTACGCAAATTGTTTTTTCGGTAGGTACCTAATATGTGCACACGTCTTTTTATTTTTTTAAACGAAAAATATCGGTACCCTCCATACATTTTTTTTGCCAAAAAGATATATTTTATTTTTCTCAAAAACGGCTCCGACGATTTTTACCAACAAAATTAATTCATTAATTAAGGGATATCGTACTTTTTGATAATTTGTTTTTGTATTGTTATTTTTTGTTTAGGTAGGTAGGTACCTCTAGTAGAACCATTTGTTTTTGGTTTTGGTTTTTCCGGAAAACGATTAATTTGATCGTTTTGAATATTTTAATGCAGAATCTCCTAGAAAGCCTAATAATACTAATTTAAACCAAAATGTTTCAATTTTTGTAAGCTGAATATTTCGAAAACGACTGAATAGATTTTTCGAAACTTCGTATTTAGTAGTTTTTTAACATAATCTTGAACACTTAAAAAAAACTATTTTCCTACAACTAAAAACAACGGTACCTTCCATACTAATTTAAAAAAAAAAAACTTTAAGCAAAAATGGATAAAAAACTGTGTGTTTTTTTATTAAATGCATTTTTTATGTACAATTTTAATAAATTTCTTAAAGTATATATATATCTATATATATATATATATAGATATATATATATCTATGTAATTTTATAAGAAAACTAGAAGTCAATGAACCATATCAAATTAATTAAGCCATAACTAACGTAAGTGAATATTTAGGGTACAAATGTATCTTACACAGCAAATGATAAAATTGTGGGGGAAAATAGGAAAGTATTATAAGAAAAATAAAAGAACAATAAAGATACGAATTATCAAAAACAATAGCTTAGGATTAAAAGAACAAAATGAAAATATATCAACAAAAGCAGCTGAAAAAATTTAGACTACATTTAAAAGAGATTTTTGCCCATCGAACTATCCAATTCAAATAGCCATTTCTCAACTGCTTTCAAAAACAAATGAAGATAATTTTGTCTTCTTGTATCAAATAGTATTTATTAAAGAGTTTAGGTCTTTTGTCTTCTTATATCAAATAGTATTTATTAAAGAGTTTAAGTGCTGATGCAGTAAAAAAAATTAAAATTGGGTTTTATTACATTTTGGGACGTTCACCAAGATCTAAGGTTACCCTTAAACTATATGTATTTGAATTTCTTAATGTTTGACGGGACAACCGAAATAAAGGCCAACTACTTGTTAGTCTAGTTTTCTTACATACAATTCGGACAATATGCTTCTGCACTGCAATAATTGGGATTAGCGTATTGAGGTAAGCACCGCTCCAACTTGTTATACAATACTGAAGCTTTGAATCAACTTGAACAAAGTATGTTTTTGTTAAAAGGTTTTTTGAGCGGATACGTTTTAATTGAAACATTTCGCGTGTCAAAAACATCATATATTTTTTAAGATTTGCAGTATGCAACTTCCAGTTACGCCTTGGTAACAACTAAGCCATTGTCGCAATCAACTTTTTGTTAGTGGTTTGTGACTGTATTTTATTGGCGAATTGAACCTTATTTATGGGTAATTGGACAAATAGATAGTAGTGAAGTTATTATTGAATAGTCGGAAATGACTATTAAATACTTACTTTGAAAATACTAAATAAGGTATTTAATCTACTCATCCATAGTCGTCTTCAACTGTTTTAAAATTGTTTGTGACTACGGCATTAGTTATTTAAAATACATAAAAAACGACTGATATTTTGACTTATAGAAAGTAAGAAGCTATTATTGAATAGTCACAACTAACTATTAGATAGTTATCTTTTCAAATATTCGGTATAACATATTAGTATCTACTGAGACTAAGTCATATTCAACTAGTTTGTGTAGTAGTTTGTGACAACTGTATTTGCTAATTAAAACTGATGAATTCATATTTTGACTAATATATAGTAAGAAGTTATTATTAAGTAGTCGGAAATGACTATTAAATACTTACTTTGAAAATACTAAATAGGGTATTTCATCTAATCATCCATAGTCCTCTTAAACTGTTTTAAAGTTGTTTGTGACTACGGAATTAGTTATTTAAAATGCATAAAAAACGACAGATATTTTGACTTATAGAAAGTAAGAAGCTATTATTTAATAGTTACGATTAACTATTAGATAGTCATAGTCATATTTAAATACTTTGTATAGTAGATTGTTACAACAAATAGGAACATTGTAAATACTGCATATCAACTATTTCTATTTAGCAACACTATTCAAAATAGTCACTATTAACTATTTTGTATGGTAACTGGGTAAAATAACTCTTTCATAGTTATATATAACTAGTTTTTAACTATTTTCCAATAATTTTTGTTCAAAAATAGTCTTTTCGGAAATTTGATGGAAAATTATCAAGTGACTGCAATAGTTACAAAAATAACTATTTTTTTTCTGAGTGTACCTACATAATTAAATTGTTTTGTTAACAACTGAATTTTAACTTGCGATATGTATATGTATGTAGGTAGGACAAGTTTTGCATTTGCAAAAAAATCGAACTCGAGATTTCCATTTTAATCAAACTTGGCATAAAAATGATAGATAACACAAAAAACGTGGGCCTCGCAATTCCGTCTGCCTGTCTGTCCGTCTATCCTCGAGTTTACAGCCTATATGGTTGGATGGATTTGCTTCAAACTTGGTACGTACGCAAATTGTTTTTTCGGTAGGTACCTAATATGTGCACACGTCTTTTTATTTTTTTAAACGAAAAATAACGGTACCCTCCATACATTTTTTTTGCCAAAAAGATATATTTTATTTTTCTCAAAAACGGCTCCGACGATTTTTACCAACAAAATTAATTCATTAATTAAGGGATATCGTACTTTTTGATAATTTGTTTTTGTATTGTTATTTTTTGTTTAGGTAGGTAGGTACCTCTAGTAGAACCATTTGTTTTTGGTTTTGGTTTTTCCGGAAAACGATTAATTTGATCGTTTTGAATATTTTAATGCAGAATCTCCTAGAAAGCCTAATAATACTAATTTAAACCAAAATGTTTCAATTTTTGTAAGCTGAATATTTCGAAAACGACTGAATAGATTTTTCGAAACTTCGTATTTAGTAGTTTTTTAACATAATCTTGAACACTTAAAAAAAACTATTTTCCTACAACTAAAAACAACGGTACCTTCCATACTAATTTAAAAAAAAAAAACTTTAAGCAAAAATGGATAAAAAACTGTGTGTTTTTTTATTAAATGCATTTTTTATGTACAATTTTAATAAATTTCTTAAAGTATATATATATCTATATATATATATATATAGATATATATATATCTATGTAATTTTATAAGAAAACTAGAAGTCAATGAACCATATCAAATTAATTAAGCCATAACTAACGTAAGTGAATATTTAGGGTACAAATGTATCTTACACAGCAAATGATAAAATTGTGGGGGAAAATAGGAAAGTATTATAAGAAAAATAAAAGAACAATAAAGATACGAATTATCAAAAACAATAGCTTAGGATTAAAAGAACAAAATGAAAATATATCAACAAAAGCAGCTGAAAAAATTTAGACTACATTTAAAAGAGATTTTTGCCCATCGAACTATCCAATTCAAATAGCCATTTCTCAACTGCTTTCAAAAACAAATGAAGATAATTTTGTCTTCTTGTATCAAATAGTATTTATTAAAGAGTTTAGGTCTTTTGTCTTCTTATATCAAATAGTATTTATTAAAGAGTTTAAGTGCTGATGCAGTAAAAAAAATTAAAATTGGGTTTTATTACATTTTGGGACGTTCACCAAGATCTAAGGTTACCCTTAAACTATATGTATTTGAATTTCTTAATGTTTGACGGGACAACCGAAATAAAGGCCAACTACTTGTTAGTCTAGTTTTCTTACATACAATTCGGACAATATGCTTCTGCACTGCAATAATTGGGATTAGCGTATTGAGGTAAGCACCGCTCCAACTTGTTATACAATACTGAAGCTTTGAATCAACTTGAACAAAGTATGTTTTTGTTAAAAGGTTTTTTGAGCGGATACGTTTTAATTGAAACATTTCGCGTGTCAAAAACATCATATATTTTTTAAGATTTGCAGTATGCAACTTCCAGTTTAAGTTTTGATATATAAATACTCCAAGTATTTATAATTATTAACAAACTCAATATTAAAACAAGTGTTTGAACACGGAGTGTCTTTTAAAAAACTGGGTCTACCGCAAGAATGAGTGGCTATACTAAATTTGATTCCAAATAGCTTTTAACGGCATCCACAAAATTTGCGTTTCGCCCCGGCAATCTCACTTGGACTCATCAGTTGGTTAGTGAGCGCCTTACCAATTGGCAATTTTTTTAAGTTCAGTTCAACTTACATGCATTTTTTGAAAACAAAAACAATGTTAATTATTAATTTAATTTAATTATTAAATTAATCATTAAAATTGGAAGATTTTGTCCTTGGCCAAACATAGTTAATTAGAAGGTGTTTTTTTATAATACAATTTTATATACTACTGAAATTACTCAGCCAAGTAATTAAGTATTGGCCAGACAAGTATTAACTATGTCTGGCCAAGGACAAAATCTTCCAATTTTAATGATTAAAATTTTAATATTGTTGGATATACTTCACATTGCTTTTTTGTCAAAAAATACATGTGAGTTGAACTAAACTTAACAAAAATTGCGTATTGGTAAGCCGCTCACTAAGCAACTGATGAGTCCAAGTGAGATTGCCGGGACGAAATATAAATTTCGTGGACTAAAGGCCGTTAAAAGCTAGCTATTTGGAATCAATAATTGGACTAAGTCTTCTAATTGGCTGAGTAATTTCAGTAGTATATAGAATTGTATTATAAAAAAAAACAAGTGCTTATTAACTATGTCTGGCCAAAGACAAAATCTTCCAATTTTAATGATTAAAATTTTAAATTTTTAAATTAATTTAGTCCACTTTTAAGTAAAAAAAATATTTTATTGTGCGTAATTATTAACGGTACTTCCTATGGAACCACTTTTCATATTTTCGTTTTTTTCACTTTTTGATGAGCCGGATAAAATTTTTTTTATGCAAATGTTCCCTAGAAGTGAATAAAGCTGCGTACTCAAATTTTAATAAAATTGGTTTTTCGATTTTTAAAAAAATTAATAAATTTTTGTCAATTTTGTGAATTTTTTTTAATTAAAATTTTATATGCATGGTAATAATTCTTTTGCAAAGGCGTTTCAATTTTTATTTCTAAAAATGTTTTAAAATTCTATGCATACAAAGTTAGTTATTTAGTTAAAAACCTTTCCAACGATTTTTGAATTTTTTTTTTGATCCATTCATATTTGTCTTTTGATTTATAATTTAAAAAAAATCTGTTTCATAGGTAACTGTACCTAATACAAATTGCGTTTTTTTAAATCGAAAAAACATTTTCTTAAAAATTTGTAGATGCAATATTCTTAATATCTACTTTTAAGCAGCACTTGTTAAAAAAAATTTTATCGACAAATAATGAAAGGTCGAAAATATGAAAAGTAGTTTTTTTTTTAAATTCATTTTTATTTCATATTAACTTATAACTTTCTTAAAGCTAGACAAAAATGTTTAAAACTAGCCTAAAAACTATTTTAATAAAATCTAATTATTTTATTTTATTTTATTTTTCCAAGGAAACTTTCACAAAAAAAACTTGGTATCTTATATTTTTTTTTTTTTTTTTCACTTCTAAACTAAACCTAAATATAGATTAAAAATAATTAAAACTAAATAAAACTAACTTATACTAACTAAAAATAACTTAAACTACTTAAAATACCTAATAATACTTAAAACTACTTAACAACTAGAACAGCCACAGCAGCATTTTTTTTTTCGTTTTTAAAATTTTTTTTTTGTTTATTTTTTATATGCATGCAGACACACACCAACATGCAACCCACCCATACATGTACATACGCACATACATGTACAGACACGCACATACATGCACGTATGCCCCCGTATACATACATATTTTTAATTTTTTTTGGTGCCACCCCGACTGTTCCCTATACCTAATGCCCTAACTCTATGCAAGTCGGCCAAGATATACTATCTTCATCGACTTTAAATATTATGATGCTGTTCAGAGAGATACCAGAACTGGTTCTCCTGTTTCGCACTATCCCTCCGGTCCCGATCAGACACAGTCCTACTGAACCGAAGGCGCTCTTCTCCAACTTGAGCGACCACGTCTCGACTATACAGGAGTCGCCTATCCACAGTTTTCCGCCTGACGTGGTAGATGAGCGGAACCGCCCCTCCATCCTGTATCAGCCCTCGACTGTCTAACTAGAGGAATGCCTCGGGAGGGATGTACCCACTTAACCGCGCACTCTCGAAATATTCGTTATTGGGGTAATACGCCTCAAAAATTAATTGTTAGTTGAGGACATCGCTCTTGCAACGTGCCCCCGAATCAGCTTAAACAAAAAATTATCTATTCTGTTTATGTTGGCTCCGTTGTATAGAACCTGGTTGGAATAATATCGTGTGTACTCCTACTCTGGTGTTTTGTGTAATCCAAGGCAACGTCGAAGACACTGCCTCTCAAACACTCGAATCTTTTCCATTTGAGACGGGGCAACGTTGAACCACACCGGGCAGCCATATGCAATCATCGGCCTGATGAGGGCCATGTAGCAAATCACCTTCACCCTGCTGTCAAGACGACTGCTATAAAATAATCGTTTTGACAGGGCAAAGGCTCCCCTAGCCTTGCCCAGAGCAGCACCTATATGTCTCTCGAAATACAAGTACTGATCCAACCAGATGCCAAGGTACTTTACTACACTTATACTCGCCAGCTTGCGCGAGTTCTTTCTCGTATCCCTTTAGGCGCTAGAAAACGGAGTCCTAAACAGAATAGTTTCTGATTTCTGGAAGTTGATTTTCTAACCATACGGTGTCGAAGGCCTTCTCCAAATCAACCAGACAGGCACCCGTACTGCTTTTTAGTTTTGTTCCATTGGATATCAGAAACTAGTTTAGACGCGGCATGAATTGTGTAATGTCCCGCCTTAAGACCGAACTGATTATCCGGATGATATTTTTGTCCTCCGCCCATTTGAACAGGGCTCTATTAATAACCTTTTCAAATATTTGCTGATACTTGGAATAAGACTTATCGACCGGAGATTCGCCGGATTGGAGTTGTCCTTTCCCTTTTTTGGGAGAGGGTGCACCACAGCTGTCTTCCACCGCACTGGATAATATGCATTATTCAGCGCGTTGTTAAGCCGTGTGGTATAAATGTCAACTGCTTCTTGAGGCAAATGTCGTAGTACAACGTTGGATATACCGTCGACTCCTGCAGACTTCTTTTTCTTTAATGAATCGAAGATGAGCTGGAGCTTATTCTTCGAAATTACCGAGGACTGGGCCCATTTCGGTCGGCGATTATTGCGTTTGCCAAATCTTCATCATTAAACCCGGTAAAACCAAGGTTCTCAGATCGCCATTCGCTTATATCGTTTCGGAGCCATAAGTGATGAAGCAGAGCTCTGTTCTCCAGGTCATGATTCGGGCGAATGCTAGCATTCACCTTGTACACTTGCTGGAAAGCAGCCCCCACAGCCTCCACCTTCTCATGCGGATCTTCGATTATGAAGAGGTCATCGTCCAAGACGGCGTCATCTGGGCCTATGCCTGCTGTCAGAAGTACGTCTCTGTTTTGTGTCGTCCTCTGGAGCTTAAGACACGGAAGGTCGTTTTGATCTTTTCTTCTGAATATCTTATTAATTTGTGGGAACATACTCGGGTCGTTAGCTTTCACAGCCAGAATTTTGTTGTCCCAAAACAAATTAATGGACAACCTATAATTTTCTTTGATCAATTGGTTGATGTTTTTGATGGACGACTTCAGTGTCCTAACCTCCAGATCTCGTGTGGCAATGAACCGTCTGTACTGTAATGAAAGGTCGAAAATATGAAAAGTAGTTCTATGGGAAGTATGTACATTATCTACCTTCTTACCATTAATAAGAACGCAAGAAAAATTTATTTGGGTAAATGTAAACTGCACTAAGCACTCTCATTTTCTTGATCAAAATGTTAAGATCGGTTTTTGGTAAAGGAAATTTCTTACCGGTCTTGTGAATTTTTTATATAGCAGGTGCCGTTTTTTAATTTAAAAAAAATGAAAAGAACGTTCCGGGATAGGTATTAGCTGCGTTTTATTATCTACGGGTCTGGGTTATTTTTTAACACGTATATTACAAAAACAACACAACATCCAGGTTTCTATCGGGGTTTCTATCTGGGTTTGCAAATATTAGTATTAAATTCGGAGAACAGAGGGTACATCTACATATCAGAGTGCATAACCCAGATTGTTTTATTTTTACTGGGTGAACCATATGCGTTATTGGCGATAATAAAACAAGGCTATTATATCCACTTTTTTTCTGGTCTTCGCTTTCATCATCTTAATGTCAAGATTGATCAAAACCTCAAGTTTCATTTTTTTACAAATCCAAAACTTGCAATATACCTACCTACCTACCTACATATTTTATATAATGTAGGTAGGTATATCAACTTTTAAATGTTCAAAATTGTGTCTTTCTGAATAAGAAAAATAATAATACAACTATGTAACTACATAGATACTTACAGCGCACGATTCATAATCTTTTTTTTAAATTCATAATGCAAAGATTAACTAACTTCCTACCTACATAACCTACATAGATATGTCATCAATACAGATTATATTGCAATCTTCCATACAATTCCCATATCTCGCATATGTTGATATACCTATAGTTACATGCAATGTTGCGTTAGAAAATCATTTTATACCAATAATCATTTTAAAATCAATACAATAAAATTTGGTTTGAATTTAAAGAAAAAAATCATTTGTACCCATACAATTTTCCTTTAAAAATTATTTTATTTCATTTTACCTAAGTATTCAATTTTTTTCGTTAAATGTTATTGAAAAAATATTTCCTTCATAATAAAAAAGTTTTACAAATCGAAAAAACCTTGCGCATTAATATATTTTCATAAGAAACAATTTTTTGCTACTTTCACTTCTAGACCTTGACAAAATTAAAACTGATAAAATCAAACTGTAGTTGAGGTAATTTTTACGGATGTTATCTTTTTCTGCTTAGTTATTTTCGAGACCATTTGTACAAACTAACTTAATTTAGAGCTAATTTGTACAAACATTTATTTTAGACAACCACCTAAGACACTTAAATAGGTAGAAACCCACCTAGGCAAGTTTGAAGAAAATCGCTTCAGCCTCTCACACTCTTTTGGTGTTCTTCATAATCGTATTGTCAAGTTTGATTAAAATCTCAAGTTCGTTTTTTTTTTCAAATGCAAAACTTGCCAAAGACCTAGTACCTTTCTGCATAGGTACTTGTATATCGCAAGAAAAAACCTATGAATTGCAACCTTCCTACCTACTATTCCCACATATACCGCATACCTACATTGATATGGTGAATTACTGCAACGTATCACGTAGCTTTTAAATAGCGAAGAGTAAATAAACAAACTAATAATGTCTACTGCCAGTCGTCCTTGAACTTGATACAAGAAATCTATTCGTAAAAAAGATTTAACACATCTTTTTTACGAAAAGGTTTCTTGTTTCAAGGTTATATGCAAATATTAGTACCTAAGCATTTTTTTGCCAGCAATGCAAAGATGAAAAAATTGTAGGTAAAAAATAACCTACACTGATATAATACCTTCAGACCAAAAGCTATTCGTAAATTACATACCCATAGAAACATTGCCTTTTTTCTATTTTCTCCCTCAATTCACTTCGTAGCAATGGCGGACCATGCTGTTATGGTAATCTCTTTTACTCGCACTAATATTGTCAAAACTGTTGAATAGAACCCTCTCTTTCTTCTTTTCAGGCTCCAAAGTACAATTTATCACTACACTAGCGCCGTCACATGGCCTACAAGATTGTACAAAAAATCGCCTCCATAAGAGTACGAGTACTATAGGTTTTAGATACAATGGTCTGACAAGAGAGGGTAGCTCCTTAATAAAATTGGAAAGTTGGGAGACAAGAGAATATGGATATAATCCAAAGGAACGGTAAAAATGGCATACTGTATGCTAATTCATGAGAGTTCGAGCGGGAGAAAAAAACCGAAAATATTGTATTGAATCATATAAAATGCAAAAAATAGAAAATAGAAGAACGGAAAAATTAATGTAGTCCAAGATTGTATTTGTACATGCATAAATGTAGGTATGTATAGAAACATAAAAGATTGGAGAAGGGAAAGAAATTTTTCTTTCCTTGCGGACGATTTGTTACGATAAAAAAAAGAAACCTTATGTATGTACGTAGGTAGGTAGTTATGGAAAAATATATTTAGAATCATTCGTGCTTTCCACTCACAAAAAATATTTTCTTGTAGGTATTAAGGTATGTTTTATTTTGTAGGATATGTAGGTATCATGTAGGTATATTCCATAAAATTGAATCAAGTAGGTGTTCTAAGTGGGTACATTCATCCATTATGTGTAGGTATAAAAAATATTTTTTTTTATAATAAGCGTTTCTAAAAATCGTAAGTATCTTTAATATTTAAAGTGTTTAAATAAAATTTGGATAGGTAGGTACCTATCTGACTTAATTTTGTGAGCAAAACAAATGTTTTGGCGAGGCGATGGGTAAATGGTTTTATTTGGGAGAGATTTGATGAAGTCTTAAAGAATGTTGAAAATGCCAAGCAATTTTGTTTTGGAAAGGCAATAAAAATAAATATATTAGCGTAGTAAACATGGCTATAGGTGCATAGGTACATACTTATTTCATTCTTGCAAAGCTTTAGAAATGTTTGAGTTTCCCTATTTTGTAATTAACAAATCGGCAGAATTAAATTTAAAAACAAATTAATGTGGCAAACATGGGTACATACATATACTGCTTATATTCGTTACATTTTTCTTATAAGTATACATATTGGTAGGTAATAGGGTATATAAATATAATAAGAGGTAGGTATTCCTACATACTTAATTAAATTGTTTTGTTAACAACTGAGTTTTAACTTGCGATATGTAGGTATGTGTATGTAGGTATAACAAGTTTTGCATTTGCAAAAAAATCGAACTCGATATTTTCATTTTAATCAAACTTGACATAAGGATGATAGAGAATACGAAAAAGTGGGCCTCGCAATTCCGTCCGTCTGTCTGTATGTCTATCCTCGAGTTTACAGTCTAAATTGTTGGATGGATTTGCTTCAAGCTTGGTAGGTATACAAATTGTTTTTTCGGTAGGTAATATGCCCACACGTATTTTTATCTTTTTAAGTCGAAAAATAATGGGACCCTCCATACATTTTTTGGGACAAAAAGATAAATCTTATTTTTCTCAAAAATGGCTCCAACAATTTTTACAAAAAAAATTAGTTCATTAATCTTTTTGATAATTGGTTTTTGTATTTTTATTTTTTGTATAGGTAGGTAGGTACCTCAAGTAGAACCATTTTTTTGGTTTTGGATTTTCCGGAAAACGATTCATTTGATTGTTTTGAATTTTTTAATGCAAAATCTCCTAGAAAGCCTAAACACTAATTTAAACGAAAATGTTTAAATTTTTTTTAAGTTGCATATTTCAAAAACGACTCAATAGAATTGTCGAAACTTCGTATTTAGTAGTTTTTTAGCATAATCTTGACTACTTAAAAAAACTATTTTCCTACAAATAAAAACAACGGTACCTTTCATACAAATGTTAAGAAAAAACCTTTAAGAAAGCAAGGTTTTCTCAAAAACGGCTCAAAGAATTTGATAAAAAAGTGTTTGTGTTTTTTTATTAAATGCAATTTCTATATACATATAAAGGGTTTTCCAATAAGAGGTGTTATTTTGATATTCAAAAAAAAGAAATGCGTTGTTGAAGCGTGTATCGTTCTATTTTTATTAATAGCGTAGTTTCTACTTGTCAAATGTCAAAAAATGACAGCTTCAAAAGTGACAGCTACCTAAATAGCGGGCTATTCAAAATAACTCCTCTTATTGGAAAACCCTTGGGTTTTCCAATAAGAGGTGTTATTTTGATATTCAAAAAAAATAAATGCGTTGTTGAAGCGTGTATCGTTCCATTTTTATTAATAGCGTAGTTTCTACTTGTCAAATGTCAAAAAATGACAGCTTCAAAAGTGACAGCTACCGAAATAGCGGGCTATTCAAAATAACACCTCTTATTGGAAAACCCCTTATATATATATACAATTGATTATGAATGAATGATAGGAACATTCTGTAATTTTATAAGAAAACTAGAAGTCAATGAACCATATCAAATTAATTAATAACTAACGTAACTTAATATTTAGGGAAGAAATGTAACTTACATATCAAATGATAAAATTGTGGGGGAAAATAGGAAAATATTATAAGAAAAATAAAACAAAATAAAAGAGCAATAAAGAAACGAAATATCAAGAACAATAGCTTAGGATTAAAAGAACAAAATGAAAATATATCAACAAAAGCAGCTGAAAAAATTTAGACTACATTTAAAACGAGATTTTTGACTATCGAACTATCCAATTCAAAGAGCCATTTCTCAACTGCTTTCAAAAACAAGTGAACATAATTTTGTCTTCTTATATCAAATAGTATTTATTAAAGAGTTAAGGTGCTGATGCAGTTAAAAAAAATTTTAATTGGGTTTTATTACATTTTGGAACGTTCACCAAGATCCAAGCTTACCCTTAAACTATATGTATTTGAATTTCTTAATGTTTCACTGGAATGCAGGACATAACTTTTGTTTTTTCACTGACTATGAGTTCATGTCTCGCAAACCTTAAAACATAAAGTCAAAGCCATGTTATCAGCGAATGCAATTATACTGCTTTTAAAAGATTGTTCAAATATATAATTAGCATACAGAAATGAATAGTGCTTTACGTGGGCGCCCGAGAACTAACGCTTATATCCCACGGTGGGCCTACCCACCTCGGGTCTCATATTTAAGGCAACGGACGTACCTGTAGCCTTTTATCTAACTAAAGGGTTACTCCAGTAGCCATACGCGTATCTTGTATGGTATAACCTTTAGCCACTGCGAAGCTCTCACAAGGAGGCCAACCCAATGGTCTGTAATTTCGGGCAATTAGCGGGAAATCAAATGGGATACAGATCCCCGCAGTACCGAATTACGGTATTTCTGGAGTCTTTTCATCACCTCAGTGAGAATGCACTACCAGGGTTTCTTTGGCGAATGACTACCCAGGAACGATAATCGTGCCTTATTTTATTGTGCTACCTCAACTAGGAACAAGGAGACCTAATTGAAAACTATTCCTCACCATCGGGTTAAATGGATCAGCGTATTTCCACTCATTTGTACATGCACCACATGTGTATTGACTTGGTATCCCATGACCAGTCAATTTTAAACTTCTTGGTTATCCGACATATTTTCTTTATCAGGGTACCTCACCAGTCAACTTGTTCACCCCGATATCAATAACCATCTTTCGACAACTCAACTCTTTAGCATCCAATTACCGTTAATTTAGATTTTATTACATTGCTTGGCAAGGTAATGATGGTATTCAATACCATACATATTTTTGGATCCAAACTTTTCTCTCATCACTCAGTCATCCATACAATTTTACTTGTATTCATAATGAAGCGGCTTTTCAGACAGACTCCTTATACTCTCTATATCTGATTGCCTATCCGAGCAGCCACTCCACTAACCACTCTCAGTCTCGCTCAACCTCAAAAACATCTGTTACATCTGTTAGAGCATTATCCGACATCACAAACTTTATCATCAATTTCCTTCGTTCCAATCGAAACATCGGGATGGTCTCCACAATCACTTGAAAATAAACTCCGACTGCTTTGACCATGCGTTTACCAGCGTATTACTCTAACCGCCTCTATTGAGGAGCTAAGCCTGTTAGATTAGCCGGTTGGGTTCATTGTATGTAAACATACCGCTACTTCCAACCGTTTCTCTTGGATAACACGAGGAGGGACTAACTTTTTCTTCATACTACGAATGTTTTAATGAATTATTAAAGGTGACAAGTTTTCAATACTACTAACATTATAATTTTTTGCATTAATTAAGAATTTAGTACACTTTATTTTAAATCAAATTATAAAATATTTAAGTCATCAGAGCAACTCACTCTGGCATCACTATCTCCTTCACTTTTGCGCAAAAAAATTATATAGTTTTTCATCCATAAAAAATTATATTTTTTTGTCATCTTCACCTTCTTAGCTGCATTATAGAGTTCACGTGTATGAGAGGTCATGTTGTTGTTGATGTAGATTTGTACCACATAATCATCTCCAAACATTTTTGTTGTTAATGCCGCTCTCCTCTTTTGTTGCATCTTCATGATAATCTGTTTGGTATTGCGACTGGTCAAACATAACTAAGATGTTACCAGTTGATGACGAGTGGACTAAATTAGCTTAGTCCAATTTTACGTAATAGAACCACTTTTCATATTTTCGACTTTCTTACTTTTTGATGAGCCGGATAAAATTATTTTTGTATGCAAATGTTCCCTAGAAGTGAATAAAACTTCTGACTCAAATTTAAAAAAAAAATTGGTTTTTCGGTTTTTAAAAAAATTAATAAATTTTAATGCAGGGTAGTAATTATTTTGAAAAGGCGTTTCAATTTTTTTTTCTAAAAATGTTTTTAAAATTCTATGAATACAAAATATTTTTTTTCAAAACCTCTCCAATGATTTTTGATTTTTTTTTTGATACATTCATATTTGTCTATTAATTTTTAATTTTAAAAAATCTCTAATCTGTTTCATAGGTACCTGAACTTAATAAAAATTGATTTTTTTAAATCGAAAAAACATTTTCTTAAAAATTTGTATATGCAATATTATTAATATCTACTTTTAAGGAGCACTTGCTTAAAAAAAAAAATTATCGACAAATAATGAAATGTCGAAAATATGAAAAGTAGTTCTTTGGGAAGCATGTACATTATATACCTAGTTTCCATTAATAAGAACGCAAGAACAATTTATTTGGGTAAATGTAAACTGCACTAAGTACTCTCATTTCTTTATCAAAATGTTTAGATCTGTTCTTGGTATAGGAAATTTCTTACCGGTTTTGTGAAATTTTTATATGGCAGGTGCCGTTTTTTAATGTTTAAAAAAATGAAAAGAACGTGCCGGCATATGTATTAGCTGCGTTTTATTATCTACGGATCTTGGTCTGGGTTAATTTTTAACACATATATTACAAA
Organism: Philhelius pedissequus; assembly: GCA_910595825.1. Taxonomy (NCBI): domain Eukaryota; kingdom Metazoa; phylum Arthropoda; class Insecta; order Diptera; family Syrphidae; genus Philhelius; species Philhelius pedissequus. Next base: position 230,773,635 of record OU343160.1, on the reverse strand, counting down.
AACAACACGACATCCAGGTTTATATCGGGGTTTCTATCTGGGCTTGCAAATATTAGTATTAAATTCGGCGAGAAGAGGGTACATCTACATATCAGAGTGCATAACCCAGATTGTTTTATTTTTACGGGGCAAACCATATGGGTTATTGGCGATAATAAAACACGGCTATTAATCAACTTTTTTTCTCATCTTCGCTTTCATCATCGTAATGTCAAGATTGATCAAAACCTCAAGTTTCATTTTTTTACGAATCCAAAACTGGCAACATTCGTACCTACCTGCCTAAAAAATTTATATAATGTAGGTAGGTATTAACTTTTTAAATGTTCAAAATTGTGTCTTTCTGAATAAGAAAAATTATAATATAACTATGTAACTAGATACATACTTACACAACACGATTTATAATGGTTTTTTTTAAAATTCATAATGCATAAGAATAACTAACTTCCTACCTACATAACCTACATAGATATGTGATCAATACTGATGATATTGCAACCTTGCCTACAATTCCCATATCTCGCATATGTTGATATACCTTTAATGAATACTACCTGCAATGGTGCGTTAGTAAATCATTTTATATGTTTTATACCAATACAAATCATTTTTTTTTAATTTGGTACCTAACCCTTAAAAATTTCCTTAAAAAATTATTTTATTTCATTTTACCTAAGTATTAAATTTTTTTCAAATGTTATTGAAAAAATATTTCCTTCATAATAAAAAAGTTTTACAAATGGAAAAAACCTTGCGTATTGACATATTTTCATAAGAAACAATTTTTTGCTACATTCACATCTAGACCTTGATAAAATTAAATTAATTAAACATGGATAAGGCAGTTAAGGGAAGCATTTTATTTAAGTTTTAATGACGACGAAGAAGCAAATGTTGATCAAAATCGTTCGAGGCGCATCTTAAAAAATAAAAACTATGCGTAAGAAGTGGTGCCGAGATTTTCCGATATCACATTTAAACAATATTTCCGGGTAAATCCTGATGTGTTTGATTTGTTGTGTCGTGAAATTCACGCCATCGAGGAACATAAATCTGGGCCTGGGAGGGAACCTACAACCACTGAAAAAAGACTGATGACAACTTTGTGGTATTTAGGTAATCCAGAATGCATGAGGTAAGTTACAGTTTTAGTTTATGATGATCTCAATTCACCTTTCAATTTTAGATCGATTGCGGACAGATTTGGAGTTTGCATTGCAAATGTTTTCAGAATCGTCACGGGGAACTGTGAAAGTCTCATCAAACTCAACCGAACCAAAAGATTTATAAAATGGCCCACCGCAGAAGAAGCCACAAGAACATCTGCCTATTATCTACAGAAAAATCGCTTGACAGGTAGTAGACAAATAAATCAAATTTATTTGTCTTTTATTCATAACTAATATTAAATTATTCCAGGAATAATTGGATCTATTGGTGGTTCTCATATACCCATAAGAGCACCAATTGTGTCTCATAATTCATATATAAACCTAAAATGATATCATTCGGTAGTCCTGCAAGGGGTATGCAATCATAAATTGGAATTTTTGTACTGCTACACTGGCGAAGCAGGTTCGATACATGATGCCTTGTTGTTGAGGAGATCGAGAATCATAAATAAAATCAACTCAGGTGAGGTTTACTTTAGGTACACAATTCCAAATCCGTATTTAATAATATACATATATTAATTTGTTAAAGGCGACTTTAATTAAGAGATGAGCACAAAATGTTCAATAAGATTCATTCCAAATGTCGAGTTTTGATTGAGCGTGCATTTGGCTTACTCAAAGGCAGATTTCGAAGGCTATTCCATATAAACTCTCTCAAGCCAACATCGGTAGTAAAATATATTATAGCCTCATGTATACTACATAATATATGTATAGCGTACAATGACTGTGATGAAGAATTTATTGTGGTTGAAAACAACCAAATCATCGACGATGATCGTGATGTCCACTCAATCGACATGCAATCAGCTCAAACAAAAAGAGACAGTATAATGAATGCATTATTTTGAAAAAAATATATCAATAAAAACATTCAATAAAAATTTAATATAAAAATTTAATTTAGTTGAAAACGACTTCTTATATCTAAATAAAAACGAAACAAAAACATACATATATACCTAAACAAGATCAAAACACAACTTGTTTTGGTGAACACAAAAATAAACTTTATTTAAAGAACTATAAAAATAATTTATAAAACTAAAAATATACTTCTTGAACAAACTATATACATGTATACATTCTTAAGTATTTTACATTCTGTCGATCATTTTTTCAAAGCGGTCTAAGAACCTATCAATTTTTGCCATCCGTTCTTTATGACGCCTGTCTTCGCAAACTGATGTCTTCGGCTTGTTGCATTGTGTAGATGATGGGATCAGCTTCGTTAATGACTACTTCTGCATCCCCGGAAGGCATGACTGCTGGAGCATTTATTTCTGGCGAGCAAATCGTCCATTTCATGGTAAAACTCCCTTGTTTTCCGAAACATACCCGTCTTTTTGTTATCTTCTTTAATATTTTTATTTTCAGACCCTTATATTTTGTATCCACTTGTTTGTTGGATACATTGACATAAAAAGCCGCATTTAATTCCCTGGCGATGTCTTGAAATGCGGTCTTATTCACCCCTGTGCTTATTTCGTTTTTTTTATGAGGCTAATCAAAAATAGGGTCCTTGACTTGGTCCACTTTATACCCTTAGTAAAATGAAAACAAAAATATTATAATTTGTTACTAAATAAATAATAAATATTTATTACCTGCAGATGAAGAACAACCGGCACCAATCTCCATTTTTATTTTTGTTTTTTTTTGCCATCTTTTCCTGTCGTATCACACAGAAAAAGTGAAGTTAGCCGCTCTTAGCTTTTAACTCCATCTGCTCGGTTATTTTCGTCTGAGGCCATAGAGCGCGCTCAAACCTTGCTCCAATTGAAAAAAGAAACACAATTTTAGGGGTCTGATGTGTTCGAGCCTAAAAAGAAACATAGATATTTTTTGACAGCTCAGTTCCCTGCTCTGAGCTTAAAACGAAAAACGCCTAATGTCTACTGACTTTCGTTCTTTAACTTGAAACAAGAAATCTATTCGTAAAAAAGATTTAAAACATCTTTTTTACGACAAAGTTTCTTGTTTCAGTGAAAAGGCGTTTCAATTTTTTTTTCTAAAAATGTTTTTAAAATTCTATGAATACAAAATAATTTTTTTAAAAACCTCTCCAATGATTTTTGATTTTTTTTTTGATACATTCATATTTGTCTATTAATTTTTAATTTTAAAAAATCTCTAATCTGTTTCATAGGTACCTGAACTTAATAAAAATTGATTTTTTTAAATCGAAAAAACATTTTCTTAAAAATTTGTATATGCAATATTATTAATATCTACTTTTAAGGAGCACTTGCTTAAAAAAAAAATTATCGACAAATAATGAAATGTCGAAAATATGAAAAGTAGTTCTTTGGGAAGCATGTACATTATCTACCTAGTTTCCATTAATAAGAACGCAAGAACAATTTATTTGGGTAAATGTAAACTGCACTAAGTACTCTCATTTCTTTATCAAAATGTTTAGATCTGTTCTTGGTATAGGAAATTTCTTACCGGTTTTGTGAAATTTTTATATGGCAGGTGCCGTTTTTTAATGTTTAAAAAAATGAAAAGAACGTGCCGGCATATGTATTAGCTGCGTTTTATTATCTACGGATCTTGGTCTGGGTTAATTTTTAACACATATATTACAAAAACAACACGACATCCAGGTTTATATCGGGGTTTCTATCTGGGCTTGCAAATATTAGTATTAAATTCGGCGAGAAGAGGGTACATCTACATATCAGAGTGCATAACCCAGATTGTTTTATTTTTACGGGGCGAACCATATGGGTTATTGGCGATAATAAAACACGGCTATTAATCCACTTTTTTTCTCATCTTCGCTTTCATCATCGTAATGTCAAGATTGATCAAAACCTCAAGTTTCATTTTTTTACGAATCCAAAACTGGCAACATTCGTACCTACCTGCCTAAAAAATTTATATAATGTAGGTAGGTATTAACTTTTTAAATGTTCAAAATTGTGTCTTTCTGAATAAGAAAAATTATAATATAACTATGTAACTAGATACATACTTACACCACACGATTCATAATGGTTTTTTTTAAAATTCATAATGCAAAAGAATAACTAACTTCCTACCTACATAACCTACATAGATATGTGATCAATACTGATGATATTGCAACCTTGCCTACAATTCCCATATCTCGCATATGTTGATATACCTTTAATGAATACTACCTGCAATGTTGCGTTAGTAAATCATTTTATATGTTTTATACCAATACAAATCATTTTTTTTTTAATTTGGTACCTAACCCTTAAAAATTTCCTTAAAAAATTATTTTATTTCATTTTACCTAAGTATTAAATTTTTTTCAAATGTTATTGAAAAAATATTTCCTTCATAATAAAAAAGTTTTACAAATGGAAAAAACCTTGCGTATTGACATATTTTCATAAGAAACAATTTTTTGCTACATTCACATCTAGACCTTGATAAAATTAAATTAATTAAACATGGATAAGGCAGTTAAGGGAAGCATTTTATTTAAGTTTTAATGACGACGAAGAAGCAAATGTTGATCAAAATCGTTCGAGGCGCATCTTAAAAAATAAAAACTATGCGGAAGAAGTGGTGCCGAGATTTTCCGATATCACATTTAAACAATATTTCCGGGTAAATCCTGATGTGTTTGATTTGTTGTGTCGTGAAATTCACGCCATCGAGGAACATAAATCTGGGCCTGGTAGGGAACCTACAACCACTGAAAAAAGACTGATGACAACTTTGTGGTATTTAGGTAATCCAGAATGCATGAGGTAAGTTACAGTTTTAGTTTATGATGATCTCAATTCACCTTTCAATTTTAGATCGATTGCGGACAGATTCGGAGTTTGCATTGCAAATGTTTTCAGAATCGTCACGGGGAACTGTGAAAGTCTCATCAAACTCAACCGAACCAAAAGATTTATAAAATGGCCCACCGCAGAAGAAGCCACAAGAACATCTGCCTATTATCTACAGAAAAATCGCTTGCCAGGTAGTAGACAAATAAATCAAATTTATTTGTCTTTTATTCATAACTAATATTAAATTATTCCAGGAATAATTGGATCTATTGGTGGTTCTCATATACCCATAAGAGCACCAATTGTGTCTCATAATTCATATATAAACCTAAAATGATATCATTCGGTAGTCCTGCAAGGGGTATGCAATCATAAATTGGAATTTTTGTACTGCTACACTGGCGAAGCAGGTTCGATACATGATGCCTTGTTGTTGAGGAGATCGAGAATCATAAATAAAATCAACTCAGGTGAGGTTTACTTTAGGTACACAATTCCAAATCCGTATTTAATAATATACATATATTAATTTGTTAAAGGCGACTTTAATTAAGAGATGAGCACAAAATGTTCAATAAGATTCATTCCAAATGTCGAGTTTTGATTGAGCGTGCATTTGGCTTACTCAAAGGCAGATTTCGAAGGCTATTCCATATAAACTCTCTCAAGCCAACATCGGTAGTAAAATATATTATAGCCTCATGTATACTACATAATATATGTATAGCGTACAATGACTGTGATGAAGAATTTATTGTGGTTGAAAACAACCAAATCATCGACGATGATCGTGATGTCCACTCAATCGACATGCAATCAGCTCAAACAAAAAGAGACAGTATAATGAATGCATTATTTTGAAAAAAATATATCAATAAAAACATTCAATAAAAATTTAATATAAAAATTTAATTTAGTTGAAAACGACTTCTTATATCTAAATAAAAACGAAACAAAAACATACATATATACCTAAACAAGATCAAAACACAACTTGTTTTGGTGAACACAAAAATAAACTTTATTTAAAGAACTATAAAAATAATTTATAAAACTAAAAATATACTTCTTGAACAAACTATATACATGTATACATTCTTAAGTATTTTACATTCTGTCGATCATTTTTTCAAAGCGGTCTAAGAACCTATCAATTTTTGCCATCCGTTCTTTATGACGCCTGTCTTCGCAAACTGATGTCTTCGGCTTGTTGCATTGTGTAGATGATGGGATCAGCTTCGTTAATGACTACTTCTGCATCCCCGGAAGGCATGACTGCTGGAGCATTTATTTCTGGGGCCCTGGCGAGCAAATCGTCCATTTCATGGTAAAACTGCCTTGTTTTCCGAAACATACCCGTCTTTTTGTTATCTTCTTTAATATTTTTATTTTCAGACCCTTATATTTTGTATCCACTTGTTTGTTGGATACATTGACATAAAAAGCCGCATTTAATTCCCTGGCGATGTCTTGAAATGCGGTCTTATTCACCCCTGTGCTTATTTCGTTTTTTTTATGAGGCTAATCAAAAATAGGGTCCTTGACTTGGTCCACTTTATACCCTTAGTAAAATGAAAACAAAAATATTATAATTTGTTACTAAATAAATAATAAATATTTATTACCTGCAGATGAAGAACAACCGGCACCAATCTCCATTTTTATTTTTGTTTTTTTTTTGCCATCTTTTCCTGTCGTATCACACAAAAAAAGTGAAGTTAGCCGCTCTTAGCTTTTAACTCCATCTGCTCGGTTATTTTCGTCTGAGGCCATAGAGCGCGCTCAAACCTTGCTCCAATTGAAAAAAGAAACACAATTTTAGGGGTCTGATGTGTTCGAGCCTAAAAAGAAACATAGATATTTTTTGACAGCTCAGTTCCCTGCTCTGAGCTTAAAACGAAAAACGCCTAATGTCTACTGACTTTCGTTCTTTAACTTGAAACAAGAAATCTATTCGTAAAAAAGATTTAAAACATCTTTTTTACGACAAAGTTTCTTGTTTCAAGGTTATATAGAAATATCAGTAAGCGTTTTTTTGCCAACAATGCAAAGATGAACAAAATTGTAGGTACAAAATAACCTAGACTGATATAATACCTTCGAACCAAAAGCTTTTCGTAAATTACATACATATGTACGTAGCAATGGCGGACAATGCTGTTTTGGTAATCTCTTTTACTCGCACTAATATTGTCAAAACTGTTAAATAGAACCTTTTCTTTCTTCTTTTCAGTCTCCAAATTATAATTTATCACTACAATAACGCTATCACATGGCCTACAGGATTGTAAAAAAAATCGACTCCATAAGAGTACTATAGGTTTTATATACAGTGGTGCTATTTGTATCTCGTGTTTATGGATCTCGTAAATGTACAAGGGAAAAATATAGTTGGGGTTCTTTGTATTGTTTTAGTATTCTATTTTTTTCAGCGAAAGGATTGTTTTTCGCATATCCTGGATTGTTTAATATATAAGTTGTGTACATAGAATTTGGCATATGTCTTGCCTACTTGTTGCAGTTGTTGGCTTACTATCTAACTATTATCTGAAAATATAGGTACATATACCTAGAAGCTGGGAAGTAAACTGTTTTAGGCCAATTGAATGTTTTTGTGACCTTTAGGCCAAAATGCGTTTCGCCCAAGTACTACAGCTGGGCTCATCAGTTAGATGGTTTGGTACCTTTCCAAGACACGTTATTTTTTGATCCATGTTTACCGACTTTAATAAAATTTTCAGCGATAACTCACTGTAAATTATATTTTTTAGGGGAATTTGGTTACATTCATGCACCTAGAAGTATGTTTTGCCCGTGGTCTGGTCAGTGAATCAATTGAGGAAACACAAAAAATATGTTTATATTATTTTTGTTTTAGTGGACTGTGTGGATTTAAAGCCAATTGAATGTTTTTGTGAACTTTAGTCCAAAATGCGTTTCGCCCAGCTACTACAGCTGGGCTCATCAGTTAGGCGCTGTAGTACCTTTCTAAGACGCATTCTTTTTTGATCGATGTTTATCGACTTTAATACAATTTACAGCAATTACTTTGCGTCTTTGAAATTTATACGTTGAACAGTTTCGAGTGACCAGTTAATATGAAGGCTATACGGAAATAGTTAGGAGAACTGAAACAAAGAAATGCAGTGCTAGAAAATGAAAATCAGTAATATTCTAGGCCAAAGTCAAGAACCTCAGGTGTCGTTACCGACTGATATAACTGTGCGAATGTGAATAGACGAAATATAAAAAAATATTCCCGCGTTCAATCCATCTAACGGTTTTTCGCTTATCGCCGCTCAATGGGTAAAACTATTGAAAATATTCGACACCTGTATGACTGGGATGATCTTTGCACATGTCTTATGCCTCTCTTCGATTGTATGAAGCTGCGTCTCATTGGTTTGCTGCTCAAACGGGAGTTATAACGAGTTGGAACGAGTTAAAAATCAGGCTTTTGTAGGATTTTTCTTCATTTTCAGACGAATCTGACGTGCATACATTGCTCATGTCCAGACAAAAAGAAGAAAGCGAGAGTTACGAAAACTCTATATTTGAAATGTTAGTTATTGGAAGACGTTGTAAATTTCCTACCAAAAATATAATCAATTATATAATATCTGGATTAAGAGATCGAATTTTCATTAATAATTTAATTGTGGCAAACTCTCAAAGTACTGCTCATCTGTTAACAATAGTAAGAACTTTAAAAACAATAAATACATAAGCGGGTACACGGATGAAAATGGGTCAAAGCATTATTAAGTTATTCGATTCACGTACATCTCCTTATTATACACCTAATCAGATTCATCGCACGATTATGCGATTGTGATGCCACAATCAAGAGAATTGGGAAAACTAATATTTTACAACTGTAAGACTGCTGGACATTTGGCTCGCGATCAATAACACTGATATAAGTGTCATAGACCAGTGTTAAGTCTTCAGCCGACATCCTTTGAAGAACGGTATTTGCATCCCAGCTGTTACATATTAAACAATTCGTATTTCTCTTTCATAATCACCGTTATTCAGCTCACTATGGAAAGGGGTGTGGCCATGATTTTGTTTTCAGCCTGGGTCCGGTGTACGTCGTTGGTGCCGGCCAAGATAATGCAAGTAAGGGTTACTAAGTTTCTTTTTTGAAAACAAACTTTTGTTAGATTTCCAATTTATAATATAAAATGGCTGAAATCTTATTAGGTAGGTACTTCAAATAGGCTAACTACTAACCATGTACCTTATGTATACACACTTTTTTTATTTCTCGAAAACGGCTCCAATGATTTGGGTGAAGTTTTTACAGTTTGTTTCAATGAACCAGACAAAAAATATAAAAATATATACTTATAGGTAAGGTAAGTATTTAGTTAATTTTAACCACTGCCAAGCAGACTTTTATTATTTCTTGGTTTTTCTGATACGTATCTAAAAAATTGGATGAAAATGAGCAAGGAAACATTTAATTTAATTTGTTGTACTATGCAGACTTAAACCCGATGTTACCTAGATTCTTAGTATAATGAATAATTGTCTAATGGATTATTCAAGGAACAGTTGCACAGGTACGTTCCTACAAATGCATAATCAAATCTAGATTATGGATTTTAATTATGTAAGTTAGGAGGGTAATATGTAGCTAAATACATACATAAATGGAACCTAGGTATGTAAATATGTACATATGTATACAAATGAAAATGAAGGATGAGTGCGTAGGTATGCATGTGATTTTTAAAATTACATATATGTATATGTAAATACGTATGAGGGCCTACATTTAATGTAGTATCCAGTGATGTACGCACAAATTCGAACAAATGAAATATAATAAGGTAGAAATATATGGATAATACACATAATAAAATGTTTTTATATTGCTTAGTTATTATAGCTTGAGGGAAAACAAAGATGCCATTTGAATTCCTGGATAACTAAGAATATTTGTATACCTACCAAAAAACTCAAAACCGTTGGAGTGGTTTTTAAAAAAATGTTTTTTTATGTATAAGATTTTAAAAACATTTTTAGAAAAAAAATTTCAAACGTTATTTAATAGATATTATTATTATACATATAAAATTCAAATTTCAAAAAAATTCAGTGACTGGTTTTTGAAAAATCGTTTTTCAAAAAAAAAATTATGTACATATTTATTAAAAATCGAATAACTTTTTTATTCGAAAACTTGTATGCAGTTGCAGTAAGCAGTTTTATTATTACTTTAAAGGAGTATTTGCGCAAAAAATATTATTTAAGTCAGTTTATCCAATTGTGAGAAAGATGAAAATGTGAAAAGTGGTTCTATGGAAAATGCCGTTAATAAATACGCAACATAAAATATTTTTTTACTTAAAAGTGGACGGTTAATTTAAGAACATACGCATTTTTTTATTAAAATTGCATTTGTGAGAAATAATTTTTTTTCGTAACGGTTTTTTAACATTTATATTGAAGGTGCCGTTATTTTTTATTTTAGAAAACTAGTTTTTTTCACTATGCAAAATAATTTCAAAAGATTGAGAAAAAACTTGTTGGTAGTACGCTCAAGTTGTTGTTGGGCATTCAAAGTCATCAAATGATACGAAAAATGGCTTTAAAAAGCATGTATGTAATCATACAAAAAATGAATATAATACAAATAAAAATTACCAGTGTCAAAATCTTTCACATACAAAATCTCCCTCCTTATATGAACAACAAAAATGTTGGCTTATAAACGAGTAAGGAGAAATTAAGAAAGAACCCGAATAAACAACAACGAACTTGTGTGTCTAATAAAAGCGCTTGTCATTTCAATGCAATTGATAAACAGAAAACAACCGGCATTAGGTTGGATCTGATAATGTGGGCTCGGTGGCGTGATGCGAAGTGCGTTGGCTACTAAGCGGCTGGGCATGCTTCATTACACGATGAAGGCATAAGAAGTTTTTCAATTAAAATGGTATTGGTATTTTATTTACCAACTATTAACATATTTTACCAATTTTAATTTATCGAAAAGATTTTATTTATTATCTGTAATTTGTTTATAATTCAAGGAAATTTATATTTAATTGGATTAACATTTTATTCAAATTGTTCCTAATCTGAACCAGCAAAGGTACAAGGCAAGACATTAAAACCATCTTTATCAATTCATGTGACTCTTAGACAAATAAGAGAAATTATAAGCCTTGTATAAAGTCCAAATATCACCGACCGATCATACCTACAACACATAAATATATTTATGTCTAAAGGCTTATACCTTAAACTTCTCCTGAAGCTTTTAGTTCAGAACAAAGACCACAACATTTTGATAAAATGCCTGAAGAATTAGTTGGCTCTATGACCAAGTCAGATCTTACAAAATTGATTTGCCATCTTCTTGAAACAAAACTCAAAAATACAGCTTCGAAGAGTAACTTAGAAGCAATTATAATAACAAACCAAAAAATTATGGAACTTAACCTCCAAATGTCCAACAAAATAATAGCTTTGGAAAAAAGAAATACAAAAAAAAAACACGGAAAACAATATCATGCTCAGAATAACTCGACAAGAAGGCATAGATGAAAAAGAACACATAAGAAATTCGCTAGCAAAGCTCATACAACCAACCCCAGCAATAGACAATCAAAATGTTCGCGAAATACGATCAAATAACCCAAATGCTAAAAACTTTATCATAAGACTAGAATCAAAACAACACGTCATCACAGCACTTAAAGCATCCAAGGCATTGAAAGGCACAGGTGTAACCATCGCTAAAGATCTTCCCTTGTCAGTACGACATAAGTGAAACAAACTCTTGAAGATAAAAAGTAGCTTGAATGGAGTAAATTCACAGATTAAGGTATTGGTGCGGGATGACAGGATGTATGTAGAAAAGAAAGTTTTCAGATGGAGTTCAACGATGGGACTTTTGCAAAACAACAACAATGGAATCGAAGTGCTTAATCAAATCTATAAAGTCGATCTTAGCAATCAGCTGTGCATTAACGTAGAGGCGCAGATGACAGATGACAACAGAACCTTGCTAGAAGCGCCACCGTTTTCTAATGCAAACTTCACAGCAGAGACATCAACTAATTCTCATGTTATAGCATAGGGTGTAGTTGCCAACTGCCAAAATAAAACTAAATCTTTAAAATTAAATAAAATTAAAATATTAAGTTATAATGCAGCAGGTCTTAGTAATAAGTCAATATATGTAAAATTTTATGATTTTATAAATAATTATGATATAGTTTTTCTTTATGAAACTTTCTTAATAGAAGAAGAATATAAATTATATCTAGATCGTTTTCAAAAAGTTTGAATTTGTATGGATAACAGGTTGGAAACAAAACACAAGAGGAAGAGCAAGTGGAGGTTGCTTCTTTGGATACAAAAACAAAATAATAACCAAATTTATTGTGAATTCGAATCGACAGATCAATGCACACTTTTGAAAATATCCTTAGATTCAACCAAGCTAGTTATACTACCGACATATACGACCTGCAATCATTGGGAAAGCGATTTTAGTGCTTTGTATGATTTAATCGAACAATGTCAGAACGGAAACATTATGATCATTGGTGATCTAAACGCAAGGATAGGAACAGAAATAGGAAAAGAAAATCTATATACAGGTAAAATGCGGAATTCTGAAGATGAAACTATAAATTCAAAGGGAACAAAAGTACTGGAGTTGCGTGATTCATTTGGATATCATATTGTGAATGGTACTAGCGGATCTGATTCTAATGAAAAATATACATTCGTAGGACCACAAGGCTGCTCTGTAATAGACTATCGCTTAATACGGGGCGAATGGAAATCTTTGATGGATGATTTTGAAGTGTTATCTGAACAGTATTCAGACCATTTGCCCATTGTTGTGCAGTTTGCCTCACATCCGATTGAAAGAGAAGGCACAAGAATCATGCAATTACCCCCTAAAATGATGTGGAAAAAAAAAGAAAATGCAACTCAGTATAGACTCAATCTCGAACTAAATTTGAGGACTCAATCAGCATACAGTATAAGTGAAATTGAAAGTCTTTTACAAACATCATATCCTACCGGCAGACATGAAAATACAAAAACGTGTGGTTACAACGAAAAATGATTTGATACTGAGTGCGAAAATGCAAGGCGTAAATCCTTCTGATGGCTCAAGGTATTTCGAAGATTTGGTGATCGGTACTATAAAAGGCTGTACATTCAAGCAAACACAGCTTTTAAGTTAATCTGCAAAGAGAAAAAGAAAATCTATTTTCAAATTGAGGCTCTCAAACTAACATGCTCTACAGATACTAAGCAATTTTTGCGTTCAATAAATAAATTTAACGGTAAAGTACCCCAAATTGGCATACACTTAGATGCTACAACACTGACGACCCATTTTCAAACGCTATTGTACCCATCAACTAATATTCATCTAATTCATTATGCTGCTCCCTTCCATACAAATCCATTCGATGCATAGAATACATAAGTCGAAGTTTGTGAAGTCTTGAAAAAACTCAAAGACGGAAAGGCACCAGGAGCTGATAGGATCCCAGTAGAATTCTTTAAATATGCGACGAGCGACTTTATCGACAAATTGTCAACGGTTTTTAGTGAGATATTAGAAACGGGTAATATACCGACATAATTTAAACAAGCGACTCTCTTTCCCATCTATAAAAAAGGCAATTTAGCTTATCCATCTAACTATCGCGGAATATTCTTTCTTAATTCATCGTATAAGCTGTTCACAAAAGTCTTAAATTATAGAATGTCAAATTGGATTGAAAACAAAAAACTGAATAAGGAGTGCCAAGCTGGGTTACGGAATGGTTATTCCACTGTAGACAATATCTTTGTGCTGCAAAACATCGCAGGAATATTTGTCGAACAAATAAAGAAATTATTTACATTTTTTGTGGATTTCAAGGCAGCTTTCGACAACATCGGTAGAAGGGCATTGATGTATAAATTATACAATGCGGAAATGAGTCATAAGTTTGGAAAGGTTCTCGAAAATATCTACCAGGATAACCAAGCAGCGGTATGGAGCGGAAGTGAAGTATCGGAATGGTTTGAGACAACAATGGGTGTAAGACAAGGATGTACACTGAGTCCGTATCTATTTTCGATGTACATTAATGACTTTACGGACCATCTTCCTGGAGGAATAGAGATAGATCGAGTCTTAGTAAAGGCCCTTTTATTTGCAGATAATGTGGTTTTATTTGCATATTCACCAGAATCATTGCAACTAATGATTAACCGACTTGATTCGTACTGCCAATTATGGAATCTGACAATTAATCTGGCCAAATCAAAAATAATGGTTTTTAAAAAGGGTTCCGGTAGAACTTGCAGTAACGAAAAATGGTATCTCAATAGGCAACCCATTGAAGTTGTTAAAACGTACAGGTATATTGGAGTAACAATAACTAACAACCTCAGTATGGAAACTCACTTAAAACAAAGGTTAGTGAAAGCAAAAAGTGCAATATCAGCAACCTGGAAAAGATGTTTCTCAAATCCACTGGTGGACCATAGTGTGAAACATAAAGTTTTCATAGCAGTATCTGAAAATGTAATGTTGTACCCAGCACAATCTTGGGGGTACTGTCAGTATGAAATAGTAGAGAAATTACTAAGATATTATATTAAAAAATGTTTTAATCTGACAAGCACCACGCCCAGTTATATGAAAAATATAGAAACAGGCTTATCACCACTCTATATAAAAACCTTGAAACTGCACACGGACTATGTTTTGAAAATCTTAAACTTGCCAGATGATAGACTTCCAAAACTAATCGCCAAGAAGACTATAGGAAGAAAAATTCAATGGTATGAAAAACTGTATGAACGTGCTGCATACTGTGGAATTGAATTAAATTTGGAAAATGGAAACGGAAGTTACGCTAAAGATTCTATAAACAATCTTATTTCAAAAGTAAATGAACAAAGAAATCCGGAGGCTTTACTTTGGAACCAACATGATTCGTGAAGCGGAAGTTCGAGCACACCTCAACTGCGAAAACGATATTAATCAGCTTTGTCGCTACTATAAATCTGCAATTTCTTATCGAAATCATATTATTAATGAGGATTTTTAATCTTGTAAAATCAAAGCAAAGTAAAATTGTATTTTAATGTCATACTACTTTTTTTATTCTAATCAAAAAAAAAAACTTATTATACAATGTTTAATGTCAATGTCAATCAGGCAGACGGCAATAGCCATGCTTATCGATTTTGTATTTTAAAAATTGTAACACAAACAAGGAATCATACAAAAAAATTAAAATGAAAAAAGCAGACTAGCACCACTAGAGCAAAGGAATTTGATGATCGACCTTGGCAGGTCGTCAAATAGCTATAATTCCAGCCAAAAATAATTGAGAAAAAACTTGGTGGTAGCACACTCAAGTTGTTGTTGGGTATTCAAAGTCATCAAATGATACGAAAAATGGCTTTAAAAATCATGCAAAAGATTAATAAATAAATAATTTCGAAGAAAAAATTAATGAGCAGGCACAATCGCAATTAAGCAAATTTAGTACCTAATGAAATTGAAACAACTTTTTGTTACCATTTCGCATTTAGACGCTATCTTTCAGTTAAGCCAGCAGAATCGAAATTATGCGAAATCAGAATGTAAACAACTTTTTGTTTCGATTTCGAGCTTAAACGATTACTCTCAAATCACTAATACGCAAACACAATAATTATGAGTTAACACATTACAAAAAAATCATATTTTTTATGAGAAAAGCGTTTGAAACGGGAACTCAGCGGATTATGTAGTAATCACATTATATGTATATGCTGAGGTCGATAACTGGGCTGGAACGCGAAAAAAAATGCCAGGATTTGAAGGTCGTTTACCAGAAGTCATGAAAAGTCCCCTTAAATAGTAACAACAATCATATTTTTTGTTAGAATATCATTAGAATCGGGAACTCCGCGGATTATGTAGTAAACACATTGTATGTATATGCTGAGATCGATAAACTGGGCTGTAACTCGTAAAAAATGCCAGCATCTCAAGGTCGCTTACCAAAATTCATGAAAAAGGCCCCTAAATAGTAAAAACAAATCATATTTTTTGTTAGAAAAGCGTTAGAAACAGGAGCTCCGCGGATTATGTAGTAAACACATTATATGTAATGCTGAAGTCGAAAACTGGGCTGGAAATCGTAAAAAACGCCAGCATCTGAAGGTCGTTTATCAAAAGCCGTTAAAAAGGGCTCCAAAATTCAAAAAAAAAGTCGTAATTTTCGTTAGAATAGTAACCACAAATTACCATTCCAAAAATTGAATTGCGTGCCGCAGTTCTAAGTATAAAGCTGCTCCAATGGGAAATGAAACACATTCGAATAAACACATAGTCAATTTCAACATTTAACTGGACGGATGCTACTATTGTTCTTTCATGGATCCGTGGTGATGGCCGGTTTTCATCGCAAATCGGAATGGAATCATCCATTTGTCGTCAAGCGTAAGTCAATGGCATCACGTCATAACCGTAGAAGATTCAGCTGATCTCTCCTCTCATGGGGCAACAACAAATCACCTAATAACCTATAAACTATACTGGTACGGACCTTAATGGTTAGGTGAGTCTTACGAAAGTTGGCCAACTTCAAAATGCACGTTTTGTCAGAGGAACTCTAAAGGTTGAAGAACTTGACCTCTGCCTAACAAATTCGGATTTATCAAAAAAGGGAGCTGTTGCCAACCAAGGTCGATTAATAATGCTAGCTTCTTTTCTAGACGAAAACAAAGTGTTAAGAGTAGGAGGTCGTTTTCAACGTTCTGCGCTTTCATACAGTGATCTTACCAAGCAATCACCATTTTACAAAGCTCACCTTCAATTATTGTCACTCCAATACACTTCATGGCGGAACTCTACCAACTACTGCACTTGGTGGTAAGCACTTTTGGATTCTCATGCCAGAAAAATCATTCGAACGCAGATCAAGGGTTGCTTAACTTGCTTTAAGGAAAGGCCAAGAACAACACTGCAGCTCATGAGCATCTTACCTGCAGCTCGAGTTAAACCATCGTTCCGACCATTTATCGCAACTGGTGTTGATTACACAGGCGCAATTGAGTTAAAAGCTTCAAGATATCGAGGAAATACCACATACAAAGGATAAATTGCTGTTTTTATTTGTCTGGCAACAAAGGCATTACACTTGGAAGCAGTTACAGGTATAACAGCTGATCTTTTTTGTATGTTTTATATCGCTTTGTTGGAAGGCGATCCATGATATTTATAGCGACTGTGGTTCGAATTTCATCGGCGCAAACACAGTACTCAAAACCAACACCCAAATGCTCATCGAATCCATAGAAAGAAATGTCGTAACTAAATAAGCAGAAAAAGTATTCAATGGCATTTCAACCCTTCCCACTAGCCCAATTTTGGAGCTTTGTGGGAAGCCAACGTTAAATCGGTTAAACATTATCTAAATCGGACAACGACGGGAACACCATTAACTTATTAGGATTTGTCTACCATTCTTGTGAGAATAGAAGCCTCTCTTAACTCTCGACTATTTTGTCCACTTAACTCAGGTCGCAACGACTTAACGGTACTTACTCCGGGCATTTTCTTATTGGCAGTTCACTCCTTGCTTCACCAGAACCACCTGCTTCTTAATATTCTCTTCGACGTCAATATCTACAACTCAGGGCAATGTTTAAAAAATGTTGGTCTCGATGGTGTTCAGATTGGCCCTCTTATCTTCAATCACGTCCAAAATGGCACCAACGTCAAGAAAATCTTCAAGTCAACGATCTTGTGCTAATTAAAGACGATAGGATGCCACCTAACCAGTGGCTCTTAGGACAAATAATTGAAACCCATCCAGGTCAAGATCAACTAGTACGAGTTGTCAGAGTCCGCACAATGGTGCCTACAAGCGTTGCGTTCCATTTTTTTATTATTGCACTACGCGCACAAACACGTTCAACACGAAATTTTCCCTAAGTGAGGCCTACCAGTTATATGAAAGGAAATAGTATAGCCCGATTCCCCCCATTTTGAAGAATCACAAATCACAAGCCCTTGTGATTATTCCTTGTGAGGATTATTATTATTCGATAACAGTTATCGAATTCTCCCCAATCGTCACAAGAAAACTCACAACGAAGCTCACCACAACTAAAGGTGAATTGCGTAGTAGCATTATTGGAACAGCTGAATATTAAAAACAAAATAAAAATTGAAATTGTCGCGGATTATTTATTAGAGACATTAACATACTATACATGAACAATATATTTCGTAAGCTGATAATTAATCAACGTTTCCATGACCTTGGAAAGAAGGGACGTAAGTGCAACTGGACGGTAATTAGAGGGTGAAGAGACTTGCCTTTTTTAGGTACAGGCTGTACAAATGCTGTTTTGCATCCACTCGGAAAGAGACCTGTAGAATAAGACAGATGGAAAAGCTTACGCAGTGGTTTTGCTACCGCAGAAGAAAGCCTCTTCAGAACGATGGTCAAGATCTTTCTTTGGGGACTCTAGCAACTGCACGAGTGCGAAAGAAAATTCGTCCCATAAAATCGTTTACGCTCTCAAGTACTGAAGGACTCATAACACTATGCTGCAAGCAAATTGGCTTTTTCGCGAGAACTGGCACAAGGGTTGTCATTAAGGACAAGCGTTGGAACTGAAGACGAAGTTGAATTGAAATGACCAAAAATTCTTACTAGCGTTGGGACATAGTAGTATTTTTTGCCTTAATTTTTGGTCATGCAAAAATTTTGGTTCTACCAATGTGAACTTTGCAAGTATTTCTAGCTTGTTGAAACTTTTTCCGGTTATCCTCAGTGGGGTTGGCTTTATATTTCCGGAAACTTACTTCTCTAACCCTAATAACCTCTTTACAGCTCAAATCAAACCATGCATTTTCTTTCGGTTTGATAGATTTCAACCTATTCAGGATAAAATTTCTCATTCCGTGAAGAATTAAATTTGATATCATATCTGCACTGGAGTCTATGTCACTATCGAGGAAGCATAGTGACCAGTTAAAGTTCCTGAAGACCGTCCCAGTTGGCTTTCTCATATTGCTAAGCGATTCTCTTATGTGAATTTTCTTTAACAGAGTGTTGTTGGCATGAGAAATTTGCAGATATGACACAATGGTCTGATGTGCCTAGGGGCAATAATACACTAACAGTGTATTTATCACGGTCAGAGGTAAGAAGCAAGTCTATAGTGTTGACCTACAACGTCAGGTATTCGAGTTAACTCGTCGACAAGCTGAGTCAGTTGGTTTACCGCAGCAAAGACATCAACATATCTTCCGAGGATAATGGGCAACATTTCTTTGAATGGAGTCAGACAGAGTATCAAATTCGTTAAAAGTTGAATATCTGTCTTAAATTTGGATTTCGATAAATAAAACATGTGCTATTAACAATTCTTTCTAAGCCCACCAATGTTGCTTCGTGTCTGACAATTATCTAAACTGAATGTTTAACTACTTCCCAATTTGAACTTTTCAATAACAATTTGCCACTAGTGTTATGCTTTAGTGACAAAATTGCATTGATCCGCCCCTGGTTAAGTAAAAAAAACAGACATTTATACATCCGACGTCGAACTAACTCAATCAATGCATGCACTATGTAAGTATCACACCTACACTGATGGAGGCAGTGCAAACTGTGTTGGGTGATGGGGAAAGAATAAGAGGTACTTACTCGTTGTGCTGTTTTGATTTTTTCTTTCTTTTCCTGCTATGTAATAGGTATGTGGGTATACACAAGTACTGAATTTATTTTTAATTGCTTTGGCGGCCAGCGCGTGTCGCGATGAAAATTATTTTTTTTTCTATCAGCACTTGGATTTGGGTAGGTAGGTATTGTTATATTGTTGGTATTTTATGCATTTTTATTGTTTTGTTTAAGTTTGTAGCCATATGGGGCGATGAGAAAATAAAACAGACACATTGCATGAACAATATTTTTCCGTTTGGATAAAATTATAATTTGACACAAGACCATCTATACGAGGTGAAAAGTTATTCGGCACTCCTATATCGACAGTAAAAACAAATGTATGTAATCTAAAGCTTGCAATGACTGAACATAAGTCTAGTTGTACCGTGGGGCCAACCATAAGTAGATCATTATGCGAATTTCCTCAGGTTGTTTTGCGGTGGCAAGGTAGAACTCACGATCTTTTAATACCACCCCTAATGAACTATTAGTATTGGCTTTATCCCCAGAAGGAAATTCTTTGTTTTTATCAACATCATTTACTCACGACTTACCGGATATTGTTGGGTTTAAAATAAAAGTGTTTTTGCCGGATAATGGAGTAAAGTGTTATGTTTCCCTTTGCAAGTTTCACATCTTAGTTGCTGCTGACATGATGAAAAATGATGACCTTGCCAGCAGTTGGTGCATAGTTGAAGCTTCCTCATGTTCAGATTACGTTCTTCTACTGAAAATCTATTCAATTTTTTACAGTTAAAAATTTAATGATTATTAGATTTACAAAATTGACATAAAACTTCCCTAGAATCATGTTGGAATAATCGGTTTAACTGTGCTGTTAAAAGTAGTCTCTTATTGTTGAACCGGTCTACTAGTGCGTTCCATGCCAATTCATAATTATTGTCAGTAGTATGAAAATGCTAGATCAAGTTGTGGGCATTTCCAATTACATTTGTCTTCAGAAAATAGCTTCTATGCCGGTGCAATGGACTGGTTGTGCACCATTGTATAGGTCAAAGAACTATGGCCAATAGAGATAGGTCGCGTCAAACTGAATTTCGATTTTGGGTAGTTTGATTGTCGTTGTCTGTACCTTTTCACACGATGCATCAGCCACTTTGTTATTCGACAACCAGGTGCTTCTTAAGTCCAAAAGATATCAAAGCTCGAAATAGAGCTCTATGGCGGCGACTGCTGCATCGTTCCCAAGTCGTTTGTAGGCAGCGGTTAATTCCTTCCAATTACCCATAAATGTTTTTGTTCTTTGAAGAAATTGTTGCGGTGAGGTCGCCCGTAAATTCACTTCACACTTATTTATTAATTCCAGGAACATTTTTCCAAGCAGCGGGAATTTGTTTTCCTTCGTCAACCTCTTGATTGTAGTTAGGAGTTTTTGGAGGTATTATCGTCAGAAGGGGGCGTTATCTCCAGCGCTGCCGGCACACTAAAAAGTGATTGTGCTGTGGTGGCGGGATACTTTGGTTTCCCTGCTAGAGGCTTGACTACCTGTGGTCCTATGAGGTCCTCTTTTTGCTACTTCGATGGAAAATTGACTGCTGTGGTCTTTTCATCAGAATCATCGGAGTTGTCTGTACCCGCTTCAGCGAACCGCCTCATGATGTCATCTTTCATGGAATCATACACCTTCTTAGCCGCGTCATAATATTCTTTGAATATTCGTGTTCAATTTCTTCAGGATAATTATCTTTTATATCTCTATCGACCTTATCGAAGGATTCCCACAGTCCATTAAGTCTGTTGCACCATGTATGTAAATACTGCAGATTTTTTTCTGCTAGGGCCGTAATTGCGGGCGATGGTATATACATCACTGCCTAGCTCATTTTGCTGATTGGTTAATTCAGTAATTGAAGACACCATTTTTGTTTTATTTTTCATTTTAATTTTGACTCACTTTACTCTCACTTATTGTTTTTTTTATTTATTTTTGTGTTAATTGTAGGCCACTAAAAATCTTTAAATAATTTTTATACAGGAAAAAAACGAAAATGATTCGTAATGATAATGTTTTATTCACAAAAATAAGAAAAAAGGAAAAGACCTAAAATTGAGGTTGAAAGGTGAATAGTTGAAAAGTGAATGATTTCCATCGACACATAAGGTAACCTTGCAAAAGGCAAAGTCAAAAAACTAATGAGTCAGTATTATCGATACACAGCACGTGAGACCAAATATTTAACGTTTGTATATTTTATATTATATGAGTTAAGCTCACATTTCGTCTGGTTTCACGTTGCTGCGGAAAAGTAGAAGAAATAAATTAAAATTAAAATGACAAAAAAAATAGTGTGGCGTAGACTGTGGGAAGTAATAAGTGAATCACTTCCAATCGTGTCAGCATTTTTCTGGTTAATTCAGTAATTGAGGACACCATTTTTTTTCTTTTTCATTTTAATTTTGACTCACTTTACTCTCACTTATTGTTTTTTTAATTTATTTTTGTGTTAATTGTAGGCCACTAAACTGTTTTAATAATTTTTATACAGGAAAAAAACGACAATGATTCGTAATGATAATGTTTTATTCACAAAAATAAAAAAAAGGAACAGACCTAAAATTGAGGTTAAAAGGTGAATGGTTGAAAAGTGAATGATTTCCATCGACACATAAGGTAACTTTGCAAAAGGCAAAGTCAAAAAATTAATGAGTCGGTATTATCGATACACAGCACGTGAGACCAAACGTTTAACTTTTGTATATTTTATATTATATGAGATAAGCTCACATTTCGTCTGGTTTCACGTTGCTGCGGAAAGGTAGAAGAAATAAATTAAAATTAAAATGACAAAAAAAAATAATGTGGCGTAGACTGTGGGAAGTAATAAGTGAATTACTTCCCATCGTGTCAGCATATTTCTGCCGTGTGTAGATGAAATCGAACAGATTAGTTTAAAAAATAAAACTTTAAGTTGAGTGCACCAATCGATCAAAAGAATCATGGATTCTGGTCATTCAATATATTTACCTTAAAACACAAGTGGTGGAGTTTTTGGAATTCGAACCGACCTTGTGTCGGATGGTTTTTGAATAGAACCATCCACTTTATCGCTATCCGGAGATGTATTTTGGGGACCTTTGTCTTCAGCAGATTGAGAAGGAAACTTTAAGTTGTAAACTTCATTGAGGGATGCGATCGTTTTTATATATTCTTCCTCAAATAAGTCAGATATACCTTATATGAAATATTTATTTTTGGGATCCAATGAAGATCTTATTAGATGTTTATGATTTTAATTGAAATTGTGGAGCCTAGCCTCAAAATACGATTTCGTATGCCGATAAGCCTTGTAATTTTTCTGTCCAGCAAATCACGTTCAACGTTGCCAGTTTCACATAATCTTTCCAACTCTGATGGTGCATTTACCTCATCCCCTCACTCGTTTTCTTTAATGTATGTTATATGTTGCAATAAAAAAACCCTAATCTTCTGTTAATTACACACTCACCTGGTTTCGTTATCCTTACGTTTTATATTGTATATCTGATCCACCAAATTTATTTAATTCTTGGCCACAATCTTTCAAAGCACGTGGACAAAAATTCAAGATTCCAGACTCGCAACAACTGTATGAGGACCGACGCCGTTGTTTAAGTTGATAACGGTGCACCTGTATGTACTGGTTCAAGTGTCTAATGTTTTCAGGTTGCTGTCAAAATTTGTGTTCTCTCTTTGTTTTCTAGTCGATCGAACTGTTTCGCTTTAGAACCTCGTGTTGCTTCCAAGTTCGAACAAAATGAAATCGTGTTAAGCGATACAAGAGACCGATGCAAAGGGGGTTCAGGGCTGGACCCACCATATGTGCAGGAAGTGCAAATGCACAGGGCGCAAGGCTTTGGGGGCGCATTGTCAAGATATAATACAAAAAAATTATTGGTTACACATATGTACGTCCATTCTTCAAATTTAAGCTCATCTAGCCAGTTACCTATGTCTATGCATTTCTAAAAGTTATCTGAGTACAATAATTATCTCCCAGTAATTCAAATTAAGTAATTAAATCTGTTCACAAAAAGACCATTCACACAATTACATGGGAAACTAGTTTCAATAAATTAAACATCCCATCAACATTACGTTGCGGTAGGCGTGCAAGGTAAATTCTTGCCAATGACAAAAAGAGCCTTCGAGGGCAGAAAACGCAATAACCGTAGGTTTGTTGTAGTCGAAAATAAAAGAACAAGAAAAAATACGAGTACTAAACAACAAATTGAAATGCAGCGTTGGACCTAGAGATGAGGTAACCTCTATGGAGAATACAACTAGTGATAATAGCTATGTACACACAGTGGAAGCAGGAAGTAGTTTGGGTACAGTAAATATAGAATCTTTAGCAAATTCAGAGAAAATTTTTGAATATCGGAGTAAAGGGATTATTTCAGATTGTGAAGATTTAATAAAAACGTAAATCGTAAGATCGTAAGAATTGACTTATGGATTTTCGAAAGTGTTTTAACTTTCTGAGATTTTAAAAATGTAGATGGAGCAGAATTGTATCAAGAGTTAACAGTACCTACAGGCTCCACGCGTAATACCAGAATGTTCATGTTTATAACTGTTGAATTTTATTTTTAGTTCAATTCTAGAAGATCTTGCTCCCAATTTAGTTACTGCTTTTCAAATTTTAAAAATAATAGGTACCAGAAACAGTACCTTCAAGAAAAAGTAGTTTTTCTAAATTCAAGATAATACAAAACTAAGGAGCTATTAGAGTCCTTAGCTTATGATGCCCTCATTACAGAGTTTGCTAAAGCTAAGACAAGAAAAGTTTGATTATTCAATTAAGGTTTCCCCTCTGCGCAATTCTCCGCTGTAGTTTAATTTGTTTTTAATGAGTACTTATTTGATATAAAATTATTAAAGATTCTACGTTTAATGAATTTATCATAGGGTATATCATTGTAAATATTTTGTTAAGTTGTCTTTATTCATACATTTTTTTTTATACTTTTTATATTATTAACCTTTAATATTTTATATATAAGTTAAGGCATGTCACGCATTCTATTTATATCAGCGATTCATTCGGGATAGTCAGTATATTTTAAGATAGATACGTTTGTGAAATTATCGTTACGAGAAATTTTAAATTAATTTTTTTTTTAATTCAAAACTAAATACAATTATTTAATTGGGGGCTCAACTGGGATGCCCTAGTGTTAACGTAATTCATCGGTGCATCGCCAAACTTCACAACCAAATTATCTTGCAAAGACAAGAGAAAGTGTAATAACGGCAATATCCTGATCCCTAGACGCAAAAATCAAAAAGTATCCGGCATCGCAGGAAAAGGAAAAAATAGCTAGAAAGTGTGATAAAGAAAGTGCCCTGATCCTTAAACGGAAAAATCAAAAAGTATCCCGCATCGCTAGTACAAATTTTGTATAAGGTGTCCTGATCCCTAAATGGGGATCGGCAATAGCCGCAGCGTTTCGAACCAATGGTGCTCGGTAGCTAATCGACCTACCCTAACGCACGAATTAAATCGTTTTAAAAAAATACACCAACAACATAATCCTGCAAGGTTTTATGCACAAGACAGTAATGTTAGTTGGAAAAAACCTAACTACTACACTTATAACAATCAATCTAGACCTATTTTCAAACGTGAGAGAGAAAGTGTTCAACATAGTAGTCAACAACCTCCTGTAAGGACTGAAAGAGTCAACGACCTAAATGCAGGCAGTAATTTTTTAGATCAAGCCGAGGATTACCTAACATACGGAGAGTAAGCAAGAAATTAAAATCCTCATCGATGCCGGTGCAACCAGTAATTACTGTAGGCAGGGTATATTTCAAGATGAAAAAAAATTAGTTATTTGTACCAAAAAAGGGAATTAATGAAAACGGTTCAATAAAGAATATATTAGTCATTAACTACAAAAAACTAAATGAGAATACGATCTCGGACAAATATCCAATTCCGGATACAAACGTTATTCTAAGTAATTTGGGTAAAGCAAGATACTATACAACCTTAGATCTTGAACTGGATTTCACTAGATAAAGATGAAACAAAGCTATATAGAAAAATTTGGTTTTACTATCAGTAAATACGAATATACACGATTTCCATTTGGCCTTAAGAACGCGCCATCAATATTCCAGAGAGCGATGGATGACATCTTACGACCTTTAATAGGAAAATTCTGTCACGCGTTTATCGACGATATAATAATTTATTCAAACTCCATTCAAGTATATAGACGGCACATAAATGAGGTAATTAGAATTCTGAAAGAGGCAAATATGAAGATTTCTCTAGAGAAATCTTTGTTTTTTCAAGAAAAGTAGATTTTTAGGATATGTAGTAGCAATCAATATAATAAAAACTAACCATGATAAAGTTAGGACCATTAAGGAATACCCAGAACCAAAAACTCTGAGATAACTAAGATCTATCCTAGGTATGATAGGGTACTACAGGAAATTTATAAAGAACTTTGCTAAACTTTGCTTTTTGGCTAAACTTCTAACAAAATACTTACAATGTGAAAACGGTCAGGTCTCTACTCACATAGCACAAGAAACGAAATCAATTTTGACTCATCAGCTAACGAAGCTTTACAAGCTCTCAAAGATCACTTGATCTTAGAAACCGAACTGACTCCACCTGACTTCAAAAAGAAGTTTACCCTCATTACAGACGCATCAGACGACGCTATAAGAGCAGTCGTATCCCAAGAAGTTTACGCATTAAAAAGTTTGCGAAATTACCTATACGATGTTACTAACATTGAAATACACACTGACCACCAGATTCTTATATACGCAGTTTCTAAACGAAACCCAAATTCAAAAATGAAGAGATGGAATGCTTAAGTAGAAGATTATGCTCCCAAATTTGTGTATAAACCTGGTATAACAAACGTAGCAGCCTTTGCCTTGAGTCGAAAAGACCTGAACCATTTAAGCAATTCTTCAGAAAATACCCAACATTCTGCTGAGAGCAGCGACGAATATGTTATTGATAAAATTGAGAGACCTGTACACCAATTTAATTAGCTAATTATATTAAACAAAGGTTGATACACGAGCAACTTTCCCCTTTTCCTAAAAGACAAAGACACCTAATAGAATATAAAGAAGGAAATGACCTTATTCCTATTTTAAAGTAATACTTTAAGCCAGGGATTGTAGCAATATTGGCTACTATAGAAACCATCTACGACATCAAACCTATTTTAAAAGAACATTTTCCGAACAAATTCATTCACACAATATTTTTTGGAAATGATATAACGAACAAAGGCGACCAAATATCCATCATAGAACAAACGCACACTAGCGCACATAGAAACTCCAAAAAAAAACAAAAAATAAATTGAAAAACCCTACTATTGGCCAGCAATAAGAGAAGAATTCGAAGAACTCATTAGGTCATGCGATATATGCAACAAGAAAAAATATGAGCTTAACCTACATAAAGATTTAATTAAACGGCGAACATGCTTTTGTGGTATACTTTTCACGGCCCACAAAAACCGAAGTGGCATAAATTACATATCAAACGAAAGCATTTTTTGCATAGATGTGCAGAATGCCAAAATTATTTTAATATACCACACAGAAATTGCTTAAAACAATAAATAAAAATGCAAAAAAATACACACCTACACTAGCAACATCTGTTGCAATAAAACGGAAATGGTTTCTCATTGGATAATTTGTGGCGGACGGACCTCCACATGCTAACACACCATTAATAAAAACGAATGGTTTAATTTCGGAACGCATTCCAGTTTTGACAATTTGTTCGGAGAGAACGAAATGACCAGAGAGTCATGCAACGCGACTCTTCTGACTAAAGTAAAGCCCTGTAAGAAATCGTCCACTTTCCTTGTGAGCTGTCTGGCGGGTGAAAAAGGCTGACATTCTTTTCTTGACTGCGGCCGCCATCTCATCGACTGTCAGAATTAATAAAATTGTATTCCACACAAAAATTGTATTTCACACAAAAATTGCATTTCACACCAAAATTGTATTTCATATTAAGTTTGTTTTTCGTGTAATATTATTAGTATTAAATATTAAAAGTAAATTCGTTGGTCTTTCTTTAATCGACGGCAACCGGCAGCAGAGACAGAGGCATTGATACACCAAGTCGAAGGAACGTAGTATTGTTCATTGGTTGGAAGTAAGATACTTCAAAACTGATACACCAAGTCAAGGGAACGAAGTATTGTTCATTGGTTGGAGATAAGATACTCCAAAACTGGTGACCCCGACGTGATCTGAGTGCAGAAGCGCTCAAGCAGATTGTTCGACCCAAGTGTCTGCAAAATTTTGTCGAGTACTTAGTTGCTGTGTCGCCAAAAGCGGTATCAATTTCCCACCTCACCACCGGCGAGCTACCACCAGACAACCCAGGCAAATTTGGGGTTAAAGAAAAAATATCAGGCCATCAGCACCGGCCACCCTTCGATTTTGGTGTGACAACGGCATCATCTCAGGCAACGGTACACAGCACCGCTTGTTTTTTCTTTTGTGTGGCTAACGGCAACAGCAGTGCTGCATGAACCAGTTATTCTTCTTTGTGCATAGTGAGACAAATTTAAACAACCAAAATTAAAAAAAACTTGTGCCTGCAGAAAATTTTATACGAGATCCGTTTGACAGCAGCGTGGATAATCCGAAACCCTGTGTTAAGGAAAATCAAAAATAGATGAGCAGACTCCGCAACAAATTTTTTATTATTATCTTTTTGTATTATTCATGTAGTTAATATTATAATAAACTTGTCCAGTGCTTTTCGCTTTAGACATTTAGTAAAGTACATTTCTTACGTTTTTTTTTAATTTCTTGTTCAACTAACATGATGTTAATTTTGCTTAACAATTTTTCATTCGTTTTTACTGATTAATTTTTATTTTTTATTCTATGTTATATCTACGGTCCTGAGTACTGGTGGAAGCAAATCAAATCAGAATGCCCGACACACCCGATCCAGTTGCAAATCCTCTGCAGAGCACTGTGGATAACAGAAGCTCGTCAAGCCCCGTCAGCTTTGCCGGAAGCAACACGGAGTCTTCCAATGCTCAAGTAAGTGCACTTAATTTTAAAAATTTGCCTTTTTGGCCGGATAACCCGGACGTTTGGTTCAAGGTCCTGGAAGGGCAATTCGCGGTAGCCCAAATTAGGTCGGATAATTCAAAGTATTTTACGGCACTCGGTCTCTTAGACACGCGTACGGTTAATATGTGTAGGGACATTATCATGAATCCGCCCGGAAGCGGCTTATACGAGCACTTAAAGTCAACCATTCTCTATCGCCTCATCGAATCTGAGGATGTCCGGCTACAGAGATTGTTGCACGATACCGCTCTTGGGGATACAAAACCCAGCGAACTTTTGAGGGAAATGCGTGCGCTATCCGGGAATAATTTTCAAGATTCGGTTTTAAAAAGTTTATGGTTGCAACGATTGCCTCAAACAGCTCAAGCTATTTTAACTTGTTCAGCTGATGGTTTAGATAGTCTCGCTCAGACGGCGGATAGAATTGTTAGGTTGGTTCCGAATTCAAATGAGGTTTTCACAGTAGGTAGTAATTCTCGCGAAACAAATCAATCTTCGGAGGCTACAAAAAAACAGCGTTTCACCTTTGGAGGAACTCCAGTTAGAGGTGGCAGCTTTACGTCGGCAGGTAACTCAACGCTCTAGACGAGATAGGTCAGCGTCTCCGCGTCCAGAAGGTAACTCTCGTGAGCGATTTAGTCAATGGTGTTGGTACCATCGTCGGTTTGGCGATCGAGTGCTTAAATGCGATCCACCTTGCAGTTTCAGAAACCGTAATCGAAACTTTTCGGAAAACGGAATGCCCAATCGTAAGCGGCTTGCGATTCGGGCACATTCTTTTCAAATTGCCGTCTATTCATTCAGGATTCAGCGAACAAATTCAATTTTTTAATAGATTCGGGGGCGGATATTTCGGTTTTACCCGCGACTGCGGCAATTAAAAGGAGTCCTCCTAAATCGAATCAACTTTTCGCCGCTAATGGCTCTTCAGTTGCAACTTACGGTCGCATACGACTTGTTCTTGACTTAGGACTGCGTCGAAAGTTTTCTTGGGTTTTTGTGTACGCCAATGTAAGCAAACCCATTTTAGGCGCCGACTTTCTTAGAAACTTCGGACTTCTTGTCGTCTCGTTGATCCTCAATCTAACTCTATCTCATTTGGCAAACTTAAGCAAGATTCTACGCAAACACTTTCAGTTTTAGCTCAAGGCTCAGTCGATGAAAACATTCATCAATTAATTAAAGAGCACAATATCGTTTCTAGGGATAATGTCTTTGTACGACCAGTACAACATGATGTTAAGCACGTAATTCTCACTGGGTCAACACGACCAATCAACAGCAAGCCACGTCGTCTCCCTCTAGATAAACTGAAAGCCGCCAAAAAAGAATTTGATTTTCTACTGCAACAAGGCATTTGCCGACCAAGCAGCAGTCCTTGGGCAACACCTTTGCACCTGGTTCTCAAGAAAAATGGCGAATGGAGACCCTGTGGTGACTATCGGTTACTCAACGCGGCCACTCAACCCGACAGTTATCCGATATCGCACATTCAAGACTTCGGTCATCAGCTGCATGGCCAGACAATTTTTTCAACAATCGATTTAGTACGCGCCTACCACCAAATACCTATTGATGAGGCTGACATTCCCAAAACAGCTATTACAACTCCATTCGGACTTTTTGAGTTCACTAGAATGACGTTTGGTCTAAGGAATGCTTCCCAAACGTTTCAGCGTTTTATGCACTCGATTCTTCGAGACCTTCCATTCTGCTTTTCATACATTGACGACATCTTGGTCGCTTCGAAAAACTTAGCCGAGCATTTGCGTCATCTAAAAATTTTATTCGAGCGGTTAGAAAGATTCGGTCTCGTCATAAATACCGAAAAATGTAATTTCGCCAAAAGAAATGTTACATTTCTTGGGCATCTTATTTCGGGTGAGGGAGTTAAACCATGCCCTAGCAGAGTGGAAGCTATTGCTAATGTCAAGCTTCCTAAAAGTGTTTCTGAGTTGAGGCGGTTTTTAGGAATGTTAAACTTTTACAGACGCTTCATACCTAGGGCAGCTTCTGTGCAATTTTCATTAACTAAATTTCTCAAAGGCAAAAAGAAAAAGAACGACAAAACTCCTATCGAATGGACCTCCGAAACAACCACCGCGTTTCAACGCTGCAAAGATGAACTTTGTAGAGCCACTCTGTTGGTATTTCCAAGGCCAAACGCCAAGTATTCGCTATGTGTTGACGCTTCAGATTTTGCGATCGGTGGAGTCTTGCAACAATGGAATGAAAAGACTTGGCAACCGCTTTCATTTTTTTCAGCCAAACTAAATCGCGCTCAATCCGGCTACAGCACGTATGATAGAGAGCTGCTAGCAGTCTACCTCTCTATTAAGCACTTTCGCCCATTTCTTGAAGCACAAAATTTTACGATTTTCACAGATCACAAGCCTCTCACTCTCGCCTTTCGGCAAAAACCTTCAAAGGCCTCACCTCGACAGCTTCGCTACCTCGATTTAATTGGACAATTTTCGACCGACATTCAATACATTCCTGGTTCGGAAAATATTGTCGCAGATACACTTTCGCGACTTGACGAAATTACGCTGCCAACACAAATCGACTTTCAAATTATCGCCAAGGCACAAGCCAACGACCGAGAGCTGCATGATTTGCGTTCTTCTGAAACGTCCCTGTGTTTTGAAAAGGTTATTATTCCTGGTACAACGGAATCAATCATATGCGATACTTCAACCAGTTTCCCTCGTCCATATATACCAAAAGATTTGCGAAAGGCAATTTTTGAAGCCATTCACGGCCTAGCCCATCAAGGTGTACGTGCATCAGTCAAAACAATATCAAAACAATTTATTTGGCCAGGCATCAATAAAGATTGTCGCAATTGGGCAAAAGCTTGTCTAGCCTGCCAAAAATCAAAAATTTCGAAGCATGTCAAAAGCCCTATTGGAAATTTTCCTCCGGTTTCCAGGCGATTCGATGAAGTCCATATCGATCTGGTAGGTCCTCTTTTACCTTCAGAAGGTTTTCGTTATATACTCACCATGATTGATAGGTATACACGTTGGCCAGAAGCGATTCCAATTCCTGATATTACAGCTGAAACAATTGCGGACGCCATATTTACAAATTGGTTTTCTCGGTACGGCATACCGTCAATCATCGTAACCGATTAAGGTTCTCAATTTGAATCCGCATTATGCAACGAATTTTGTAAACGTCTTGGAATCAAACACCATCGCACTACTGCATATAACCCAAAAGCGAATGGATTCCTTGAACGTTGGCATCGCACCCTTAAGGCAGCCCTCAAATGTCATAATGACATTCAGTGGTCTAAAAGATTGCCACACGTTTTAATGGGACTCAGATCAACTTATCGTGAGGAATTCGAAGCTACCTCAGCTGAATTAGTTTTCGGTCAAAACATTCGTCTACCTTCGGATTTCCTAACAACCAACAGAACAAATCTTCCTCAATTTGAATTCGTCAAGGAGCTTTATCGTCATTTTGACACCGTTCGTCCATCCGCACCTTTACGTCATTGCAACCATAAACCTTTCGTTTTCAAAGAACTAAAACAATGTTCTCGCGTATTCGTCAGAGTCGATTCGGTACGCAAACCTCTTCAACAACCCTACGAAGGACCTTTCATTGTTCTTAACCGTAACAAAAAAACATTCAAATTGCTTATAAATGGTAAAGAATCAATCATCGGGATCGACCGCTTAAAACCTTGCTTCTCGGAAACTGAAGACATAATTGAGCAACCAAGGCCGAAAGCAACAATAATCAAAAGAGTTTCGTTTACTGAGAACCATACGTCCGCGGAACCCGACACAAAAACGCGAACCGGGCACTCTATTCTTCGCCCGAGCAGGTATCGTTGAATTTAGCTTCCTGCATTCAACTGGCGGGGGAGTGATGTGGCGGACGGACCTCCACATGCTAACACACCATTAATAAAAACGAATGGTTTAATTTCGGAAAGCATTCCAGTTTTGACAATTTGTTCGGAGAGAACGAAATGACCAGAGAGTCATGCAACGCGACTCTTCTGACTAAAGTAAAGCCCTGTAAGAAATCGTCCACTTTCCTTGTGAGCTGTCTGGCGGGTGAAAAAGGCTGACATTCTTTTCTTGACTGCGGCCGCCATCTCATCGACTGTCAGAATTAATAAAATTGTATTCCACACAAAAATTGTATTTCACACAAAAATTGCATTTCACACCAAAATTGTATTTCATATTAAGTTTGTTTTTCGTGTAATATTATTAGTATTAAATATTAAAAGTAAATTCGTTGGTCTTTCTTTAATCGACGGCAACCGGCAGCAGAGACAGAGGCATTGATACACCAAGTCGAAGGAACGTAGTATTGTTCATTGGTTGGAAGTAAGATACTTCAAAACTGATACACCAAGTCAAGGGAACGAAGTATTGTTCATTGGTTGGAGATAAGATACTCCAAAACTGGTGACCCCGACGTGATCTGAGTGCAGAAGCGCTCAAGCAGATTGTTCGACCCAAGTGTCTGCAAAATTTTGTCGAGTACTTAGTTGCTGTGTCGCCAAAAGCGGTATCAATTTCCCACCTCACCACCGGCGAGCTACCACCAGACAACCCAGGCAAATTTGGGGTTAAAGAAAAAATATCAGGCCATCAGCACCGGCCACCCTTCGATTTTGGTGTGACAACGGCATCATCTCAGGCAACGGTACACAGCACCGCTTGTTTTTTCTTTTGTGTGGCTAACGGCAACAGCAGTGCTGCATGAACCAGTTATTCTTCTTTGTGCATAGTGAGACAAATTTAAACAACCAAAATTAAAAAAAACTTGTGCCTGCAGAAAATTTTATACGAGATCCGTTTGACAGCAGCGTGGATAATCCGAAACCCTGTGTTAAGGAAAATCAAAAATAGATGAGCAGACTCCGCAACAAATTTTTTATTATTATCTTTTTGTATTATTCATGTAGTTAATATTATAATAAACTTGTCCAGTGCTTTTCGCTTTAGACATTTAGTAAAGTACATTTCTTACGTTTTTTTTTAATTTCTTGTTCAACTAACATGATGTTAATTTTGCTTAACAATTTTTCATTCGTTTTTACTGATTAATTTTTATTTTTTATTCTATGTTATATCTACGGTCCTGAGTACTGGTGGAAGCAAATCAAATCAGAATGCCCGACACACCCGATCCAGTTGCAAATCCTCTGCAGAGCACTGTGGATAACAGAAGCTCGTCAAGCCCCGTCAGCTTTGCCGGAAGCAACACGGAGTCTTCCAATGCTCAAGTAAGTGCACTTAATTTTAAAAATTTGCCTTTTTGGCCGGATAACCCGGACGTTTGGTTCAAGGTCCTGGAAGGGCAATTCGCGGTAGCCCAAATTAGGTCGGATAATTCAAAGTATTTTACGGCACTCGGTCTCTTAGACACGCGTACGGTTAATATGTGTAGGGACATTATCATGAATCCGCCCGGAAGCGGCTTATACGAGCACTTAAAGTCAACCATTCTCTATCGCCTCATCGAATCTGAGGATGTCCGGCTACAGAGATTGTTGCACGATACCGCTCTTGGGGATACAAAACCCAGCGAACTTTTGAGGGAAATGCGTGCGCTATCCGGGAATAATTTTCAAGATTCGGTTTTAAAAAGTTTATGGTTGCAACGATTGCCTCAAACAGCTCAAGCTATTTTAACTTGTTCAGCTGATGGTTTAGATAGTCTCGCTCAGACGGCGGATAGAATTGTTAGGTTGGTTCCGAATTCAAATGAGGTTTTCACAGTAGGTAGTAATTCTCGCGAAACAAATCAATCTTCGGAGGCTACAAAAAAACAGCGTTTCACCTTTGGAGGAACTCCAGTTAGAGGTGGCAGCTTTACGTCGGCAGGTAACTCAACGCTCTAGACGAGATAGGTCAGCGTCTCCGCGTCCAGAAGGTAACTCTCGTGAGCGATTTAGTCAATGGTGTTGGTACCATCGTCGGTTTGGCGATCGAGTGCTTAAATGCGATCCACCTTGCAGTTTCAGAAACCGTAATCGAAACTTTTCGGAAAACGGAATGCCCAATCGTAAGCGGCTTGCGATTCGGGCACATTCTTTTCAAATTGCCGTCTATTCATTCAGGATTCAGCGAACAAATTCAATTTTTTAATAGATTCGGGGGCGGATATTTCGGTTTTACCCGCGACTGCGGCAATTAAAAGGAGTCCTCCTAAATCGAATCAACTTTTCGCCGCTAATGGCTCTTCAGTTGCAACTTACGGTCGCATACGACTTGTTCTTGACTTAGGACTGCGTCGAAAGTTTTCTTGGGTTTTTGTGTACGCCAATGTAAGCAAACCCATTTTAGGCGCCGACTTTCTTAGAAACTTCGGACTTCTTGTCGTCTCGTTGATCCTCAATCTAACTCTATCTCATTTGGCAAACTTAAGCAAGATTCTACGCAAACACTTTCAGTTTTAGCTCAAGGCTCAGTCGATGAAAACATTCATCAATTAATTAAAGAGCACAATATCGTTTCTAGGGATAATGTCTTTGTACGACCAGTACAACATGATGTTAAGCACGTAATTCTCACTGGGTCAACACGACCAATCAACAGCAAGCCACGTCGTCTCCCTCTAGATAAACTGAAAGCCGCCAAAAAAGAATTTGATTTTCTACTGCAACAAGGCATTTGCCGACCAAGCAGCAGTCCTTGGGCAACACCTTTGCACCTGGTTCTCAAGAAAAATGGCGAATGGAGACCCTGTGGTGACTATCGGTTACTCAACGCGGCCACTCAACCCGACAGTTATCCGATATCGCACATTCAAGACTTCGGTCATCAGCTGCATGGCCAGACAATTTTTTCAACAATCGATTTAGTACGCGCCTACCACCAAATACCTATTGATGAGGCTGACATTCCCAAAACAGCTATTACAACTCCATTCGGACTTTTTGAGTTCACTAGAATGACGTTTGGTCTAAGGAATGCTTCCCAAACGTTTCAGCGTTTTATGCACTCGATTCTTCGAGACCTTCCATTCTGCTTTTCATACATTGACGACATCTTGGTCGCTTCGAAAAACTTAGCCGAGCATTTGCGTCATCTAAAAATTTTATTCGAGCGGTTAGAAAGATTCGGTCTCGTCATAAATACCGAAAAATGTAATTTCGCCAAAAGAAATGTTACATTTCTTGGGCATCTTATTTCGGGTGAGGGAGTTAAACCATGCCCTAGCAGAGTGGAAGCTATTGCTAATGTCAAGCTTCCTAAAAGTGTTTCTGAGTTGAGGCGGTTTTTAGGAATGTTAAACTTTTACAGACGCTTCATACCTAGGGCAGCTTCTGTGCAATTTTCATTAACTAAATTTCTCAAAGGCAAAAAGAAAAAGAACGACAAAACTCCTATCGAATGGACCTCCGAAACAACCACCGCGTTTCAACGCTGCAAAGATGAACTTTGTAGAGCCACTCTGTTGGTATTTCCAAGGCCAAACGCCAAGTATTCGCTATGTGTTGACGCTTCAGATTTTGCGATCGGTGGAGTCTTGCAACAATGGAATGAAAAGACTTGGCAACCGCTTTCATTTTTTTCAGCCAAACTAAATCGCGCTCAATCCGGCTACAGCACGTATGATAGAGAGCTGCTAGCAGTCTACCTCTCTATTAAGCACTTTCGCCCATTTCTTGAAGCACAAAATTTTACGATTTTCACAGATCACAAGCCTCTCACTCTCGCCTTTCGGCAAAAACCTTCAAAGGCCTCACCTCGACAGCTTCGCTACCTCGATTTAATTGGACAATTTTCGACCGACATTCAATACATTCCTGGTTCGGAAAATATTGTCGCAGATACACTTTCGCGACTTGACGAAATTACGCTGCCAACACAAATCGACTTTCAAATTATCGCCAAGGCACAAGCCAACGACCGAGAGCTGCATGATTTGCGTTCTTCTGAAACGTCCCTGTGTTTTGAAAAGGTTATTATTCCTGGTACAACGGAATCAATCATATGCGATACTTCAACCAGTTTCCCTCGTCCATATATACCAAAAGATTTGCGAAAGGCAATTTTTGAAGCCATTCACGGCCTAGCCCATCAAGGTGTACGTGCATCAGTCAAAACAATATCAAAACAATTTATTTGGCCAGGCATCAATAAAGATTGTCGCAATTGGGCAAAAGCTTGTCTAGCCTGCCAAAAATCAAAAATTTCGAAGCATGTCAAAAGCCCTATTGGAAATTTTCCTCCGGTTTCCAGGCGATTCGATGAAGTCCATATCGATCTGGTAGGTCCTCTTTTACCTTCAGAAGGTTTTCGTTATATACTCACCATGATTGATAGGTATACACGTTGGCCAGAAGCGATTCCAATTCCTGATATTACAGCTGAAACAATTGCGGACGCCATATTTACAAATTGGTTTTCTCGGTACGGCATACCGTCAATCATCGTAACCGATTAAGGTTCTCAATTTGAATCCGCATTATGCAACGAATTTTGTAAACGTCTTGGAATCAAACACCATCGCACTACTGCATATAACCCAAAAGCGAATGGATTCCTTGAACGTTGGCATCGCACCCTTAAGGCAGCCCTCAAATGTCATAATGACATTCAGTGGTCTAAAAGATTGCCACACGTTTTAATGGGACTCAGATCAACTTATCGTGAGGAATTCGAAGCTACCTCAGCTGAATTAGTTTTCGGTCAAAACATTCGTCTACCTTCGGATTTCCTAACAACCAACAGAACAAATCTTCCTCAATTTGAATTCGTCAAGGAGCTTTATCGTCATTTTGACACCGTTCGTCCATCCGCACCTTTACGTCATTGCAACCATAAACCTTTCGTTTTCAAAGAACTAAAACAATGTTCTCGCGTATTCGTCAGAGTCGATTCGGTACGCAAACCTCTTCAACAACCCTACGAAGGACCTTTCATTGTTCTTAACCGTAACAAAAAAACATTCAAATTGCTTATAAATGGTAAAGAATCAATCATCGGGATCGACCGCTTAAAACCTTGCTTCTCGGAAACTGAAGACATAATTGAGCAACCAAGGCCGAAAGCAACAATAATCAAAAGAGTTTCGTTTACTGAGAACCATACGTCCGCGGAACCCGACACAAAAACGCGAACCGGGCACTCTATTCTTCGCCCGAGCAGGTATCGTTGAATTTAGCTTCCTGCATTCAACTGGCGGGGGAGTGATGTGGCGGACGGACCTCCACATGCTAACACACCATTAATAAAAACGAATGGTTTAATTTCGGAAAGCATTCCAGTTTTGACAATTTGTTCGGAGAGAACGAAATGACCAGAGAGTCATGCAACGCGACTCTTCTGACTAAAGTAAAGCCCTGTAAGAAATCGTCCACTTTCCTTGTGAGCTGTCTGGCGGGTGAAAAAGGCTGACATTCTTTTCTTGACTGCGGCCGCCATCTCATCGACTGTCCGAATTAATAAAATTGTATTTCACACAAAAATTGTATTTCACACAAAAATTGCATTTCACACCAAAATTGTATTTCATATTAAGTTTGTTTTTCGTGTAATATTATTAGTTTTAAATATGAAAAGTAAATTCGTTGGTCTTTCTTAAAGCGACGGCAACCGGCAGCAGAGACAGAGGCATTGATACACCAAGTCGAAGGAACGTAGTATTGTTCATTGGTTGGAAGAAAGATACTCCAAAACTGATACTCCAAGTCAAGGGAACGTAGTATTGTTCATTGGTTGGAGATAAGATACTCCAAAAATTTAATGGAAATGCAGAAAATACACACCTACATTAGCGGCATCTGTTGCTGTAAAAAGAAAATGGTTTGTGCTTTGGATAATTTAATGAAATATATAAAAGGAATTAGAAATTGCAAATTGAATTGTATTAGTGCTGGGCAATACTAGGATGGTGAATGGTTGAGTACAGGAAAGTGGTGGAAAAGTGTAAATAGATATTTAATTTTTAATAAAAACGTATGTACAACTTGAACAAAGACCGTCACTATCAATTTAGAAAATAATTAAATTTCATTTTCGAAGTTCATATAATTGAAATTATACAAATTTAAACAATCATTATTTATTTCATGTGTGGTGGCATTTCATTAGAGGTAAATTCTGGTGAAAATACGAGGTGTGTGATGCGTGCCCATCACTAAATTCATTGTTTTGGATTATTTTGATATTTCTTGAATTTTTTTGAGGCGTCAGTATTGTTGTATATACGTTTTTTGGTTTAGCATGGAAATAATGAAAGGTGCAAAATTAAGACCCATGAACATTTATTGTTGCACAAAAATTGTTAATGTGTCAAAAATGTGTATAGGTTCGAAAGTTTGTGTACCATTAACTGTTTTCCTTTGGACTCTAGGATTGAGTGCTTAGTAGGTTATTCTCATTGCATTCAACAATTTAGAAAAATCATGAGTTCTCTGTATTTTATTGAATGATAATGAATTAAATAAATAAATTGACACTCGAATTTCGAGGGCTGGGTCGGCTAGTAAAGAATTAAAAGGCGAGCCACCCATTCCAAAAAAAGAGCTAGAATCTCTCCATATCGACATTATGTTCATAGAAGGACTTAAGATTTAAACCATTACAGACTCCTATTCTAAATTCCTAACAATAAAATTCATAAACCACAAGCTAAACATGGACACAAATGTTCTCGAAATTTTACCGACATTTCCCAACTGTGAAAACATAACATGCGACAACGACGGTGCAATTATAGCCAACACATTTAAATCATTAATGAACCGTTTGGCAATATGAGAAAGCCAACTGGGACGGTCTCAATAATTTCCTCAGGAACTTTAACTGGTCACTATGCTTCCTCGGTAGTGACATAGACTCCAGCGCAGATATGATAACAAATTTAATCCTTTACGGAATGAGAAATTTTATCCGGAATGGTGTGCAATATATCAAACCGAAAGAATATGCATGGTTTGATTCGAGGTGTAAGGAGTTTGTTAGGGTTAGAGAAATAAGTTTCGGAATTATAAAGCCAGCCCCACTGAAGACAACCATGGAAACGCTGATTAACTATCAGCTTAAGAAATATCTTGAAGAACGAAAGCACCTTAATGACCGGCAGTACGGTTTTCGTAGCAATATGTCCACTGGTTATCTGATGGTATATCTCACCGAACAATGGCACAAATCTTTACATCGTTTTGCAGAAAGTAAGATTATTGCGCTGGATATTTCAAAAGCATTTGATAGATTTTGGCATCAAGTACTCTTATCGAAAATGCATGCATTTGGTATCGATGAGTCTCTTCTTCGTTGGATTAGAAATTACCTTTCGGACCGGTCAATACAAGTTGTATTGGACGGTTTCAAATCTGATATCCACAAAATAAATGCTGGTGTACCCCAGTACTCCGTATTGTCTCCGACCCTTTTTCTCATTTTTTATAATGATCTCTTATCTGGAACTTCTAATCCACTTAATTGTTTTGCTGACGATAGTACTCTAAGCTTTTCATTTTCGTTTTCATATGCACCTCCTTGTTCTTCGGATGTGCAACTGCAACGGCAGCGTATGATAAGCTCATTAAATTCTGATCTTGACAGCATTGTCCAATGGGAAATAAAAAACTGTGTAGAATTTAATGCTTCAAAAACTCAGTGCTGTCTTCTGTCGTTAAAGCAGAACCCACCCCCCATGCCACTATCCATGAGCGGCACTTGCATTTAAGAAACCGATCAGATATCAGTCCTTGGCATGTGCGTCACAGGGCACCTTTTATGGAATGACCACATATTCGATGTCGCCAAAAATGCTGCAAAGTGTTTGGGCTTTCTTCGAAGATGCAAGAAAATTTTTCCCCGTCTGATCTGGCTGTAATCTATAAGGCCTTCATTCTTCCAAAGTTGAAGTATAACTCTTATATTTGGGCAGGAGCTCCCAAAACCCACTTGAATCTTTTAGATAGAATTCAAAATAGAGCTCTAAGAATGATTGGCGATGGAACATTCATATTTATTTATTTATAGCTTAATGCAAGCAACTACCAATTAATTAATTAATATCTTAAAACTAGGTAACAATTTAAGAATTAAGATTAAATTTAAACTAAGGAACTAGGTACACAGGATACAGAATACAGTAAGGAAATTTTTAAGATTGGAGTGCTCGTTGTAGAGAGGATTTGGAAAGCTTTCGATCAAAAATGCTTGAAATATTAGCTTTCTGAGGTATTGAGGAATGAGGAAAGGGTTTGCCAAAAGTGGTGTAAATCTTAGATAACGATGGTTAACGGTCCATGTGATCTTGCCATACAGGGCTGAACAACCAATTCCTCTAGTTATAAGTTGGTGAATAAACATTATATTTGTATTATCGGAAGTCGGTTTAATGTTTGTAAGTTTATCAGCTTTAGTCGATTTTCGTAGGGAGGTAAGTGGTAAGGGTCATCCCATCTGAGGCACCGTAAAGCGAAGTGCAAAAATCTACGCTGAGCGGCCTCAGTACGAAGAATATGGATCTGATGGTATGGAGACCAGACTTGCTCGGCATATTCAAGGAGAGGCCTAACAAAAGATATATAAAGAGATTTGGGGACATAGGAATTTGAAAATTCCTTAGACCAGCGTTTAACAAATCCAAGGGTAGAATTGGCTCTATTCACGATAGAATCAAAATGATCCCCGAAATTGAGCTGGTTGTCACAAAAAACACCTAGGTCATGAATGGAAGATACGATGGCAATTGGTTTGTTATGAATCAGATATTGGCGTTGCAATAGGGGT
The DNA here is from genome assembly GCA_910595825.1 of Philhelius pedissequus. Lineage (NCBI taxonomy): Eukaryota > Metazoa > Arthropoda > Insecta > Diptera > Syrphidae > Philhelius > Philhelius pedissequus. The sequence continues at coordinate 230,732,151 of OU343160.1, read as the reverse complement.
GGGCGTTTATGAGAGTAAGTAATGGCTTGTCATTTATTAGTATTAAGCTCGAGGGAGTTATGTTGACACCAGCCAAAAAATTATTTAAGTCTATTTGAAGCAATTGCGCATCAGCGGTGTATAAAATGTGCCTTGATATCCGCATATCATCAGTATAAATCTGGAGGTCTGATTGCTGAGGAATAAGCTCAATATCACGTTCAAAATCAAAGGTATTAAGTAACTACCTTGCGGAATGCCTGATCATGAACAGAAAGGGTTAGAATAACAGGATCTAAAATTAACTGTATAATGACGATCAGTTAAATAGGATTAAATCCAAGATATAAGCAGAGCTGGGAAATCATATGCTTTAAGTTTAAAGACAATAATCTTGTGTTAAATTTTGTCAAATGCCTTGCTAAAATCAGTTGCAATTGCATCGACTTCCTTGCCAGCTTCTAATGCACATAGAGTATTTGAAACGAATTAAGTCAGATTGGTAATAGTTGATCTACCTTTAAGAAAACCATGCTGTTTCAGGGAGAATATCTGAAAACAATGAAGGAGCAAAGTATCATGAATTATACTCCCAAATAGCTTAGGTATGCAAGGGAGTTTGGCAATGGGTCTATAGTTGGATATATCATTCTTACACCCTTTTTTATGGACGGGAATGATAAACGAGTCCTTCCATTGTTTAGGAAACACACCGTTTGCAGTAGATAGCTGGAAAAGTGAGGGGCTTGGAAAATTTGGAGATACATTTTTTAAGGACAATAGGAGGAATCCCATCGGGACCAGAAGAAAAGTCATCCTTAAGCAGATTGATTTTATCAATAACAGAAGACAAAAATATATTAATAGAAGATAAAGAAGTTTGAATGCAATTGTTCATATAATTGAAGTAGTTGTTATCTACTTTATTACTATTAGGAGAATAGGCTTGACTAAAAAAATCAGCAAAAATGTTCGATATAATTTTTGGGTCTGAAGATGACGAGTGTAGGTAATGCAGTGTTGGAGGATAACCATCGGATTTCTCTTTTGAATTTATAAAATGAAAGAAATTTGGGATTCGAAATAAGATCGGCATGGGTTTGCATGAGGTAGTTGGAATAGAGAGATTCACACATGTTGGAGAAGTTATTATGAACTGAGACATAATTGAAGAAGCCTTGATTAGATTTTGACTTGAGATATTTCTTCCAGAGTTTGTTTCTCCTATTTCTTAGTGAAATAAATTCTCTATTATATCAGGAAGGAGGAGAAGTAAATTTTTTCTGAGTTGAAAGTGGGATGGTTTGCGAAAAACAAACTTGTATTTGATTATAAAAAGTGGTAATCTTAGAGTCGATGTTAGATTCGTCGGTGATAAAATCAAAGTTAATATTACGTAAAAGATCATTAATTTCTATAAAGTTTGCTTTACGAAAATTAAATTTTTGTGTTGTAAGGGGGTAGGATATTATCCCTTGTGAAGGCAAAAGTCAGAAATAGGGGGATGATAACTGTCAAGTATAGAAAGTATATAATTACTTTCCATGACTTCGGTATTATAGGCAAACAATTTTTAACACCACTCATTACAGCAAGATAAAAAGAATGAAGACCGTCGGTAAAAATAATTTCTTTTTCAGAGTTGGCATTAGGAGAAAAGTAATAAAGCTCATCATCTAAGACTTCCCAAATTAAATATGGAAGATTGAAATCACCTACAATTATGATATCGTCTTCAGGGTTTGTCAGGTCCACTACATAATCAACTGCATCAACTAAAAGTTTGTACTTACTTGTTGGCTGAGTGGGTCGTATGTAACACCAAACTATGAAAAGGAAACGTTTGAATAGACTGATTTTTACACAAATAAGTTCCAGGTTTAAGGCATTAGGAATGGTTATCAAAGAAGTTTCGAGGTTGGAATGAAGTGCCAAAAGAACACCACGACCGGAGTATGTATTTCTTGATTCGACGCTATTGCTGACACTGGTATCTAAAATATCTTTTCGAAAAACGTTAAAATCTGAAGTGAAGAACTCGTTGTTAAGAAAGTCAGGCGTTAGATTGGTTTCGGTAAGTAAAAAGACATCAAAGGGAAGTTTTTGGGAATACACGGAAACTGCAGAAATCTTGGAACGTAAACCTCTTACGTTCTGGTAGTAGAGAGATATAAAATGTGGTTTTTGAGAATATAGTTGAAACATTTACATTTCCCGAACATCGTCGAAATGTTTCATGTATTTCGTTATTTTATCGCTATTTTTATAAACAGTGTTCTAGCGAAGTAGCCATTGCATTCCTACCCTTAAACTGTTCGACCGTAATACTCGCGCTTCTAGGAATGCTCATCAGTTTACCCTTGAGCCCAACTTCGGACGTACTGTTAAGTACAGGGATTATTTCTTTAGCCGTACAACACGAAAGTGGAATAAATTTCCCGACTCTATTTTACCCTCCCATTTTGATATTCAGAAATTTAAAACCAATGTGCATCGGTATCTCCTTTTTCATCCTTTAATATTTTCCTAACGCTCGCACTGTGCTTGGACATATTAAGTGTAATCAAAACCCCTTTGCTGCGCGCATCATTATAAAAAAAAGACTAAACATAGACATATTTTTCACTCCAGCCGAACATTCCAGAACTAACGGGCAAATCGAACGTTTACACTCAATATAACAAGAATTAGCTAGGTGTATAAAGGAAGAATTTAAAATACTAGATAACAAAGAAGTGTTACGTACTTATAAAAGGCACGACGAAACAATATACACAAATACACCTCCAGACATAAAACACGACGCTGATTTTGAAATAATTCAATTGTTGTTAAACCAACTTTCCCCCAATAGATTTAAAAGATCTTCAATACAATCGGAACAATTTGGAAGTGGATTGCAGGTTCACCCGATCATGATGATGAAATTATAATTAAAAACAAAATTAATGACTTAATAGAAAACAATAATAAGCAATTTGTCACAAATTCAAACATCTTTAAACTAATTAAAAGTTTTAGATTCACTTTGAGAGATGGATTGATATCAAGAAAGAATAAAATGATAATACTAGAATTGCAAAATTTAATGTTAACTTTAACTTTAGATAAACTTGGTAAACTAAATCCATCTATTTTAAATTGAGAAGATGTACAAAAATAACAAAACACGAACGTGAAACCTTGACACTCTCAGATTTAATCTAGCTATAAGATTATCCAAACTTAAGATCTTATTATTGTTTTAATTAAATATTCATTATTCATTATTGGAAAAAATATGTAAGCTTTATGAAGCAAGGGCAATAAGCCAATCAGATGGAAAACTATCCATTGAAAATAAAATAATTAAATAATTACATTACGTTACATATTATACTACTCCGTAGATAAACCTACGAAGTAGAGACACGGAAGCACTGGCAACGAGACCATTGGCTTTAAACATCACATACGTTAATACAACAGAGAGACAGAGAAAGAAAGAACAGACAACAGAAGAAACACATGTTAACAGTACGTGGTTGGTTTCGGACGGTCCCCCATCGAAGTACTAGCCACGCGCAACGATGCTCTATTTCGCTGATCTATGGGAAGCGATGCTTTTTTTTTGTAAATTCATTTTTATTTCATATAAACTTATAACTATCTTAAAGCTAGACAAAAATGTTTAAAACTTGCCTAATTATCAATAATTTACAACTAATTTACTGGCCCTGTACGGGCGCTCTAAACTAAACAATAACTCTTAGGACTAATGTCTTTCGACCTAAAAACTATTTTAATTAAATCTAATTTTTTTTTTGTTTTCAAGGAAACTTTTAACAAAAAACTTGGTATCTTATCATTTTTTTTTTTTTTTTTTTTACTTATAAACTAAACCTAAATATAGATTAAAAATAATTAAAACTAAATAAAACTAACTTATACTAACTAAAAATAACTTAACCTACTTAAAATACCTAATAATACCTAAAACTACTTAAAAACTAGAACAGCCACAGCAGCATTTTTTTTCGTTTTTAAAATTTTTATTTTTGTTTATTTTTTATATGCATGCAGACACACAACAACATGCAACCCACCCATACATGTACATACGCACATACATATACGTACGCACATACATGTACAGACACGCAGATACATGCACGTATGTCCCCGCATACATACATATTTTTAAGTTTTTTTTTTGGTGCCACCCCGTCTGTTCCCTATACCTAATTGCCCTAAATCTATGTAAGTCGGCCAAGATATACCATCTTCATCGACTTTAAATATTATGATGCTGTTCAGAGAGCCACCAGAACTGGTTCTCCTGTTTCGCCCTATCCCTCCGGTCCCGATCGGACACAGTCCTATTGAACCTTGAGCGATGACGTCTCGACCATACAGGATTGCCTATCCACAGTTTTCCGGCTGATGTGGTAGATGAGCGGAACCGCCCCTCCATTCTGTATCAGCCCTCGATTGTCTAAATAGAGGAAAGCCTCGGGAGCGATTTAGCCACTTAACCGCGCACTCTCGAAATATTCGTTATTGGGTTAATACGCCCCAAAAATTAAGTTGCTAGTTGAGGACATCGCTCTTGCAACGTGCCCCCGAATCAGGTTAAACAAAAAATTATCTATTCTGTTTATGTTGGCTCCGTTGTATAGAACCTGGTTGGAATAATATCGTTTGTACTCCGACTCTGGTGTTCTGTGTAATCCAAGGCAACGTCGAAGACACTGCCTCTCAAACACCTGAATCTTTTCCATTTGAGATGGGGCAACGTTGAACCACACCGGGCATCCACAGGCAATCATCGGCCTGATGAGGGCCATGTAGCAAATCACCTTCACCCTGCTGTCGAGACGACTGCTATAAAATAATCGTTTTGTCAGGGCAAAGGCTCCCCTAGCCTTGGCCAGAGCAGCACCTATATGTCTGTCGAATTACAAGTACTGATCCAACCAGATGCCTAGGTACTTTACAACACTTTTACTCCCCAGTGGATGTCCATATGGCCCTACGATCACCAGCTTGCGCCAGTTCTTTCTCATATCCCTTGAGGCGCTAGACAACGGAGTCCTAAACAAAATAGTTTATGATTTCTGGAAGTTGATTTTCAACTTCCAGTCATCACAATATCGCTGAATCTTGTCGAAGTCACGCTGCAAAAGAATTTTGATGACGTCAACTGTTGGAGCTGTTCTGTACGCAACTAGATCGTCGGCGTACGCAATTGCCTGAGTTAGACTACCTATCAGATCGCGCGCTGGTGTAAATGCTGAAGAGAATCGGCGAGTTAACCGCTCCCTGCTCAAGACCATTGTTAATATTAAAAACTGTAGTAGAAGTTACATTGCCGCTCTTGACAACAAACTTTCTACCATTTAGCATGTCATAAAGCATGTACAATAGCGGTTTACTTATACCAAGTCTGGCAAGCTTTAGATAGAGGCCCTCTAACCATACGGTGTCAAAGGCCTTCTCCAAATCAACCAGACAGGCAGCCGTATACTGCTTTTTAGATTTGTTCCATTGGACATCAGAAACAAGTTTGGATGCGGCATGAATTGTGTCATCTCCCGTCTTAAAACCGAACTGAGTATCCGGTATGATTTTGTTGTCCTCCGCCCACTTGAACAGAGCCCTATTAATACTCGTGACTTAAATACTTTGCTGATACTCGGAAGAAGACTTATCGACCTGAGATCCGTCGGATTGGAATTGTCCTTTCCATTTTTAGGGAGAGGATGCACCACAGCTGTCTTCCACCGCACTGGATAATATGCATTATTCAGCGCGTTGTTAAACAGTGTGGTACAAATGTCAACTGCTTCCTGAGGCAAATGTCGTAGTACAACATTGGATATAGCATCGACTTCTACTGATTTCTTTTTCTTTAGTGAATCAAAAATGAGCTGGAGCTCAATCTTCGAAATTAACAGGAAGCTGGTCCCATTTCGCTCGGCGATTATGGCGTTTGCCAAATGTTCATCGTTACACCCGGTAAAACCAAGGTTCTCAGATCGCCACTGCATTATATCGTTCCGGAGGTAAAAGTGGTGAACCAGAGCTCTGCTCTCCAGGTCATGGTTGGGGCGAATGCTAGCATTCACCTTGTACACTTGCTGGAAAGCAGCCCCCACAGTCTCCTCTTTCTCCTGCGGATATTCGATTATGAAGAGGTCATCGTCCAAGACGGCGTCATCTGGGTCTATGCCTGCTGTCAGTAGTACGTCTCTGTTTTGTGTTGTCCTCTGGAGCTTAAGACATGGAAGGTCGTTTTCATCTTTTCTTCTGAATATCTTATTAATTTGTGGGAACATACTCGGGTCGGTAGCTTTCACAGCCCGAATTTTGTTGTCCCAAAACAAATTAATGGACAACCTATAATTTTCTTTGATCAATTGGTTGGTTGAACCTCCAGATTTCGTGTGTCAGTAAACCATCTGTACAATCGTTTAAGTCTTGTCAGTAGTCCACTTTTTTGTCTGCTTAGTGCGTCAATTGTCGCGTTACGGTAAATGTCGGTTGTGTTACGTTCTTTGTATTTCGGTATTGTTCTGTTCATTGTTTGTTGAATTGTTTCGTCCATTTTTTCTAAGTATCTGTCGATTTCCGTATTTGTCAGATTCCTGTCATTTGGTAGGGATATACCATTTGAACGTAATTCACTCAATAAGGCATTGGAGAAGCGTGGCCAGCGCACCTTACTGTAATTGTAAGTATACACAGGCACATACTCCTCCAACTCCATAAGCTGGTTCGGAAGTTGTATTACGGCGGCGAGTCCGCAGTGTCACTGTCGTACTCGATCGTTCGTAAACAATTTCTTGGCCGTTGAGCCACAGCGTCAGTAATTGTTAGTCTTAAGTCTTTAAGCAATAGATCCAGATAGGCACCGCTTGTTGGAAACGATGGCCTGTCTGTGGCTAGAAGATCGATGCGATACTCAAGGTTGTATTGTTACCCATCCAATTAAATAGATGGTTACCCCGCGGATTTTGTATTTGATTTCCCCTATCTATGTGCTTGGCGTTTAAATCACCAGCCAATATGTAGTAATTCTCTTCCGAGCTCAATCTTAAGCATTCAAAAAGCTTTTCAAGCTCTGTTATAAACTGGGTGGGCTGAGGTGTTTCCGGTGCATAGGCAGCAATCACATACATTCGCTTCCCCTGTTGCAGATGAATGCATATGATGCATGCCTCTAACGTCCGAAATTTTCGCGCATCACTATTATATATTATCTTATGGATAATGCCTTTACGTATAAAGATTGCGACGCCTCCTCCTGGAGTTGGGTCGGTCTCTTCTTACGATATTGTAATTGTTGTTAGTCAATTTATTTTTCTGGTTAAGCTTAGTTTCGCTAGCCATAAACACATCTGGACTTATTTCTTTCAGCAATTTGAATAAATTCGCTCTACGTTCGGTCCTAATCAGTGAATTTACATCACAGCTAGGATGTTAAAGGGCCTCTCCGGCAGCGCGCCCTTAACCTCTAAGTTGCGTTAAGCTCGGCAAAATAGAGTAGAGATAATCCACCCTAGTCGCCTGCTCCCTGATCTGGTCTTGGAGGCCAGTCAACTGGCCCTCGATGGCCAGCAGAATGCCCATAATATCCGCCTGTGCCGCCGGCGCCTTAGGCTGGGTCCTATCTTCGACCCGTTCCCTGCCTAACTTGCATTCATCTGCATTGTGGTGCTCTCCACACTTAACGCAGCGTGACTGCATTTCGCAGTTTGCTGCGGTGTGGACGAACCTTTGCCGGCACATGCATTGAAGCATGTCGCCGCGACTTTTTAATTTGTCCCAAGTTGCAACCTGGTAGTTGTGGACGGAGATACTCCTCAAACTACCCAGTTTGCTGCTGGTTGAGAGTTAAACAAGGAAGAAGGGAATACTACGCTTCTCCCGCCTAGCTCTAACTGTAGCGAACAGCTTGACCCCGATAAAGTCGAGATCGCCATTCGCTTTTTGGCGGAGTTCACTTAAGAGCACCTGTGGCTCCGTGCAGGAATCTATGCCCTTCAAAAGGTCCGTTTGAAATTTTTCGGTCTTATGGGTGAAACTAAAGAATTCAGTAGTGGTTTCTTTTACCAACGCTTTAATTTTTTTGTGCTGTTCCAGTGTAAAGCACAAATAAGCCATACTAAGATCGGAAACCTTCGTATGTTTCACCCCCCAAAACCCATTTGTTTACATTGTTGTATTTGTAGCTTTGAAACTCTATCCATGAATAGATGGGAAATCGAAAAGCAAAACAAAAACAAATTACTAGGGCTGTGTTGTCTATGTGTCTATAGGAAGAGGAACCGAAAAGATTCTTGTGTGAGTTTCTATCAATGTGTCTATTGGAAGAGGAATACAAATGTTACTTGTGTGCGTGTTTCAGCTTGTAGGCAAATGTCAAATGAAAGCAGAGGTTTCCGGTCTTTACATTATTAGTTTATGGTGTAAAGCAATGGATAGCATGCCTATTGTTATTTAATATTTTTCACCTATGGCCAACTTACACAGATTTATGGTATCATGTAACTCCATTTTATAAGTATTTATGGGTGGGACCTTTTCTTTTTTCGTAATCGGCGGCTGTGGCTGCTGCTGCTGAGACTGACTTTTCTGCTGCTGTTGATTCTACTGCTTTTGATTTTGCTGCTGCGGTTTTTGTTGCGGTTGTTTCTGGGCTTGTGCCTGCTGCTGTTGCTGTTGTTTTTTCCGTTGTTGTTTTGGCTGCTGCTGTGGCTGTTGGTTTTGTAATTCTTCTTTTTGCTGTTGTTGTTCTTGTTCCTTGAAATCTTTTAGTTGTTTCGCTCAGCGCGCTTCTTGGTTGGCTTTAACTTTGCTTTTTATCTTTTGGATTTCTGCCTCCAATGCTTCAATTTGAGCGACCATTCTTTGTTCCTCGTCCTCCTCAGATGACGCCTCTGATATGGAGAGGTTCACGAAGGCAGTACTATCGCCCGTCGTGAAGTGCCCTTCTCGTTCCTCAGACATATATTCAATACCCTCTTCGGGTGAAGTGTCTATCTGGCTTTGTCTTGCTGCCTCTGACGTCTCGTCTATATCGGACGTATTCACCCCAGCTGGCAGCTTTGCTGCGGTGGCCGTGGATCTCCTCTTTACCAAATTTGGTGCGCACTTGATCCTCTTTCTGCGCTTCTGGTTAGCATCGGATGATATTGCCGTTGTTGTTATTGCTGTTGATGTTGTAGCTGTAGAATCACTGCTTGTAATTGGAACATCTTTCGATGTTCCCTCAGCTGATGCCATCGTTGGCCTCATTGGCCCTAGGACACCTTTCAATGCCCTGGTGCTTAAACTCCTCCTCCTTTGATTGTTTCCCCAACCAATAAAGTTTTGCACTTCATGGTTGCGAAAAAAGCTTGCAAGGTTCTGATGCCCGGCTGGGAATCGAAATGCGACCATCGGATTCTCGGACGGCCACTCTACCACTGTGCTACTGCACCACTTATGAAATGTTGATTTAATGTTAAACTTTAGCTCACACACGAAATTTAATTTGGAAAAACTGGGAAGCCGAAAACGTGTTAACACCTTCACAGTACGAGATCGCCTGGGGAAGCGATGCTTTAATCGAAGCCAAGGCCGTTGATAAATAAAATAATTAAATGTAATAATACTTTCATAAATATTAAAGTATGTAAATTAGAAGTAAGAAACAAGTTTTGTAAACCTAGCAATAATCCAATATGTATCACTAATCTTTTATATAAAAAAACAGCAAAATGCAATTAGATAAAGGAAAAGAACTACCTGATAGAATTATTAATACATGGAGCGATATTAATTTCCGGACAACATGAGGTCGATGACACAACATACATTGGAACATATTTAATCAACTTCGACAGCGTGAACACGATCGCCAATATAACATATGAGAACCCAACTAACCAAATCCGAGAATACTTGAAGGGATACTCCAGTTCAAATTACGAGATCGAACGTTACATAAATTCACTAAACGATGAACTTAAGTTAGACAACATCAATCTACTAAACACAATTCAACTAGAGATGACCTTTGCTTACAATATTCATATTAACATTGGTTATCGTTTGAGTATACGTAATTCTAAAACTCTACCTAAAGAGAAACAGTACCTAATACAGACGGTACAGAAAAAAACCATCCACGAAAACGATGAAAGAATTCAACAACACATTAGGCGATACAAAGTGTCGGGAACGCCTCTTTTTTACCATGAAGGGAGTAAAGGCACCACAATCTACCCTTGCTATTCATATTAAATAACCCTACTCAAAAGGGACCGCAGTTTTCAGTTTATTTACGATATAAATCCAGACAAAGCACATTACCCATTCGGGTACTTTAGATATGAAACAAGTCAGCGGTAACTGATTAAACCAATTTTGTTAATGGAACCAGAAGAATGGAATTCGTATCCTAAACATATCATGTGCGTCGTTCACATTCTTGGGTCAAGGTAAACACGCGTCGCATCGTTCCGATCTTCTGACACATCATCTTGTGCAACACACTAGATCTACATCAGTAATAAACTAGATAAAACCACCACTCGAAAGCATCATATCACGCAATCTATATGAGCGATTCATTCGGGATAGTCAATATATTTTAAGAAAGATACGTTTGTGAAATTATCTTTAAGAGAAATTCTAAATAAATTTTTTTTTAAATTAAAAACTAAATACAATTATTTAATTTATATGCATGTGTGTTACTGAGGATTAGTCCTCCCGGAAATACTTCAATAAAATAAAATGCGTTTAAAGGCTACCTCTTGGGTAATGTGGAAACGACTTTTGCGACCAAAATTGGAAATGGGGCACTGAGCGCAGATCTTTCACGGAGCGCTCAAATGGCTCGGACCGGCCCTAAGGGGTAACGTTCCACGATTTCAAAAAAACACACAAAACTCCTTTTTTTTAGAATTTCATTTATCGAAATTGGAATCATACATAGAATGAATAAACATAAAATATAAGCTACAACTGCTCTTTCCTGCAATATTAGCTTCGTAAAACGTTAGAAAAAGAAAGAAAAAATTGATTTTTAAACATAATAAAAGAACATTAAAATATCGCAGATCATTCTTCATCACTGCTTAAATAATCCATACTTAACCGTTTTGGCAATGCATAAATGTTGTTATTTTTTTAAACTTCAATATGCGATTATAGCCTAACTCGACATAATTTTTTTTGTTCATGGTTAATATACCATAACAGCCTAACTCAACTTTGGCGTTAAATATTTTAAAAGTTCAATATGCGATAACAGCTTAGGTGTTTTTTTCTTAAATTACTTCTTAATTATCATATGGAAATTAAATGAATTTGAGTATGTGACAAAGGACTGCTCTTCATTCATTCCTGCATTTAAAAAATAAAATAAAATAAAAATAATTGATTGCTGATTCCTACGGAGGAATTGGAACTTAAAACTGCTCTCCTGAAAAGTTGTAAAAAACGACTTAAACGGTTATCGCTTGTGGCCATTCCCTGTGGTCCCAAACAATAACCGCTTAACTCGAGTTATGACGAAATTCAGTTTTTGTCGTATTTGTGTTCAGCATATCGAGATCCGTAACCACTCTTTTTTTTTATTTCTATATCTTTTTTTAAACAGGATTTAAAAGTAAAAAACCTAACAACCTTACTCATTTTTTTAAATGGTCATCTGCGAAACAACTTAACTCAAACAAAATATAATTTTTATAACGACGGTTTCATAACTCAAGTTAAGTTTTTTAAGTTATCCAACATTGTTTTGTCATGCAAACCTATCTTTAAATGGTCTTAAATCATTATCCATTTGTCATTTTTCATATTTCTTATATTGTACTTAGGCTGTTATTTCCCAAAGTAGAACAAATATTTTACTTTCATAACTTGAGTTACTCTGTTATTGCAAATCACATTTCTAATAATTGATGAACTTAATTTGGCTTAAGTTGTTTTTGCATACCAGAGTAGGTTTTTTTTTATTTTCTTAACTTGAGTTAGGTTGTTATCGAATATCAATTTTTTTAATAGATGGTAAACGTAACTTCACAAAAGTTCTCTTGGCAAACCAGATTATGGTTCTTGAAAAATCGTAATTCGAGTTAGTATATTCGAGTTTATTCCGTAACTAAATTCGTAGAATCAAAAACCTAAATTCACTTATATTGTTTTGCTTCAAAGAATTAAAAATAAAAATCGAAAAAATATGAGTCATAAGTTGGGATTGGTCGCAACAGTCGCATCTGAAGTGAAAGAGAAAAGCACACGTAGTTGCCGATGCCTTGAGTCGAAAAGACCTGAACCATTTAAACAGTTCTTCAGAAAACACCCAACATTCTGCTGAGAGCAGCGACGAATATATTATTGATAAAATTGATAGACCTGTAAGCCAATTCAATCAGCTAATTATATTAAGCAAAGGTCGATACACGAGCAACTTTCCCCTTTTCCTAAAAGACAAAGACACCTTATAGAATATAAAGAAGGAAATGACATTATTCCTATTTTAAAGAATACTTTAAAGGGATTGTAGCAATATTCGCTACTATAGAAAGCATCTACGACATCAAACCTATTTTAAAAGAACATTTTGCGATCAAATTCATTAACACAATATTTTTTGGAAATGATATAACGAACAAAGGCGACCAAATATCCATCATAGAACAAACGCACACTGGCGCACATAGAAACTCCAAAAAAAAACATTAAACAAATTGAAAAACCCTCTTATTGGCCAGCAATAAGAGAAGAATTAGAATAACTCATTAGGTCATGCGATATATGGAACAAGAAAAAATATGAGCTTCACCCACATAAAGAATTAATTAAACGGCGAACATGTTTTTTGTGGTACAATTTCACGACAAACAAAAACCGAAGGGGCATAAATTACATATCAAACGAAAAGATTTTTTGCATAGATGTGCAGAATGCCAAAATTATTTAAATATACCACACAGAAATTGTTTAAAACAATAAATAAAAATGCAAAAAAATACACACCTACACTAGCGACATCTGTTGCTACAAAAGAAATGGTGTGTGCATTGGATAATTTAATGAAAATGCAAAAAATACACACCTACACTTGCGACATCTGTTGCTGTAAAAGGAAAATGGTTTGTGCATTGGATAATTTAATGAAATATATAAAAGGAATTAGAAATTGCAAACTCTTGAGTGTTCGTTGCATACTTATTTATTCAATTGTGTTTGTGCTGGGCAATACTAAGATGGTGAATGGTTGAGTACATGAAAGTGGTGGAAAAGTGCAAATAAATATTTAATTTCTAATAAAAACTTATGTACAACTTGAACAAAGACTGTCACAATAGATTTAGAAAATAATTAAGTTTCATTTTCGAAGTTAATATAATTCAATTTACGTAGGATCACCCTATTAACTCACCACTACAACGATATGACGAACGAAGAAAAGAAGAAGAACGAAGAATACAGAAGATCGACAGGGACTCGAATCCCAACCGTCTACGCTTTACGAACTATCTGATTAGAGCTTTAAATTACAATAGAAATATATAAATTGAAATAAAGTCGAATTAATTTTATTTCTTGCATTTATTTTTTATTTGACGGAAAACCGCACAAATCTTGGGGGCTCAACCGGGCTCGCTATTTCATAAAATCTAAAAGCTATGAAAAAAAGAGGAAACTTAAAAAAAAACTAAAAAGTACGGATTCAGATTTCTTTTTTGTTCATGCAGTTGAGTAAGGAGGCTGAAATCAAGTAAAGTAGCTGCTGTAAGGGTCATCAAAATCACAAACAGAACAAGCAGTTATACGATGAAAACAAAGTAACTGTTTCGTCTATACAGTTTATTTCGCTGAAGGGCAAGGTGAATTGAAAAAACGGGTCGACATCTACCGTTTTTTATTGAACAGGTTTTGTAATTACACAGGCCTCAAAGGTAACAAAACTTATTTGTTACTAGGCTTAAAAAGGGACAGAAGAAAAATAGTACTGGAATAATGAGATCCCCAGCAAATTTTTCTGAAGTTTTGCGAGAATTAGATCGTAGGCATGAATCATTGAATACAGAAAGATTGAATATAGAGAAAGACAAATTAGAATTTGAGGCAAAGAAGACAATGTATCTATTGCGTAGGGAATGGGAGGTGAGGGAAAAAGAAAGGGAAGCTCAATGAGGTTAGAGATGTCGTTTCTGAGAACATCTATGGCAGAAGAAATAGCTCGACTTAAATGTAGAACCAATATGACGTTTGAAGATATTGTCACAGTAGTGCCAGAGTATAACGGTAGGGATGAGTATGATGTTGCAACCTGGATTGAAGTGGTCAGATTTAGAAAAGGTTCTGTTTCCAAAAAAAAAATTACTTAAAGGCTCCGCGAAAATGGCTCTGAAGGCAAAACCTAATATAACCACGTGGTCAGGTTTAAAAGATTTTTTGTTGGAAGAATTCTCAGATAGGACATCAATGGCTGACATTCATCAGAGGTTGGGACAGAGAAAGCAGCAAAAAATATGAAAGTGTCCATGATTTCTTACCGGCGATGGAAGAGTTAGGGTCAAAGGGAAGATTAGACGATTTTTCTATAATTTCATATGTCATCGATGGTATTTACGACACTCCACAGAATAAGGTTATTCTTTTTGGCGCTTTTGATCTTAAGCAGTTCAAAGAAAAGATAGCTTTGTACGAAAAATATAAAGAAAGCTTAAGTAGTAGTACAAAAAACGAACGAGCATTTACAGAAAAAAAATTCACTAGGGCGATGCTTTAATTATGGGCGTAGAGGTCATAAGAGTAGCTCATGTAATGAAAAGAATCCGAAATGCTTCCATTGCAATGAGATTGGTTATAAGTCCATGAGCTGTCCAAAGAAGAATTCGCATGAGAAAAGTGCAAGCTCATTTAAAGCGCCTTGCTTAAGCGCAATGAAACCTATTTGTGTAAATGGGCTTGCAGTTGGGGGACAGATTGATACAGGCAGCGATATCACTATTATTCGAAGCGATGCGTATATTAAGATGGGAAGTTAGCAACTCTGGTGTAGCTTAAAAGTTAAATTTGTTTAGCTCTTGACAAAAAGTTTATTTAAATTAATCCAAACAAACAAAATATATAATTTTTTTACAAAGTGCACAATTTAAGGAGCTATTGATCAAGTGAGATTCAAGAATCATTGATTTTTTTAAATTTAAGTTGCAAAAGTTAGATACCTACCTACCTTAACAAAAAAATCGCAAATTGTAAATAAGTTTAAAACCAATACACAATATTAAAGGCTTGATGAAAAATTCAAAAAGAAAAGTTCAAGAAACATAACCAGAAATACATCTTCAATCAATTTCAAAAAAAGATAAAAGCATGTCGTTGGTTGGTTCTATGACTGTCGAGGAATTAAATAATCTGTTTGCCACTAATCTCACAAATGTTGCTACGAAGGATGACATTTCAGACTTGCGCGGTGAACTAAGTGAGGTTAGAAGGGAGAATGTGCAATTGAAGGAGGCGGTCGCTGCACTCTTCCAAAGATGCAATGTCCTTCAAAGCGAGATTGATCAGTTAATGTTAGCTGCAAATGACAACAACTTAATAATTCGAGTTAAGAATGGACAATCGAATCCCATATAACACGCTCTAAACATTTGCAAAAATATATCCGACTCATTACTATTTTGGCAGAACTCAAATCTAAACAAAACGAACAAAATGTTCTGAAAAATGTTAAAAAGCTGAAAGGAACCGGCATCTCCATAAGTCGAGACAACCCATTGAAGATTCGGCAAAAGCGCATCAAACTCCTTCAGCTTCGCAAACACATTTACGCCAAACATCCACGATTGAGATTGTCTCTACGTGATGATAAATTGCGTATTGATGATTTGGTTGTGGAATGGAATCATGAGCAGCAAGTTTTTGTTACAAATAAAGAGCATGGGCTGCAAAAATTGGAAGAAAAACACAAACTTGGGGAGAATTTCTTTCAAAATGTTTGTTTACAACTTTTGCAAAATGAGTCAACTGCGAGAAACGTCAATGTCATCCATCGGCGAGAAATGTCAAATGAGGTTGGCGGCGGTTCATCAACATCAATTTTGGCTACAAACAAAACGAATTCTGCTCTTTCGGATCTAGGTGTTAACAAAATAGCACATTCTAATTATAACCACTGTAAAATTAACCATGTTAAATTAAGTAAAAATAGAATTATAAGTTATAATATTGGAGGTTTAAAAAATAAGATTGCAGTTTTAGATTTTATTCAATTTATAAATGAGTATGATATTATTATATTAATTGAAACACATGTAACTGAACAGTATACACAAAATTTTGAATCAAGTTTCGTCAAATACAAACTAAAATGGATACCAGCACTTAAAAATCATCGAAAAGGAAGGGCTAGTGGAGGATTTCTCATGGGTTTTAAACATAATCTTAAAGGCGTCATTTGCAAATACAAGCAAATAGAAGACACACATTTCATTGAAATTAAAACTGATCGATCCTTACTTAATCTCTTCCCTATATACTTAAATTGCAACAGCTGGGAAAGTGACTTCACTAAGCTTGGAGATATTTTATTTGATATGGACATTAACAATTTAATGCTTATTGGAGATTTCAATGCCCGAACCGGAGCGATAGAAAGTGAAAGTAAGCTTATAGAAAATAGGAATCGTAGTTCAAAAGATACAACAATTAAAAGAGAAGGTAAAAAAGTTATCGATCTATGTAATTCCTTTGGATTGAGTGTTTGCAATGGTACTGCGGAAGGAGACAAATTAGGTGACTTCACTCTTATAGGACCACAAGGAAACTCAGTAATCGACTACGCAATGGTGTCAGGAGACTGGAGTGCTATGATGGACGATTTTGAAGTCATATCACAAATACATTCCGATCACCTCCCAATCCAACTAACAATCAACCTAAACAGAAACCAGAGGCAACCAGAAGACTCAGTAACTCCGGGAAAATTCAGGTGGAAAAATGTTTTTGCCGAAAGGTACTCACATTGTTTGAATAATAGTCTTCTCCTTCAAGCGACATCATCATCAACAAGGAAGAAGCTGCCAACTACAGAGGAATATCATTGCTGAATTCATCAATGAAAATTTTTACGAAACTTTTCTGCAAACGGCTTTATGATTGGGTTCATAACAACAACTTACTAAGCGAGTCGCAAGCTGGGTTTCGAAAGAATTACTCGACCATAGATCAAATCTATTCGCTTATTAATATAGCTGAAATCTTTATAAAATCTAAAAGAAAACTGTACGGCTTTTTCATCGACTTCAAGGCGGCATTCGATACCATAGACAGGAAAGCACTTATGCTAAAGCTGTGTAACAAAGGAGTATCGTTAAAGTTTTTGAACGTTTTGGAAAACCTCTATAACTCAACAACTTCTGCAGTCGCTTTTGGATCCAAACAATCCGAACAATTCGAAGTGGAAATAGGAATGAGGCAAGGATGTAATCTGAGTCCTTTATTATTTGCTTTATTTATAGATGACTTAGAAGAGGTATTGCAGGGTGGAAAACGTGTTTCAGCGGATCTTTTATTCAAGGTATTAATGTTCGGCGATGATACTGTGATGCTAGCGGAGTCGCCTGGTAGTCTCCAATTGATGATCAATAGATTGTTCGAGTACTGCAACAAATGGAGGCTCCAGGTGAACCTAGAGAAGTCTAAAGTCATGATTTTTCGTAGAGGAGGCGGCCGAAACGGCCGCAGTGAAACCTGGAAATATGGAGCTCAAAACATCGAAGTCGTAAATGAATACAACTATCTTGGTATGCGGATATCTAGAAACCTGAACTGGCAAAATCATATGATTGATAAGTTGGCCAAGTCGAAGCATGCATTAAACGCAACATGGAGGACTGTGGTTCACTGTAAAGATGTTCACTACGAACCCAAATATCGTTTTTTTGAAACCACAGCGATAGCGATCATGTGTTATGCAGCTCAAGTTTGGGGCCATAAAGAGTTCGATGAAGTTGGGCAGGTTCTGCGCTATTTCTTAAAAAGAAGCTTGAAACTACCTAATAGTACTGCGAATCACATACTAATGCTAGAGACTGGGCTACCATCTTTATTTATTTCAACTCTGAAAATACAGATAGACTATATTTTAAAGACTATAGCAATGGATGATAGGAGACTACCAAAGAAAATGCTTGTGATTTAAAAACAAATATCATGGTTCGAGTCATGGAGAGATCTAGCAGAGTACTGTGGACATCCACTATTACTCCGAAGCGATAGGATGGAAACGTGGAAAAGCGAACTCTATAGCTCATATCGTTAGTGGACGAAAGAAAGAGAGAGGATTATACTATGAAAGCCAGAAGTTCATTACACAGGGACATATATGCAAGGCTAAACTATAACCTGTTACGAAATAACTACTTCAGGGCGGAGTATCCAACCGATCTCATGTCACTGGTTTTAAAAGCAAGAGGGGAGATACTTCCCCTGAACTATATTCCTCATAGGAGTGATTTGGAAGAAATGTGTGGATTATGTAACACTAGAGAATGCGAAAACGTGTTGCACTTCGTGGGAAGATGTCCTGTTTTGGTGGAAACCAGAAGGAGTACACTTGGAAAAAACTACCTTAGTGAAGAGGAGTTTTAGACTGGGAATCCCTTTACAACTACACCAAGCTAGCACTTAACTACAGAAAACGGATCTTAGAAGAACTTTTTTAATTTTATGTTTCAATTTTGTATATTAAACAAAATTAATTAATTAAGTATTAAAAATTCTCAACTGACAGACGGCGTAAGCCATGTTTGAAAAATGAATGATACACTAAACTTTTGTAATTTGTATGAAATAAAATCATTTTGAACCTAACCTAACCTAACCTATTAAGATGGGAGCTCCTCCTATACAGCAGACAGGAATGGTTGTTCGAGGACTTTCTTTTAAATCTGTTGAAGCGTTAGGGTATTTTGAGGCAGAAGTTAGAATTGACAAATGTGTTTCAACAACAAACGTCTTTGTGATGTCAGACGCGGTAATGCACGTAGCCTTTATAGTAGGCAGAGATGTTCTTGTTCTTAAAAATATAGAATTAACCACAGAATGAATAGCCATTTCAGACGTAGAACAGGTTCTCAGCCACTTCAGTCACATTAATAGCACTTGCTTAAGCGAACCATCGAAGTTGAACATAGGGAGTCTTAAGTACAAGAAGGAAATCGAAGAGCTAGTGGCCTTTTATATTCCTAAGAATGAAAAAACTACATCCATTGAAATGAAGCTCGTTCTAAAATCTGATGATCCAATCTCCCAACCACCAAGGAGATTAGCTTCCCAAGAAAAAAAAATCGTAGATGAGCAGATAACTAAGGTAATGTTTTTTGTACTCTTGATTTAGAAAATGGATTCTTTCATGTTCCGGTATCAGAAGAAAGTATTAAAAATACTGCATTCGTGACTCATTGCGGCCAATACGAGTTTTTGCGCGTCCCATTTGGGTTAAGTGTATCGCCTGGAATTTTCCAAAAAATTATTAATAATGTTTTTAAGACCTCTATTGCGAAAGGTTACGTCCTTGTTTATATGGACGATGTTATCGTTTCGGGAAAAACGGATGAAGAGTATTTTGAAAGACTTAGTGATGTTTCAAATTTGGCCAAAAGCTACGGATTAAAAATAAAAGCGTCAATTGTTATGCCTATCAATTGATTATTTGAGGTTTGTTATTTCGAATGGCTCAGTAGCACCTTCAAACCATAAAACATGTGCCATAAAACCGTATCCCAAACCAAATTCCGTCAAATCCATTCAGAGCTTTCTTGGACTTACCGGATACTTCCGGAAATTTCTGAAGAATTATTCGTTAATAGCCCGCCCACTCTCTCAGCTACTCAAAAAGGATCAACCTTTCAAATTTGGTGAAACAGAAAGGTTAGCTTTCACAGAGCTAAAACACATAATATCATCAAAACCAGTCTTAAACTTTACGTACAAGAGGCGGAGACAGAATTGCATGCAGATACTTCCAAGTGGGGCTACGGTGCTGTTTTATTACAGAAACCTGATGATCCTGTTTACTTCTTCAGCAGAAAAACAAAACCAACCTAAGAACGCTACTCTAGCTATCATATGGAAGTCCTCGCTATTGTCAATGCTTTGAAGAAACTCAGAGTTTATTAGCTTGGATTTAATTTTAAATCGTCACGGACTGCGCAGCATTCAAGTCGACAATGGAGAAGAAGGAAATTCTACCTAGAATCGCTGGATGGGCATTAGCATTACAAGATTACGACTACACAGAACATCGCTCTGGAATCCGTATGAAACATGTCGAGGCATTAAGTAAAAACCCAGCGTGCATGACGATAAGTAGCGAATTTCCACACCAATTAAAGATAGCCCAAGAAAAAGATGATCATATAAAAGCTATAAGGGAGATCTTACTGACCCAGCCGTATGAAACCTTTTTTGTGGAACACGATCTTCTCTACAAAGATGATGGAAAGGGAACAAGTTACTGTACGTCCCAAACAACATGTCAAGAGAAATTATACGACAGGCTCACAAAGAAGCCCATTTTGCCACCAGAAAACTTGAAGAGCTTTTGGGAAGGGATTATTTTATACCTAAAATAAGAACTAAGATTAACCAAGTGAGAATGAGCTGTATTCGTTGCATTCTTAACGAAAGAAAATCCGGAAAACAAGAAGGCCGCCTAAATCCGATTCCCAAAAACGAGTTACCATTAGATAGGTATCACGTTGACCACTTAGGGTCATTGTCGCTTACGAACAAAAGATATTGCTACATATTCTCTATTGTGGACGCATTTTCGAAATTTGTTTGGATTTACCCGTGCTAGTCTACATCAGCATCAGAAGTTATAAGTTAAAGCTTGAGATTCAGAAAGTAGTTTTTGGAAACCCGTCAAGAATTATATCCGATCGTGGCTCAGCCTTCACATCGAACAACTTTAAGGAATATTGTGAGGAAGAAGGTAATCAGCACCTCCTTATAACAACTGGTGTCCCTCGGGCAAACGGACAAATCGAACGTATCAATCGGATTATTATTTCAGTTCTTAGCAAACTGTCCATTGACGACCCAAGTCAATGGTTTCGCTATACCACTAAGCTACAGATGCTGTTAAATTCAGCATATCAACGGAGTATAAAACGCAGTCCCTTTGAAGGTTTTAGTAGGGTTAAAAATGAAGGCTAAATACGACAATAATTTATCACAAAGCATAGATGAGGATATAAGAAAATGCTTTGGGATAGAACGAAACCAAATTAGGGAAGATTCGCGGCATAATATTGATAGAGTTCAAAAAGAAAAGTGTAAGTCATATAACAAATGTAGAAAAAAAGCTTCAGAATATCGTATAGATGATTTAGTAGCAATAAAACGCACACAGTTCACGACTAATAATAAACATCTTCCCAAATTTGTAGGTCCATACCGGTTAACTAAGATTTCGCCTAACAACCGCTATGAAGTACGCAAAGTTGGGGTTCAAGAGGGTCCCCGCACAACGACTACGAGTGCTGATTACATGAAGCTCTGGACAAATAATGAAAGTGAAGACGACAGCTCTGAAAGTGAAAATCAAGCGAACTCCCAAGACGATGAAAACTGCTAAAACGATAATTCCTGCTACAACAAAAAAACGTCAAGACGATACGCCCTGCTCAGATGAAAACCTATTATACGATGATGAATCTAGCTACGAGGGAAACAATTTGTGATGACGAAATACTAAGACGAACTATGATGATGTCAAATTAAGATGACGAATGATCTACTTAAATGAAGAATCTACTAAGACGAAAAACCTGCTAAGACGAAAAATAATAAAATAATAAAATAACGTAGGAAGGAGTCAGGACGGCCGAATTTGTAGGATCACCCTATTACCTCACCACACCAACGATATGACGAACGTAGAATACAGAAGATTGACAGGGACTCGCATCCCAACCGTCGACGCTTTACGACCTATCTGATTAGAGCTTTAAATTACAATCGAAGTATATAAATTGAAATAAAGTAAAATTAATTTTATTTCCTGCATTTATTTCTTATTTGACAGAAAATCCCACATTTATACAAATTAAAACAATTATTATTTATTTCATAAGAGGTAAGATGTGGTGAAAATACGAGGTGTGTGAAGCGTACCCATCTCTAAATTCATTGTTTTGGATTATTTAGATATTTCTTGAATTTTTTTGAGGCATCAGTATTGTTGTATGTAGTATATTGGTTTATTGTTTGCTTATTGCTTATTGTTTGTTTATTGTTTATTGAATACAATGAATACCTACACATTAAGAGTATACTTCTTATAAATTAGTGTAAGGTTAAATTTTTTTAACGATTAGAATGAAAGCTATTTTGATTTCTACTTTTATTTTTAGAACATTTAATTTTAAAGGTTTAATAAATAACCATTTTAAAGAGGAAAAAAAAGGAAATGAAAAAGAAAAAATAAATAAATAAAGCAAACAAAATATTACAATGACATCTCTATTAAAAGAAAAAAAAGGATTAAATTATTATTATTTTTATGTTGAAAGAAAAAAAAAGACAGAATTAATTTTGAAAATGAGTACGTAGCGCTCTACGAAACTGAACTTCACCACTTACTCTCCTTATGTGCCGCGGAAGTGCATCACATTTGCAATAGATCTCGCACCCGAATGTTAGTATTGGTACAACTAGCGTTTTAGCCAATAACAAACGAGTAGTAAGAGGTGTGTAATATTGCGAGAACCATAACTTGCGGAGTACACCATATACTTTACCAACGGCAGCATTAATGTGAGCATCCCATGACAATGTACCATTGAACAACATACCCAGATTTCTCGCTGTTGAAACATAGTCAATGCATGAGTTGTTTAAGTATAATCTAGGAAAATATGTAAGGTTAAGAGCCTTCCTACTAATAGCTACTAAGCATTTGGATTTCATAGGTAGGCAATATTTTTGCTAGTTTCCATTGAGTTGGGAATGAACCATTTCATTAATATTGAATTAAATATATGGGTTATATATGGCAGGATAATGGATAATAAGGACTTTATAAATACGGGATGTATTCCGTCAATACCTACAGCATTTGATTTGACAGATAAAAGACTTTCCACAATATCCATGCTATCTACAGATCTGAATTCGAATAAAGCATCTGTTGTGCATCTGTTAGAGAAAACCTAAACCCATCTCATTTAAGTTCTTCCATAGTTGACGCCCATTCATAGAGGGACTAAGCTTACTTCTGTACAATCTGATTTTTGCTGTTTTTATTTTGTGAACCACTTTATTACGCAACCTACGACAAATTTGATGGTGAATTTCTAATGGATAACGTTTCCATACGCTATAAGCGTCCCGTTGCAGAATAAGTCTTCGAATTTCATTGTTAAACCACGGACGTTCACCATTTGTAACAGTTCTGGATCTCAAAGGAACGTGTAAATTAAATAAGTTATTAATATTGTTAGTTAAGAATTCTACTTGATCATCGGGAGAGTGTAACCTATAAACATATTCCCAATGCACATTAAGACAACTTTGCACCAACTCTGAATAATTAATGTTCTTAAAATCTCTGAATTTGTAAGATGCCACGGAATATTTGACTTTAAAGTTAAAAGCCAGGTAAATAAGGTCGTGTTTTGAAAATGCTGGAGCTGAGAGCTGGTCATATAAAAGGACATCGTTTACATCACTCACAAAGAAAATATCTAAAAGTGTCTGCGATGCTCCAGTAAAATGTGTGACAACGGTTGTGTTTACTGGTGTTAAATTAAAAGTTTGCATACCCCCGATTAGAGAATTCTGTACTAAAAGATTACTGTTGAAGTCTCCGCATACAATGATCTTAGTAGAACTCAAAGTGATTGTTTCCAATAGTATAAGCAGTTGATTAACATTCACGTCATTGTTAGGTCTATAAACCCCCCTACGAGAAGAATGCCGTCATCATCAAGAATGTTTAAAAACAAGTACTCCAACTCACTACCTACTGCAGATTTACAGATTAATTTGCAGGCGATACCCTGACGAACGTATATTGCAGCTCCTCCACCTCTCCTATCAGCGCGGAAGAATCTATAACCACCCAAACAATACATTTGATCATTATTATTTTCAAAAAACCAAGTTTCGGTAACGCAGATAATGTCAACCTTTGATTCCTGGAAAACATCCCGAGCTCATCAATCTTTGGATGTAAGCTTTGTGCGTTTAGATGACAGACATGCAATCCCGTTTTCTGTATGCATAGGATCTTAATCATGGAGCGAAGAATTCCGTCATGATCACCGACCGTGGAAATTACATTATTTTCATTGTTATCCGTTTTTATCATATAATAAAAGAAACACAATAAAAGACACTAAAAAATGAGAGGGTGGATCCACAAGAGTCAAAAGCAAATACCCATTTTCAAACATTCTGTAGACGAAAGAGCTAAATATATAAAAAAAATTATAATAAAAATAGAGATATATTACAGATTACATATTAGCAATGAAATTAATAAAAAAGTTAGAAAAAAGATTTTAAAAAAATTATAAAATTGATGAATTTTTATAAATAAGTAGTAATAATACTAAAATTAATATTCTTAATTTTATGCAAAATGAAAAGAAAAAATTCAATTTAAGGATAAAGCAAACAAAAAATGTTTTTTCCTTTTTTGACCAAAAATAAATGAATAAATATAAAACAGTTTGAGAACCGTTAGTATTCGACGTTCCAGTAAATCATATATGTGGGTGGCTGGCAATACTATCAAGAGTTTCGATGTTGTCAATACGTACTCCTTTCTCATCTGACAACTGGCGTTTGACATAAACAAGACCTCGAATTGTAAACACTGATTCAATTTTTTGTTGTTTTTTCGATTAAAGCGCAGCGCGTAGCAATAAATTATTTTTATTTGTCAGGTATTCACGCACATAAATTGGTGACGAAGATCCAAGTCCTACGGTGTTTAAGCTAAGTTGTGTTTTATTAATGTTCCGGTATTTAGCAATCGATGTGAGAAGAAAGTTTTTTTCAAACGCTGACCGAAATTTAATGATGATAGCGGTGTTGTTATTTGTTTCGGGTTTCGGGCGGGTGCGGAAAATGTCGACCAACGCAGGAGGTTTCATGTTGATGTTGTGACAGAGTAGATTAAGAACCGATCTTAAGTTCTCCTCGGGCATGTGCGGAACAGCAAACAATACTGCATTACCGGCTATTCGTCGATTATCCTGGTACTCTTGCGAATTTTTAATATCAATTATTTTGTTTTCAAGGTTGAGTATGTGATTTGTCATAATAGTGATATCATTTTTATAATCTTTTTGATGTGTTTTAATGTCAGCAAAATCGGCGTTGACATGGCTTAAATCTGATTTGAGGTTAGTGACATCAGATTTAAGAGCATCTACCTCGATTGTTAAGTTTGCGATAGATGACTCAAGCTGTGCTACCCTTATTTTAACGTCAGTTATATTTTTGTTTACCTCATCGAACTGAGTTTGTAATTTTATCGCCAGTGAATCGGCATCTTCCTGTTTTGTTAATAATGATATAATAAACTCACTTTGGTTTTTAAGCTTTTCGTCTAGTTTATCTATTATCGTTTTCTCCTCGTCCATTATATTTGGTTTAAGAGAGCCCACAGAAGTTCGAGGTGAGTAAATATTTTTAGTCTTGGAGCTGTATAAATTTTTTCGATGATCGATTGGGCAAGATATTAAGCAAGTTTGAGTGGTTTTATGTTCGATGGCACAAGCAAAGGATTTATAAATAAAAATTTAATTATTGAAATTTGTATATTAAAACCGATCGTTCACTGAGATTATTAAAACTTTCGCAGCAAAAACAGTCCAGTTATCAAATAAAAGTGAAAAAGTTAATTTGGGAACTTAATATGTAAAAAAAAAAACAATTTTAGATTGCCCGCCAAAATCACACGTCTAGTCAGTAGCACTTTCCATTTGTAGGTTTAGCATGAAAATAATGAAAGGTGCAAAAGTAAGACCCAGAAACATTTATTGTTGCACAAAAATTGTTAATGTTTCAAAAATGTGTATAGGTTTGAAAGTTTGTGTACCATTAACTGTTTTCCTTTGTACTCCATGATTGAGTGCTTATTAGGTTCTTCTCATTGCATTCAACAATTTAGAAAAATCATGAATTCGTTGTCTTTTATTGAATGAAAATGAAAAAATAAATAAATTGGCACTCGAATTTCGAGGGCTGGGTCGGCTAGTAAAGAATTAATAGGCGGGGCACCCACTCCAAAAAAAGAGGGAGAATCTCTCCATTTAGACATAATGTTCTTAGAAGGACTTAAGATTTAAACCATTACAGACTCCTATTCTAAATTTCTAATAATAAAATTCATAAGCCACAAGCTAAATATGGACACAAATTTTCACGAAATTTTACCGACATTTCCCAACTGTGAAAACCTATCATGCGACAATGACGGTGCATTTATAGCCAACACATTTAAATCATTAATGAACCGTTTGGCAATATGAGAAAGCCAACTGGGACGGTCTCAATAATTTCTTCAAGAACTTTAACTGTTCACTATGCTTCCTCGGACGATGCTGCAAGAGATCGCTACAAGGAATAAGCTTCAAGATCTCTACACCGAATGCTTTATAGCAGACTAGATTACAATCTTAACGAAAGAAACTATTTCCTTGCCGATTATACAATCGAACAAATTTCGCTCATGTTCCGGTTAAGAGGAGAGTTATTTAATTTGAACTTTATGCCACATCGAGAAGATCTACCATTGTTATGCAGTCTATGTAATATGGGGGAGCGGGAAGATGTTCTGCATTTTGTCCGAAGGTGTGGAGTACTCAGGGAGACAAGAAGGTACACGTTTGGCAGCAACTATCTATCTGATGAAGAAATCTTTGACCTCCTTCATGAAATGGATGTAGCAAAGTTATCAATGTATTGCACAACAGCACTCAGATATAGAAATCAAATACTTAACGAAGCATTTTAGTATTAAACTGTAACTTAGTATGATAAATAATTAACAAATTGCCAATCAGGCAGACGGCAACAATGCCATGCAATATTGATTGTATACAAAAAATTGTAACAAATTGTAGAAAAATAAAATCAATCTAATCTAAGTCTAATCTTATCTGCTTCCTCGGTAGTGACATTAACTCCAGCGCAGATATGATAACAAATTTAATCCTTTACGGAATGAGAAATTTTATCCCGAATGGGGTGAAATCTATCAAACCGAAAGAAAATATATATCGTTTGATTCGAGCTGTAAGGAGGTTGTTAGGGTTAGTGAAGTAAGTTTCCGGAATTATAAAGCCGGAGAAAGTTTCAACAAGCTAGAAAGACTTGCAACGTTCACATTCGTAGAACCAAATTTTTGCATGACCAAAAATTGAGGCAAAAAATACTACAATGTCCCAAGGATAGTAATAATTTTTGGTCATTTGTAAAAAATATTCGAAATTCAACTTAGTCTTCGGTTCCAACGCTTGTCTTTAATGACACCCTTTTTGTCAGTTCTCGTGAAAAGGCTAATTTGCTTGCAGCGCAGTTCGGTGTTAATTCGACGCTGCCAGAAAGTGTTGTGACTCCTCCAGTACTTGAGAGCGTAAACCATTATATGGGACGAATCCTGTTTCGCACTCGTGAAGTTGCTAGAGTCCTCAAAGACCTTGATATACACAAATCCGCTGGCCCGGATAGTACATATCCCTTCCATCATTCTGAAGAGGTGTTCTTCAACGCTGGCAAAACCGCTGCGTATGCTTTTCCATCTGTCCTACTCTACAGGTCTCTTTCCGAGTGGATGGAAAACAACAGTTGTCCAACCTGTCCCGCAAAAAGGCGAATCTTCTTGAGCCGCTACCGTGCATTACACTCACGTTCCTACTGTCCAAGGTCATTGAAACGGTGATTAATTATTAGATTAGAAATATCTTGAAGAAGGAAAGCCCTTTAATGACCGGCAGTATGGCTTTCGTAGCAATAGGTCCATTAGTGATTTGATGGTATAACTCACCGAACAGTAGCACAAATGGTAACATCGCTTTGGATAAAGTAAGATCATTGCGCTTGATATTTCAAAAGCATTTGATAGAGTTTGGCATCAAGCTCTCTTATGGAAAATGCGTGCATTTGGTATCGATGAATCTCTTCTTCGTTGGATTAAAAATTAACTTTCGGACCGTTCAATACAAGTTGTATTGGACGGTTTCAAATCTGATATCCACAAAATAAATGCTGGTATGCCCCAGTACTCCGTATTGTCTCCGACCCTTTTTCTCGTTTTTATTAATGATCGCTTATCTGGAACTTCTAATCCACTTAATTGTTTTGCTGATGATAGTACTCTCAGCTTTTCATATTCTTTTTCAGATGCACCTCCTTGTTCTTCGGATGTGCAGCTGCAACGGCAGCGTATGATAAGCTCATTAAATTCTGATCTTGACAGCATTGTCCAATGGGGAATAAAAAATTGTATAGAATTTAATGCATAAAAAACTCAGTGCTGTCTTCTGTCGTTAAAGCAGAACCCATCCCCCATGCCACTATCCATGAGCGGCACTTGCATTGAAGAAACCGACCAGATATCAGTCCTTGGCATGTGCGTCACAGACCACCTTTGGTGGAATGACCACATATTCGATGTCGCAAAAAATGCTGCGAAGTGTTTGGGCTTACTTCGAAGATGCAAGAAATTTTTTTTCCCGTCTGATCTGGCTGTAATGTATAAGGCCTTCATTCTTCGAAAGTTGGAGTATAACTCTCATATTTGGACAGGAGCTCCCAAAACCCCTTTGAATCTTTTAGATAGAATTCAAAGTAGAGCTCTAAGAATGATTGGCGATAGAACATTCATATTTATTTATTTATAGCTTAATGCAAGCAACTAACAATTAATTAATTAATATCTTAAACCAAGGTAACAAATTAAAGCCTTAAGATTAAATTTAAACGAAGAAACTAGGTACACAGGATACAGTGGGGAATTTTTTAAGATTGGATTGCTCCTTGTAGAGAGGATTTGGAAAGGTTTGGATCAAAAATGCTTGAAATATTAACTTTCTGAAGCATTCTAGTCATCGGTTAATTTTTGCCGTAGTCGGTATGATGGAAAGGGATTACGAAAAGCGGTATAGATCTTAGATGACGATGGTTAACGTTCCATGTGATCTTGTCATTCAGGGCTGGACAATCAATGCCTCCAGTTAGAAGTTAGTGAATAAACATTATATTTGCATTATCACGACGTCGATTTAATGTTTGTAAGTTTATCAGCTTTAGTCGATTTTCGTAGGGAGGTAAGTGGTAAGGGTCATCCCATCTGAGGCACCGTAAGTGAAGTGCAAAAATCTACGCTGAACAGCCTCAATACGAAAAATATGGATCTGATGGTACGGAGACCAGACTTGGGCGGTATATTCAAACAGATGCCTAACACAAGATATATAAAGAGATTTGGTGACATAGGGATTTGAAAATACCAGCGCTTAACAAATCCAAGATTAGAATTAGCTCTATTAACGATAGAATCAAAATGATCCCGGAAATTGAGCTGGTTGTCATAAATAACACCTAGGTCATAAATGGAAGATACGATGGCAATTGGTTGGTTATTAATCAGATATTGGCGTTGCAATAGGGGTGGGCGCTTACGAGAGTAAGTAATGGTTTGACATTTGTTTATATTGAGCTTGAGCTTTAGATAGACAAAGAAATAATTTAAGTTTACTTAAAGCAATTGGGCATCAGCGGTGTATAAAATGTGTTTTGAAATCCGCATATTATCAGCATAAGTCTGGAGGTATGATTGCTGAAGAATAAGTTCAATATCATGTTCAAAATCAAAGGTCTTTAGTAACTACCTTGGTGGACGCCTGATGTTGAACAGAAAGGGTTAGAATAGCAGGATCTAAAATTAACTGTATAATGACGATCAGTTAAATAGGATTAAATCCAAGATATAAACAGAGCTGGGAAACCATATGCTTTAAGTTTAAAGCCAATAATCTTATGGGAAATTTTGTCGAATGCCTTGCTAAAATCAGTTGCAATTGCATCGACTTCCTTTCCAGCTTCTAAGGCACATATAGTATTTGAAACGAATTAAGTGAGATTGGTAATA
This sequence comes from Philhelius pedissequus, assembly GCA_910595825.1. Classification (NCBI taxonomy): domain Eukaryota; kingdom Metazoa; phylum Arthropoda; class Insecta; order Diptera; family Syrphidae; genus Philhelius; species Philhelius pedissequus. The sequence goes on along the minus strand of OU343160.1, from coordinate 230,702,003 downwards.
GTTGATCTACCTTTAAGAAAACCGTGCTATTTCAGGGAGAATATCTCATAACAATGAAGGAGCAAAGTATCATGAATTATACTCCCAAATAGTTTAGGTATGCAAGAGAGTTTGGCAATGGGTCCATAGTTGGATATATCATTCTTACACCCTTTTTTATGGACGGGAATGATAAACGAGTCCTTCCATTGTTTAGGAAACACACCGTTTGCAATAGATAGCTGGAAAAGTGAGGGGCTTGGAAGATTTGGAGATACATTTCTTAAGGACAATAGGAGGAATCCCATCGGGACCAGAAGAAAATTCATCCTTAAGCAGATTGATTTTATCAATAACAGAAGACAAATATATACTAATCGAAGATAAAGAAGTTTGAATGCAATTGTTCATAATTGAAGTAGTTGTTATCTACTTCAGTACTATTAGGAGAAAAGGCTTGACTAAAGCAATGAGCAAAAAGGTTCGATATAATTTTTGGGTCTGAAGATGACGAGTGTAGGTAAAGCAGTGTTGGAGGATAACCATCGGATTTCTCTTTTGAATTGATAAAATGAAAGAAATGTTTGGGATTTGAAATAAAATCGGCATGGGTTTGTATGAGGTGCTTGGAATAGAGAAATTCACACATGTTGGAGAAGTTATTATGAACTGAGACATAATTGAAGAAGTCTTGATTAGATTTTGACTCGAGATATTTCTTCCAGAGTTTGTTTCTCCTATTTCTTAGTAAAAGAAATTCTCTATTATACCAGAAAGGAGAAGAAGTAAAATTTTTATGAGTTGAAAGTGGGATGGTTTGCGAAAAACAACTTTGGATTTGATTATAAAAGGTGGTAATCTTAGATTGGATGTTAGATTCGTCGGTGATAAAATATATAAGTTCTATAAAGTTTGGTTTACGAAAATTAAATTTTTGTGTTGTAAGGGGGTAGGATATTATCCCTTTTGAAGGCAAAAGTCAGAGAAATTCTGGGATGATAATTGTCAAGTATAGAAAGTATATAATTACTTTCCATGACTTCGGTATTAAAGGCATCGGAAGAGAAAACAAGGTCTAGTTGCCTATCCAAACAATTTTTAACACCACTCATTAGAGCAAGATAAGAAGAAAGAAGACCTTCGGTAAAAAGAATTTCTTTTTGAGAGTTGGCATTGGGAGAAAAATAATAATGCTCATCATCTAAGACTTCCCAAATTAAATATGGAAGATTGAAATCACCTACAATTATGATATCGTCTTCAGGGTTTTTCAGGTCCACTACATAATCAACTGCATCAACTTAAAGTTTGTACTCACTTGTTGGCTGAGTGGGTCGTATGTAACACCAAACTATGTAAAGGCAACGGTTGGATAGACTGATTTTTACACAAATAAATTCCAGGTTTAAAGTGTTAGGAATGGTTATCAAAGAAGTATCGAGGATGGATAGTGCCAAAAGAACACCACGACCGGAGTATGTATTTCTTGATTCGACGCTATTGCTGACGCTGGTAACTAAAATATCTTTTCGAAAAACGTTAAAATCTGAAGTGAGGAATTCGTTGTTAAGAAGGTCAGGGGTCAGATTGGTTTCGGTAAGTAAAAAGACATCAAAGGGAAGTTTTTGGGAATACACGGAAACTGCAGAAATCTTGGAACGTAAACCTCTTACGTTCTGGTAGTAGAGAGATATAAAATGTGGTTTTTGAGAATATAGTTGAAACATTTACATTCCCCGAACATCGTCGAAATGTTTCATGTATTTCGTTATTTTATCGCTATTTTTATAAACAGTGTTCTAGCGAAGTAGCCATTGCATTCCTACCCTTAAACTGTTCGACCCTAATACTCGCGCTTCTAGGAATGCTCATCAGTTTACCCCTGAGCCCAACTTCGGACGTACTGTTAAGTACAGGGATTATTTCTTTAGCCGTACAACACGAAAGTGGAATAAATTTCCCGACTCTATTTTACCCTCCCATTTTGATATTCAGAAATTTAAAACCAATGTGCATCGGTATCTCCTTTTTCATCCTTTATTACTTTCCTAACGCTCGCACTGTGCTTGGACATATTAAGTGTAATCAAAACCCCTTTGGTGCGCGCATCATTATAAAAAAAAGACTAAACATAGACATATTTTTCACTCCAGCCGAACATTCCAGAACTAACGGGCAAATCGAACGTTTACACTCAATATAACAAGAATTAGCTAGGTGTATAAAGGAAGAATTTAAAATACTAGACAACAAAGAAGTATTACGTACTTATAAAAGGCACGACGAAACAATATACACAAATACACCTCCAGACATAAAACACGACGCTGATTTTGAAATAATTCAATTGTTGTTAAACCAACTTTCCCCCAATAGATTTAAAAAATCTTCAATACAATCGGAACAATTTGGAAGTGGATTGCAGGTTCACCCGATCATGATGATGAAATTATAATTAAAAGCAAAATGAATGACTTAATAGAAAACAATAATAAGCAATTTGTCACAAATTCAAACATCTTTAAACTAATTAAAAGTTTTAGATTCACACTGAGAGATGGATTGATATCAAGAAAGAATAAAATGATAATACTAGAATTGCAAAATTTAATGTTAACTTTAACTTTAGATAAGCTTGGTAAAGTAAATCCATCTATTTTAAATTGAGAAGATGTAAAGAAATAACAAAACACGAACGTGAAACCTTGACACTCTCAGATTTAATCGATGTATCTAGCTATAAGATTATCCAAACTTAAGATCTTATTGTTGTTTTAATTAAATATTCATTATTCATTATTGGAAAAAATATGTAAGCTTTATGAAGCAAGGGCAATAAGCCAATCAGGTGGAAAACCATCCATTGAAAATAAAATAATTACATTACGTTACATATTATACTACTCCGTAGTTAAATCTACGTAGTAGAGACACTGCAGCACTGGCAACGAGACCATTGGCTTTAAACATCACATACATTAATACAACAGAAGGAGACAGAGAAAAAAGGAACACACAACAGAAGAAAAACGTGTTAACAGCACGTGGGTGGTTTCCAACGGTCCCCCATCGAAGTACTAACCACGCGCAACGATGCTTGATTTCGCTGATCTATGGGAAGCGATGCTTTTTTTCTTTTTTTGTAAATTAATTTTTATTTCATATTAACTTATAACTATCTTAAAGCTAGACAAAAATGTTTAAAACTAGCCTAATTATCAATAACTTATAACTAATTTACTGGCCCTTTACGGGCGCTCTAAGCTAAACAATAACGCTTAGAACTAATGTCTTTCGACCTAAAAACTATTTTAATTAAATCTAATTATTTCATTTTATTTTTCTAATCTAATTATTTTATTAAATTTTTAACAAAAAACTTGGTATGTTATCATTTTTTTTTTTTTTTTTTTACTTATAAACTAAACCTAAATATAAATTAAAAATAATTAGAACTAAATAAAACTAACTTATACTAACTAAAAATAACTTAAGCTACTTAAAAATATAATAATACTTAAAACTACTTAAAAACTAGAACAGCCACAGCAGCATTTTTTTCGTTTTTTAAATTTTTTTTTGTTTATTTTTTATATGCATTTTTATATGCATGCAGACACACAACAACATGCAACCCACCCACACATGTACATACGCACATACATATACTTACGCCCATACATGTACAGACACGCAGATACATGCACGTATGTCCCCGCATACATACATATTTTTAATGTTTTTTTTGGTGCCACCCCGACTGTTCCCTATAACAAATTGCCCTAAATCTATGTAAGTCGGCCAAGATATACCAACTTCATCGACTTCAAATATTATGATGCTGTTCAGAGAGCCACCAGAACTGGTTCTCCTGTTTCGCCCTATCCCTCCGGTCCCGATCGGACACAGTCCTACTGAACCGAAGGCGCTCTTCTACACCTTGAGCGATGACGTCTCGACCATACAGGAGTCGCCTATCCACAGTTTTCCGGCTGACGTAGTAGATGAGCGGAACCTCCCCTCCATCCTGTATCAGCCCTCGACTGTCTAAATAGAGGAATGCCTCGGGAGGGATGTAGCCACTTAACCACGCACTCTCGAAATATTCGTTATTGGGGTTGAATTTTTGTACAAGATTTTATGTAAAAAATAAGAAAGATATAATTTGTTGGAAAATAAAACCAATCGTTTCGATGTTAAATTTCAGACAAAAATTTATTTTATAATTAGGTACAATCAAAAGGTATATTAAAGCCATTAATCCTTAACATTTATTTGACCTTTAAATTTACAAAGCTTTCGTTAAATATGATTTTGTTTTTGTATTTTAATGGTTGGTAAAACTTGTTTATTAAGGCTCATTTTACATTCAATAAGTTACGTGTAAATAATTTAATATTCCATGTTAGCATTCGCACATTCTTCGCCCTCCAATTACTTCCTGATTCGGAACCTTGTTCTGCAATCATCTGAGCACGTCCTTTCAAGCTTTCGCAAAACGCCACTATTTAAATTGAACATAAACAAGTGAAACAAATTAGTATTGAAAGAGGAGAAAAAAACATAGAATACAAAAACAACAACATCATTGCACATAAACAAATCAAGAGTGCAAACAGTTAATCCCAATGAAAGTGCTTCTCCAAAAATTTTTATATCTCCTTATGAATGGAAAAGTTCTGCTATCTGTTGTGTAATTGTACTTTGTATGATGCGTAAATTGGTAAATGATCGTTTCATTGTTAGTTTCTTTTAACTTGTGATGTTGGTTGTTCGTACTCGTGTCATCGCGTATGTTTTATTATAATATTTTCCTTTTAATTCGTTGTTTAGTTCGTTTGTTTATTTTATTATTTTTTAATGTGTAAATAATGTTTTTTTTTCTGTTTGGTTTTGTTTTTAATTATTAAATATATTTAAATAATTTGATTATGTTCGCGAGTGAGTTTAAGGAATTTTATATTTCTGTGTTGCTGGATGCTGGTTGCTGATGATTCAGGTGAGTTTTTTTTTTAAATATTTTTATAATTTGTTTTGAATAAATTGTTAACTTTCATTAATTATTTCGGGCGGTTAAGTTTTATTTTAAATAATATGTGTGTATGTATATAATGTATGTCCATGCCATCCTCGATTGTAGTTAGATTAATTTAGCTTGTGCCACCGCACTGATTTAGTGCTAAGCTGTGCTACCGCACATATGACAGTTTGGCAGCACCCATCTACTACAATCGAGGATGGCAGCCAGCGTAAAAGGGAAATAAAAAAAAAACCCATTGTAAGTTGGTGGGCATTTCCGGCTTTGCCTCTAAGCTGTTTTTTTTCTTCTTTTTTTTGGTTGCCAAGGTATGCACATCGTGCATCTCTGCTAAAAAAAAAATTAAAAGTTTAAATGTTTAAAGTAAAGTTGAAATTAAAACAAAGACAAATTACTTGTAAATTAAGAGTTAAAATTTGAATATATGATTGAGCTTATGAAATAAAAAGTTAAAATTTGAATATATGATTGAGCTTATGAAATAAAAGTGCGTTTTCAAGCAACTTGAGGTCTTTGTCATTGGGACTGTTAATTTTCGATTAAATGTCGGACCCCAAAAACTAATCACAAAAAAAAAATCCATTGCATCAATCAACCATTTTTATATTTTGTGCGCAAGTGTATGGCGTTAGTTAATTATTGGAAACAGAGCCGATTGCGTTTGCGGCTTCTACAACCGACTCCCAAGATAGTTGTGAACTCTGGGCTAAGCCCGAAGCCGAGTCACATTGGGCCAATTCTTTGGCAGAGAAGTCAAGCCAATTCACAATCATCAACGCTACACGGACAGACGCACGTCCGCCAGAAATAATACTAGTATCATCCATACGGACAGACGCACGTCCGCCAGCAAGACATCATCATATCCATACGGACAGACGCACGTCCGCCAACATTACAACATCTTAGCTACACGGACAGACGCGCGTCCGCCAGCGTAAGTCCAAATAAAACCAGGCAAGTACGCCAACAATGTATGTATATGCATATCCCTTTTGACGTTACTGTACCAGTTTTCTTATGTAAGAGTGGATACATAAGCCGCGATCGTTGTAAATAATGTTGCAGTGATTAGTGCATCGGTAGATTAAGTTTTTATGTGCAATGAAATGCTTGTAAATAATTTACGCTATTTATGAAATGAGTTATGTATTTGTGCATGTTGAAATTCGGATGAAAGATTATTGACGTCATTAATTGACATTTATATTGTTTTAATTTACTTTAAATAGAATTGATATTAGATTTTGACATCGCGAGTGAAGTTTTGTTTTTATATTTTCAATGTTGGATATACATATGTATTTTTTTTTTTTTGGAATTTCAAAGCAAATTAATATTGTTTTATTATTCGGAATTTGATATTATAATTTTACTAGTGCCTTGATGCAGCTTTATCGAAGTGTATTTTAACTGAGCATACATTGTGGTAGTACTTTAAGTATTTGTTTACATTTTAAATTTCTAATGTGATTCTGAATTATAATATATTTTGGTTTAAATGTTGATAAATAAATGTTGAATAAATTTTATCTGTGTTTTATTTAGATTTCAAAATTTTAATCTCTATAGGTTTTTAAATAAATTTTGTTACAAAGCTAAAGCGATGTTCTTTTAATCCATTGATGATTTGATTACTTATTATTATTTTATGTTTAATGTTTCAATTTATTGGATTTCAATTTTTTTTTGTTTGAATTTCAAGATTTTGAAAAGTTTCGTGTTTTAATTTGATTTCGATTTTAAACGGTGATGAAATAATTTTGATTTCAATTTTAAACAATTGTTTTTTTTTTGAAGTGTTTCGTTCGATGGCAAGCGACAAATTTTAGCGATGGGGCGTTTTATGATTCCTGATTTGGTTTTTACTGAGACAACGCGGATTAATCCATCCGATCCGGGATGTGTTTCCTGAACTCGACCTAGGTTCCAATTAGTCGGTGGTAGTCTCTCATCTTTAATCAAAACGATGTCTCCAATTTTAATATTTTCTTGAACTTTCATCCATTTCGGGCGTTGTTGAAGTCTGGATAAGTATTCGGAGCTCCATTTACTCCAGAATGTTTCCATGAATGCTTGAATTCGCTTCCATCTGTCCATGTACGTGATGTTGATGTCGATGTCACCTTGCGGCACAGTGTGTATGGATTCGCCAATTAAAAAATGTGCACATCTAAATCATCTAAACTATCAGAAAGAGGACACTAGGGTCTTGAATTTAAGCACGCTTCTATCTTTGTTAGAAGTGTGGTGAGCTCCTCAAAGGTTAGTCTCTCTGTTCCAACTATCCGTTTTAAATGGTACTTGGCCGATTTCACCCCGGCTTCCCATAATCCACCGAAGTGAGGAGAAGCGTGGGGGAATAGAATGCCATTCAGTACCTTGATTTGCAAGATTTTCGGCGATTTCCTTTCAATCATGTTGTGCAGCTTTTAACATTTTGTTTAATTCAGAACTAGCACCAACAATGTTGGTACCGCAATCACTATGGATATGTTTACAAACTTCACGTCAGGCAGTAAATCTTCTAAACGCTGCCAAAAATGCTTGTGTCGTCAAGTCTGAAACGACTTTCAAATGATTGGATTTTGTTGTCAGGCAAATGAAGACCGCGAAGTATCCTTTGAGAATTTTACTGCCGCGTGCCCTCCAGGCTTTGATTTCGATGGGTCCTGCGTAGTCTACGCCTGTGTGACAAAATGGTCTAGCCACTCGAACCCTTGCAGCTGGTAAATTTCCCATCAATTGCTGCATCTCTGCTGCTTTTTGCCGATAACAAGTCGTACAATGGTATAGTTGATACTTCACACTTCTACGAATTTGACCAATCCAGAATCGTTGGCGTATGTACGCAATCATTTGCTGGATTCCACCATGCAAAGTATTTTTGTGAGCATCTTTTGCTATAAGTCTTGTGAAATGGTGGCTATTATGCAATAAAATTGGGTGCTGCGCCTCATAGGTTAGCATTGAATTCTGAAGTCGACCACCGACTCTTAGAATCCCATTTATGTCGATATATACATTTAGTGTTTGTAATTTTTTCCTTAGAGAATATCTCGCTCTGGGCTGTTTTGATTGCAAGCGTACGAGAGCCGCTTCCAACTCAGAAACGCTTAATGGTCCGGTGACTTTCGAGGCAGTTACCATTACATTGCTAATTTTAGACCTTTTTCTGGTCAGACTCACTGCTCGGAGATTGGTTTTGTAACGAAGCCACCACGATATGACTCGAATTACCTTGAGTAAGCTCGAGTTCTTGTGAATAATCACACTGATTAGCTCTTCTGCTATTTAAATAGTATGGATCTTTACTGGACGACGTTCTTCTTCTGTTTCAACATTTTCAGCTTCGCCGGGCACATCAAACTCCCACTGCGATCTTAAGAATGTTGGACCGTTCCACCAAACATCTAAAGATTCCAGGATTGAGGGATATACGCCACGAGATGCAAAATCAGATGGATTATGGTGTGTTGGGACATGAGACCAACAATCGCTGCCAATTAATCGCTGTATTTCGGATACTCGATTTGAAACAAATGTTGTCCATTTTGATGGGGTTGTTCTAATCCAAGCAAGAGCAATTGTTGAATCAGTCCAAGCAAAGATGTGAATATTTGGAATAGCTAAGACATCTCTGGTATATTGCAAAAGCTGTGCCAAAATGACTGCCCCGCAATGTTCAAGACGAGGTAACGTGATCGTCCGCTTGCTCGGAGCAATCTTCGTCTTTGCTAAAAGTAAGTTAATGTGTTTGTTTCCTCTGTTATCTAAGACTCGAACATAAACCACTGCTCCATATGCCTTAGTTGAAGCGTCGCAAAAGCCATACAACTCGATTGCTTGATTTGATGGGCTCATTCGGTTCCATCGTGGAATTCTCACCTTTTCTATCATTGGAAGTTATAACTGAAAAGCTTCCCAATCCTTTTTAATGTGGTCTGGAATTGGTTCATCCCAATCACAACCAAGATCCCAGAGCTTCTGCATGAAAATCTTCGCAAGGATTATGCAAGGTGAGATCCATCCGAGTGGATCGAAAAGCTTGGCGATTGTTGATAAAACCGTTCGTTTTGTTGTCGTTTCATTGGCTTTCTGTAAATTCTTGTAGGAAAAGAAGTCGCAGCTAGGAAACCATTTAATGCCTAGAGTTTTGACGTGATTGTATCAAAAGGAAGCTCGAAATCATGTTCACGATCTTGGATTGGAATATCTTTAATCAAATCTCTATGATTAGCTGTCCACTTGCGTAAATTAAAACCGCCTGACGCCAAAAGTGCTCTTGCTTCATCTCGTTTTCTTCTCGCTTGTTCCATAGAATCTGCACCGCTGATCAAATCATCAACATACATATCTTCTCGCACGACCTTCGCCCCACAGGAAACTTATCCTCTTCGTCTTGGGCTAAACGTTGTAAGGTTTTGATTGCTAAATAAGGAGCACTTGCCGTACCAAACGTTACAGTATTAAGCCTGTAAAGCTGCAAAAGTTCAGTTCGTTTTTCTCTCCACATGATAATTTGGTAAAAAGAATCTGGATGACTTACTAAAATTTGCCGATACATCTTTTCAATGTCGGCCGTAAAAGTATATCGGTGCATTCGCCATGGTAACAAAATATTTATAATAGATGTTTGTAATTTTGGACCAACCAGAAGATAATCATTAAGAGATTTCCCATTAGAATCTTTCGAAGCTGCATCAAAGACTACTCGAGTCTTCGTAGTTGTGCTTGATTCCTTAATCATAGCATGGTGTGGTAAAATGAAGTGATTTGGTGTATTAAATATTTCATCATCGCTGCTGATCTGCTCCATTTGATGGAGTGTTTCATATTCTGCAACACATTTTATGTAGTCAGCTCGAAGAGTTGCATTAGTATCAAGCTACTTTTCAAGGTGAAGAAACCGTCGATATGCTATCTGTCGGCTGGATCCCATCTTTGGCAGCATGTTATCTATGAATGGCATTTTAACTTGATACCGACCATCAGCTAAACGTTGAGTATACTCTTTGAAATGTTCTTCGCAGGCCATATTTTCTTCGGTATCATGGGCTTGAAACGGCAATTCTTCCACCTCCCAGAGCTTCTGTAGTTGGAAGCTCAAATCAGTTGTTTGCAGGAAACTTCGGATTTGCTGACGTGGCTGTGTTGAAACTCTTCCTAATACGATCCAGCCCAACTCCGTATTTTGTGCCATCGGTCCGCGGCCATTTTCTGAACGTTGGATTTCTGGTAGAAATATTTGGGCACAAACGTCGCTGCCTAAAAGCAAATCGATGGGTGCAGGTTCGTGGAGATGTGGATCTGCCAACGGGAGTCCAATAAGATGATTCCATGTGTCAGGTATCATTTTTTGGGTCGGTAGAAGGCCAGTAAGTGACTTAAAGATGAATGCCTGTAGGACAGTTTGAACTGTGAGTGGCAAAATATGATCTGTACCTGTACAGCGTTCTGCGGGGTGCCACTACTGACCAACCCCAGCCCTGATACTTCGACACATGTCCTCAATTTTTTAAGTTTAAGTAACTGAGCTGCTGCTTCAGTTATAAATGAAGATTCAGAACCTGTATCAATCATGGCTCTTAAAAAATGTAATCGGCCGTCTGAAGAACGGGCTTTAACAATAGCATTTGCTAAAAGCACTTGGTGATAGAAATTTCGATCACCGTATGACGAATGATAATTCAAGGTGGTTGAATTCTGTGTATCATTGGGTTGAAATTCGGCAAAGTTTGCATTATTGGCTGTCTGAACTACATTTGAGGTAGTTCCTTTCGGTTGTGTTGGAAATCTCCAAGAAGATTGTGCATGATTTCTCTGCAAATTGTTGTTCTGGATCTGTTGTTGGTTGACATGCAACAAAGAATGATGTCTCTGCTGACAAAAGAAGCAGCACAGTGGACTTGGACAGTCACTTGAAGAATGCCTGTAAGAAAGGCAATTTTCACACACTTTCAATCGTCGAACAACGTCTATGCGACCCATGGTGTCCATATTAAGAAATTGTTGACATCTTTTTAATGAATGTTTTTCCTTATTGCATAATTTGCATATTAAAATCTCCGTTGGTATGGCGGGCTTAAGCTTCTGTTTGGCATGTAAAACCTTGGACTTCTGCGATAAACGTGGTTTTGTATTAGCTGATTGATCAAATTTGGCGTAATTCGAAGTACTTTGATCGGTTTGATTCAAAACTTCAAGAGTTCGGACACGTTTTTTCAAAAATGAAGTAAATTCAGTGAATTTTGGTAGATCTTTTTTATCACCCAAACTTTCTTCCCATAGCTTCTGTGTAACCGACGGCAATTTTTGGTTAATGAACCAGATGAGAACAATGTCCCACTTTTCAACCGGAACATCCATATTTTGCAATGCATTAAAGCATTTTTTTGTAGTGCAAAAAAGATTTCTTAAGCCTACAGCAGTTTCACGATGAAGTGAAGATTGGCCAAAAAGTTGTTGCATTTGAATATGCACCAGAATGCGCTTGTGGTCATATCTCTCAGTTAAAAGTGTCCACGCTTTCTCATAATTGGCAGCTTCAACGGATAGGTTTTGTAAAAATCGTTTGGCATCATCAGTTAAGCAAGATTGGAGGAAATGGAGCTTAACCAAATCAGTCAAACTTTTGTTGTTGTGAACCAGTGCTTGAAATCTATCATAAAATGGCCGCCAGGTGGTATAAGAACCATAAAACTTAGGAAGGTCGATGCGAGGCAACCTAACGTCTAAATGGGCAGATCGCTGTCCTTCAGGAACAGAAGTTCCATCCTTATCGTCCACCTTGGCTGCCGGCGGCGTTGAAACCTTTTCCAAAGTTTCCACTAAAATGGCCTTATAATCAAGGTAAATATCATTTATTTTATCAAATATAGCTTTCAAATCTTCTAATTGCAAATTTTCTTCCAGACAACCTTCAACAACAATTGCCTCATGGTAAGATTTTGCCGATTTTTCATCGTCGTTCAACTTATCTAAGCGTCCTGATATGTGCGTCTTTGTCAAGCGTTCTTTTGGCGATTTTTTTAAATTCTCGAGGTCTCTTATTAAATTATTAAGAATTCCCTTTTGGAGTTCTCCATATTTAAAGCCCTTGCGATCCATTTTTAATAAATTATCTCTTATCTTACAGATACAACTTGCAAAATTTTAATTGACGAGTTTACAACACAAATCAAGGTAAGACTTACTGCGTTGTTTGATGATGCTGCTGCTGCTGCGGCTGCTGCTGTCGCTGTCGCCGTCGCCGTCGCTTTGTTCAATCGCTGCAACTCTCTTGAAGCTCCGTTGGTCGCTGCACAAATTATTATTGTTTAGATGCAATTTATTTGCGATTTTTATATCGCAATTAGATTTAAAGTTTTTAAATATTTATTATTTGTAAATTGTATTGTCACAGATTTACTCTAACACTTTTGAGGTTATCAAAATATGTCCTTTAAATATGTATATTTGAGTTCTCGAATTTGGTCTTGCATTTAAGTAATACTATTAAATATAGTTATTTAATTAATTTTGAAATTGTATATATTTTAAAAGAGGGCTCGAAGGACCAATGAATTTTTGTACAAGATTTTATGTAAAAAATAAGAAAAATATAATTTGTGGGAAAATAAAACCAATCGCTTCGATGTTAAATTTCAGACAAAAATTTATTTTTTAATTAGGTACAATCAAAAGGTATATTAAAGCCATTAATCCTTAACATTTATTTGACCTTAAAATTTACATAGCTTTCGTTAAATACGATTTTGTTTTTGTATTTTAATGGTTGGTAAGACTTGTTTATTAAGGCTCATTTTACATTCAATAAGTTACGTGTAAATAATTTCATATTCCATGTTAGCATTCGCACAGGGGTAATACGCCCCAAAAATTAAGTTGTTAGTTGAGGACATCGCTCTTGCAACGTACCCCCGTATCAGCTTAAACAAAAAATTATCTATTCTGTTTATGTTGGCTCCGTTGTATAGAACCTGGTTGGAATAATATCGTTTGTACTCCGACTCTGGTGTTCTGTGTAATCCAAGGCAACATCGAAGACACTGCCTCTCAAACACCCGAATCTTTTCCATTTGAGATGGGGCAACGTTGAACCACACTGGGCATCCATAGGCAATCATCGGCCTGATAAGGGCCATGTAGCAAATCACCTTCACCCTGCTGTCAATACGACTGCTATAAAACAATCGTTTTGTCAGGGCAAAGGCTCTCCTAGCCTTGGCCAGAGCAGCACCTATATGTCTGTCGAAATACAAGTACTGATCCAACCAGATGCCTAGGTACTTTACTACACTTTTCCTGGCCAGTGGATGTCCATATGACCCAACGATCACCAGCTTGCACCAGATCTTTATCGTATCCGTTGATGCGCTAGACAACGGAGTCCTAATTAAAATGGTTTCTGATTCCTGCAAGTTGATTTTTAACTTGCAGTCATCACAATATCGCTGAATCTTGTCGAAGTCACGCTGGAAAAGAATTTTGATGACGTCAACTGTTGGAGCTGTTCTGTACGCAATTAAATCGTCGGCATACGCAATTGCCTTAGTTAGACTACCTATTAGTTCGTTGGTGTAAATGCTGAAGAGAATCAGCGAGTTAAGCGCTCCCTGCTGAAGACCATTGTTAATATTAAAAACTGTGGTAGAAGTTACATTGCCACTCTTGACAACAAACTTTCTACCAATAAGCATGTCATAAAGCATGTACAATAGCGGTTTACTTATACCAAGTCTGGCAAGCTTTAGATAGAGACCCTCTAGCCATACGGTGTCGAAGGCCTTCTCCAAATCAACCAGACAGGCACCCGTACACTGCTTTTTAGATTTGTTCCACTGGACATCAGAAACAAGTTTAGATGCGGCATGAATTGTGTCATGTCCCGTCTTAAAACCGAACTGAGTATCCGGTATGATTTTCTTGTCCTCCGCCCACTTGAACAGAGCCCTATTAATAACCTTTTCAAATACTTTGCTGATACTCGGAAGAAGACTTATTGACCGGAGATTCGCCGGATTGGAGTTGTCCTTTCCCTTTTTTGGGAGAGGGTGCACCACTGCTGTCTTTCACCGCACTGGATAATATGCATTATTCAGCGCGTTGTTAAACATTGTGGTATAAATGTCAACTGCTTCCTGAGGCAAATGTCATAGTACAACATTGGATATATCATCGACTCCTACTCATATCTTTTTCTTTAGTGAATCAAAGATGTGCTGGAGCTCAATCTTCGAAATTAACAGGATGCTGGTCCCATTTCGCTCGGCGATTGTGGCGTTTGCCAAATGTTCATCATTAAACCCGGTAAAACCAAGGTTCTCAGATCGCCACTGCGTTATATCGTTCCGGAGGTAAAACTGGTGAACCAGAGCTCTGCTCTCCAGGTCATGGTTGGGGCGAATGCTAGCATTCACCTTGTACACTTGCTGGAAAGCAGTCCCCACAGTCTCTGTTGAAAATTAAACGCATATCCACCCTGTTTCTTAGTACAAATTATGCCTTTATATATTATTCTGAAATTTCATACATTCTTACTTTAAATACTTTAATATTTTCATACATGAACATTCATACATTTGTTACACACATACATTGGTAATTTACTCATTTAATATGTTCTTGATTCTGTTATGAAAAAACCGTTTGGCATATTTTCTTAAATAAAATCAGTTGTCACGAGATCTTAGACCCGAATTGTTCGGTTTTCTTTTTTTATTTCAAGCAAGGTGTAAGACAGTCTATAATTTCAGATAACTAATTATCCCACAGGGTTATTTTTGACATGGTGCCGAAACCCGGGATTATATCGAGACTGTACCTAGTTTGATAATTATTTGGATAACTCGAAACGTAGTAAAATGGAGCTGCAAGCGCGCTCCGGCTATCGCAGCCAAATAACAAAAATTATAAATGAAGCGACAGAGTACTTAAAATCATCAAAAGTCAGAGACACATAGGATTTGTCTAAATTAGACTCCATGGAAGAAGATCTCGCATCGTACCTCCAACGTCTCACTACGGCTAACGAGAACCTTAGAGCAATCAACAACGATGTTCAGGCTAAGAATATCGAAGACTCGAGGCCAGAAAAAGTAGCTGAGTATGAGGACTCTGCTGTAGGTATGATGGCAAGATTGCAAGTTCGCTTAGTGAGGGTGCAATCGCAGATTAATCCCTATCAAAATGATGTCAATACCACTCGTATACCTTTAGCATCGAAGACGCATTACACGAAGCTTCCTAAATTGGAATTAAAAAAGTTTTCGGGCGATCATCAAGAATGGATTCGTTTTTGGGAAAACTTTCGTACAATAGTACATGAAAATGAAGCATTGAGTGGTGCCGAAAAATTCAACTATTTGCAGTCTGTTCTTACTGGAAATGCGGCGAAGACGATATCTGGTTTCACTCCTTCTGATACCTGCTATGATGGAGCTATCTCTCTCTTGCAGGAGGAATATGGTGACACTGAAAAACTAATAGACAGATTGATGCAACAGCTCATGGCACTTCCAGCAGTATCTGGCAAAACGGATGCAACGGGGTTGAGACATCTGTATAATACGGTGATGGCCTGCAGTCGGTCCTTGACAGCGCTAGGTGTTCCCTCCTCTCACTATTATATTATGCTCAAAACCATATTATTAAAATGCATGCCTAACGAACTTCGAATCGATTATCATCGAATACAAAAGGAGTGCACGCCAAAAGCAGACGAGGCCAATGATTCAGTTTCTGATAGTGGGTCCACTCTTTCATTCGATGGAGACAAGCAGGTAAAGAACATTCTTAAATTCCTTAAGCAAGAAGTGGAATCGATAGAGAGAGCAGGTATCAATAAATCGTCAACTAAAGCGAGTGCACATCACCCACAACCCATCGACGGCAGCAGGTCTTTTCACTTCCACACAGCCAAACGTACCGTGCTTTTTTTGCAAAGCTACAGATCATTCGACGAAAGAGTGCAACTGCACGAGAACCGTCGACGAAAAGAAGCAAATGTTGAAAGAAGATGGTAGATGTTTTCGATGTACTATGAAAGGTCACACGGCAAGAAGTTGTAAAGTGAGAAGCCTATACTGCAAAAAATGCAAGCATAAGCATCCCTCTTCGTTGTGTAATTTTAAAAATAAAGTACGAGTATTATCTTCCAGTGAATTGTCAAAAACTAAAGAAAACTCAACATCTGTTGCCATGCTTCATCCAACTTTGAATTTGTCTGCACCAAATATTTTAAAAAAGAATAATGTGTATTTACAAACAGCGCGAGCCCTCCTCGCAACAAATCATTCGTTTCCTGCAGCAAACAGTCTATTTGTGCGGCTTATTATTGATGGTGGAAGCCAGCGCACGTACATAAGAGAAGCTGTTGTAGATAAGTTGAATTTGGAAATTACTGGATTTGTGAATCTATCCATTATTCCTTTCGGCCAAGACAAGATTTCTGGTGGTAAGAAAATGAAAATTGTGAAAATTTATTTAAGATCTCAGTTTAGCGAAAATTATGTGGAAATTACGGCGGTGGTGGTACCCGAAATATGCCTGGACGTCTTGGTGGCTCCTGCTAGTAAGAGCACTCCGTTGGCTGGTTTCAGCTTGGCGGATTCGAATTTGTGTGGACGTGAGCAAGAAGGAGGCTTAAGTGTTCTGGTAGGAGCAGATTATTATTGGAAGGTAGTAACAGGCAAATATAAACGAATTACTAACCTTTTGACAGCAGTAGACACAATTTTTGGATGGACGCTCCAGGGTCCTAGCGAAGTGGATGAATTAATCGCTGAAAATGTTTCAACTCTTTTCAGCTCCTCCCTTAAAGACATGTGGAACTTAGAGAGTTTGGGGATACGGGGCAATGAAATGGAGATGAGGGAATTCACCACAGAACTTCAATCAAAGTGTATCCGAAAGACTGAAACGAGATACGAAGCTCAACTACCCTGGAAAACCATCCATGGACAGCTGGGAAATAATAAAGCGATGGCTCTGTCAAGACTGTACTCCCTTCTCAGAAGACTTCAAATGGATAAATCTAAGCTTCGTGAATACGACATAGCAATGCAGCAATTCATAGCGGCGGGATATGCTGAAAGAGTTGATTCCAAAGGCGACGACCCGGAGAACCTATATTACATGCCACACTGTGCTGTATATCGGCCTGAAAAGACAACAACCCAGATACGAATTGTATTCGATGCCTCCTCTCATTTTAAAGGTAAGCTTTCTTTGAACGAATGTTTATGGACAGGTTCGAACCTACTTCCAGATATTTTGCAAATCTTGTTGAATTTCCGTGTCGGACAGATTGGGTTAGTCGCAGATATCGAAAAGGCGTTTCTGCAAATCGTCTTAGCCGAAAAAGATAGAGACAGCCATCGTTTTATCTGGTTTCCACAAAACGAAGATTTAAGCACAGATTTTTCATCGGAGGTCGAATATCGTATGACTCGTGTTACATTTGGGGTTTCTTCTAGCCCATTTTTACTATCTGCCACAATTGCTCTTCACATTCGCACTCAAGCAAAGGAATTTCCTGAATCATGTGAATTGCTCAGTAAATCATTCTACATGGATGATCTGGTAACAAGTGTTAGCTCTCAGGAGGATGCAGAGAAATTTTATGGGGATTCAACTGAAGTTTTTAAGCGTGCTTATATGAATCTAAGAAAGTGGCGATGCAATAATTCGGAAGTTCAGAATTATTTTGAGGTGACAGAAGATGTAGTTCATTCCGTTCTAGGTGTTCTATGGAACGTACACAGTGACGAATTAATGTATAAACTTGATTTGGATTCCTTGAAAACGTTGGTATCGCCAACAAAGCGTAATTTATTAAAGGTTATTGCGCGAGTGTTTAATCCATTAGGATTCTTAAGCCCAATTTTAATACAATTTAAAATCTTGTTTCAGACTTTATGGCGCAATAAAGTTGATTGGGACGATCCATTGGATGCAGAGTCTAGCCAAAAATACATCGCTTGCACTAAGGACTTAAAACAAATTCCCGAAATTTCAATGCCTAGGTGGCTTGGAATTTGTGCCGAGTTGACGTGCATTGAAATGCATGTATTTTCCGATGCCAGCCAGAAAGCCTTTGGGGCTGTTGCATTTTTAAGACTCGAGACGTCAAATCTGGAAACAGATGTTAAGTTTGTATGTGCCAAAGCCCGTGTTGCACCACTGAAAGAAACGAAAACAGATCATCTCACATTGCCAAAGTTGGAACTTACCGCTGCGTTGGTTGCTGCCAGACTATGTGCTTACTTGAAGAAGTTACAAGTGCCATTTCAACGTTTTTATTTGTGGACCGACTCACAGATCACACTTCATTGGATACAAGGGGATGCGCGGAAGTGGAAGCCGTACGTGCTTAGCCGTGTACAGGAAATTCATGAGCTGACAGATGTGAACGACTGGCGTCATTGCTCTGGTAAGGAAAATCCAGCAGATCTGCTTACGCGAGGAATATCTGCAGAAAAATTTTCATCATCCTTACTATGGAAGGAGGGTCCATCTTGGTTGAAAGAAGAAAAGTGTAATTGGCCTGTAGAAAATGTGTCGCATGCTGATGATCTATCTATCGCTATGTTGCTGTCCGTTCAGAAGGAAGATGTTGCAGCTTCAGCCAAATATTCGGAGCCACTGCTGTTGTATGAGAAAATCGGTGAATGGAAGAAGCTGCTGAGAATAACTGCTTATATTCATCGAGGTGTCAATGCGCTGCTTAATAAATGGTACCCCCTTTGGGCTCAAAAAAGAGGAAGGAAAACTCATACGTTAAGGTTTTTGCAAGCCGCTGAAATGAAGAAAGCAGAAACCTACTGGATAAGTTATTTTCAAATTACTTATTTTCCTAATGAAATCTTATCTTTACAGGAGGGGAAAACTATTTCTCGATCTTCTACCCTCCTAACGCTCAACCCCTTCTTGGACGACCAAGGTTTGCTGCGTGTGGGGAGTAGATTGACGCAACTAGACGAGCCACTTGATGTTACTTGTCCAGTTATTTTGCCACGAGGAAGTTATTTGAGCAAGTTAATCGCCACTTACTTCCACGAATTTTCTCTGCATAGTGGAGTGAATACCGTACTGGCTCGTCTGCGTGAACAATTCTGGTTACCAGCTGCCCGGCAGTTAATAAAGAAAGCCATCGCATCATGCAAACTTTGTCGCAAAGTCAAGGGAAAGGCCGCATCCCAGCCTTTTGCTCCACTACCGAGAGATCGAATCCAAGCATCAAGACCTTTCGAGACCGTGGGTGTGGATTTTGCCGGCCCCCTTTATACACGTTCAGATGAAAATACGAAAAAAGTCTACATAATGATATTCACATCCGCCGTCGTTCGCGCCGTCCATCTGGAGCTTGTTATCAATTTGACGACGGAATGCTGCCTCTTAGCTATGCGTCGTTTTATAGCAAGGCGGGGCACGCCGATTACTATACATACAGATAATGCGAAGACGTTTAAAAAATCTGCAACTGACATGAAGAGCTTGGGAGAAATTTTCAACAGCGAGATATTTTACGGATATCTTAGTAACCGTAGTATAAATTGGAAGTTTAGCGTGGAAAGAGCACCGTGGTGGGGTGGATTTTGGGAGAGGTTGGTGAAGAGTGTAAAAGACATTCTCAAGGTCACAATTTGGAAGACCAAGATTACCTACGAAGAGCTTTATACTCTGCTTACTGAAACCGAACGAATAATTAATATGAGACCCCTTACGTACGTTAGCAATGACCCAATGGACCTGGCCCCACTAACACCTGGATGTTTTCTTATCAATTGCTCTAAGGTAACTGATAACGAGAGCAAAGGCCAAACAATTGCCTTAGATCTCCGAAGCAAATGGAAATCTAGATTGCAGTACACATCTTTTCTATGGAAGAGATGGAAAGCCGAATATCTCAAGCTTTTACGTTCAGCACATCATTCCATGCATATATTTTCGAAAGAAATCCGACCTGTTGACGTTGTGTTGGTATACGATGCCAGCACCCCCCGTATCCACTGGAAGCTAGCAGTAGTCGAAGTTTGCTATCCTGGGAGAGATAACAAAGTTCAAGCATGTGAAGTTCGCTTCGCTGATGGCAAGATTTTTCCTCGTGCTATTCAGCTGTTGTATCCACTGGAGATGCACCAGGAGGCCCGCCCGGAGGATGTTGAAAATTAAACGCATATCAACCCTGTTTCTTAGTACAAATTATGCCTTTATATATTATTCTGAAATTTCATACATTCTTACTTTAAATACTTTAATATTTTCATACATGAACATTCATACATTTGTTACACACACACATTGGTAATTTACTCATTTAATATGTTCTTTATTCTGTTATGAAAAACCCGTTTGGCATATTTTCTTAAATAAAATCAGTTGTCACGAGATCTTAGACCCGAATTGTTCGGTTTTCTTTTTTTATTTGAAGCAAGGTGTAAGACCGTCTATAATTTCAGATAACTAATTATCCCACAGGGTTATTTTTGACAGTCTCCACTTTCTCCTGCGGATCTTCGATTATGAAGAGGTCATCGTCTGTTACGAGACCGCGCCGTGCTTCCTAATGGATTAGGGAAGAGCGGGTATCGGAGAGTTAAATAAAAGAGATTTAGCTTTTCTTTAATAATTGTCTTGATGCTAGGCTGCGACCTTTAGAGTAATGTTTTATAATTATTTGAGTAAAAGGCCCGCTGTCTTGATGCTAGGCTGCGACCTCTACTTTTCAATTTCTCAGATTAACACTCAAATTAACTCTGAAATTAACTCTGACTCTTCGATGAATGAGGGAAAGTATTTATACCCTCAAATCCAACTAAATCCATCCCCACCACGCATACCCAAGCTCATAAGGGAAAAGTGCAGTTTAACACTTTTCCCAAGCAACGCACCAATAATCATTTTAGTTATTTCGTCACCAAGAATACCACTCTTGCATCGGCCTCAATAGAGTACAATGTACCTCCGTCTTTCATCGACTATGATATTGGTCAAGCGTTCTAGATACAGTTTTTTGTACCTACGCCTTGACACAACCATAACATACGATGTTTACTACACTCACTCTGTGTGCAGTGCCGCTTGCCCCTGACTTTGGATTTTAATAATTATGTATCCATTGTCATTGAATAGAGGCGCTATCGAGTCATAGTTATATTATTAGTCGCATTGGCACTGGACTACAGAATGAGTGTGACGTAAAAGGCAATTGCATGAGAAATGTATCTATAGGTATACAAACAAATGCAATGGGAATTCCATATTGTGTAAATTATTTTATTTATTGTTTTCGTTTCATAAAAAAAAACTTTTATTTTCTTCAAAATATGTTCTTACTTTATTCAAATTCACTTAACAACTGATTGGGAATAATAACTTAAAAATTAACTACACCTAAGCTTAGAATATTTCTACTGCCACCGTGGACATGGTGTCATCACTTTTCGTTTCCCACGATCGTTCACCTGGTTCTGCTTGGAATGCAATTCCAACGACAGCAATTGTCAGCAATTTGGCGGATGTCGTGTGTTGACTCTTTGTTGGCTTTTTGTATGTTAACTCCTCCACCCTTAATTTCGGACGTCCTCGTTCGATGACCACAGATGTTTGGAGATATCTTCAATTCCTATTACTGTTGGGTTTGTTTTTTCATCTTGTATTGGATTTGGTGATGTTTCTTCTCCTTTGACGCAGATGATGTTCTTAATTTTGCCAAAGATTTTGCAGGCAAATATT
The DNA here is from genome assembly GCA_910595825.1 of Philhelius pedissequus. Lineage (NCBI taxonomy): Eukaryota > Metazoa > Arthropoda > Insecta > Diptera > Syrphidae > Philhelius > Philhelius pedissequus. The sequence goes on along the minus strand of OU343160.1, from coordinate 230,680,246 downwards.
ATAATTGCTAATGTAAAGCAAACTCCTATTAGCGAGCTGGTTGTTCGGTGGATTATGTTTTCTTTTTCCAAAAGCTCTTTTTTTGTTGTTCTATTTGCGTACAGATGTTTTAGTCTTTCAAGAGATAAGAATTCTTTGTTGCCTTCTAGGACAGGTGTTTGTTGGAGAATTGCTGGCATATGATGATAGGTTATTATTTCGTTGTTAATAATTTCTCTGTTATCTATTTGAATCGAAGAGTTTGAATGACGGATGATGTAAGTTCCTTGCAGATTTATTGTTTCATTGTTGATAACTACAGGTCCATTGAATTGGTTGAGGAGCAATATTCCTGGTGATATTTCTTCTGTTGATGGTATATGATCGTTGTTGATTTTCACACAAGTGGGTTTGATACTCTTTAATAAGTTGGGTAGGCATGTAGAAGTACTTATGTCAATTATGCTATCTTTGTTACATATTTGTAAATCATTATATTTCTTACAATCTTTTATACTTCCATAAATTTTTCCATTACATTCTAATATTTTCTCATAAGGAATTTTATTAATAACATTGTTCTTTTTAATTGATCTTAATATAAAAACACTACAAGAATTACTTTCGCTCGTAGGTAATGATACAATATATATTATATTTTTATTGTTAGATGCTATTTTTACATTTGCGAACTGAAGCGCTACATCGATATTTATATATGGAATATTGTCATTCTTTATAATTGTTTCTGTTATGTTTATTTCGTTATTACTTAAGATATAAGAGTTTATAATATTCGCTTTTGCCCAATGTATTGCATAGGCTATGTTTATAATTTCTTCCTTAATTAATTCTAGTTTATATTTAATTTTCATAACATTATCGTTTTCAGTAATTTCTTTATAAGTTTTAATTATATTATTGGTAATATTCGATATTTCATTAATTTTTTCAAAAGCAACTCTATTGATTACAACTTGGTTGTTGTTGTTTGTTAATACATTATTCATCTTATTCGTTAATATTTCATAGTCACTGTGGTCTGGATTTCCAGCGATCCATTTCCACGCGGTGCCTATAAAGTCTAGTGATCTTCTAGATCTAACATTAATTTTTAATCTTTTTAAATTATTTTTCAGTCTTTGTATTTCATAATTAAGGATGGGATATAGAGGGTGATGGGGTTTGATGTTGGAGGAGATAGATGTTTCAAGTTGTTTGACCAGGGATTCGTATATTTCAGTATCGATTACATGTATGATTTTAAAGTAACCGTTTTGTATTCTTGCAGTTCCGGAATTTATTTTTATTAATTGGGAATTTGTATAGTCCAATATTTGAATGTTTGTATATGTGGTACTAAGGGGTACCAACAACCTAAGGGGGAAAAGAGGAAATTAATTTTTAATTAAACTTTTGTGTATGTTTTTTCCTGAATTGGTAATGACGGTTGAGTTTTTATTTTCTTTCACTATTTCTTTTCTGTATTTGGGTGATAATTTGTTTCCTAATCTTTTGTTTACTCTAACGTAAATAACATCTCCGACGGAAAAGTCTATGACAGGGTGTTTTTTTCTATTATGGTATTCTAAGTCTGCTTCTTGTTTTTCTTTAATTCTGTGTGAGGTTTTTTCTCTTTCTCTTTCAAGTTGTTCAGGGTTATTGGAAAGTTCTCTTGCAAAGAAAATGTCTTTTGGTTTTTTATTCGTTGTTGAGTGGATAGAATTGTTATACTCGAGGATGGATTTGTCAAGGAGTTCTGGGAATGTATAATTTGGGTTTTGAGATTTTAGACAACGAATCAGTTCAGATAGTGTTGAATGAAAACGTTCTATTATAGTGTGTCTATGATAAGTAGGGAATATTATTGTGAAGTCGTATGAAGCTACAGTTCCTTCTGTTAGAATGATCTGGTTTTTGAAAACATTTATGGGTTCTTCTGCAATTTGGATGAGTTGTTGTCCAGAACTTTCGTCACTATGCTGTGTGACCGTTAATGAATTGACGTTGCTATTCGTTGGTGGTCTTGATAGCGCATCAGCAACAACGGTTGTTTTACCGGGCTTATATTTTATCTCATAGTTATACTATTCGAGTATAGCTTTCCAACGTTTTAGTTTGTTGTTGTTATTTTTATTGCTTAACGCGTAAGTCAATGGTTGATGGTCGGTAAAAATGTTTACAATTGATGGACCGTAATGATAATTTCTAAGAGTATTGAGTGACCATATGATGGCCAGCATCTCTTTTTCGTTGGTTGCGTGTCTTTCTTCTGCTTTTGAAAGAGTTCGTGAGATAAACGTTATTGGTTGACCGTCTTGTTCTAGAACTGCGCCTATCGCGTAGTTGGACGCGTCTGTTGTAAGCTTGAATTCTTTTTTGAAATCTGGAAATTTGAGAATAACATCTTCGGAGATGAGAGAGTTTTTTATTTTTTGAAAAGCTTCAAGGGCTTCGTTATCCAAATTTATAAATTTTTTACTAGAGGACTGTTTGGACAATTGTCCATCTTCCCCTCTGAGAAGGACTGTCAGGGGTTTTGCTAATTTAGCATAGTCCTTAATGCAGTGCTTTCCAAACTTTTTGTACCTGCGCCCCCCTCTTTGGAAAAAAAATTGTTGTGCCCCCCTTAATTTTTCTAACAATCCAATTTCATAAACACTCATCTGATATTGTAATTTATTTAATGGGCTACAAAATAATATACAATATTATGTATAAAAATACATAAAAAATAATTATCTATTTTAAGAAATAATAATATAATTATAATGTAATAAAAACAAATCTTATAAAAGTACAAAAAAAATAATTCAACATTAATACAACATTATAAAAATTTAATGTGAAGGGTGAGCTTGTTTTTCAGCACAAATTTTTTCAAACCGTGGTATCATTGAAGATATCGCGGTTCTCAGTTCCTTTTCAATCTTTAAGCAAGATCGATACTTTGTCTTTAAGACAGCTACTGCAGAAAACCCAGTTTCACATAAGTAAGATGTTACAAAGGGCAATAAAATTTCTAAAGCTTTATTTGTTAAAGTAGGAAACTCGTCCTTTACTCGTAACCAAAACGTGACAATATTTTCGTGTTGAAACATCTGCTTTAATGTGCTGTCACTAGATAAGTCAATTATCATTTCCTGCTCTGCTGTCGTAAGGCCGAAATCATCATATTTTTCAATCACAAACGGGTTTCTAATCCATTCATATTTGGACATGTCAAGATTTTTAAAGTAAAACGAGAATTGCTCCCTTAAACTGGTCAAGTGTTTATTAATAAGAACTTTACTTTCTTCTATTTCATCTGCAGGACAGGTAATTTTAAAAGTGGGAAACATGTCAAAGTTATTATTTTTCAAACTTATTATCCACAGTTCCAATTTTCTCATAAATGCAGTAACCTTGTCTTTCTGGACAAAAGCATGAATTTGAGGCCCTTGCATTGATTTATTTAAAGTACTGAGTCTTTGAAAAATATCCACTAGATACGCAAGTTTTGCAAGGAATTTCGTGTCATAAAACAAGTTTGCTTCATCTCTATTATTATCAGTAAGGAATATGGCGATCTCTTCTTTTAGCTCAAACACCCTTTGAAGTACTTTTGAACGAGAAAGCCAACGTGCCTCACAATAATATAGAAGTGATGTATATTCTGAACCCATATCATTACACAATTTTGCGAAAAGCCTTCCTCTTAATGGGCTATTTTTGATAAAATTTACAACTCTTATAATAACTTGAAATACTGTTAGTAAATCTTCACCCATATCTCTTGAAACAAGTGATTGTCTATGAATCATGCAATGCGTCCAAATTGCCCGAGGATCCACCTTTCGAACTAGTGCCTGTAGACCAGCGTTTTTTCCTGCCATAGATGGAGCTCCATCTGTGCATAGACCAACACAGTTCTCCCACAGAATGTTATATTCATTGAAAAATTTATCAATCATATTAAAAACTTCACTTCCTGTAGTATTGCCTTCAATAGGTTTACAGAATAACATGTCTTCTCTAACATCAGTTTCCACAACATATCTTACATATGTAATCAAGTGTGCATCCTTAAGAACATCTGTAGCCTCATCTACTTGCAACGCGAAAGAAGATAGTTTTACTTTTTCTATTAATTGATCGCAAAGATCTTCAGATATATCGGATATTCGTCTTCCCACCGTATTATCCGCAAGTGGAATGATTTTAAATTGATCAGCATATGATTCACCTAGCATCATAGCTACCATGTCAATAGCTGCAGGTAGCACTAAAGTTTCTCCTATTACATGGGGTTTTTTGCATTTAGCAATTCTATAAGAAACCTTATAAGACGCAAGCAATGCTTTTTGTGTAACAGACATGGTCTTTGGAAACATTTCTTTTTGTTTATTTAAATTCTCCAATTTTCTTTGGAAAAATTCTATTGTCTTGCCAACGTGATCTGCATGTACGTTTTCGAGATGCCGTTTTAATTTATTTGGTTTCATGCTGTCTGAGGCCAGAGTATTCAGACACAGCAAACACATTGGCCGTTCCTGGCCATTAATGACTTTACATGTAAATCCAAATGATAAGTACATTGGATCATATTTTCTACATTTAGGTTTACTATTTTGCGAAGATGTTCCGCTATTTTCGTTACCTCTTCCTTTGCCGTCTGCTTCTGCTTCATTCAATTTTCTTTTCAACCCAGTTACGTATTTATCCATCTAAAAGGGTTATTATTTTAAATCAAATAAAAATACTTTATAACAGTTTTGAAATTTACCTCAATATTAATTTAGAAGTGTACCAAAGCGAGTTTGTAGAGTTTGTAGACAATCTGCGTGGAAACGGGCGAGCTTAACCAACGTTTCTTAACGAAATGCCGCGTGTCTGCTCTATAAGTGAGTGACTAGGACTAAATTTTAGTCACCCACTTATTTTGCCTCGCGTAAATGAACGATCGAGTATGTGTACGATTTTATATTTTGGAAGGGGGAACCGACTCGGCGTGTTGTGTGTACGAACTGTATGTATACATACATAATATGCGAGAACACACGAGATGGAAAAAAGTGGGTGACTAAAGTTGACTCACTGAGTGGATTACGTATAACCGTTTTTCTGATTAATTTTTTTGACACCTATTCGCCTTTTTTGGTTTGTATTCGAAATTGATATTTTGGAATCAGCTGCGTGCCCCCCCTGCAACAGTCTCGCGCCCCCCTAGGGGGGCGCGCCCCACAGTTTGGAACACACTGCCTTAATGAATCATCGATAAAACCCTGATAGGCCTAAAAAGGATCGTAGGTCTTTGAGTGTGTTTGGACATGGGAACTGGGCTATTGCTTCTAATTTACTTGGGTTTGTCTTGATTCCCTCTGAAGATATAATGAATCCTAGGAATTCTACATTATCTTTTAGGAATTCACATTTATCCATCTGAACTTTAAGATTTGCATCTTGAAGAGTTCTAAAAATTGTGGATGGATTTTTGAAGTGGGATTCTTCATCTTTGCTAAAGACAACTATGTCGTCTATATAAACAAAACATATTCTGCCTATGTGTTCTCGCAGAATGTCGTCTAATGCCCGTTGGAAAATAGACGGAGCATTTTTTAGTCCAAATGGAAGTCGAACGAATTCGTACTTTCTATTACTGACGGAGAAGGCCGTTTTTTCAATGTCGTCATCGTGAAGTTTGATTTGGTGAAAACCACTTTTAAGATCGAGGATCGAAAAAAAATTGTTTTGTCCGAGTTGTGATAAGACTTCATTTATTTCGGGGATCGGGTAGCGATCGGGTATTGTAACTGCGTTAAGTTTCCGATAGTCGATTACTAGTCGGAATTTCTTTTCACCAGGTGCATCAACTTTTTTGGGTACGACCCATATTGGTGCATTGTAAGGGGACCGTGAAGGTCTAATGATACCATCTTTTAGAAGTTGGTTTATTTGGTTTTCGACATCATCTTTCAGAGACATAGGGTAAGGATAAGATCTTGTGTAGACCGGATTGTCATTTAGTGTTCTAATTCTTCCTTTCACTGTTGTAGTGAATGTTAATCTTTCGACAAATAAATTAGGGTATTTATCTGTAAGTTTATACAGTTCGGTTTTTTGTCTGTTTGACATGTGGCTATCCCTGATGGTGACTGAGTTTATAGATTCTGAAATTTGTTGTTTGAGTCGAATTTTAAGTTTATTTTTAATAAGCATATAACTTTCTTTCGTAAAGATGACGGCTGACAAGTCCTTGAGACTGTCGTTACCTAGAATTCCGTGAAAGGATTTAAGTGTCGGTAAAATAAAGAATTGTATTTGAACGGTATTAACACCAAGAAGATTTATCATAGTATGATGGCTTATTTCGACTTTACCGCCAACTGAATTCGCGTAAAAATTTTGGTTATTCGGAGTTGGATTTTTTACTAAGCTTGCTTGGATATAGTTTTTGTTTGAGCCTGTATCGACTAAGAATTTTAAAATTTTACCGTCGCTCGTCTTACATTCGAAGTATGGTAAGGACGAGCTTGTTAGCCTACAAAATGTATATCTGCGTAGTCGTTTAATTCTTCATCGTGGTTGTTCTGATTTTCGATGTATTCGTCTAATGTTTCATCTCCAACATGTACTGTGCTCATAGAATTGACTAGAGAATTGTAAGCGTTTATGTCAGATAGGTAAGGGTAGTCATATTGTTCGGTATTATTTGAAATAGTATTAACCTGTTTATTAGCTTGTGTTAAACTTTGGTTGGTAATTGTTTCATGATAAGGATGCTGAATAGTTGGTGTCGTTGACACGTGGAAATTTCTTTGGACTTTGGGTGGGTGTACTTGCATGGATGGGGATGGAGTATACTGTTCATTTGGTCTTTTACCATATAACGGGTTATGAGGTTTTGGCCTGTTAATATAATTTACTCCTCTTGAACGTAAACTTTGATCGATTTCCATTGGCTCTGGTCTAGGTAAAGGTTTTGGTGCAGTTGGTCGAGGTGGAACATACTGTCTCTGTTGTATGAAGGGATTTTGTTGAAAATATTGTGGACGTTGTTGGAATCGTTGAGGGTATTGAGAATATTGGGGATACTGGGAACGCTGTGGAAGTGGTTGAGGTAAATGTGCTAAATGTGGATAAAATTGTTGGTGGTGTTGAGGAATGTGTGCTGGTCTACGAGGTTGCACTTCAAAAGTTGGTTTTTTGTTAGGGATATTTGCATGCTGTGAGCGGTAATTTTGGTTTTCTAGTTTTTGACACAAATACAAGGCTTGAGGCAGGTCTGCAGGTTCTCGTATACCTAATAGTCTAGGTAGATCACCTCTAAGGCCTCTTACAAATGTATCAAGAGCCTTGTCTCTGTAGGTTTCTGTTAATAAATGCATAGCATCCGCAGAGATGTTCATACTAGAGATCTGTTCAAAATCAATGTCAAATGTTGATAAACCATTTGATAGTATTGCTCAACGCTACTGTTACTCTGTGTAAGAGTTGTCATTTGGTACTCTAGGGTACCTAGATCCCGTTTATCAGCGTAGTGGGTGGTGAGGCATTTTGAAATGCACTCCCAATTTAGAGGCGTGTTGTATGCTTCTAAAACCGCATCGGCGTTGCCTACAATTTTGTTCCTTATAGTATTAAGGATACCAAAATATTTTGGTGTGCCTTTAAGATGGTTATAAATATTAAGAATTCTTTCAACGCTCTTTCGCCATGAGCTGTATTCGCCAGGGTTTCCTGAGAATTCCCTGAGCGTTCGCACCACATCAGGTACTTTATCAAGCTCATTTAGATTCCCGGAGAATTGTGCATCAATTCTCTGTTCTATGCCTTTATAAAAATTGGCATGGGGATTTATTATTGCCTGTACTATATTTTTGCACTGATCATTGCAAACTCTTGTGACAATACTAGTTACAAGTGTTTCAAATTCAGGCGTGGCTATAAATGCACTTTGGTTTAAAGTGGGTGTGTTTGGATTAGGATGTGGTAAGTTAAAGTTCGGAAGTTGGATATTAGGTAGGTTGATATTATTATTAGAACCTGATGCTTCAGTCATGGTTCTTTTTTTGGATTTCTGATTTTTTTCGAATTTGGGAATTTTGGAAAATTTAATTAAAAATTATTAAAGAAAATTTAAAATTTGCCAAAAAAAAAATTATTTTATTTATGTTCTTTGGCTATACTTAGCAAATTAAAAACAAGTCTCAATTGAATGATTATAAATTCACTTTTAAATTTTAAATAATTTCCGCGTAGAAAATGATGATTATTAAAAAAAAATTTGAGAAGAAAAGATAGTTTATTGAAATAATTGCTTCAATTTTAATCGTACTTAATTCTTATTTCATTTTTTTTCTCGGTTAAATTATTATTTAAAATTGAAGGAAAAATAATTTCTACTTAATACTTCAATTATTAATTCACTTATGATAACACTTATTTATTCTTAAATTAAGCTTACATTAAGATCTTTACGATCATTTCACGCTGGTAAGAAGTTTTTGGTCCGTTTTGCTTCTGCTACTCTGGAAAACACTCTTTACACCTCCTCGTGAGTAAGTCTTTCTATCGATTGACTTTTTTTTTGTGGGTTAATTTTACTATGATCGACTCGCGGCGAACTACTTTAGGTCGGCTAAATGCTTTGTGAATATGCGCGGCGAACTACTTCAGGTCGACTTATTGCACTTTTTTCATAGTAAAAAAACGTTGGGCGCCAATTATTTTATTTATTGTTTTCGTTTCATAAAAAAAAACTTTTATTTTCTTCAAAATATGTTCTTACTTTATTCAAATTCACTTAACAACTGATTGGGAATAATAACTTAAAAATTAACTACACCTAAGCTTAGAATATTTCTACTGCCACCGTAGACATGGTGTCATCACTTTTCGTTTCCCACGATCGTTCACCTGGTTCTGCTTGGAATGCAATTGCAACGACAGCAATTGTCAGCAATTTGGCGGATGTCGTGTGTTGACTTTTTGTTGGCTTTTTGTGTGTTAACTTGTACAAAAATAAATAAAGAATATGATTTAGTGGGTATGGCATAAACATGGAATGTTTATGCCTTCGCGGAGTATAGAGCATGATGCCGTGGGAAAGAAGATTGTTTTTTAGGAGAGGCGAGGTGGTGGTGTGTAGTGTGGTCACTAAATCCCTCCCCCCTGAAAAGAAGGAAATTCCATAGGTGGAATTTTCTGATATGTTGATAAGAAATCGAAGGGTCAGGCTTTACATTATAGTTTGTATCATTTGAAATATTTACACAGGATTATTAAAATTTGTCTTTATATATATTTTTGTTTATATTGTTTATATTATGTTTGATTTTTATTTCTGTTGATATAAATTTTTTTTTTTTCATTTGTTTATAAAGTTAAACCACATATTAAAAATTATGTTCTTAAATAAAGTTTAATTCCATACATGTCTATATCAAAAGTGTGTGTTTTTTTTTGTTTAATATAAAGTTAAATCTGTACATCTGTCTTTAAGTGTTTTATATTCTTTGTGTGTTTTTTTTTTATCTTTTTTTTTTGTTTATTTATTACATTTGTTCTTTTTTTTTTAATTTTAATCACTAATGTTTAGAACTAGTTTCGGTTCTGGGATTGGGAGTGTTTCGTTTTTAATTTGAGATGGAGATGGGAAATCTTCTAAAGGTTTGGGGAGTTCGACAGTGGCTATATTATTTTTTCGTTTAAGGCGTTTGATTAGGCGGCGTAAGCAGTATGCTAGTATAAAAACAGTATAGCATAAATTACCGTATGGTGGTGAACGTCGTGGGAGCTTATAGGGAAAAGTGAAATGTTTTCTTCGGATTTTATTTTATTTATTTGCTTTGATATAAGTTTAAGTCCATCTTGGCTAGAAAATCTTATAAATGCAATCTGATAATTTTTACTGATTTGTGGATATGATTGTTTGATATATTAATGGGTAGTATGTATGAATTGTGAGAGATAGTATCTATCTCGTTATATGAGTGGATTATCAAATCTTTAGATTTTATGTAGCAATTTCCCATTATTTCTATGGTAGCTGTATCATGAAGGGTGTACGTTGTTAACTCTTCTTTGCAAATCTCGTCTATCTCATAATTTTGTGTGGTGGAGAATAACCACTTGTTGTGAGCGGATAATTGCAACCAAATGCTCGAAAGATTTGCTTCTTTTATGTCGCATGATGGTGGTAGAGATTTTGCTCTACGAAGCAATTCTACTTCGTAAGTGGCGAGCTCTGAATTTGAATTAAAAAGAGGGTGTGTCATTGGACATAAAAATGTGTTTCCTTGATGTTTACAGTTTGCCAAGTCGTTGGAGTTTAGGCTGCTATAATACTCCTTGTTGAAATCTATTATCAAGTAATCAGTAGTAGGTTGTAGTTATAAATACAAAATGCTTATTGTGGCTAATAGGAAGAGGGATGATTTTGTTAACATGAAAGTTTTCTAGATGTGGGAGAGGTATTTTGAATTCGTAGATAATTTTTTGTTGACGTATAGTCGTGCTGATTGAACTGATTTTGTAAAGTGTTAAAATGTCGTCTGTTACCAGTGAAGAAATGTTTGTTCCCCTCGAGAGATCTTGTTTTATTTTTGATAATATTGACTCAAGTTGAGTTGGAGTAACAATATTCCGATGTGGTTTGCCATGATTAATATCGCTTACTAAATCAATTATTTCATCAATTGTGTTTTGGTGACGCATGAGTATCAATGTAATTAAAGTTGTTAGGGATTCGATTTCGGATAGTAAGAATTGTTCTTGATTGGCATTGTTTATTTGATTTGCAAGTTCTCGGATTGTTTCTAATTTTGAAGTAATGGCAAGGAATTGATCTTCCATAGCTGATTCCGATTTATTAAAGACATTAGATGTAGTTTCTAGAAGTATAGTTTGCTTTTTTACTAATGTTAACAGATGCTTTTCGTTCGCTTCTAACTTCTTTATTTGTTTGTCATAATACTCAGCGTCTTCTTCGCTAAGAGTGCCAAATAAAGTTTTGCTTATTATTCCTACCGCGTTTAATAAAGCTCGTTTTTGCCTATCATTCCCGTCCCCCTTGATAAGATTTTGTTTTTGTTTTACTCCCAATAAAATATGGTTTAGTTCGCCAGACGCGCTATTGCACAAGATATCGCAACTTACTTTCCCCTGTAGTTGCTCACATAGTTGTTCTAATTCAGAGACGTAGAGTTGGGCACTGTTAAAGGCTGTGGTAAATGTCTTCATGTCGTAGTAAACTATTAGTTTCCATTCGTTGGAATATAATTCTGCTTTCCCCCATTGCTTAATGTATATGCCTGGGTTGTCCCGTATCGGAGTGATTTGAATAATTCTGTAGGTCATTGAAACTAATTTGAGCCATAGTGTTAATACTAGTGGTTCAATTGTCTGTAAAATAGTTAGATAATTTTTGTATGTCGGAAGTTGCTCTCAGTTTTGTGTTTTTTTTTTTATAGTTTAATCTATAAATTCCATAATGTTATTATTATGAACTACTTTTGCTTTTTTGTGTATTTTGAGAACGGTATTTTCATCAGATAATATCTCAAGAACCTCGTATGGACCTTCCCAAATGGATGAAAATTTATTTTCCCTAGTTTGGTTTTTTAAAAGAACCTTTTCGCCTACATTAATATTTTTGGTTCTGGCTGTTTTGTCATACTGGGTTTTTGAGATTATTTTCTTTTTACCAAGAGCTTCATTTGCTACTTGATAATCGTGTCGCAATCTAGATTTGAGCTCGTTAGCGTAGTTTTCATAATTATATATAGTCTTCGGGTTTTGAGAGAATGTGCTAGGAATGTTAGCAGGAAACCCATATAGAAGTTCATAAGGCGTGTAACCTGTACTGCTATGTGGTGTAGTGTTATACACGAACATTGCATATGGAGTCCATATATCCCATGTTAATTGATCTCGATTGACGTAGTGTCGAAGATACTCGGCCAGGGTTTTATGACTACGTTCAAGTGCTCCATTGGTTTGAGGGTGATAGGGTGATGTATTAAGTTTTTTAATTTTTAATAAAGCGCATAATTCTTTGAACATGGTACTTAGGAAATTAGTTCCTTGGTCAGTCAGTAGCGTAGTAGGGGAACCGTGTCGGCATATTATATATTCTGAAAAAACTCGTGCTACTGTTGAAGCTTCTGCATTCGGAATAGGAAAAGCCCCTGAAAATTTAGTGAGATCATCCTGAAATGTTAGTAGATATTTTTGATTATTATAGCTAACTGGCAGTGGACCAACTATATCTAAGGCTACTCTTTCAAAAGGCCGCGAACTAGTTGTCGTAATTTTCATAGGTACTGGAGGGTTCTTTTTACTTTTGTTTAATTGGCAAGATGCGCATTTTTTATGTGTTGGATTATGTCTTTCCTTATATTAGACCAGTAATATTTTTGCCTTATTCGTTTAAGTGTTCGCGACACGCCTTGATGACCGCCAAAGGGTGAGTCATGATAATCAAAAATGACTTTTTCTATAAGCTCGGGGTCGTTTAGAATGATCCTTTCGTTAGTATATAGATAAATCTGCAGATCTTCTTTTTCAAATATTTTTTCTAGTAAAATTTTGAATTTGTTCTTGGTGTTGATACCCAAATTTGGTAGTGATAAACCAATTGCTCTAAAATTTGATTTTTGTGTCTCTTCTTTTATAGTCGTTAGGAATTTTTCTGTGATTCGTTCATCTTTAGTACCTCTGATGGGTAAAGGAAGTGTGACAACAACACCAAAGTTCGTTTTGAGACTCTTACCTATGTCTGGTTTAATAAAATTTGGTATTAATTCTTGGAGTATTTTTTCGTCTGCAGAATCTATTAAGGGCAAGATTATGGTCTTACATGAAAGTTCCTTATCGTGGTGTATATTACCAATTTTCTCAGTTAAAATAAAACTAGAAACTCTTAGTAAATCGTCTTGCGTTTGTTGTTGTGATTGGATTTCATTTTTTTGTAGAATCTTCTAAACGTTGTTTTTGGTTCCTGGTAAGTACCATTACTTTTTCGTTAGGCTCAATTGGTATTCGACTGAGAGCGTCAGCATTTGAGTTTATTTTTCCCGGCATATAAATTATTTGATATTCATATTTATCCAGCAATATTCTCCACCGAGCGAGTCTTGACGTAGGGTCTTTGAGGTTCATAAGCCATTGTAATGGTTTATGATCTGTACATATTTTAAATCTTCTTCCGTAGATGTAAGGGCGAAATTGTTTAACGGCGTAAACAATTGCTAGTAATTCCTTCTCCGTAAGGCTGTACCGAGCTTCAGCGTCATTCAGAGTGCGGCTGACGTAAGAGATCGGTTTATCTTTTCCAATTTCTCCCTGTGACAAGACAGCGCCTAGTCTAATATCACTAGCGTCTGTTGTAACTATGAAATCTTTTTTAAAATCAGGGTATGCTAAAACAGGAGGTTCTATGAGTTTTAGTTTAAGTGTTTGAAATGCTTCATCACAAAATGCATCCCATTTAAAAACTACGTTCTTTTTTAATAATATTGTTAATGGTTTTGCTATGGTTGAAAAATTATTTATAAACCGCCGGTAATAACCTGTGAATCCTAAGAATGCCTTAATTCCTTTTACGTTTTTGGGTGTGGGGTATGTTTTTGCTGCTTTAATTTTTTCGGGATCTGGTTTAAGTCCACTTTCAGAGATAATATGTCCGAGGTACATCAATTCTCTTTTCAGAAAATTACACTTGTCTGGTTGAAGTTTTAAGTTGTGTTGGCGTAAACGGTCAAATATTCGAGCTTGAAGTTATGGTCAGTTAGATTGCATCCGTAAAGGACTATGTCATCTACATATACGAAACAATCATATCCCTGTAAGCCAATCAGTACAGTGTTCATTAGACGCTGGAAAGTTGCTGGTGCATTTTGTAAACCAAATGGCATGCGATTATATTCGTAGTGCCCGTATGGGGTGCTGAAAGCGGTTTTGCAGCGGTCTTCATCATCCATAAGGATCTGATGAAATCCATTTGCAAGATCGAGGGTACTAAAGTATGTTGCTCTACCTAACTGATCTAAGATATCTGTTATGTTTGGTAAGGGATAAGCATCGGCAAACTCTCCATCGCTTATTGCCGTCGTTATCAGCTTTCTTCGGTAACAGGAGCAAAGGGGAATTCCAGGGACTAGCACTGGGGTGAATTATTTTGTTTTGCAGCATGTCGTTTACCTGCTTGTGGATCTCAGTTTTTTGTGTGTCAGGGAGCCTGTACGGTCTGACGAATGAAGGGGGTTTATTTTGGTCGGTGATAATTTTATGTTTAAATGTTTCTGTGAATGAGAGGTTATCGTCCTCGAGAAAAAATAAATCATTGTATTCCCTACAGATTTTGAGAAGTGATTCTTGCTCTTCTGCATTGCAGTGATTGAGATTAATAACCGACCTTAACTTATTCAATCTGCCTTTAACTTTATTATTTAATTGGTTAGACGCCAAGTTGAAATTATCTAAGTTATCCCACTCGAGATCAATACTTTTTATATTTACCATTTGCTCAGTTTCCAACGTGTTCATCATTAAAATCTTTATAGTCTTTGGGTGTTACTAGGGTTTCGCCTATATATAATCCTGGCAAAAATTCTTTCTTTCTAATGAGTATATCTCCAAGTTTGGAATCTTGTTTATTTTCAAAAGGAAATTCTACTATCTGTTGGCTGCGGGGTTTTGAAATAAAATTAGTTTGTTCATAAGTACATTCAGGCGTTAGTGAAATCTTATACGGTGTTATTTTATTTGCAGAATTATTTTTGAAGCTCTTGTAAATGTGTTTATTAATATTTTCTTGGTCCGTTTTGTGATTTCCTAAACCTTTTGTGTGTGTAGTCTTGCTTTCTGCTGACTCTTTTATACGATCAGTCTTACTTTCTGCTACACCTTCATATCGGTTTGGTTTTAAACCTTTTGGGTGTATAGTCTTACTTTCTGTTGATTCTTTTATATGATCAGTCTTACTTTCTGCTACACCTTCATATTGGTTTGATTTTAGACCTTTTGGGTGGATAGTCTTACTTTCTGCTGATTCTTCTATATGATCAGTCTTACTTTCTGCTATACCTTTATTATTTTTTATATTTTTACTAGACCTGTTTTTATTTTCGAAATTTTGAAGGGATTCTGGCTCTGTGGAGAGTGATTCACATGACAATTCGTTACGGCTATGGCCATAGGCCCCGTTCATAGAGCTGCATGTCTTTCTTTGATACTCACCCCCATTATCCGTAGATAATGGCTCCCTCTCTTCTACTTCATTATTATTTGACATTGGAATTTTTATTGAATTTTCTTGATAATCTAATATGCATTTAAATTTAGAAAGGAAGTCATTTCCTAGCATACCGTCATAAGGAAGATTTATTTGATCGGTAAGTAGGTGAAAAGGGTGATCTAATAACATATAATGATCTTCGCTTTTGAACTCTAAAGAACAATATGTTAACCACAGGGTTAACCACCGAATTCCCTGCTATAGTTGAGATTGTATAGTGTTTATTACCGTCTCCCAAACATTTCATATTCGATTTTTTTAGTAGGCTTATGTCGGCTCCCGTATCAATTAGCAGTGTCGTATATCGTGTATTCGATGGGCTCAGTCTGATGCGTATCGTTGGTTCCTTAAATTCAGGACAAAACGATACATAAAACGTCAGACTTAGTTCCTTATTTGGTGTAAATCGGCTGTGGTGTTTATTCGAGAGGGGTTGCCGTTTGTCTCCTCCCGAATAGAATGGTTTTCCGAAACTTGTGGTTGACTGATATTGGAGTATCTTACACCGTGATTATCATTTTGTCTTCTCCCGTGTGTGGGCCTCGAATTTCCGCTGTAACTTGCGGTCGTAGCGTCACCTCTTAATGGATTTGAAACTTGGGGAGGATAATTAATCTGTGGTCTATCTCTGGACTGACGCAACCTATGTTATCTTCTGTATGGTTACGTTTCTTACAGTAATTACAACTGATGTACTGCACTTCTCTTTTAAAGGGTGGCCGGTGCTGAACGTTTTGATACTGAGGGAACTGTACATTTCGATAGCACGTTTCACGCGTGTGGCCTGGCTTACCACAAGTTTGGCAGGTTATTCTTGTTGGATTTGGGTGTCTGTTTAGAAATTTATTTGACTGCGTTTGAGAATTGCTATGGCTATCAATTCTTGCGGCGTGACTCTCAGCATAGGATATTGCTAGTTTCAGGCTCGTGCCACCATGAGCCTTGGCTATTATTTTGAGTTGATCATTTTTTAAACCATCCTCGAATACTTGTATGGCCAACTTGTTATTTTCGTCGACCAAAAATGTTCTTACTGCCTCGTCTTCGGTAATCGCGTATGTTGCAGAGTTAAGGTTACTCAATGTAGTACATACCCGATCACCGAATTCCGTGACTGTTTCCTTGAAGCGTTGCCTCATGGTTAGCAGTTCGTTGTGAGTAGAGGAACGAGATCTTTCCTCTTTAAACTCAGATTCGAGTTTTTGTTTTAAGTCCTCCCATGTTGGAAGGGTATTATATTGGGTCAATTCAAAAGCAGGACACTGTAATCTAGTTTTAACTATAGACAGGAAAGTTTGTTTTTCGGTTTCTTTTACTGCCTTGAACAATATATCCCCGCAGGAAATAAATTTGCCTAATTCTGATGGTTTCCCATCGAAAACAGGGATGATGTTAAAAACATCAGTTATCCCTACCTTAATGTCCATCGTTTGTGGATTTGGAATAAATTGGGTTTGAGGGAAAAAAGGTAGAACGTCAAATAGATCGGCAATAGCTTTGGCTTGCTTATTTGCCTCTCTAGTGATTTGCAACCGTTTAATCGTTTACCGAACAGTTTAAACAATATAGCCAAAGACGAAGGTATTAGTTTTTTTTTTTTTTTTTTAGAGGTACAAAAAGAGACAAAGGACATATGTGTGTAAATGTATGTAAATAATATACTAAATAATATAATAATAATAATACCTTAAAACATTTTTTTTTCACTGTTGTTGTTGCTGTTGTTTCTGCTACTGCTGCTATTGTTGTTGTTGTTGCTGCCGCTGCTGTTATTGTTGCTGTTGTTGATGTTGTTATTATTGATGTTACTTGCCAGGCAGGATTCACGCCCTATAGCTGTAGTTACAACCTGGTCTTTTTTTCACTGCCTATTGTCTGCCAAATGCGTTCGGTCTAAACCTCGCAAGGACTTACGCTTGTAGGACTTCAAACACTTTCACTTTTTTGTTTTGTTTTTGTTTTTGCTGGTGTTTAGCCCCAGCACGCCTCAGAAGATCGGTCTTCTGTAATGGTAGGAGATATGATTCAATGGATAGTCGGAGCTATCCCACCGCTGCCACCAAATGTTACGAGACCGCGCCGTGCTTCCTAATGGATTAGGGAAGAGCGGGTATCGGAGAGTTAAATAAAAGAGATTTAGTTTTTTTTTAATAATTTATTATTTATTAGGCCCGCTGTCTTGATGCTAGGCTGCGACCTTTAGAGTAATGTTTTATAATTATTTGAGTAAAAGGCCCGCTGTCTTGATGCTAGGCTGCGACCTCTACTTTTCAGTTTCTCAGATTAACACTCAAATTAACTCTGAAATTAACTCTGACTCTTCGATGAATGAGGGAAAGTATTTATACCCTCAAATCCAACTAAATCCATCCCCACCACGCATATCCAAGCTCATGAGGGAAAAGTGCAGTTTAACACTTTTCCCAAGCAACGCACCAATCATCATTTTAGTTATTTCGTCACCAAGAATACCACTCTTGCATCGGCCTCAATAGAGTACAATGTACCTCCGTCTTTCATCGACTATGATATTGGTCAAGCGTTCTAGATACAGTTTATTGTACCTACGCCTTGACACAACCATAACATATGATGTTTACTACACTCACTCTGTGTGCAGTGCCGCTTGCCCTTGACTTTGGATTTTAATAATTATGTATTCAATGAAAATGGATTGAATGGAGGCGCTATCGAGTCATAATTATATTATTAGTCGCATTGGCACTTGACTACAGGATGAGTGTGACGTAAAAGGCAATTGCATGAGAAATGTATCTATAGATATACAAACAAATGCAATGGGAATTCCATATTGTGTACAAAAATAAATAAAGAATATGATTTAGTGGGTATGGCATAAACATGGAATGTTTATGCCTTCGCGGAGTATAGAGCATTATGCCGTGGGAAAGAAGATTGTTTTTTAGGAGAGGCGAGGTTGTGGTGTGTAGTGTGGTCAATACACGTCCAAGACGGCGTCATATGGGTCTATGCCGGCTGTCAGAAGTACGTCTCTGTTTTGTGTCGTCCTCTGGAGCTTAAGACACGGAAGGTCGTTTTGATCTTTTCTTCTGAATATCTTATTAATTTGTGCGAAAATACTCGGGTCGGTAGCGTTCGCGGCCCGAATTTTATTGTCCCAAAACAAATTAAACGACAACCTATAATTTGCTTTGATCAATTGGTTGATGTTTTTGATGGACGACTTCAGTGTCCTAACCTCCAGATCTCGTGTGTCAGTAAACCGTCTGTACAATTGTTTAAGTCTTGTCAGTAGTCCACTTTTTTGTCTGTGTAGTGCGTCAATTGTCGCGTTACGGTACATGTCGGTTGTGTTACGTTATTTGTGTTTCGGTATTGTTCTGTTCATTGTTCGTTGAATTGTTTCGTCCATTTGTTCTAAATATCTGTCGATTTCCGTATTTGTTAGATTCCTGTCATTTGGTGGGGATATACCACTTGAACGTAATTCACTGAATATGGCAATGGAGAAGCGTGGCCAGCGCAACTTACTGTAATTGTAAGTATGCACAGGCACATACTCCTCCAACTCCATAAGCTGGTTCTTGGCCGTTGACCCACAGCGTCAGTAATTGTTAGTCTTGCGTCTTTAAGCAATATATCCATATAGGCACCGCTTCTTGGAAACGATGGCCTGTATGTGGCTAGAAGATCGATGCGATACTCAAGGTTGTATCGACCTATCCAATTAAATAGATGGTTACCCCGAGGATTTTGTATTTGATTTCCCCAATCTATGTGCTTGGCGTTTAAATCACCATCCAATATGTAGTAATTCTCTTCCGAGCTCAATCTTAAGCATTCAAAAACCTTTTCAAGCTCTGTTATAAGCTGGGTGGGCTGAGGTGTTTCCGGTGAATAGGCAGCAATCACATACATTCGCTTCCCCTGTTGGAGATGAATGCATATGATGCATGCCTCTAACGTCCGAAATTTTCGCACATCACTATTATATATTACCTTATGACTAATGCCTTTACGTTTAAAGATTGCGACGCCTCCTCGATTGGGTCGGTCTCTTCTTACGATATAGTAATTGTTGTTAGTCAATTTATGTTTCTGGTTAAGCTTAGTTTCGCTAGCCATAAACACAACTGGACTTATGTCTTTCAGCAATTGGAATAAATTTGCTCTACGTTCGGTCCTAATAAGTGAATTTACATTCACAGCTAGGATCTTAAAGGGCCTCTCCAGCAGCGCGCCCTTAACCTCTAAGTTGCGTTAAGCTCGGCAAAACAGAGTAGAGATAATCCACCCTAGTCGCCTGCTCCCTGATCTGGTTTTGGAGGCCAGTCAGCTGGCCCTCGATGGCCAGCAGAATGCTCATAATATCCGCCTGTGCCGCTGGCGCCTTAGGCACGGGGGCCTGTTGGGCGACCTTTAGTGTAGGCTGTACCGTGCTTCCCCTTCCTGACGCCGCGCCATTTGAGCGTAAGAAATTTGGGGGTTGACGGGCGTTGTTGTATTAGGTTCGCACTTTTGGACCGTTTTCTACCATTGTTTGCTTTGCTGCTTTATTGTTTTTTATAAGCTGAAACGTCGGGCATCTCCGATAATTAGAGGGGTGTCCGCCGCCTCGGCAGAGTACACATTTAAGCTGGGTCCTATCTTCGACCCGTTCCATTCCTAACTTCATCTGCATTGTGGTTCTTTCCACACTTAACGCAGCGTGACTGCATTTCGCAGTTTGCTGCGGCGTGGCCGAACCTATGCCAGCGCATGCATTGAAGCATGTCGCCGCGCCTTTTTAATTTATCCCAAGTTACAACCTGGTAGTTGAGGACGGAGATACTCCTCAAACTATCCAGTTTGCTGCTGGTTGAGAGTTGAACAAGGAAGAAGGGAAGACTCTGATTCTCCCGCCTAGCTCTAACTGTAGCGAACGGCTTGACCCCAATAAAGTCGAGATCGTCATTCACTTTTTGGCGGAGTTCACTTAAGAGCACCTGTGGTTCCGTGCAGGAATCTATGCCCTTCAAAAGGACCGTTTGAAATTTTTCCGTCTTAGGGGTGAAACTAAAGAATTCAGTAGTGGTTTCTTTTACCAACGCTTTAATTTTTTTGTGCTGTTCCAGTGTAAAGCACAAATAAGCCATACTAAGATCGGAAACCTTCGTATGTTTCACCCCCCAAAACCCATTTGTTTACATTGTTGTATTTGTAGCTTTGAAACTCTATCCATGAATAGATGGGAAATCGAACAGCAAAACAAAAACAAATTACTAGGGCTGTGTTGTCTATGTGTCTATAGGAAGAGGAACCGAAAAGATTCTTGTGTGAGTTTCTATCAATGTGTCTATTGGAAGAGGAATAGAAATGTTACTTGTGTGCGTGTTTCAGCTTGTAGGCAAATGTCAAATGAAAGCAGAGGTTTCCGGTCTTTACATTATTAGTTTATGGTGTAAAGCAATGGATAGCATGCCTATTGTTATTTAATATTTTTCACCTATGGCCAACTTACACAGATTTATGGTATCATGTAACTCCATTTTATAAGTATTTATGGGTGGGACCTTTTCTTTTTTCGTAATCGGCGGCTGTGGCTGCTGCTGCTGAGACTGACTTTTCTGCTGCTGTTGATTCTACTGCTTTTGATTTTGCTGCTGCGGTTTTTGTTGCGGTTGTTTCTGGGCTTGTGCCTGCTGCTGTTGCTGTTGTTTTTTCCGTTGTTGTTTTGGCTGCTGCTGTGGCTGTTGGTTTTGTAATTGTTCTTTTTGCTGTTGTTGTTCTTGTTCCTTGAATTCTTTTAGTTGTTTCGCTCGGCGCGCTTCTTGGTTGGCCTTAACTTTGCTTTTTATCTTTTGGATTTCTGCCTCCAATGCTTCAATTTGACCGACCATTCTGTATTGCTCGTCCTCCTCAGATGACGCCTCTGATGAA
This sequence comes from Philhelius pedissequus, assembly GCA_910595825.1. Taxonomy (NCBI): domain Eukaryota; kingdom Metazoa; phylum Arthropoda; class Insecta; order Diptera; family Syrphidae; genus Philhelius; species Philhelius pedissequus. Next base: position 230,659,086 of record OU343160.1, on the reverse strand, counting down.
GAGAGGTTCACGAAGGCAGTACTATCGCCCATCGTGAAGTGCCCTTCTCCTTTCTCAGACATACATTCAATACCCTCTTCGGGTGAAATGTCTAGCTGGGTTTGTCTTGCTGCCTCTGACGTCTCGTCTATATCAGACGTATTCACCCCAGGTGGCAGCTTTGCTGAGGTGGCCGTCGATCTCCCCTTTACCAAATTTGGTGCGCACTTGACCGTCTTTCTGCGCTTCTGGTTAGTATCGGATGATGTTGCCGTTGTTGTTATTGCTGTTGATGTTGTTGCTGCAGAATCACTGCTTGTAATTGGAACATCTTTCGGTGTTCCCTCAGCTGATGCCATCGCTGCCCTAATTGGGCCTAGGACACCTTTCGATGTCCCGGTGCTTAAACTCCTCCTCCATTGATTGTTTTCCCAACCAATAAAGTTTTCCACTTCACGGTTGTGAAAAAAAGCTTGCAAAGTTCTGATGCCCGGCTGGGAATCGAACTGGTGACCCTCGGATTCTCGGTCAGCCACTCTACCACTGTGCTACTGCACCACTTATGAAATGTTGATTTAATGTTTAACTTAAGCTCACACACGAAATTTAATTTGGTAAGACTGGGGAGCCGAAAACGTGTTAACACCTTCAAAGTACGAGATCGACTGGGGAAGCGATGCTTTAATCGGAGCCAAGGCCGTTGATAAATAAAATAATTAAATGTAATAATACTTTCATAAATATTAAAGAATGTAAATTAGAAGTAAGAAACAATTTTTGTAAGCCTAGCAATAATCCAACATGTATCACTAATCTTTTAAATAAAAAAACAGCAAAATGCAATTAGATAAAGGAAAAGAACTACCCGATAGAATTATGAACACATGGAGCGATATTAATTTCCGGACAACATGATTGGAACATATTTAATTAACTTCGACAACGTGAACACGATCGACAATATAACATATGAGAACCCAACTAACCAAATCCGAGAATACTTGAAGGGATACTCCAGTTCAAATTACGAAATCGAACGTTACATAAATTCACTAAACGACGAACTTAAGTTTGACAACATTAATCAACTAAACACAATTCAACTAGAGATTACCTTTGCTTACAATATTCATATTTGCATTGGTTATCGTTTGAGTGTACGTAATTCTAAAACTCGACCTAAAGAGAAACAGTACCTAATACAGACGGTACACAAAAAAAACATCCACGAAAACGATGAAAGAATTCAACAACTCATTAGGCAATACAAAGTGTCGGGAACGCCTCTTTTTTTACCATGAAGGGAGTTAGGGCACCACAATCTACCTATGTTACTGAGGATTAGTCCTCCCGGAAATATTGCAATCAAATAAAATGCGTTCAAAGGCTACCTCTTGGGTAATGTGGAAACGACTTTTGCTACCAAAATTGAAAATGGGGTACTAAGCGCAGATCTTTAAGGAGCGCTCAAATGGCTCGGACCGGCCCAAAGTGGTTACGTTCCACGATTTCAAAAAACACACAAAACTCCTTTTTTTTAGAATTTTATTTATCGAAATTGGAATCATACATAGAATGAATAAACAAAAACATAAAATATAAGTCATAACTGCACTTTCCTGCAAATATTAGCTTCGTAAAACGTTAGAAAAAGAAAGAAAAAATGGATTTTTAAACATAACAAAAGAACATTAAAATATCGCCGATCATTCTTCATCACTGCTTAAATAATACATACGTAACCGTTTTGGCAATGCATCAATGCTGTTATTTTTTTAAACTTCAATATGCGATTATAGCCTAACTCGACATAATTTTTTTTGTTCTTTGTTAATATACCATAACAGCCTAACTCAACTTTGGCGTTTAATATTTTAAAAGTTCAATATGCGATAACAGCCTAGGTGTTTTTTTCTTAAATGACTTCTTAATTATCAGATGGAAATTAAATGAATTTGAGTATGTGACAAAGGATTGCTCTTCCTTCATTCCTGCATTTAAAAAAAAAAATAAAATAAAAATAATTGATTGCTGATTCCTACGGAGGAATTGGAACCTAAAACTGCTCTCCGGAAAGTTGTAAAAAACGACTTAAACAGTTATCGCTTGTGGCCACTCTCTGTGGTCCCAAACATTAACCGATTAACTCGAGTTATGACGAAATTCAGTTTTTGTCGTATTTGTGTTCAGCATACCGAGATCCGTAACCACTATTTTTTTTATTTCTATATCTTTTTTTAAACAGAATTTATAAGCAAAAAACCTAAAAACCTTACTCATTTTTTTAAATGGTCATCTGGGATAACAACTTAACTCAAACAAAATATAATTTTTTATAACGACGGTTTCATAACTCAAGTTAAGTTTTTTAAGTTATCCAACATTGTTTTGTCATGCAAACCTATCTTAAAATGGTCTTAAATCATTCTCCATTTTCATATTTCTTATATTATACTTAGGCTGTTAATAAAAACATATAAAGGGTATTCATAATCCCTTGAGCGCGTGCAAAGTTATAAAAAAAAAAAAAATAAGTTGGGATAGGTCGCAACAGTCGCATCTGGAGTGAAAGTGTAATCTAAAATTAAATAGTTGAACTGGAAAAGTGCGTTAACAATATCTAATAGAGAATAAAAATCGAAATGAAAGCGAAGATGGTTTCAGAATTTGCTAAGGCCAAAGATAAATTTACAATTATTTTTACTTGCGACATAGGTACTATAGGGCAAGTTTTTTAATTTTAAGAAATTTTAATCAAAGTTGTCATTACAATGATAGAGAACACCAAAAAATTGGGACCGGTAATTCCGCCTGTCTGTATGTCTGTCTACACAACTCTCTTCAGCCTAAACGCTTGAAATGATTTGCTTCAAACTTTGTATTTAAACATTTTAGGTGATTGTCCAAAATAGATTTTTTGAAGCTTTTAATTTAATTGCGCCAATGTAATCGACGCTAGTTGCGATAAATGGCCCTTGCGATGGTTTGACTCGATCTGCAGGTAAGATGCACATGAGCTGCTGTGTTGTTCGTGGCCTTTCTCTAAAGCAAGTTAAACAAGCTTTGATCTGCGTTTGAATGATTTTTCTACCATTGAGAATCCAAAATTGCTTCACAACAAGTGCAGAGGTTAATTGAGTTCCACCATGAAATGGTGATGTAATGTATAGGAAACCGCATAACGTTATAAACGTCCTCGTACTCTTAACTTTTGTTTTCGTCTAGAAAAGGAGCTAGCTCTGTTAATCGACTTTGGTTGGAAACATCTCCCTTGTTTGATAACATCCGAATTTCATTGGGAAAAAATTCTGTTTGGACCAGACGAACCAATCTGGTTAAGCTAAGGTCAAGTACTTCAACATTTAGAGTTATATGCGTTCCGGTCACTGCAGTCTTCGCAGAAACACTTTAACTCCTCCTGGAGCATAGGGCAGCAACAGATTCCCTCCATCTATCCCGGTCCACGGTATGGTGCCTTAGCTGAGCCCACGAATGAAAGTTAAAGGACTGAGCTTCATTAAGTACAGTTGACCTCCATGTTGTTCTTGGTCTACCAACTCTCCTTAAACCCTGAGGATTCCACCCAAAGGACTGCTTTGCTATGTTCTCGTTTGGTTTCCTCAGAATATCGCCAATCCATTGCTATTTCCGTTGTATAATGTCAAGATTTACCCTTCTCTGGTGTGTCCAATCCCACAGCTCAACATTTCTTATGATTTGTGGCCATCGAATCTTTAGAATGTATCGAAGACAGCGATTGATAAAAGATTGTAGCCTGCTCGAGATGTCGGCGGAGCATTTCCAGGTTTCACAGGCGTACAGGAGGACGGATTTCACGTTGGACTGGAAGAGTTTTAGCTTTGTGCGTTATTATGCTCGAGTTCGACACCGCAGAAAGCATTCCAAAAGCACTACGAGCTTTGTTTATCCTGCTGACAACATCAGATTCCATTCCACCATCAACTGATAAAATACTGCCTTAGTATTTGAACTTTAAAACCTTCTCAATAGCTTCCTGTCTCAGAATAATCTCCTGTTGAGAGTTGCGACCGGTCTGCAGCATTTTTGTCTTTTTGGCGTTGATATTTATGCCAGCCATCTCGCCGTTCGCTTGCAGCAATTGGCACATTTGTTCCAAGCCGCCTACAATGTTTGCCATGAAACATATATCGTCAGCGTAGTCCAAATGACTAAGTTTTTAGAATGGACTCCATTGAATGCCATTTTTCTCGTTTGTACCAACTGTGGCAGTCAGTACATCATCTATTGCCAATAAAAACAAAATTGGTGACAACACATCTCCTTGTCTTATTCCTTGACGCACCTCGATTGAATCCGAAAGCTGTCCATTGTGCTGCACGCAGCACCTTGCATTATTGTAAGACTCCTTAATAATAGCGACTAGCTCCTCAGGGATACCTCTCATGATATGATTGAATGCGTGGAAGATGCATTCACGATATACCCTGTCGAATGCCTTTTCAAAATCGACTAACATGAGATATAGAGGCGACTGGTACTCAACTGATTGTTCAAGAATGATCTGCAGGGTGTTAATATGGTCGGCACAAGATCGGCCACTGCGAACTCCAGCTTGATGTCTCTTGAGTGTTGACTCTATCCTTTCTCTTATCCGCTCAAGAGCAATAGTTGCCATTAATTTTGAGAACACAGACAGGACGGTTATACCACGCCAATTATTGCAATTTCTAAGATCGCCTTTCTTTGGTATCTTAACAATTACACCATTCTTCCAGCCTTTGGGATAAGCAACGTTCTCCCAAACATCCTGAATTAGTGGAAGCAAAATTGCTGCCGTTGTTTCAGGATCAACCTTCAAGAACTCGGCTGGTATGCCATCAAGTCCAGCTGCTTTCTTTGTTTTGAGGAGAAGAATCGCATGCTTAGTTTCTGCACTGCTTGGAGGGCCGGTGTCAATGCCCCTAGAAGACTACACTCTGGACGTCGTTGAGCAGTGCGCAGAAGTGATCCATCCACCTTTTAAGATGATCTTCTAATGTCGTCAAGAGATTGCCGTTTATGTCAAACACAGGGCGGGATATGTTGTTACGTTGCCCAACGATTTTCTTGGTGATTCTGTACAGCTCTCTTGCGTCCCCTCTCCCTGCAGCAAGTTCCGCATTTTCCGCAAGCTTGTTCAACATTGCCCTTTTATCTCGTCTCACAAAGCGCTGTACTATTTTATGAGTTGATCTATACTCATTCTGCAGATTTATTTTCCGATGCGCAACATTTTCGGCAATAAGTCTCGCTTTCAATGATCGCCGTTGTGTGATTTTATCCCAGGTGTCTTGGGATATCCAGAGATCTCTAGATCGTATTTGCGTTGGAACAGTTGCGGAGCGGATTTCTATGAAAATGTTCTTCACTTGATCCCACTTTTCGTCAAAAGACAAATTATCGTTCACAACCATGTTCGACGTTGCTTCCATGAGTTTAACAGTGTAGTTGCGACAAATGTTAGGATCAGTTAAAGCGATTGTTTGAAATCTTGGTCTCCGTGCCCTTACATTTGGGTGTCTCTGGACAGCCGCTGTTCGAATATGCAGCGTTGCTAATACGGGGTGGTGGTCGCTACCAGCATCAGCTCTACAAACATTCCGAACATCGCGAAGTGATTTCCTCCAATGTTGCTGAATTATGAAGTGGTCAATTTGGTTTTTGTTCGACCATCAGGAGAAATCCATGTGACTTTGTGATAAGTCTTGTGCGGAAATAAGGGTCCACCAACTACAAACTGACGAGCGTTGCAGAAGTCGACGAGCATATCACTATTTTCGTTTCTTTGACCTAAGCAACGTTTACCAAGAACGCGTTCTAGACCAACTTAGTCCAGACCAACTTTGGCATTAAAATCACCCATGATGATGATGATGTCACCCTTAGGAACGCTACTGTACACCGAGTTTAAATGAGTATAGAATGAATTCTTGTCGTCGTATTCTGCATCATTTGTAGGAGCATAACATTGAATAATGGTTATCTTTCGAACTTTGGAGCTAAATCGGGCCGTCATAAGCCTTGCCGAAATTGGATTCCATGATAGTAGACTTTTGCTAGCTTCCTCCAGAAATGAATAAGGCTTTTACGTGGGCGCCCGCGAACTAACGCTTATATCCCACGGTGGGCGTACCCACCTCGGCTCACAATTTTCAGGCATCGGACATACCTGTAGCCTTTCATCTAACCACCGGGTTGCCCCAGTAACCATACGCGTTTCTTGTATGGTATAACCTTTAGCCACTGCGAAGCTCTCACAAGGAGGCCAACTCATGGTCTGTAATTTCGGGCAATTAGCGGGAAATTAATGGGATACAGACCCCCGTACCGAATTATGGTATTTCTGGAGTCTTTTCATCACCTAAGTGAAAATGCACTACCAGGGTTTCTTTGGCGAATTACTACCCAGGAACGATAATCCTGCCTTATTTTGTTGTGCTACCTCAACTAGGAATAAGGAGACCTAAGTGAAAACTATTCCTCACCATCGGGTCAATGGATCATCGTATTTTCACTAATTTATACATGGTGAACCTCCACCATGTGTATTGACTTAGTATACCACTACCAGTCAATTTAAAATTCTTGGTATTCATCTTTTTTCTTACCGAAGTACCTCACCAGTAAACTTGTTTACTGGCTTCACCCCGCTTATCATCAACCATCTTTCGTTAACTCTTTAGCGTCCAATTTCCGTTAATTTAGATTTTTTACATTGCTTACATTTTTATTGGATCTAAACTTCTCTCTCATTCCATCATTTCTCACTCATCCATACAATTTTACTTGTATGCATAATGAAGCGGCTATTCAGACAGACTCCTTGTCCTCCATTTACCTGATTGCCTATCCGAGCAGCCACTCCACTACCACTTGCTACTTGCAATCACTCACTTTCGCTACTTCAACATCATACACACCTCGTACACTATTTCATGCACGCATTTACTCCTTCTATGCAGTTTTACCTGCATGGCCTCGAAGAGGGAATGCCAGCTCAATCAGAGCAGTCACGCCACTCAACTGCTCATCAACAGTTTTTTTCAGGTCTCCGGTATTTCTACCATTTTGACCTGTCAAATCTTCCACGCATTCATTCATATATGCCACGCTTACTCAATCATACGGTTTAACCCGCATGATCCCAGAGAGAGCGTCTACTCAAGTAGACTCCTTGCCTTCCATATACCTGATTGCCTGGCTTGAGTAGCCACCCTCTACTCCCAACGCTACTAGCAATCGCTTTCACTCTGCATCGATCAATCATCAAAACATCTGTTACAACGTTATCCGACTTCACAACCTTTTACATCGATTCCATCCATTCCATCAGAAACTTCGGCGATGGCCTCCACAATCACTTGAATATAAGCTCTGACTGCTTTGACCATACGTTTACATCGTTTTACTCTAATCCGCCCCAGAATGAGGCGCTAAGCCTGTTAGATTTGACGGTTGGGTTAATTGTATGTAAGCATACCGCTTCTTCCAACCGTTTCCACTGGACACCTCGAGGACGAACTAACTAGGCACGTCCAAACTGCGCTAGCCTTGGTTTCACAAATATATTCGCAGTTACAATTATGGGGTTAATGAACTTCAAGGGATCAAACAGTCTTGCTATTGTAGATAGAACATTTCATTTAGTAACTTAGTAACGTGTTTGTGATGAACATCGGAAGTAAATTTTGTATCGAAAATGGGCTGGATGAGATGGAGTAAGCGAGTTATGTTCAAATTCCATGGCTTCTAAAATGCCAAATGTCGAGATATTTTGTCTCGAGGAAGTCTGTGAACATTCGAAAGGTAGTTATTTCGTCGGAATTGATGCGTTTCTCAAGGCAGTTTGACGATTAGGAAATGTACAATTATTTGATCGCATTGATCGATACCGAGTTGCGAATTACGCAAGGCACTGACACACGAACGAAAGCTATCGACCAAATGTTTAATGTCAGTAGCACATTTCTTCTGAATGCGAGGCTGAGACGAAAGAAGGTTCATGTAATGGATGAACAAGACACGGTGATTGTTGTACCACTTCACTTATGTATCCCAAGCTGTAACGTAGATCGCATCTGTCAACGGAATGTCACAAATATCCGTATCAAAGTCGTCAGGTAAAGATTGCTTTACAAAATTAAACTTTTTAATGTTCGCAAGGGACGAGTTTGAGTGCACCAATCGAACAAAAGGATCATGGAAAACTGGTCCATCAATATATTTAGCTGAAAACACAGGGGTCGGAATTTTTGGAAGTTCAACAGACTTTGTGTCGGATGGCTTTTGCGTGAAATCATCGACTTTATCGCTATACGGAAATGTATTTTGAGGACCTTTGTCCTCAGCAGATTGAGAAGGAAACTGTAAGTTGTAAGCTTCTCTGACGGATGCGATATATAATTGTTGAGCCTAGTCTCAAAATACGATTTCGTATGCAGATCAGCCTTGTCGTTTTTAAAGTTCCGAAGAGCCTTTGACACTCTGTCCAGCAAATTACGTTGAACATTGACAGTTTCACCTAATCTTTCCAACTCTTATGGTGCATTTACCTCATCCACCTCACTCATTTTCTTTAATGTATATTATATGTTGCAATTAAAAACCCCTAACCTTTTTAAATTATACACTTTCTTTTATTTCTTTTATAATTGACACGTGCTCAAGGGATTATGATGTTACCCTTTATATGCTTTTTTTAAAACATAGCGCGGGCGCGAGAGAGAAGGAATGGGAGATAGAAGATAGAAAAGATGTGTGGCGCGATGTTCTGACTAGAGCTGATTGTTGTCTCAAATTTATCTCCAGGGATGGCGGCTGTACTAATGAGGAGAATTGACCGTGTTCTATTTATCAATGTCTGTTAATTCGCATTTCTTTATTTATTACATTGTCATATTGTATGCGTATACTACAATAGTTTACTCAATCACATGCTGTTAGTGTTATGCTTGAACAGTATGGATGAGAAAACCAGCAAATCATTTTATGACAATTTTAGAATTAGTTTTTAATGAAAAATAAGACAACATGGACAACGGCAGGAATCGAACCTAGGACCGAGGTTGAAAGGCGAGCACACATCTCACAAGACTCACATTGTCAACAGGTTTCGTAATTTTAAGTTTTATCTTGTATATCTGATCTTAAGGCACGTGGACAAAAATTCAAGATTCCACATTTCGCAATGTAGTGGATCTACATTTAATTAATAAATAAAATAATAATAAGTTTATTGCGGAAAATAGAAAATTATTGCAGCGAAATGCTAAACAACTAGAAAAAAACGCAGTAACATTTTGAGTAGATCCATTCATTATTCTAGCAAAGTATCGTCATCATTTTGAGTGGATAAGTCCATTCATTAATCTAGCAAAAGTATCTTCAAAAGATTCAACGAAAAAAATCCTTGTAGAACTTTTCTCATCTGTCATTCATTCGCTAAATTTTCATACACGGCAGTAAAGAGAAGCTCTCATTAAAAATTCATTATTAAAAAAAATTATAAGAAACATTTGTGAAAAGTTAGTATCTATTTGCAATAAAATAAAGAATAGTAGATGGTACAAAATGTACTCGTTTATCTTTTGTATTATCACACAAAAACGGAGTGGAAAACAAATAACAACAAAGGAAAAGGTTATATTGGTAACCCCGCAAAGAAGCGAAATTGTAAACAAAAAAGTACACCGACGCCATTTTCATCGCACACAATTTTGCCTCAGACCACGCCACAAAATGCAGTTACGGACGGCACTACTGTTTTGACATTTTTATCATCTTGAAGTGACATTTTTTTTGTCTTTTGCCTACCAGTGGCAATGGCACAAACTGCTACCGCAACTAACAATCTACAACAATTTTGGCAAAAAGGTTTTTTTATCTTCGTCTTGCCTCTTGCAAATTTTGGGTAAATATTGTGCCACTTAAGTAACAGCAACTTATTGGCACCGTTTATGCAACTGGTTATATTGGTGCAACAGTTACCTTCATCTAAGCTGTGAGTAGCCGCAACCAACGGCAATCGATCAATACCAATAGCATTATTGCAAGGAAAAGTTTTTTTTTCATATGGCACAAGAAGAAATATAGCGCAAACATCACAGACGTCTCCACATCACAGCCGCCGCGCGTTGTGCATCCACTAGTGGGAACCACTTCTGCTGTTAATGAACACTTTTTTAGTTGCAACACGTGGATTGTTGCAAAAACAGCCGCACACGATTAAAATTGCCACACGTATTGTTGCGCCGCAGCACATTGTCGTTGAAAATACACGCTGCCGCCACAAGTTACCACAACTACCGTCACACGTTGCCACCACTGAAGATAATCGTTGCTACTATAAATGCAACCACCACCAGGCGTTGCACACAATACCGCCACACTTTGCACATCATCCAGCGTTATTTTCGCCGCCACAGTCGCACGTAGTTAACACTACAACTATACAGCAGGCAAATACCAAACCGGACATCAGCTACATCTTTATATTAGGAAGACCTGTGTTACACATCAGCTACATCTTTAAATCCTCTTGAAGTTCCTTATTAGTGAGCTGGTATCCGGAGTTTTCAACGAATATAATTGTATGTAATCAGGTGAGAGTATTCTTTTTGGTAATGGAATAGTGCTGGGACACATATATAAAAACAATTGTTACCATAAATAAGGTCTAAAGTAAATTTTTTTTTAAATAAACAGTAAAGTCAGTTATTCTTCTGGCTTAATTTTTTTTGGGTATTTGTCATTTAACACTAACATTATAGTTACTAAATGTTAAAATATATTTATTTCTTTGATGAATTTATTTCTTACAATTTGTAAAATTTCTTTCGTCAAAAATAAAATACAATTGAACGGTTACTCAAACATACAAAATTTTACCGCGTTTTCAAATTAAAATTTTTATAATTTTTTTAATTTTTAATGAACTTTATTTCGTGAATCATTTTCAACTTCTTTGAATCAATTTCAAATTCATTTTAAATTTCTTTGAAGCAATTTCAAGTTCATTTTTAATTTCTTGGAATCAGTTTCAAGCTCAGTTCTTCGTAACTTCATTTAAATAAAAATATGGTTGATGAAACCAAAGAATGATTAGCTCAAAGTGGATCGAATACGGATCCTTCAATTCCTACGAACACCACTGACCAATTGATTTCGTCTCTTAGTCAGTAACCCCGATCAGACCCTGCTCAAGATAATTAAGATTCAACCTGGTTCATACAGGCAGAAGCTCAATTTACCAATTTACAGTAAAGTTATTACCGCAGCTGATCACTATCGCGTTGTTATCTGTCGGGCAGAAAGCTCTTGAGGAATTAGCTAAGCTCGCAGACAAAATATACGAAGCATCTCAGAGTACAAGCATTTGCAGCATTTCAACTGCACAACAAAGCGATAATCCGCGTAATGGTAGTGATGCTCTTGAACGATGGCTTACTAGAATAGAGTCAAAGATTGAAGCATTTTCTTTCAACTCGCGTCTACATAGCAGCAATAATAATCAGAATTTCAGAAATAGAGATAGTCGTGCTCAGAGGTCACACAATCGCACAAATTCAAGTTCGGGCACAAGCCTATGCTGTTATCACAGACGTTTTAAGAGCGAAGCGAAGAAGTGTGAGCAACCGTGCAACTTCAACAAAAATAATTTAAAAAATCGCAATGATCACCCAAACTAAGTCAACCTGCTGTTGGAGCGGCAAAAAAGCAGAGTCCTTTAAGCTGCCGCAAATTTATCAGAGATAAAACTTCAAATTTAACTTTTCTTATCGATACTGGGGCGTATTTGTCAGTTCAAGTATTCAATATTCACAGACTCTTCAATTTTACTATCAGCGGCTAACAGAACTTCAATTCCAACATTCGGACCGAGATTACTAAACCTAGATATTGATTTAAGGCGATTTTCGTCCACATGTTCATTATTTCCGCGGTTAGTTACCAATATTGGGAGCCGATTTTTTAGCAAAATTCAATCCCCTGGTTGACACCAAGAACAAAAGATTGATAGACCCTCTAACTAAACTGCAGACCTATGCGTCTACAATGAGAACTGACGATCTAACCCCAAAACATTTTCAAGTCACTTATCACGATTACATCAAAATTTTCCAAGTTTAATAGCAGAGCCAGATTATTTCGCGCCAATCAAATACTCAGTCGTGCATCATATTGAAACGAAAGGGCAACAACCTGTTTCTAGGCCCAGACGCTTGGACGCTTCTAGGCATAATAGCGTAAAAACAGAGTTCCACCACATGATGCAAATCGGACTTTGCCAATCATCGTCCCCAAGTGTTTGCTCCCCTCTTTATATAGTGAAGAAAACGAACAATCAAGATTGGCGACCATGTGGTGATTACAGCAGACTAAATGATGCCAAGGTACCAGATCCACATGCGATACACCATATCAAAGACTTCTCCATTAGTTCATGGCCGCAATTTTTTTTTTCAAAGATCGAGATCGTGAGAGCATATCACTTGCACCAGAAGACATCCACAAAACTGCCTTAACAACTTCTTTTGGCCTTTTCGAATGGCTCTGAATGCCATTCGGCCTACGGAAGGCAGCACAAACGTTTCAACGTTTTATGAACCAGGTGCGTTTAGGGTCGCGTATATCGACGATCTCCTTATTGCCAGTAAAGGCGAATACTAACACAAAGAGCATCTCAAGCATTTTCTTCATGAGGCTAGAAAAATATGGGGTTTCCATAAACCTATCCAAGTGCGTTTTCGGTGTTTCTTTTTTGGAATTTTTAAGCCACATAATCAATGCGGAAGGAATTTCCCATTCAAGAGATCACATTGAAGCAATCAGTAACTTTCCAAAGCCCACGTCAATCAAGCAAATACAACGTGTCATAGGGATGATAAATTACTATCATCGATTTATCCCAAAACTCGTCAATTGATTGCTTAACTTTGTGCTCATCTGGCAGCGCTAACAAATCAATAAATATCAAAAAAAAATTTCCTGGCCAGAAGATCTCTACTTAGTTTCGAGTGCGCAAAAGAAGCTCTTTCAAAAGTAACGCTACTAGCTCACCCAATACAAAATGGTATTTTCAGCATCACAACAGGTGCCTCTGATATAGCCGTGGGCGCAGTTCTACAACAACACGTCTCAAAATCTTGGCAACCTCTAGAGTTTTTCTCCAATGTTGTCGCCGACGCCCTTTCTCGTATTGACGAAATTGACACCAATATTAATCTGAAGTTTGATCTAAAAACAATCGCCAAAATTCAGTCCACTGATAAAGAATTACAAGAACTTATATCGCAAAACAAAAACTCAGAGAAAACTTTTAAATTTGTGCTCCAACAATTTAAATTTCCAAATGTCAAAATATACTGCGAAACTTCAACCAATAAAAATAGACCTTTCGTTCCAGTAGCGTTACGATTAAATGTTTTCACTACTCATCATGGCATTTCCCATCCAAGCATACGATCGAACAGAAAACTCATTTCAAAGCGATACTTGAGGCCAAGTTTAAACAAAGACACTAACAATTGGACACGTTCGTGAATAGGTTGTCAGAAAGCCAAAATACAAAGACACACCAAGTCAGAACACAACAGATTTGATATACCAACAGGTCGATTCGATCACATACACATTGACTTGGTAGGACCTCTTCCTCTGTCTAATGGTTGCTCGTATATCCTCACGGCTGTCGATAGATTCACTATGTGGCCAGAAGCCTACCCTCTGATCGACATAACTGCCAGTTCAATCGCTAAAGAGTTTGTCGAAAACTTCATTGCCCCTTTTGGCACTCCTTTAAAAATCACTACGGACCAAGGTACTCAATCCCAGTCCAAACTCTTTAGCGAGCCGCCTAAATTTTTGGATATACATTAAATTCATACTACACCATATCACCCATACGCCAATGGAGTGGTTGAGTGTTTGCACAGGCAACTCAAGTGCTCATTAAAAGCTAGATTCAATACCGCCACTTGGAGCTCAGAACTACCAATCATCCTTTTGGAATTTGCTATCAAAGAAGACTTAAATTCTTCGGCAGCAGAAATGGTATACGTTAATTTTTTTTTTCACACAAAATTAATTTTTTACTATTACACTGCCGTCTTGTTCTATTAGATAGAGAACAAGACAGCAGTGTAGTAGTCAAAAATTAATTTTGTGTGAAAAATTTCTCCTTTTTATTTTATTTCGAACAATTGTGTTAATGCCGTGATATTAAAATTATTTGCTTTTGTTGCCTTATGAAGAGTGTATTCGCGCTCGAAACGTTGCACAACATATAAAATCTGTCTTTTTGTTGACCTGGAGCCTACTAAAAAACTTTCATTTATATATTTACTGGAGAGGTCACTTATAAATTCCTCTAAGAATATTGATTGTCTTTTGCCTTATGCGCAACGTATGTAGTATGTATATAAGCAAATATGTATGTAGACTTATATGTATATGATATAGTTGAGCGTCCTCACAGGAGCCGCCATATGTTCGTGCACGTAGTGCAATGAGAAAAAGAAGAGAATTACTCAACTCTAGTTTGTGTTCTCTTTTTATTTTCTAGTCGATCGATCTGTTTCGTTTAAGAACCTAGTGTTGCCTTCCAGGTTTGAACAAAACGAAATCGTGTTAAGCGATACAAGAAACCAATGCAAAAAGCTGGGTTATTTTCCATGATTAAAAAATAAAACACACAAAAATACTTTTTTAAAATTTTATTTATCGAAATTGGAATCATACATACGAGTAGAATGAACAAAAAAAAACATCAAATATAAGCCATAACTGCTTTTTTCAAAGTGGAAAAATATAAAAAAATAACGAAATGATGTAAAACACTGTGGCGTATAGTTTTTTGTAAAGCCGGAAATTCAGTCTTTAATGGTGTATCGAAATTAAATTGTTTCCGTTAATAGTTTTTGGAATAAATACTTTCTATCTTAAAATAAAAAATTGTTTCCAAAAAAGTTTATCTAAATTTTGTCAAAATTTGACGTAATCAAGCAATTTTATTTTGATAATTCAATTGTCCTATCAATTTGTAGTCCAATGCAAAGAACTGAAGATCCTTCTAAGTACTTATATCCATTAGTTTATGAGAAAATTAAGGATTACCCATACTACTTCTTACTTTTAAATGTCTCTTAATTTGAATGAGCATACTCGTACTATAGCCTGTTGTAGAGCGCCAGAGATCTGAACTGATATACAGCTTCCTTACAGTCAAAGGGATACGTGCAATACATATTTACCAGCACCGCCTCTACACATCAGAGTACTTAAATCCGGAAAGTTATTGAAATTCTCTTTGATTTATCGAAATGTGTAAAATCAAAGTTTTTATGGAAACAAATAATCGAGGATGGCAACTAATTTAAATGGGATGAAGTTCGGTGGCAGCGCTATACAAAAAGGTGAAATGAAGTAAATGAAGTAGACGATATGAGTCTATCAAAATTCTAAAAGTGTGAAAAGAGGTGCATCTGCCATACTCGTAAATGTCATAAATGTTAATTTCAAAAGAAAAAAAAATCGATCTTATGGATCTTAAAAAATGTATAAGTACAGATTTTCATTCTTTTTATAATCATCCAATAAGTAGTGATAAAATACCACCAATCCCGATTTGACTGAACCTGACAATGCAGAAGATTTTTAAAGTTAAGATATTAAATGTACCTACATAATATATTTATGTTTATAAACAAATGTATTTTATAATATTTGTATTACAAAATTTTCATTGTTTTTTTTTGTAATGACACAAGGTAAATAATAAATCCAAATCGTGAACAAAAGGTGTAAAAACTGTTGGAACATAACTTAGTCAATAAAGTTCAGGAGTTGTTATTGGTAAGCAAACAGAACCCGACTATACAAGTGAAAGTTTATCTCTTCCATTTAATTCAGAATAAACAAAGAGAGCGTGCTGTTCGCTGATACCAAGGTTGCGAACGAAGGACTTATTTCACTACACTCGGGTTTCCTAAAGAACAATTGCGAATTTGCAATACAATACAATTTTTTAATTCTTTAAAATATTTTTTTTGAAACTAAGCGGTTTAAATTTTGGGATTGCTGAACACAAAAAATATATTAAAATTCAATAGTCACAATTATTAATTTTTCCATCTTAATACAAAAAATATTAATGCTATTCACGAAAAAGGCGTAAATATCGTGGTAATCGATTTAAAGTAATAAACTTCATAAATTTGTCAATTATTGTTATTTTATACTTATGTTATCGGTGTCATCATTTTTAAGTGACTTAAAGCAACGTATTTTCATGATTTATTTATTTAAAAGGAGTCCCCAATTGCTCTAGCCGAAATAATTTGATATATTTATATGTTGCCGCTTAGACATAAATAGTCAGGCGATTTCCCTCCCATGCAAAATATTCAACCAATATCTTGAATTATTATGTAATTTGTTTCTTTTCATTTCGAACTATTGTGGAACAATGTTGATGATTTTTTTTGAAAAATGAGGGGGAACTAATTATTTGTATTTTAAAAACCAAAATGAATATTTTGATGAACAAAGTGTTGAAATTTTACAGTTTTTTTTTCAAAGACTTGTTTAAAAAAAAAGAAATAAAAACAAATACTAAGGGTACCTACAGGTGGGGCATCATGGCACACAAAGAATAGGCAGGGTGATTTGCATTAGATACGAACAAATCTACGGCGTGTAGATTAAATGAAAATACTATTTCCATTCATATAACAGGTAGGCCTCACTTACCGCGGGAGTTACGTTCCGGAAAAATGTTGTGTTAAGCGTGTTTGTTCACGTAGTGAAATGAAAAAAAAAACACTCAACTCTAATTTTTAGTTTAGTTTTATTAAAATTGTATGTTTAGGTTTTAAGTTCAAGCGGAGATATGTCTATATTTTAATAATACTAAATTTGGACTTAGTTGTCAAGCAACTAAGCATAGCTTAAAAGAAGTGTGAAGTAAACAATTTTCATTGATTTTTAGGTTGCTGTCAAAATTTGTGTTCTCTTTTTATTTTCTAGTCGAACGTGATTGAAGATGAGAGAGCCAATCTGAAGACCATCGAGACCAAAATTGTTGAAGCATCCGCTGGAGTTGTAGATATTGACGTCGAAGAGGATATTCAGAAGCAGGTGGTTCTAGTGAAGCGAGGAGTGAATGGCCAATAAGAAAATGCCCCGGAATGAGTACCGTCAAGTCGTTTTGACCTGAGTTAAGTGGACGCAATGGTCGAGAGTTAAGAGATGCTTCTATTCTCACAAGAATAGTCAACAACTACTCATAAGTTAATGATGTTCCGGTCGTTATCCGATTTAGATGATGTTTAACCGATTTATCGTTGGCTTCCCACAAACCTCCAAAATTTGGCGAGTAGGGAGGGTTGAAATTCCATTGAATACCTTCTTCTGCTAATTTAGGTATGACGCCTCTTTCCTTGGATTCACAGTCGCTATAAATATCACGACCTAAGCCCCATCTTCCAACAAAGCGACATAAAGCACACAAAAAAGATCAGTTGTTATACCTGTAACTGGTTCTAAGTGTATTGCCTTTGTTGTCAGACAAATAAAAATAGCAATGTATCCTTTGTATGTGGTATTTCCTCGATATCGTGAAGGTTTTAATTGAATTGAGCCAGTGTAGTCAACACCAGTTGCGATAAATGGTCGAAGCGATAGTTTAACTCGAGCTGCAGGTAAGCTGCCCATGAGCTGCTGTGTAGTTCGTGGCCTTTCTTTGAAGCAAATTAAAAAAGCTTTGATCTGCGTTTTAATGCTTTTTCTAGCATTGAGAATTCAAAACGGCTTACCACCAAGTGCAGAGGTTAGTTGAGTTCCATCATGAAGGGTATTGGAGTGACAATCATTGATAATGAGCTTTGTAAAACGGTGATTGGTTGGTAAGATCATTGGATGTTTTTTATTATAAGAAAGCGCAGAACGGTGTAAGCGTCTTCCTATACTTAACACTTTGTTATCGTCTAGAAAAGGAGCTAGTCCAATAAATCGACTTTGGTTGGTAGCATCTCCCTTGTTTGATAACATCCGAATTTCATTGGGAAAACATTCCGTTTGGACCAGACGAACCAATATTGTTAGGCTGAAGTCCAGTTCTTCAACCTTTAGAGTTCCTCTGAAGCTTTTATTTATTCGAAGAAACCAAGCTGCAAGTCGCCGCACGTGGGAAAATTGTGAGTAGTCTTGAAGAAAATAAAAACGTCCATTTTGAAGTTGGCCAACTTTCTTGAGACTCACTTAACCATTTAGGTCCGTTCCAGTATAATTTAGATGTTATTGGGTGATTTGTTGTTGCCCCACGAGAGGAGAGATTAGCTGGATTTTCCAAGGTTATGACGTGATGCCACTGACTTAAGCTTGATGACATATGGATGATTTCAATCCGATTTGCGATGAAAAATCGATTAGCATCTCCACGGATCCATGAAAAAACAATAGTTGCATCCGTCCAGTAAAATGTTGAAATTGACTCTTTTATTCGAATATGTTTCATAACCCATTCGACTTGCTTTATACTTAGAACTGTGGCACACAATTAAATTTTTGGAATGGTAATTTGTGGTTTCGGGGCTATTTTATTATTTTACTTTTAGCAGTTATTAGGTTTGTATAAAATTCTTTGGCTTACCTTCGACACGTAAGTAGACGGCTGACGCATACGCCTGGGAAGATCCATCACAAAAATCATGAATCTCTACCTTTTTGCTGGATTGAGGAGAAAAGTGAAGCCAGCGTGGGATTGAGATGCAATTAATATTTGGTAATTCCTTGAGATATTGACTCCATTCATCCAGGTATTCACCTGGGATTTGCTCATCCCAACATAAATATCTTCGCAGTTACAATTATGGCGTTAATGAACCCCAAAGGGTTCAAACAGTTTTGCTATTGTAGATAGAACATTTCGTTTACTAACTTAGTAACGTGTTCATGATGAACATCGGAAGTTAATTTTGTATCGAAAATGGGCTGGATGAGATGGAGTAATCGAGTTATGTGCAAATTCAATGGCTTCTAAAATGCGACATCTTGTCTCGCGGAAGTCTGTGAACTTTCGAAAGGTAGTTATTTCGACGGAATTGCTCCCATACATGATGCGTTTCTCGAGGCAGTTTGACGATTAGGAAATGTACAATTATTTGGTCGCATTGATCGATACCGAGTTTCAATTTACGCAAGGCACTGACACACGAACGAGAGGTATCGACCACATGTTTAATGTCAGTAGCACATTTATCCTGAACGCCAGGCTGAGATAAAAGAAGGTTAATGTAATGGGTGAACAAGATACGCTGATTGTTGTACCGATTCACTTAGGTGTCCCAATCTGTAACGCAGTTCGCAGTTGTCAACTAAATGTCACGAATATCGCTGTTAAAGTCTTTTAATAATTTTTTATTACAAAAAAAAAACAAAACGACATTGATTCGTATTGATAATGTTTTATTCATAAAAATAAAATAAACGGAAAACACTTAAAATTAAGGTTGAAAGGTGAATGGTTGAAAAGTGAATGATTTCTATCGACACAACAGGTAACTTGCAAAAGGCAAAGCCAAACAATTGATAGGGCCGTATTATCGATACACAGTGCGTGAGACCAAACGTTGAACTTTTGTATATTTTATATTATATGAGTTAAGCTCACTGTTTGAATACTTTGCAAAGCGAATTATTAACTTAAGAGAAAAGCTGAAAAACTAAATGGAAATCTAATTTATGTTAAATTAAAAAAGAACGACTTCACTAAACCACGTTTTATTTCAGTATTCAATTTATGTCAAACTCATTCTTGGTTGGCATTTGACGTTTTCATGACATTGGCAAGGTGGCCACTTATTATTTCGAATTGAGTACTTCTCAACATTCCGCCCACCTCGTCCAGTTATTGCGACGAAACATCTGGCCGCCCACCGTGTTCATCCACAGAGTCGTTGGCGATTGGAAGCACGACCAGCTTTGAAATAGCTCATTTTATTATTGATGACTGTGTACGAATTGTTGCAACCCGTACTAGATCATCTTCTCCATTATGAGTTTGCAAAACATGGCCCAATAGCCATTGGGTCGGCGGTGCACGTTCATCTCTTACTAGAACCAGATCGCCTACTTTAATGTTGGGTTTGGATTTTTGCCACTTGCTTCTTAGTTGTAGATCATGCAAATATTCACAGCTCCACCTTTTCCTGAAATCTTGCTGGATCTGCTGTATTTGTTGCCAACGTGAAAGTCTTCCTGTCTTGATGTCGTGCAAATCAGGTTCCGGAGTGGCAGTGATGGGACCGCCCACCAAGAAATGCCCAGGGGTCAAGGCAGCGAAATCAGCGGGATCATCTGATATGGCTGACATTGGCCTCGAATTCAAAACAGCTTCAATTAGCTTGAGAACTGTGTAAAATTCCTCGAAGGTTAACGTTGCTTCCCCGATGGTCCGCTTCAGATGGTGTTTCATGCTCTTGACTCCAGCCTTCCATATACCTCCAAAGTTTGGAGAGCCTGGTGGAATAAAGTGCCATGATACACCATGGCAAGACACGGATCGTGCCCCTGCTCCCAATTGCTTTCGGTAAGCCGCGAAGTCTTCCTTCAGAACTGCATTGGCGCCAGCAAAAGTTGTTGCACAGCCGCTATAGATGCTAAGGCTGTACTCTCGTTGAGAAAAAAATCGTCGTAAAGCTGCAAGGAATGTCTCGGTTGTCATGTCGCTCACGAGTTCTAGATGAATAGCTCTAGTGCTCAGACAGACAAAAAGAGCGACCCATCCCTTGTAACTACGATGACCTCGGCCTTTTGTTGTACGAATCGCATAGGGTCCGGCATAGTCTAGTCCGGAATGCTTAAACGGAGCAGCTGCGGTGCACCGCGGTGTGGGAAGAATTCCCATAACTTGTGTTGTAGGTTGTGAATTATGACGACAACATATCAAGCATCGACGAATAAACTTCTGTACTGTGGAACGACAGTCGATAATCCAATAGCGCCTTCGAAGAAAGTTGATTGTCGTTTGCTTGCCCCCATGCATAATGGCCTTATGACCTTGATCAATAAGCAAAGAGGTAAGTTTACTTTCCTTAGGCAAAATTATGGGAAATCCATCCGACACAGTCAACAGTATGATGCCATTATCATCCATCATTGGATTTAGCTTCATTAGCTTGCTCTTGGAGCTGACAGGTTTACCTTGAAGGAGATAAGAAATTTCATTATTAAAATGTATTCTTTGAACATACCTTATCCAAAACTGTAAGGTAACTTGTCGCTCAGACGCTGTGCACCAGGATGATGTAGCATGTGGTTGCTTTAGTTTGATTGCAACATAACGATAGCACCAGCATGTTGCTCCAATCAAGGATGTTAGAGTATTTGTAGAGAAGACCTCCCCCATCCTCTGTTAGTTTGGAGGGGCTATGAGTAGCAAGAAGTACTGTTATCTCATGAGCATCACTGAATAAACTTTTTGTTCAGGCCATTCGCTTTGATCTTTCTGTAGCTATGTTGGACCAGACCACCATAAGTCAAGATTCTGTAGCTGAGAAGGGTATACGCCACGAGAGGCTACGTCAGCCGGATTGCTGAGAACCTTGGACGCGACTTTTGACGCAAGAAGTGCTCCATTGAGTTCCAAGCATGGAACGGTGATTTTCTTCAAAGGTGCCACCTTAGTTTTTGCCATAAGAATTGACACTTTACATTCACCATGAAATGCTATAACTCGCAGATAAGAGACAGCAGCATAAGCAGAGGAAGAAGCGTCCGGAAAAACATGCAGTTTGTAGCTTGAAGCATTTGGAGACGAGAATATCCATCTTGGAACATTGATGTCCTCAATCGAGGAGAGCTCTTCTCGAAATTGGACCCAGTTCTTTTGATGTGGTTCTGGAAGTGGATCATCCCATGATATACCAGACAGCCAAAGTTGTCGTGAAAGAATTTTGCCTGTAATCACTACTGGAGCCAGTAGGCAAGTTGGATCATAGATTTTGGCAACATCGGAAAGCTGTTGACGTTTTGTGATTGCTTTTGAAACTTTTGTGTTGTTAACTTTGTGGCCAATGCAATCAGTTTGACAAGACCAATAGACCCCTAGGGCCTTGGTTTCACGATCTAAATTAAGATCACAACACTGCTCAGTCAACTTATCATTCGTGCTTATTCCTTGCAGAAACTCGGTAGAATTTGATTTCCACTTTCGGAGCAGGAATCCTCCTCGTTGCAGTAAGTTCTGGAGTTCCGATTGTAGTTCTTGAGCAGCATCAACCGAGTCAGCACCGTGAAGACAGTCATCCATGTAGAATGATTCACGTAGTACTTTAGCAGCTTGAGGAAAGTCAGCTTCCTCATCGTCGGCCAGGGTGTAAAGAACTTTGATTGTCACATACGGAGAGCAGTTTAAACCATAAGTGACAGTAAGCAATCTGTAGACAGCTGGACGTCCTTCATCGTCTTTCCATATTATTCTCTGCATGTCAGCATCATCTCGTTGCACCATTATTTGTCTATAGCATTTCTCAATATCTGCCATGAACCCAATTCGATGAGTACGCCATTTTGTTGAAGACAATTCTCAATTTAGTTGTCGTATTTGACTCCTTGTATACGCCGTGATGTGGAATGTAGCAACTCAGCTTAGGTGAAAAGTCTTCCTGAGCTGTAGCCAGCAAAACCTGTTCTAGTTGTATCGTTGGTTTACTAACGTAGCTTTCACAGAGTGATTTAGCAAGGTGAGGAAGGTTGCGAGATTTGTTTTTTTCGCAGATGGTTTGTGTTAACGTCAGTTTCTTTTGACTGAATGCTATCATGCAGCATTGTGTGATGTTTTTGTTGACATCTTAAACAGGTGTACTCCGATGGACATTGTTGTTGTATATGATCAGCCTTTAAGCAATTTTTGCACAGTTTTGCTTTCGTCACGAATGTCAGTCTCTGTGCTGGTGCTTCTTTTTTTAAAATCAGAGCAAAACATAAGGACAGGCTTACCAGAACACTTAGGGCATCGATTGACATTTGCTTGGTGATTGCGTACTGGCTGTGTTTTAAATGCTTTTGGTTGAATTGGTTCCCTTTGCCTTGGTCGAGAGCAGACAGCCATAGCATCAGGGCCTTGTAGCCTATTTTTCAAAAACTTTTCCAGCTGTGCGTAAGTGGGAATGGATTCGGATTTTCAAGTGAGGTTTCCCAATCTTTTATTGTGACAGGGTCAAGTTTTTGAGTCACATGTAAGACCATCCAGTCGTCCCACTGGTCTGTTGGCCACCCTAGTTGCTGTAGAGCGCGAACGGTTTCAGTGATTCCATCGAGAATCTGACGTAAGACTAAGGTTGATTCGTTGGCCATGGTTGGCAGATTAACAATGTCATGAAGGTACTGCTTAATTAATTTTTGCGTGTTGTCAAAGCGGCTTTTTAGGATGTCCCATGCAGTCTGAAAGCTATCCCCGTTAATCCGAATGATTTTTAGTACATTTGTAGCACTACCACGGAGGCTAGAGTTAAGATATTGTAGTCTTTGCACATCGGAGATCATTTTATCAATGATAACGCAGCTGGTGAACATGTCTTTAACGTTCAGCCATTCTTCAAACGATACGTTGAAAGTGGGTAGTTGCAGCGGTAGTAATGTCGATTTGATTGTGCTGATGCCTCCATTCATGACAAGACGAGTCGGCGTTGAATGAGATATCGTTTCATGAGCAGTTGTGGAGAGCTCGTCGATTGTGTCGTTGAGGTCCCCAAGGGCCTCACAGTAGGCAGATTCAATGTCGACAAAACGTTCATCGGAAAGAAACTTTTCGAGATCTTTCTCGTTGGCTTCTGTTGGATCTATTGTTGAGATGATGTCATGAGCCTCATTGAACTTGGTCCAATAATCTTCAAGCAGTTTTCTCCTGCCCATGATATATCCTTTTGTCTGCTTTGCCTTCCCTACCTTCTGTGTGTTAGCTGAGAAGTTTTAAATTAGTTTCGCGATAGATTCTTCTTTAGCAAGCGCCATTATTCCCCAAGATAAGACTCTTTACAGTTATCTAGTACATTAATTTTTTATTAGCGCGGAAGATTAAAGTTCCCCGCAAGGGATGCTAAATGTTTGAATAGTTTGCAAAGCGAATTATTAACTTAAGAGAAAATTTCAATTTCAATTCAATTTCAAATTTCTTTATTCTTATTAACAAAAAACTACATGGTAATCCTTAATAGCTTATATATAAATAAGAATAGTTAGTGCCATAATTTATTTAAGAAAAAAAATAGTGTAAATGGCACATCTAATTAATACATTGTTTGTGTGGGGTGTACAATTAAAGGTTATTACAATTAAACATTATTATTCATCAACAGAATTCAATACAAAAATAAACAGAATTAAGAAACAATTCAGAGACAAGGTTAGTTAAATTGCAAATTGAATTAGCATTTCGATAGCATGATGATCCAAATCAAGAAGCCATATTTTTATTTTTTTCAAAAAGACGTTCATATTTCTTATATTGCGAATGTTAACCGGTAGTGTATTAAACAGTTTACATGAAATAATTGGGTAAGAGTTTCTGTAACTAGTGGTGCGAAAGAAGGGAATATTGACCAAGTAAGCAGAGTTGCTGCGAAGATTTCTAAGGTCCGAAATCGGACTTTGCAGATAACCTGACCTTTTAAAAAACACTGCGAGGACTTTAAAATAAAATAAATGACGAACAGGTAGGACTTGCTGGTATCTAAATAAATGCATTGAGTTAGCTAGTCGATGCGTTTTGCAAACATTTCGAATCGCAGATTTCTGTAAGACAGTTAGCTGATTAAGATGATTCACATATGCTCCACCCCAGCAGCAAATGCCATATTCTAATTTTGAGTGGAAAATTCCATAGTAGACCATCTTCAACATTTCTAAGGAGCAGTGATTCGTCAAATGATAAAAATTCCGATTAGCTGAAAACAGATAGTTTTTTAAAGCGATATGTGTTTGGTCCAACTTAAATTTTGGTCAAAAGTAATACCTAGGTATTTGAAGTCTTCTACACTTTCAATTATAAAACAGTTTTTATTGCAAAGTTGATAATTAGTACATTCATGTGAATGAAAAACTATAGGAATATCAGGCGATATTTTACGAGTAAGACTAAAATACATAAGTTTAGTTTTATTGCTGACTATAAGCTCATGTTTCGCAAACCAGCATCTAAGTAGATGAACATCATGATTTATTTCACATATTTGATTTAAGGGACTAGACGAACAGTAAGCAATTCCTAGGTCATCTGCAAAGGCTTTGATTCTACCAATTATTGGAAGCGAAAAAAGAGAATTTATGTATATTAAAAATAAAACTGGACCGAGTACTGAACCTTGAGGGACTCCTAAGTGACTAGTTTTAGGGTCACTGAAGCTGTTTTGAATTTTCACTAACTGCATTCTATTTTTAAGATAGGACTCAAACCATTTTAAGGTAAACCCACGAAAGCCAGCCATATCAAGCTTGTCTAGCAAGATTTTATGGTTAACCATATCAAATGCCTTAGTTATGTCCACGAAAAGTCCAGTACAGTGGTATTTACGATCTAAACCACTTTGCAGAATACAAAAAAAATCTAGAAGAGCATCTTCCGTAGATCGACCAGTTCTAAAACCGAATTGCATCGCACTAAAAAAATTGATTCTATTAAGATAAGCAAGCATTCTAGTTTTAATAAGTTTTTCGAAAACCTTGGAAATTGAAGACAGTAAGGAAATTGGTCTATAGTTAGATTTATCTTCTTTGTTTCCTTTCTTGAAAAGGGGAATAACTATACCAACCTTAAGTTCATCTGGAAATATACCTGTATTAATGCTTAGGTTGAAAATATGTGAAAGTATATCAACTATGTTCAATCCGATTCGTTTTAGAACTATATTTGATTATTTATCTCTGCCATGCGAAAAAGAGTTATTAAGAGAATTAATAGTTTTTAAAACATCAAGTCCCGTAATTGGATCAAAGAAGAAACTATTGCTTTGCGAAATTTGATTTTCAGAAAAGTTACTCACGACGTTAGAACTCTGGGACAAAGGATTCTGTCCGACCGACTCAAAATACTAACTAAATTCGTTCGCGACTTCTATGGGATTTGAAATCTTTTCATTACCATTACTTAGCACAATAGAACTTATATTATTCGAACTGTTACGGTTTAAAATACTATTTATTACTTGCCACTCTTTTTTCACATTACCTTTCGCTGTGCTTATTTTTGAACGATAGTAATTATGCTTAGCGTCTTTTATTTCTTTATTTATATTTTTACACAGTCTCTTGTACCGTACTTTTAAATTTGAGTTGGATTGCTATTTGACGCATTTTTTCCATATTTTATTTTTAATTTTAATTTATTTAATGAGAGATTTTTGTACCCAAGGCTTCAGACTTTTTTCCGATTTCTTTTGAATAATTGTAGCACTAGATAAATTTATGTGGTCAGTTAAAATTTGTAGAAATAGGTCATATGCTTTGGATGCATCATTTTCAGACAAAACACATTCCCAGTTCTCAAAAAGCAATTTGTTATTTAAGCTTTGGTAGTTTATTTTGGAGACCGGGTTTTGAACCTTGTAGTCTATTCTAAATTTGCTGTATTTTAAACATTCTAAGTATAAACCTGTCATATTGTGATCGGTTATATGCAGATCCAAATTGATCCCATAAGGAAAATCAGCAGGAATATTTTTGAAACGCGCAAAAACATGATCAAGACAACTATAAGAACTTGGCCTTGTAATATTATTAACGTATGAAGTAAAACCATTTTCAGCAATAAGAACTTTGTATGTATCAGATATTGAACAATCGGTCAACATATCAATATTAAAATCGCCTACAATAACAAGATTTTTAGTTGAAATGTGGGACAAAAAATTGGAAAGTTCCTCAATAAAAGAGTTTGAAGATAAGGCATGCAATCTATAAACACATATAAACGTAAATACTTCGCCTACTATATTGCAACATACCTCAATTAGATCTGCACTTTTAAAATCAATCACCCTTACATCGCAATTAAACAAGTTACTTACAAAAACTCCAACTCCACCAGAAGAATGGCTATCGTTAGTATTTGCATAGAAATTATAACCCGGAATACTATAATTACTTGTTTCACATGAAAAGATCCAAATTTCGGATACAAAAATGATTTCCGGCAGTTTTGTGAAAGCTTCAAGATTTGCTATCAATAAATCGAAATTCTGACGCATACTACGTATATTTTGGTGAATTATAAGAAACGAACTGTTATCCGAATTACATGTTGTAGGGTTATTGAACCTTCGACCGTTGTAGAGCTTTGGATATTGTTTGTGCTTGATAGGCTTTTCTGGTTGATAAATGAGTGTGAAGAAGAAGAGTGCAGAGTTTTATTGTTGTCAGTTGGAAGTTGTATTTTCTGTTTTTGAGATTGAAGTGTAATGTTCTCAGCTACATGTTGTTGTTGTAGGGATTGTCGACGACGTGATACACGACATTTCTCACAGCGGAAAAGTTTACCATTTGAACACATATATTCAATGTCCTTTTTTTGTATATTTACACATGCGCCATGGAAAAAAAGTTTACAGTCACAACAGTCTATAGAGATTTCACCACTCTCAATTATTCCTCTTTTGCAAATTGAACACAACATGATTAAAGAGTTTATAAAACGATCTGTACTGATAAAATGAAACCACAAGTGCGCACCCCACGACACCAACAGAAACACGTCCGTACAGCTCGGCTGTTCAATTTAATCTGAAAGCTGAAAAAGTAAATGGAAATCTAATTTATGTTAAATTAAAAAAGAACGACTTCACTAAACCACGTTGTATTTCAGTATTCAATTTATGTCAAACTCATTCTTGGTTGGCATTTGACGTTTTCATGACATTTTTATATTGGCAAGGTGGCCACTTATTATCTCGAATTGAGTACTTCTCAAAACTCACATTTCGACTGAATGCACGTTGCTGCGGTAAGGTAGAAGAAATAAGTTAAAATTTAAATGACATAAAAAAATAATGTGGCGTAGACTGTGGGAAGTAAAAACGAATCAATTCCCATCGTGTAAGCATATTTAAGCCGTGTGTAGATGAAATCGAACATACTCCCCCCTTTGAGGGATGTAATCACTCAAAAACAAAGCAAATTAAAAAGCCGCCGCTACTTCAAAACGAGGTGCGTGTCTCCTAGGAAGAGGTTGAAGTTTTATTACTTTAAAATAGTAAAATATGATGACTCCAATTATTACCAAAAAGAAAATTAAGTTTATACTATAATGATGGTAGTCGTGCAAATTCATATAATTTATTTAAGGCAAATCCATATCTAACTCTTTAACTACCTTATTTATCTTGTCTTTTAAATCCTGTACTTCAATATAATTTGTGTCATTTCTGGAAGATGCCATTAAACTCGAATCTTTAGTGGGTATCTTTATTTTGATTGCTTCAGGAATTCTTATTGAGGGAACAAATGAATTTTTTACTGTACTGTTGCCAATAACTCGTCCATTCAAAATTATATTCGGTAGTTTCAATATTTATGGTTTCAAAAATTCCATTAAACCACTTCCACTTATGATTAAGATCTTTGTTATTCGATCACATATTAATAAACCAGTTATTTTGTCCTTAAAGGCAAATATCCAACTATTTGAATTTTAAAGACTGATCCATTGATCTTAAAGATTGGATTTTTTAACGAACAGTGATTGGGAGCACCCATTAAATGATTAGGGATGTTTCACAAATATTTATCACTTCCCTCATGGATCATTGTTGGGTCTTGTTGGTTACAAATATAATCTCTTGTTGAAAGAAAATCACACGATAGTAACTGATTACCGGTTAATGCAAAACCCTATCTCTGATTGGAGTGACTGCTAGATAAGGGGATGATAATTCTAGTACGAAAGTTGAATCATTTTGAAAAACTGGAAATGGAATCAGGTTAAAAAGTTGAAATTCTTGGTTATCTAATAGCGGAATCATCATTTCAAATACTATTGAGTCGTTGAGACGTCGTCCTTTGATGGATGACAGTTTGAAAATATCAAGAACAGATGCTGTGGGAATGTTTATATTGGAAGGAAGATTATTCCTTATTATTTGAATTTGTTTCATAAATTGGGATGTAGAGATGAAATGGGGATTAATTTTTTCATTATTGAGACTAAGCTGAACATCAAGCAACGTGTCCAAGTAACATTTTTCCTCTCGTAACATTCTCCAATAACCTAATGAGACTAATTTAAGGGAGCCAAAATAGTCTTGAAGAATTCTTTTAGATTATTATAATACTGCTAAAAGCGTTAAATGGCCTAGTTGTGAGAGCCTCTCTATACTCCCTACCAGAGTTGTATTCTTCTTATGGGATGACAGGTATAGAATATCGAAAAAAGGCCTCTTATATTACTCTAATAAAGCTCGGCTAAATCTTGTTGTGCGATGGCATTTCTTGCAATGGGAATTGCTAAAAGAGAATAGAGAAGATGAGAAGAGAATAAAACCTTAGCAAAATTATATCTTTTTCACTCAAATTTTTTTGAAAGAAGCAAACTCTTTTAAAGTTTTTGCGTGTTTATGCCATGGCTAAAAACTGATGGACTTGATATGTATTTGTGATAGTATTTATTTTGTAAGTCAATTATTCATTATTTTATAATGGCGATAAATTAATGCGGTTGAAATTGTATCTACTAATTTATAGATTTTACCTCGAAAAAAAAGACAAAACGCCTTCAAAATAATGCATATTTAAAATATTTAATTTATATTTTTTTTTTAACAAGGATAGGGTTACCTTGGATACTTTTGGGAATCAATTAATTTTTGAAATTATAGTGGATGATATGCCGGTGCATAAAAATTATCTTGTGAGTCAAATTAAATCTGAAAAGCAATCCATATGACACTAAGAGCCTTAATGCTGCATTTACACAAATGACAAAATGTAATTGTTGGTAAATATTTTTATGTCACAAAACAGAAATGCCCAAGTAACATTTTTCATCTCACAAAAAGTTTCAATAGAGAAACATCGATGCTGTTGCGCAAAAAGAGCCAATCTGATATTTTCAATCTGGTTTCTAAGATTTGCTAATTTCTTATCTATCAGATTAAGTTGTCTAAGGCCCCGATATGAGTTAATCTGATGAATTAATTAATTTTAAACAATATTAAAATAAAATTAAATAACTTAAACATTGCCTGTCATAACTAAAAAATAGAAAAAAGGTTCAGTTTGGCCCTTTTTGTGAAAAATTTGTTCCTTCGAATAAAAACTAAAAGGGGCCAATCTGATAGTTTGGCCCTTTTTGCTTCAATACTTCTTTAGCTGAAAACCACAAAAGGACCAATCTGCTACCCTTTAAATCAAAATGGATAAACAAATATTAATTCAATTTACTATTTTAAGAAATATTGTCAAACAACCAGAGCATTTTGTATTTTCATTATTTTTTATGTATACAAATAACTTTGTAAACTCCACTTTTCTTACTCTTATGAGCGGGTTTTTAGATTTTTTTTATTGAATAGAGAATTTCTTAAAGTAAAATTGTTAAAGAAGGCTGGTTTAATTTTTGCTTATGAGAGAGTTAGTTTGTCCGAAACACCAGGAAAATTAGGATATTTCGCCACTTTCCATCATTTTTGTCTTTATCCAAATGCAGTGCATGCTGTATCGATTTCTCTTGTAGCAAGTGGTGAATAGTGTTGGTGTAGATAATATCCATTATCAGTTGCGACATTTTTTATTAAGATGAGTTCTTTTATTAAATTAGTTCGACTGAGGCTACTTTTAGAATAGGATTTAGCATTGAGGGGAATGCTTGCATTTTAATATTCAATGGGCTGAAGACAAAGGGGTAACAGTGTCAGTAGCTGGACTTTTTTTTAAAGATGTCGAAGACTAGTTACCTTGAAGTTTCAACGTCTTCGGCATCAAAGCTGATCAAGTAGGTTCAACGATCCCGGTCCATACTCGAAGTTAAACTGTAACTTGGAATCCAACTTATTTTTAATTATTATTTAATTCATTTAATTATTATTTAATTACATTTTCAACAAAAGTCAAGAGGATACGCTGTGTTCCCTTCCAGGCACAAAAAGTAATAACCAGAAAAAGATTTTTTTTAGAAATTGGCTATTGGAACCAAACAAACGTTGCTCAAAATCGTCTATATCAACAAAATTCTGCAGAAAAGGAAAAAGCGAAGAACCCAGAGCAAGACCTAGCTTTTAATTATAATACCTCCCATCAAACTCAAAATAATTTTGTTCGATACATAAGGAGAGAAATTTGGCCAATTGTAGGCCCATTTGTTCATCTTTTAAATTTTCAATGATTTGGCATTTAACTTATTGTTTGAGTTGTGAAGTTTAAACTGAAGGAAACAAATTTTCAACATGAAAGGAAACTAATGGTAGAAATAGGTCCGTAACCTTATCAAAGAACTGGAAGGAAGGTTTCGAAGCATAATTGTGATGGAAAATTAAGACAATTAAAAAACCCGTCCATAAAAGTAAAAAAAAGTGGAGCTTACAAAGTTATTTGAATGTATTGGAATCAACTCCAAGATCACAGGAAAAACGAATAATCGAACATATCAAGACCTAAGCATGTCATGAAAATTCTTCTGGGCTGGAACATCTGAAAAGCACTGGTCATGGATGCTCTTTCGACGATGTCACACTGCTACATAACCTTCCTCCTGGCAGAGTATAAGACAAATATGAGGTTTTTGATATTAACGAATACACAAGTTTTAATGTTCTCAATTGCGAAATAGACTTGACCAATAACAGTAATTCACTATAAAAACTGCTTTCTGAACTCTGCCTTTAAATACTACATTTACATACTAAGGTTTAACACAGTTAATGTAGTGTTTGATACCGCTAAACTAGTATAATTGGTATAAGTGGAACTTTCGCAAAGCAGTTTGGCCCTTACACACCAAACATAACTTATTATCTTACGAAATAAACAGATTGGCCCTTGCAGATAGGCGCTTTTGCTTTGTTGTAAGGCGGTAAGCGAAATAGATTGGCCCTTTGCATGATGTGTACATTTGCCCTTTTTGCACAAGACCATCGACATCGAAAAGGTAAAGTAATACCCATTTCGATTGTTAAATACTATGTATCAAGACCAGAAAGAATCTTTAATAGTTGATGCTATTGTTTTGCCATTTATGTTTGTAAAATTTATAATGCACATAAATTGTTTAAAATAAGGGGTTTTTAAAATAAATAATTTTTAGAATTATTTTCAACATATCCACATTTTGTATATGGGGTAACCCTCAAAATACTCGGAGAATATTTTCTGCGTAGGTACTTAAATATGGCTGCTGTTGAGATGAGAGAATCGTTTAATAATTACAATAAGACCATTATAAAAGTTTGGTTTCCTCTACTTTTACTCACTCTCACTCTCATTTACTAAGTTTATGTTAAGTCTTTTTATGGGAATATTTACTATATTATGGGATTATTTAATGTTGTGTTTCTGATGTTTTACATTTAAAAGTAGTTTATTTCAGAAAGTTAAATAAAAGAATACAATTCATTAAAATAATATAAACATATTGTTTGCGTTTCCTTCAACAATTCATTAAATACAAAAGTTAATTCTTATTACGTTCTTAATTGCGCAGCCATCTTCGAATGCCCACCATCTGTCAAGTGCCATTACAAAACATCATTGCCAGATACACCTTATAATTATGTTCCGCATTGCCTCAACATCTCCCTTCTTTAACTGGACGTATAGTCCTTTAGACAAAAAGGACGCCTTCGTTGTCTTGTTGTGCGCCTTAGATCCACTGGGTCTGCTGAAGTCGCAGTTGGCGTTGA
The DNA here is from genome assembly GCA_910595825.1 of Philhelius pedissequus. Classification (NCBI taxonomy): domain Eukaryota; kingdom Metazoa; phylum Arthropoda; class Insecta; order Diptera; family Syrphidae; genus Philhelius; species Philhelius pedissequus. Next base: position 230,626,204 of record OU343160.1, on the reverse strand, counting down.
AGCTGCTAATCCTGATGATATTCCCTCTTCAAGTCGTGTATCATGTGGTGCTGGTGGTATCCGACAAATTGGTGGTACCTGCGATTTTTGCTCCTGCTGAGGTTGCGTCGACTTCTGTGTAGGCAAATTGAAATCCGCTATCAATATGTTGAGATCTGTCTCTGATGCCCCGGAATGCACAACGCGTGGGCTTAGCTCATTAGCATGTGAACGAATTACTCGCTTGTTTGTGAGCTTGATGCCAAATACTACCTCGCCTTCCTTGAAAATTACCTCACTTGGCATCCACGACCAACTATTTTGTTTATTTACTTTGGCGAATACTTTATGCCCAATATTGATGTGCCGTGGTCTTGTTTCGTGTTTCGTGTTGTAGATTTGTTCCATTTCATGGTTCCGTGACGTAGAAACTGATGCGGAATTGGAACTTAGAAGGCTTAAATTAGTCCTTCAACCTCTTCCAATAAAGAGCTGATCCGGTGATTTCGATTCAGGGACGCTTTTGCATGGGGTTGATCTGTAACACAAAAGGAATGCCTGTAGGTTCTCCTCTGTCGTCCCCTCCTGTTTCAATTTCTTTAGAGACCGTTTAAGTGTTTCGACAAATCTCTCAACCTGACCATTCGATTGCGGGTTAAAAGGTGCTGTTCTAAGATGCAAGATACCCCGTTCAGCGCAAAATAACTCAAACTGCTCTGAGGTAAATTGCGTTCCATTGTCTGTCACAAGTTCGTGGGGATTTCCATATCTTGCAAAAGTTTCCGACAATTTTCGTATGCAAGCCCCTGTGCTGATCGATGCGGTTTGCAATATTTCAGGCCATTTTGAGTATGCATCGATCATTAGCAAAAAATATTTGCCATTGATTGGACCTGCTATGTGAATGTTTACGCGATGCATCGGCCCCTCAACTAATGGCCATACGTGTTGCTCAGTTTTAATAGGAGATTTTGCGTTTAATGCACACTCTTGACAGCCTCATAGAAAATGCTTAATCGCACGATCAATGTTAGGCCAATATACGTGAATTCGAGCTAATGATGTCATGCATTGAATACCTGAATGACTTTTATGTAGTCGTGCAAAATTCAAATTCTTAATTTACCTGGAATAACTACCAGATTTCTGTACAACACGCATCTATCAGATGATGAGAGTTCGTCTCGACGAGAGAAAAACGGTTGTAACTCATTCGACACTTTATCCGGCCATTCGTCCTTGATTAAATCTGCAACAGTCTGTAGTAACTTATCATTTCGTGTTGCAGCTTCAACCATTCGTGCTGTGACTGGAAATGGTTTAATTTTATGCTTGAGTTTGTTTTGGATATTCTCCTCCAGAGTTGCACAGGCTATGACAACGTCTTCGTCAATCTTCGAATGCTTTGCTATAAGTCGTGACAACACATCGACGTAGCCAAAATCTGTCGGGACATGCTCGATTTGAAAATCGTATGCCATCAATATTTATGCCCAACGCTGAAGGCGGCTAGCAGTGTAGCGGGTATTCCTTTTTTAGCGTCGAAAATCTTTAGAAGTGGTTGATGGTCTCTTTGTAGCTTGAATTTGCGACCATAAATCATTCGGTGAAACTTCGTAACTGCAAAAATTTATGCAAGCCCCTCCTTCTCTATTTGACTGTTGTTCTTTTCGGTTGGTGTCAATGACCTTTCTGTATAATAAATAGCTTTCTCTGTCCTATCGGGAAGTTCGTGAGCAATGTATGCCTCGATGCCCACATTCGATGAATCCGTAGCTTCTTTGATGGGTAATTTAGGATTAAAGTGGCATAACATTTGGCTGATGCTAGAATTTCCTTATACTTTTCAAATGAATACTGACATTGCTTTGACCACTTCAACAAGAAGTTGTTTCTTAGCAATTCATCAAGTGAAGTTCTTATGTCTTTCATTTGCCTAATAAATTTGCCATTATAAGTTACAGCGCCAAGAAAAGATCGGAATTGGTTTACATTTTCCGTAACAGGCATTGTTTTTATTGCTTATCTTTTTGCTGGGTCAGGCCGAATTCCGTTGCAGTCTATGATATGACCCAAATATTTCATTTGTCGGGCCATAAAAACACGTTTTGAAATTTTGACACGGAAACCATATTCTTCCATTCGTTGAAAAAACCTATCCAAATTTAATTGATGCGTTTTTTCATCTTTCCCGCTTACTATGAAATCGTCCAAATATCCTGACACACCATCCAGTCCGGAAAACATAGCATCAACTATCTGTTGAAATGCTCCAGGTGCTGATTCAATCCCTGGAGGTAAACGGTTTTCAAAAATAAACCCCTTTGGGTGTTGATCGTCAGCAACCTCCGGGTTTCTTCGGTTACTTCGACCTGTAGGTATGCCTCAGAGAAATCTATACAGCTAAAAAATTCCGCACCAGCATGTTTCGCAGAAATGTCCTCTGGCATTGGTAGAGGGTGTTGATTTGGTTCAAGTGCATCATTTAGACCCGTGGCATAATCCCCGCAAATACGAATGCTTCCGTTTGTTTTTCGTACTGCCGCAATCGGGGCTGCCCACTCCGAATAGTCAACGGGTGATATGATGCCTTTGTCCAACATGCGTTGTAACTCATCGTCAATATCCTTTTGTGCTGCATAAACAAGCGGTCGTTTTGCCCTAAAAACCGGGATGGCATTTAGTGTCAGGTGCAAGTGTACTTTTTGCTTAGTACAGCAGCCCAATGAATTTTCGAATACCTTCGGTATTTTTTTTGTCATTTCAGTAATGAAATCGTGCCGAACTGATATCACTGCATTGCATATCGTGCTAAAAGGCTGCTCCCATAAATTTCATTATCAAATCTGTACCTAAAACATTACGCGAAGTAAGATTTAATACAAGAACTTTACCAAATAAATACTTCCCTTGAAACTCCATGCCGCAACCAAACTCAGATTTGAGTTTAATTGCGGTATTGCTTGCGCTTTTAGCTCCTTGGAATGTGATTGATTTTGTAGGAGATTCGATTCTCCTCCAGACGTCCTCGTTAACGATTGTTATGTCCGACGCTGTGTCGAGCTGTAGCTTAACGGGAACGTTGTTTATTAGGACAGTTATGTACTTCCTATGTGACCTAATACAACCCACTTGTTGAATAGATCGATGTAAAGCTGGCTTTTTTGGGGGATTATTATATTGGTCGTCTTTGGTAAATGACGTGTTTCTTTGAGTCGAATTTGCAGAGCAATAGACCTCTTTATGTACAACACGCAAGCATTGTCTGTCAACGGAAAAACGCATCTAGCCTCAGCCCCTGCACGGTGTTCTGGGTCCCTTTTGTGACGAAATTGATTGTTAGATGGCTCCTGTTCAGAAACGTCCTTCTTTTTGCGGTGTTTGACTCTTTGCTTCCCGCCATGAATAGCTTGTACTTCAAGTGAAGATTTTGTTTCAACCAAATTTGAGTCCTGTTTAATATTGGATAATCGTTGAGCTTCCGCAACTAACGAATCTAACGTTAGTTTCTCGGTTGAGTCAGAGTCGAGTTTTGATAACAGGCGTGTTCGTACATCAGCATTTTTGGTGGATTGCAACCCGATAGTAAATATCAAACATTTGAATTCATCTGATGTTAGTTGAGAGTACTTGAAATGTTTGCAATTTCTATTTACCCGAGCAGCATGGGATACGATGTCTTCATTATCTTTCTTCGCTGTTTGCAAACACTTGAATCTGGCACTGAAAAGGGTTTCTTGTCCTCCAAAAAGTGTTGTTAGTTTCGCTATGGTGTCTTTGAAACTAATGTCTCTTGGAGTTTTTGGCAAAATGAAGTTGGAATATCGTTCGAATGCTATGGGGTTTAATTTACGAACTAACAACCGTACGTTTGCATGCTCGTCTAGATCACCGTCCGGATTAATAAGAACGTCTCCGATCCTTACGAACCAGCTATCAAAAGTCAGACCATCTTCCGGCCGATATATAAATTCCGCTATTCCACCGACAATAGTGTCTGCAATGGCTTCTCTACTTCTGTAAGGTTCTTTATTCTGTGTTTACAAATCGGTTAAAGCCTTGACGATACCTTCCTGAACTCTATTCTGTTTCTCCAATTCCGCCTTATGAAGACCATTTTGATTCTGCAATAACTCATTAAAGGCCTGCAAGCTGACTTGTTGTGCTTGGAGAAATTTTAAAAAATCGGATTCCATTTATGATTATGATGGTGTACTTGGATTTTGTTAAAATGATTGTGAGCGCGTGTTTCGAAGCTTTTATGTAAATATTTTCTTTTTAGGTTAGAAAATTGTCTGCAAAATCCGCATGATATGGTGTGATTTCGCACCATACAAAAAAAATTAATTGAGCTTTAGTTATTTTCAAATAATAACTTCACAATCCTCGTCGTAACTGTTGTGTTTCTGATGTTTTATATTTAAAAGTAGTTTATTTCAAAAAGTTAAATAACAGAATATAATTCATTAAATACAAAAGTTAATTCTTATTACGTTCTTAATTGCGCAGCATTCTTCGATTGCCAACCATCTGTCAAGTGACATCACGAAAACGTCATTGCCAGATACACCTTATAATTATGTTCGGCATTGCCTCAACATTTAATAAAAAGCGAGCGAGAAAACAAGTTACATATATAGTGAACTATTAATCACGGACGTTGTAAGGGATGGAGGCCTCAGATACAAAAGTAAAACCTGAATTTGTTTTTACCATAGCACAACACTAGAAGAATACCAATTTATAACAGTTGTTTGCCATTGAAAGTGTGAATTATTCTTGAATATATCTAGCCCAATAGAGATACCATAATCATACATTTTTTTTGTAAATTTGATTTACAAAATTATAAAAATATTTCTCTTTTGATGACACGTTTTAGTCGACGGCGACGATCAACCTTCTACTAAAATCCACAGCCCTTTAAAAACAAATGTTGGATGCTTCGCTATTTGACACGTGTTAATTTTTGGTCGCGAAACACCTGCATTTTCAAATATTTAAAAACCTTTAGAACAATAAGCACTTTTCGGAAAATTAAAACAGAAAATTAACATCCATTAATAATCTCGACTACGTCCCTGACTTGGCATGTGACGAGTAACTTTGTGATTCTATGTGGCAACTGGAAAACTGCAAATCCTATTAGAATCCTGTAATAAAATTTTGTATACCTTATAGAATTACGTCATAGAATTTTAAAATAGCTTAGACTCCGATAAGTCAGTTGTTATGGGATTGATGGTGTAGATTAGATTAGATTAGATTAAATTTTATTTTTCTCTGATGTTCAAATCGATTACAATTTTTTTTTTGATTATAAAAAATAAAATACTATACTAGGCTATGGTGTTACCATCTGCCTGATTGACTTTTAAGCCTGATTTTTTTTGTTTAATTTAAACATAAAATGTATATATTAAAGTTATTTTCTAAAATAAAAGTAAAGCAATCATTTTGCGGACTTAAATTAATATAGATAATAGAATAATGAATTGCAAAATTAATGCATAATTTCGTAATATTGGTAATAATTTGCGAATTTTTAGATTTATGCGTATTCCGATATTAACAGGTTTCTATATTTTGATGCTGCTTGGAGATAATGATATAGATTAGACCAATTTTCACCGTTTAGTACGTTTTTTGTTTGTTCCATTGTTAAAGTTGTTTTTCCAAAATAGAGTATTTTTATTTCTTTGTATATAGGACAAATTGAATTTTGAATTCAGGTTACACAATGTGCACCGTGTATCTAAGGATTTTCTGTAAGGTGATCCATTCAAATTTAGTGTTTCACTTCTTGCTTTGCAAATAAGGGATATCGCACGAACGCTGTATTTATCATCAAAATAGTTTTCTACAAAGTCATGGGTAAGTTCTGGATATATTATTCTATCGTATGATGAGATTGATCTTCGCATACTATCATTCCGTTGAAAAATGTCTATCTCTTGTAATAATTTATAAAGTTGACCTTTTAATAAAGTAATATTATCATATTGAATTGATAGCTCTACACCGCATACTTGCGCCCAATTATGCCACTCTTTTATCCATTCCACTTGCTTTTGAAAAGTGTATCTAACAAGCCTATTTGGTATTCTCTTAGGTTTGTATGTGAGAACTTTTAATATATAATCAAAATGCAATTTAAGTGTATGCAAAAAGAGCGTTGGAAGTCCAGTTTCAAGAGCTAGAACGTAGTTTGGTGTGCTTGGCGGCAAATAAAATATCTTTTTTAGAAAGAAGCGTTGCAGTTTCTCAACTTCTTCGTATGAGATATACCCCCATGTCCGACAGCTATAGCACATGGCCGAACGCATAATAGCTTCAAAAACCCTATATTTAGCTGATGTTGGAATTTCAGTTCGAGATAGAACACTTTTCCTAGAAACGTTGATCATTGTTTTTGCTGATATTAAATTTCTTTGCTCAGGTGATAAGACATATTCATGTTTGAGTGGAAAAGAATGCCAAGGTATTTATATTCCGTAACTGTTTCGATTAGTTCACTATCAAAATACCATTTTTCAATTTTTTTCTATCTTCGTTTGTTTTTGATTTTTCTAGATTAACGGTTAAATTCCATATCTTGCAGAATTCTGAAAGTCTGTTAATCATGAGTTGTAAGCTTTGGGGGGATTCTGCCAGCAAGAGTATGTCGTCAGCATAAAGTAAAACTTTTATTACTATATCATCAATTTGTACACCAGCTGGTAGCTGCGTCGTTATATCATCTATGAACATTGCAAACAGAACTGCACTTAGCAGAATTCCCTGTTTAACTCCAGATTGTGTCTCAAACCAATCAGACGTACTCTTTCCGTTCCAAACACATTGACGGGTATTTTGGTACATGTTTCTTAAAATTCGAATTAGTTTGGTTGACAGCCCTTTTTGAGATAATTTGTAAAACAATGCATTTCTATCTATTGAGTCAAAAGCTGCCTTGAAATCTACGAAGAATATGTACAATTTTCTTTTTTGTCTAAAGAAGTATTGTGAGATAGACGTTAGTACAAAAATATTATCTGTGGTGGAGTTACCTTTCCGAAAACCGGATTGGAACTCGCTAAGTATGTCGTTTAGATATAACCATGAGCTTAACGTTCTAACAATATAGACGTGAAAATGTTTACTACTGAATTAATAAAAGATATGCCTCTGTAATTATACGGCAGATTTGCGTCTCCTTTTTTAAAGATAGGATATACAATGGAATCTCTGAAACTTTGCGGTATATCTCCCGAATCGAATATATAGTTGAATGTCTCTAGAATTTTTGATTGAAACTCAAAAGGAGCATTTTTATAAAATTCGTTTGAAATTCTATCAGGGCCTGGTGCTTTATTTTTTGCAGATTTGAATAACGCAGTTTGCAGTTCGATCATTGATATCTCTCGATCCAAGAGATCATTACAAATATGTGGTTCTGCATACAAAAAACTACTAAGTTCTGACTGAGGATTCAGAAGAAGCTTAAAGTAATTAGCAAGATCGGTGACGTTGAGTCTAACCCCACATATCAAGTTCTGACCTTTTAGTTGGTTAATTTTGCACCAAAAATTTCTAGCATTGCATGTGTTTGTGAGTTCTGCTGCTACTGATTGAAAGTAGACTTCTTTTTTTGTTTTACACAGCTGTTTGTAAGTTTTGTTGGCCACAATGTAATTTTTGATGAGTGTTTCATTCAAATCTGGCGAGGAATTTATTTCCGTAGTAATGCAAATGACAAGTTTCTAGCTGTGTGACATTCGTTGTCAAACCATTGTTGTTTGTAGCTGTGTTTTTTAAAACTTCGCCCATTAGGGTTTGCTTTTTTAATACAGTTATTTAAGAAAGATATTTTTCCTTCAGCGTTTTCCCTGTTTGAAGTAAGAGGATCTATGTTTTGTAAAACGTGTAAAATTGTATGGTGGTATGTTTAGTTTTGGCGGTAAGTTAAATGCATATATGTTTTTATCTTCTACGATGTTAATCAAAGACTTTACAACTAATGGCATATGATCCGAAAATGTTTGCGAATCTACTTTAAATGATTTAATTAGTTTTCTCCAACCTGGAGATACTGCGCAATAGTCTACAACCGATTTACCTGGACCGCCTAGATAAGTATATGCGCCTTGACTATCCTGTTGCTGCATCCGTTTAGGATTAAAAGGTCATTGATCTGACACATTTCTAAGAAAGCGCGTCCATTTGTATTGGTAACTGCGTCCATAGAGGATCTTTTTTCTTTGATTATCGATTCGGTCGTTAAGGGTTCGGTAAGTACTGTTTTTATTTGTGTCGTCCCTGTACGAGCGTTAATATCCCCTATTAGCATAATATTTTCCAGATTGGTATTATTCAATAGTTCGTTTGCTTGTTCAAAGCTGTTATTTCAATTGTTAAAATTAATATATTCTGGAAAAATAAGGTAGCTTATATTACAATAATTTATTTTAACATAAACAAAATCGTTTAATTCTATAAAGCTGGCTTTTATGTTGCGTTCTTTAAATCCGAACAAAAAACCCCCACTAGCTCTTCCAAAATTAGCCGAACGAGTAGCAGAGCCCCAGTGTAACCTAAATTCGCTAAAGTATTTGCTGTAGATATCAAATGTTTCGCGTATAACAAATGTTTCGAAAAGAAAAAAATATGTCATGTTTCGCGACAAATTCTAAAAAATCTGGAAATAACAATTTATTGACTAGTCCCGAAATACTAATTGGGTCTATTCGGCGAGATCTTTTATTCTGTTATTCTGCTATTCTGTTATGAATTTTCATACAAAAGTTTAAGCTGTCAAAAACTCTTTTATGAATTATAATTTTGGTATTCTGCATGCTAAATCTGCTATGAAATCTGTTAAGAAATCTGCTAGTGAGCTGTCAAAACTTCGAAATTCTCAACAAGTCTTTTAAGAACTGCATTTTTGGTATTCAGCATGCCACAATCTGTTATGGAATCTTTTATGAATCATAAAAGAATAAAAGACACATTTTTGTTACTTTTATCATAAAAGATTTCAATATATAAAGTAAAAACTTTTATTTTGTTAATGAATTGTTCGTAAAAGGACAGATATATAAAAAAATATTATTAAAATACATAATAACAAGCACAAACATGTAAATAATTTCAAACTAATTATTTCAATACACGAAAGCAAGGAACACATTTGATGGATGAAACGTAAAAGAAAGTGTCGCTTATCTTGCCGGAGTTTTTTATATTGGATATAATAAATTCAGGAACTATTACGGACCAATTGCAAAGATTAAATATTATTTATCTACGCGAAACAAAACACGATAATTGCGCAGGTTAATATTTTCATTAGTCAGTGCCTACTGCCGAGAGTTTTTATTTACCTACTACAGCTGATAATTTGATAGCAGATTTTAGGTCTGTTCGTATTAAAGTTTCTTTTTCGAAGTTACATAACAGACTTTTATAAAAGATGGAACTCCTGAATAAAAATTATAAAATATCTTTTATGGTGAAGATCTGTTATGCACCATAACAGAAAATTCATAGCAGAATAACAGATGTGGCAGAATAGGCCTAAATATTTTAACTTCACTTTCATTAAATTTTTGTTTCGTAAAAGTATTATATTTAGTATTATATTTAGTATTACATTTAGTACTTGCGTTATGGCAGACAGCAACACTGTTTCATCTTGTTTGGCGGTTTTGATGTTGACTACCAGATGGCATCGTTGGTGTGGATGTGTTGACATAAGCTGCAGCTGATGAATTTGTACTCGTGGTTGTTGACTTTAGCTTTGAAGACGTCTTATATATTTGGTTTGTTTTGATTTGATGATCTTGAAGTTTTTTCCTTTAGTACTTCTGACCCATCGCGTCCATTATCGCAAATAACTTTACCTTCTTTCGTTGACGTGAAGATTTTGTTGTTTACGTACAGTTTTAAACCTCGAATCAATGGTCTTGCGGATGGGTGCTTCTGCTTAACTGCGTGTCTTATCTCTAGTATTTTTTGTCGTTTTTTTGTTCCTCTTTTGTGTAATCCGGGTTAACAAAGACACCAGTACCTTTCAAATTGCTTGTATTTTTTAGCATTTTGTAGGTTATGTTTCTATTGTTTATCTCTACCAGTATAATCTTTGAATTTCCCTTAGACGGTAGTTCGCAAATATCATCGGCAGAAATATTATTTTGGCCTATGAGAAGGTCGGTGTAATGTTTGACGGATTCGTCTACGTTTTCCATTTGTTGCTTAGAATCGCAAAGATAATGTTTTTAGCTTTCGATTGCTTTTCCAAGTGTTCAATTCGTCGCTCAAGTATTTCGTTCTTCGTTTTAACTTGTTGCAGTTTATTTAATATGATATTGTTTTGTGCTTTTAGACTTTCCACCTGCAGTAATATACAATCCGTGTCAACTTTTTTTGGGAGATCACATATTCTTCTGTTCAGTAGTCTATCTATTCTTTCTTCCAGTTCAGCAACGGATATGGAGGGAACCGTCATGTTTTGAGAACTATTTTTTTTTGATGTGCCTAAGGTTTCTGGAGATGTGTCGGTTAAGCTTCGTTTGTTTTAGCTAGACATTTGCGGTTTACCAGAGTTTTATTTTGTGTATAAATGTATGTATATTTGTTTACCGTTTTTTGCTCTAAATAAATGAATTTTTCAACAAACAAAATGTGTTTTCCGTCGACTTAATCAATATAAAACCACTTGATCTTTATTTTTGTGATAACTATTACTTAGTAAATTGATTTAAGTTTAAATTATAAATAAAATTGAAGAGCAGCGATATCTTTTGTTGTTTACTTTTTGACAGTTGATAAGTCAATCTCCGATTGAAGGTATGTAGGCGTTTAGATTTTATAACAAGATTTTTATAAAACTCTAAGTTCTTGGAGTCTTGTTAAAGGAGGCAAATTTGTTTTAAATATAAGATTTAAATTATTTGAAAATTGTAGAGAGCTAAGTTCTTATTAAAAAAACGTTATGAGAATAATTTAAGTTTTATAACAAGAAATTAAATTGAAGGATACTAATGGGACCTAGAAGAGACTTACAAGATTGTTTTTCAGATTTTGAGGGCTTAACTCTGGAGAGTTTGTTAGTTGGGTTGCATCCTCTTCAGATTTGTAATAGATTATCTCAAAATGAAGTTAGCATAAAAAACTTTGACTAGCATCAATTATCTCTTGATGCTTCTCATGGCTGTTTAAAGACTTTTTAAAGATATTTTTCAAGCCTTGATATTGCTCATTATTGCGTTTCAGCAAGTTTACTGTGGAGTCTGCATTTGAGCTTTGTTTTTTAAAGAGATGCAAAAGATGTTGTTCGTCTTGGTCAACCATGAAGATTTGATGCTATATTTCTTTAGCGGCTGCTTGATGCAAAATTCCAAATAGACTATCGCAACGTTTCCAATGAAATCAAAGGGAGATCTTGAAACCCTTATTCGTTTGGTAAATGAAATGTGATAATTATGAATTATATCATTGTTGGATTCAATTGCAAATATTCTAGCTTTAAATGAGTCAATTGTGGGTGAACAGTATGGATTAGTTCGTAATTCGTCTAAGCAGATTTTTCCATTCTATATATGTAAGTTTTCACTTCTCCTAGTTCTAGCCAATATGAAGACAAATTGTAGAAGATATATACCAAAAAACTTTTAATCGTGCTAGCGCTACGTATGTCCTCAAAATTTCAATTTCAGTTGAATTGTCGTGGGGTGCGCATCTCTGTTGAAGCTTTATTTTCCTTTTTAAAATGAAATGTTCGGTATGTACCAAGTCGATTGATGTAAACTGCAAAAGTAAAATATCTTGCAAAGTCTGCTTGGGCTGTTTTACTTTTGCGTGTGTAAAAATCGCCAAAGACGAATTTCAATTTTCTTAAGAAAGTGGAACAGCATTTGGTTGTGAAAAGCGCAGAGCATTAAAACGCTGATATCTTCTTGGCAATGAACCGTTGCAAGTTAGCAAAAAGCGAAGAGCAACAACAAATACATTATTAACATCTCATATTATAATAGAGAATAATGATGTTTCAACTGTGGTTGGCTCAGTTTCAATTGATGAGGAAGGTGAAAGTGTATACACACTACAAATGATTTATGTAAACTTGGTCAAGTTAAAAGAAACCAACAATCGTTTCCTTAAATCACTAAATAAATTGACATCGGAAAATGAAAAACTTAAAACAAAATTGATTTTCTTGAAAACAAGCTAAACTGGCAGCAACAGCATCTCCTAACCAACTGCTTGGATTTAGTGGGAGTGCCTAATTTTGACAGTCTAAATGCAAAGAATAAAGCAGAAGAATTTTTCCGAAAAGCCTTTTCAGTTGAAGTACCTGATGCAAAAATTGAGACATGCTTCGTGAAGAAATTTCGTAGTGGGGGAGAAAGAGACGGTGGCGCAAGCCACTCTTCTAATAAATCCATCATATGTCTCAAATTCGCCGATCATTCAATCAAGAAGCAAATAATGAGAGAAAAGTCGAAACACAAAAAAAAAACCTCAACCCACAGGTGTTTGCTGAAGGTAGCAGTGGTAGTGGAAGTAAGGGAACAAATATATACCTAAAAGATACTCTAACGAAATACACTATCAAGTTAACTTCATGTATGTAAAGCAGGCTAAAAAGAACAAGGGATATAAATATGTCTGGTATAAAAACAACCAAATTCTCGCGAGAAAAAATGGGGGGAGGAAATGTCATAGTTATTAAAACTTCAATGATTTTGCACTATTTATTTAGTCAAATGAATTTACCAAATTTTAATATCGATGACGTTTCCACCTTAGACCTAACAAATTTAGATTGGAATAATGTTTTTTCAAAAGCTTCTTTTTGTGATAACAAACTTTTCATTGTGCATCAAAATGTCAGAAGCTTAAGAAAAAACTTCTCCTCTCTTGTCTCTCATCTTAATATTTTTAAGTGCATTCCAGATTTTGTTTTTGTTTCCGTTTCTGAGATTTGGATTTATGTATTCGAAAAAAGTGACTTTTCCTTGCCAGGTCTTAATTTCTTTGCTAACACAAATGAAGGTTACGCGGCAGGTGGTGTTGGTTCTTTTGCAAATAACAAACATATTGATTATGTTGTAACAGATGTGAATTTTCGTAGTGCAGATGTTCTTAAGGTTTCTTTTAAATGTAATCAAATGGGTTATGTTATTTTATGTATCTACAAACTTCATATGCTTAACGTTTCCGCGTTTATGGAAGAACTTTCTGATCTTTTAGGGAGCGAAAAGTCAAAAAATTTTATTGTTTTGGGTGATTTTAATATAAATATATTAGAAACCACTGATATTGTATCAGCTTACTTAGCCCTTTGGGATTCACATGGCCTAACCTGCTTTATAAATGAAGTAACTAGGAGTTCATCGAGAAGTTGTTTAGACCCCGTATATGGCCGTTTCAATATTGACTATATTAAGTCTTGTAAGAAGTGTGTTTTAAATTTCAAAATCACCGATCACTCCCTGACAGGACTTTTAATTAATATGCTAAGCAGTAAAAGCAGAAACTATTCCAGTTTATCAAGCAAAATAACGAAAGTCGATATATCTAAGCTTAAAAATGCTCTCTTTATGAATTTTGGGAAGGTGTTTATCGTGAAACCAATGCTTCTATTTCCTATGAAATCTTTATTTGTATTCTTAATAAGCATATTAGTGACTGATCCTCCGCTTTTATACCGAAAAAGCCTTTAAAACGACTTAAGCCATGGATCACAAATGTGTTTAAATTTTAAAGGTGAAACCATAGCCTTTGCTGACGACGTTAGTTTTTCTTATGGCTCTAGTAGTCCTTTGAACCTAATCTGTGATATAAATTGGGACCTCAACTTATAACGTATCTGGTTTGGTGTGCAAAATTTGGTCATAAGCACCAAAACGAAAATTATGTTTTTTGACTTGGCTTCCAAAAACGCTTTCGATACTGAGCTCTGTTACCATGTACCTGATTGTCAACGTTTTAAGCTGATTAATTGCAATTGTCCTATAAGTTGCATTTTTGATTCTTTTTCTAAGAGTATCAGTTGTAGTACTAATTGTTTTTTTGTTGAGAATGTTGATGGGTTTAAATATTTGGGACTTAGTATAGATTCTAGAATGAGTTTTTCTCACCAGACAGAAATTTTGAGCAAATATTTCCGTTGCGCTGTAAGGCACTTCTTTTACTTGAGGAAACTTTGTTTCTTCTCATAAAAATAATGTACTATGGAATTTTTCACTCTAAGTTACAATATGGAATTGCTTGTTTGGGAGGTGGCAGAATATAATTCAACCACTTCTGGTCCTACAAAAAACTATTTTAAGGATAATATGTCGTAAAAATCGAAGTCGACATAGTTACCCTCTGTTTTGTGTTCAAAAAATTCTTCCTCTTCGTCATTTGGATTGTTTTAAACTTTTTTATGCGGCTTGGTAATCTTAATTTCCTTATAATATCAAATTACAACCTGCGTAATAATGAAATAAATTTCGCAACTCTACCTCACTTTCGGACTAATTTAATTTTATTTCTGTGTCTTCTTGTCCTTTATTTAATAAACTACCACTATCTATTAGGAGCTTAACAATGTTGAATGGAATGTTCTTCAAATTTGTAAGGTTATGGCTTTTTGATTTAGATTATGTGATTTTAGAATCTCTTCTATCTGGCAATTTGATTAAATATTAAAAAGTGAATTTAATGCTATTTTTGCATCTACGTTTTTGTATTTTCATTATTATTATCTCTTATGTACCAATCCCTTTGAATTATTGAATTATTCCATAGAATTTTATAATGTTTTTCAATTAATTACTTGAATTTTAAGATTTATTTTATAGTTTCTAAGGGTCAACACACCCTAATTCTATGAGATTTATTATTATGTTAAAAGTAAACAAATTAAAGTGTCATTTGACATGATTTTTTTTTACTTAGTGATTTAAGAATACAAAATTTCGTTAACTTTTCTACATTTGTTTAAGCTATATATCTTGTAAATTTTCTACCTGAATTTTATGTGGAAATAAACAATCAATTGTCAAGCTTGGTTATCATTAATGGATTGCTGTTTAAAGAAATAACAAAGGGAGATAAAAAGAACATGAACTCAGTAATGAAAACAGTGAAGCATTTATGGACCTTCTATTTCTTACTTTCATAAAGTTTTTATTTGTTGGATGAGTTCCTGAATCTCTTTCCTCTGGCTAATTGTTTGCAATAGGTAAAGAGCATTTATTTTGGATTGCTCGTTGATAACTTCCTGTTGCCGTCCTAATATTTGCCACTCTTACCAATCCGTCATTTCCCTTGACCACATCAATTACGCGTCCCAGCTTCCATTTCATTGGAGGCTGGTTTTCATCTTTAAGAATAACCATTGTTTCAGGCTTTAAATTTTGGCATTTTACGTTCCATTTCATCTTCTGTTGGAGAAGGTGAAGATATTCGTTTGACCATCTTTGCCAAAAATGTTGTTGAATATGTTGAATTTGACGAAATTTTTCTATTCTTGAGATATTAATTTCTTTCACGTCATGTTCAAGAAAAGAGGTCAATGGAGCCCCGATAAGGAAGTGACCTGGGGTCAATGACTCTAAGTCATTGGGATCTGAGGAGATATGTGTGATTGGACGCGAGTTAAGGATAGATTCTATTTGAACCACGACGGTTGATAGCTTTTCATAAGTTAAAGAGGCCTACCCTAAATATTTTATAAGTAATGTTTTTGCGGATATAACCGCCTCCCAAAGTACTCCAAAGTGAGGGTAGCGAGGTGGAATGTTTCAAATTAATCCCCATTTTCAGACATTTGAATTGATTATTGATGATTAGTTTCAGCAGATTCGAGGAAATTGGCCGCGTTGTCGCAAAAATATGCCCCTTCTACCTACAAATCTTTTTAAATAGTTTATAAATGATTCGGCTGAAAGATTGCTTACGACTTCAATATGAACAGCCTTTGTAGAAAAACATACAAATACTGCTAGATAAAATTTTGTTGGCATCTTTCCTCGAATTTTATAATGCGTACGAATTGGTCCATAAAAGTCAACCCCTGAGTAATAGAATGGACTTGAAGGCACAGTTCTCTCTTTGTCTAAATTTACCATTAATTGGCCAATGGATCTTGGTTTAGAACGAAAGCATTTAATATACTTAGAAAGAACTTTACGTGTTTCTCTTCCCACGCTTAAGATCCAAAATTGTTGCCTAGAAATAGAAACAAGAGTTCTATGCGATGCAGAAAGGTGTTTTTTATGAAAGTGTTTTAAAATTAGATCGTAACTACATTATTTTTTGGAAGCAATATTTGATTTTTTGTTTCTGAAGGAATTTCAGCGTTTTTAAGTCTTCCTCCTACTTGTAAGTTAGTTGTGCTATAATAATATGGATTTAATGATAATATTTGAGAATGGTTTTTAAGAGGTTTTCACACCTGCAAAGGTTATAATCTTCTGTGAATGAACTTATGTGAACGATTCTGCTGATTAGGGTTGTTCCTGGCTGTAATTTCTCTATCGTTAGGGAACCTCTAATATTATTTCCAGGATTACGAGATTAACTATTCATTATAAATCAGGAATAATATGCAAATATTTTTTGCAATGTATAGGACGAATTTGTATGATTCATTGAATTTAATATACCATTTTAAAGCAATAAAATTTAAACTTTTTTGACCTTGCGACGCCCAGGGACTTGTTCAGGTATTAAATAATCCATTTGGATTTTTGAGCTTCCAACTTGATTTAAGAGCTCAGGACCATTGATCTATATGTTTTATTTTAAGATATCACTTGATATAATATCTGCAGGACTTAATTCTCCTTTAACGTAATTCAAATTATGAAAATTTTAATTTGATTGTATTTTAGCCACACGATTTACCATATATGTTTCCCAAGTATACAAGGGGGCTTTATCCATGATAAAACCGTTGTTGATTCTGTATAATAACTTACAGATGAAATCGTTTTGCAAATTAGAGGTAATATTTTTTTTTTACTAAATCTAAATGCCTGAAGTTCTAAGCGGGCTATGCTTATGGCCTTTAAAGGAGCGACTCGAGATTTGGAGCACAATAATTGAACAATAGAGGCGCTATCGCGTCATAATTATATTATTAGTCGCATGGGCACTTGACTACAGAATGAGTGTGACGTAAAAGGCAATTGCATGAGAAATGTATCTATAGGTTGTTGTGGACACCCCTGAGGTCCTTGCATGCACCCGATGGAAATACCTGTATAGATTATATTTTTTTTTATGTTCTAATGTCGTTTTAGTTCCAATAATTAGGAATCGCTACTCACACCAATACATTTTGCTTTGAAACGAGTGATTACGAGCCGAACCTCTTTTTGGGACTGTGGGTGTTGCTGGGCAGCTCCAGAAAAAAGAAAAAAATTAAATCTTCGGTTCGTCAAAACACCATTGTTTCGTTTTGGTTTCCCGATTCCGGCGCGGGGTGGTTCCTAAACCCACTTGCGCTTTTGTTTTGGTATTTGTTATTGTTAAACGACTTGAAATTTTTATCATAAAAAATAAGCAAAAAAAAGGTAACTTCAAAATGAGAAAAATAAAGATGCAACCACTTTGAGTTAAGAAATTGAATTGTTTTATTATCTTGTATGTTGTATAGTCGAATTGTATATTTTAGCCATTAATTTTGTGACATTTGACTTCTATTTGACCTTTGATCTGACGTTGACATAGTTGTGGAACGTATTTGACATTAATGATACGTCTTCATCGAATTGGTCATCAGTTCTGTTCGTGTACCTTCGAACATTCTCCCGCCTCAGAAGAAGAATATCGGGTTCAACCAACCCAGTTTGAATCCAACTGCATCATTTGAACTTTATGCAGCTTGGCATCACTCTCTGGTTAGCACCCAAGATCGGCTAATGGCTCGTTTTTATAGCAGCTGTCATCCATCATCTTCTCACCTTCTTTCTTATCTCATTCGTACATGAAAAGAGACAGAATTATTAATAAATATGCTTTGACACAAAAACAAATTCAACAGACAAAGTCAACAACAGATACTACAAAACAAAAAGGCGTAATTGGATGTAGTAAGGGGTTTTTTTTTTTATTCATGAAAGGTTTTATAGTTTTCATTCATGGTGCATCGTGTGGTTTGTAGTATAGTTATAGTGTTGTAGGTATCCATCTTGGTTGGATTTTTGTGCGCGGCGGTGATTTTTTTTGTTTTTAATTAAAAGTGAAATTTATTAATTCGGTTTTGTGTCGGTTATATTAAATTAATAAATTAATTGATTAATAAGTGAGTTGATGGATTATTGCAGGTAAGTGTCTGATGAATGGATTTGGAAGATTCATTGTCGATGTCGGGTGCGCATATTCGTACGGCGTAAGTTATTCGCGGTGTGTGCATGAGTGTGAGTGATGTGTGTGATTTTTTATATTTCAATTTTTATTGTTTTATATCAATTTTATTAATAAAATAATTGGCTTTTGATGCCGTTATTATAGAATTGAAATATAATTAGATTTTAAAGGCATATTATGTGCACAAGCATATAAATGAAGGCGTGGGTTGTTTATGTACAAATAAGTATATAGCAACTAGAATTTGAGTGTTTCTAGTTGGAATAAACTCGACAAATTATTTTGGTTTTATTGTGATGAAGTGTAATTAATTCGCAGAATTATTTTGAAATTATTTGTGATATGATTTTGATTATGTGCTATAATTATTAAAACTGGTGCGGGTTGTTATTTGTGCATATGTAAATAATTATTTGCATTGTGATAATCTAATTTCGTTGTTTTGTTGGCGAATTATTTCGATGACGTTTGGTTGATTTGTTTTGTTTTGTTTTAATTTTGATTTCGATATACGGTTGATACAATTTAAATTTAGTTTAATTTTGTTTTGGTATTAAATTGATTCGTGTTGGTGTAAAATATTTATTTCGATTTGGATTAAAAGTTTTTTACTGTGAATATTTTATTAAATTCTCCCGACGCGATGTGACATTTTTATGTGCTTATAAATATTTTTTTTTTTAATTAATCGCGTTTCGGTGATTTGACATTTTGATGTGCCGAATGTTTGACAGTGATTTGTTTTTATAAATTTGTGGATGGTGTTTTAAATCTGTTTGACATCAAATTATTTTTGTTTAATTTTGTGAAATTAGTTTTTTTTTTTATTTTATTACAATGGAAACATTTATTTTGTTTTTCGAAAGAAAAGACGAATACATGTAATTTTGATTTAATATAAATAAATAAATTAATAAAGTAATATTTTTGTGTTTTATTTTACTTTAAATGGATTTTGGTTTTCGCATTTATTGTGATTGAGCTTATTTGATAATTTTAATAATTTTAATTGGGTTTATTTAGACTTGTTGAATTAATTTTGGTGAATTATTTTGGTGAATTATTTTCTGAAGATGTTATTTTTCTGGAGAAATTGCAGTTTGTGTATTATTTTGTTAACGAGATTTCATACGACGGCGATTTGTTCTGCTGTTTTGTTCGATGGTAGCAGGCAGATTTTTGCTATGGGCCGCTTCAACTGTCCGTTTTGCGTTTTAATCGTCACGACGCGTATCAACCCGTCCGATCCGGTATGGGTTTCTTCGATTCGCGCGAGATTCCAGTAGGTCGATGGAAGTCGTTCATCTTTAAGAAGAACTAAGTCTCCTATTTTTGGCGATTCTTTGACTTGTGTCCATTTTGGACGCTGCTGAAGCCTTGCGAGGTATTCAGAATTCCATTTTCGCCAGAATCCTTCTGCTAGAACTTGGACACGTTTCCATCGATCTGCATATGTGATGTTGTTGTCGAGTTCACCTTGTGGTATAGCGTGCAATGATTCGCCGACCAGGAAGTGTGCGGGGGTTAATGCATTCAAATCATCTAGGCTGTCGGAGAGAGGGCAAAGGGGCCTCGAATTTAGACACGCTTCTATTTGCGTTAGAAGCGTCGCGAGCTCCTCGAAAGTTAGCCTTTCCGTTCCAACAACTCGTTTTAAGTGGTACTTGACCGATTTCACACCTGCTTCCCATAATCCACCGAAGTGTGGAGAAGCTGGGGGAATAAAATGCCAATCGGTACCGTGATTTGCTAATTGTTCCGCAATCTCTTTCCAATCGTGTTGCGCTTCCTTCAACATTTTTGCTAATTCGTTGTTAGCACCAACAAAATTAGTTCCGCAATCGCTATATACCTTGGTACAGCTTCCTCTTCTGGCAGTAAATCTCTTAAAGGCTGCTATAAACGCTTGTGTTGTGAGGTCGGACACGACTTCCAAGTGAATAGCCTTTGTTGCTAAACAAATGAAGACAGCAAAGTATCCTTTAAGAATTTTTGCACCGCGTGCCTTCCAGGATTTTATCCCGATTGGACCGGCGTAGTCGACACCAGTGTGACTGAAAGGTCGAGACATACGCACTCTCGCTGCAGGCAAGTTTCCCATTAGTTGCTGCATTTCGGATGCCCTTTGCCGGTAACAAGAAGGGCACCTATGCAGTTGGTATTTAACACTTCTTCTTATTTGCCCAATCCAATATCGCTGTCGAATGTAGCTTATCATTTGCTGGATACCGCCATGAAGTGTGTTCTTATGAGCATCTCGGACGACCAAATTCGTAAAGTGATGGTTGTTTTGAAGCAATATTGGATGTTGAGCATCGTAAGGAAGTAGAGAATTCTCCAAACGTCCGCCCACTCGTAAGACCCCTTGAGCATCGATGAAAGCATTTAACGCACTTAAAGCTTTTGGTGTTTTGTTTTCACGAATTTGTTGAATTTCGGCTTCGAACATTTCCTTTTGTGCTGCTTTTACGATGAATAGGAGGGCAGTTTCCAATTCTTTTGGTTTAAGCGAACCTGAAATAGGCCCCAACTTGGGTCGACATTTTTTTATGAAACGACAACAGGCGGCAACAGTTCTAGTAACTTTGAGAAGACTCGAAAAGTTGTAGATTATCTGTAATATACTATCACCTTCTATCGCATGTATACTAAAGACCTTTATGTTTCGTTGCTCTTCTACAGTGTCTATTTCGGTGGGTTGATCTGGAAGATCGAATACCCATTTTTGTCGCAAGACCTCTGGACCGTTCCACCACGACTTCAGTGACTCCAGTTCAGATGGATAGACACCCCTGGACGCCAGATCGGCTGGGTTATGAAGCGTTGCGACATTTCCCCAGCAATCGATCCCCACTAACCGCTGGATTTCCGACACACGGTTGGAAACGAATGTGGTCCATTTGGCGGGAGTGGCGCGTATCCAGGCCAATGCAATTGTGGAATCTGTCCACGAATACATCTTGACATCAGGAATTTGCAGAACTTCCTAGGTGTATTGTAACAGCTCTGCCAAAACTACTGCACCACAAAGTTCAAGACGAGGTAGAGTTATCGTTCGTTGATTTGGTGCTACTTTTGTTTTTGACAAAAGCAGATTGACGTGAATTTTGCCTTCACTATCCAAGACGCGTACGTACACTGCTGCACCGTAGGCCTTCATAGAAGCGTCGCAAAACCCATGCAGCTCGATCGATTTGTTGGTCTTGCTCATCTGGGTCCATCTTGGAATCCGAAGCCGCTCGATCAGATGGAGTTCTCGGAGAAAGGCATCCCAATCTTTCTTCAGTGCAGCTGGAATTGGTTCATCCCAGTCACAGCCAAGTTCCCATAATCGCTGCATCATAAGTTTTGCGGTGATAATACAGGGTGAGATCCAACCCAAAGGATCGAACAATTTGGCAATAGTTGACAGCATAGACCTTTTTGTGGTTGATTCTGTTGCAGGTTGTAGATTTTGGTACGAGAAGAAGTCATCGATGGGAAACCACTTGATGCCTAGAGTTTTGACATGATTTGACAGATTGAACGGAAGTTCAAAGTCAAGCTCTCTTTCCTGAACTGGGATGTCTTCGATGAGTTCTTTCGTGTTGCTTGTCCACTTTCTGAGGTTGAATCCCGCTGTTGCTAAAAGTTGCTTTGCTTCATCACGTTTCTTTCTTGCTTCTTCAATGGTTTCAGCTCCACTTATAAGATCGTCAACGTACATGTCTTCACGGACAGCCTTCGCCCCCTCCGGAAAATTTTCATTTTCATCATCAGCAACTTTTTTCAAAATTTTGATAGCAAGGTATGGTGCACTTGCTGTACCAAAAGTGACGGTGTTCATTTTGAAAATTTTCACAGGTGAAGTCTTCTCATCTCTCCACATAATCAGCTGGTAATATCGATCTGATTGACTGACCAAAATCTGTCGATACATTTTTTCAATGTCGGCCGTGAAAGTTACTCGGTGAGTCCGCCATTTCAAAACAAGATCTATGATACTTGATTGCAATTTTGGACCCACTAGCAAACAATCGTTGAGAGATTTGCCATCTGATGTTTTCGCTGCAGCATCGAATACCACTCTCAGTTTGGTTGTAGAACTTGCTTCTTTGAAAACCGCGTGATGCGGTAAGAAATAGAGGAATGGGGTTTCTAAAACCGCATCATTAGCATCTATCTCTTCCATATGATGAAGCTCTTTGTATTCTTGGATACATTTTTTGTAACCTTCAGCAAGCTTTGGATCTGAATCAAGCCTCTTCTCCAGATGAAGAAATCGTCGTAAGGCACTTTGACGACTCGATCCCATTGCTGGATAGCCTTCACCTTTGAATGGTAACTTCACTTCATAATGCCCGTCAGGCAAACGTGTTGTGTGTTGATCAAAATGTTTGTCGCAAGCAATATTTTCTTCAGTATCTTGCTTCTGATAAGGCGTCTCTTCCATCTCCCAAAACTTCTCTATCTGTGAACTCAGGTCCGTAATTTGAACGAAACTTCGGACTTGCTGGGGAATCTCGGCTGAAACTTTACCAAACACAATCCACCCCAGTTCTGTGTTTTGTGCTATAGGCCCATTTCCATCTTCTGGACGTCTTATTTCAGGAAGGAGTATTTCGGCGCAAACTTCACTTCCAAGAAGTAAGTCTATGGGTGCAGGCTCATAGAGATGCGGATCAGCTAGCGAAAGACCTTTCAGATGGCTCCAAATGCCAGGTACCACTCGCTGGGTCGGGAGATGGCCAGTCAACGACTTGAAGACCAACGCCTGGATGGCAGTCTCGAACGTCGAGTGGCGGGAAGCAAATCTTACTTCGACGGAGTGTTGCGCTGTGCCGTTGTTGACCAACCCTAACCCGGATACCTCTACATTTGTTCGCCTTCTTTCTAGTTTCAGGAGTTGTGCAGCTGCTTCATTGATGAAAGACTTTTCTGACCCTGTATCGATCAGAGCACGTAAAAGACGTAACTTACCATCTGCTGCTCGTACCTTTACTACCGCTGTCGCCATGAGCACCTGTTGTGCGTAACCACCTTGCAACGCGTGGTAGTTAAATGCATGTCCGTGAGTTGACTGCATTCGTTGATGTTCAACCGTTGGCTGGAACACAGGAGCATTTGGATTTATGGATGTCTGGAATCTTTTCGCTTGAGATGAAGACGCAGTTGCAGGCAGTTGTTGTTGTATATGTGTGTTGCTTCCAGTTACATGTTGCTGTTTGTCATGTAGCAGAGAATGATGCCTTTGTTGGCAAAAGTAACACGACGTAAAACTGTAGCAAGTTGCAACAAGATGTCCGTAGGACAAACAATTTTCACATATTTTCAGCCTGTAAACCGTTTCTTGTCGACCTTTGACATCCATGTTGAGGAATTGTTGGCACTTTCTCAATGTGTGTTTGCCTTGACTGCACAGCTTACAAATCAATTGCTCTACGGTGTTGCTCTTGTCTACTTTTTTGGATGGCTGTTTGACGACCTGCTTTGCATGCATGACTTTCGTCTTAGCTGGTCGGACGCGTGGCCTTGTTTTGACGTGTGGCTCTTCTTTAGTCCGGAATGCTGCTTCATGCTCCTGTTGACCAATAACTTCAAGAGTTCGAAAACGGATCTCCAAAAACTCGGTAAATTCCTTAAATGTAGGCAAATCTTTTCTGTTACCTAATTTTTCTTCCCATAGTTTTTGGCACGACTGCGGAAGTTTCTGATGAAGGAACCAAATAAGGCCCGTGTCCCAACTGGAAACAGGCACATCCATTTTCTCTAGCGCGAGAAAACATTCCCTGGTGGTGTACAGGAGATCTTTTAGACCCGTTGCAGTTTCACGAGTCAAGGATGGTTGACCAAAAAGCGTTTGCATTTGGGTATGCACCAGAATGCGCTTATGATCGTATCGATCTTTCAACAAATTCCAAGTCTTATCGTAGCTGGCAGCCTCTACAGAAAAATTCTGCAAAAATCGATTTGCATCACCAGTCAAGCACGACTGCCAGAAGTGCAGCTTGTCGATGTCATCTAGACTGTTGTTGTTGTGGATGAGGGATTGAAACCTGTCGTGAAAAGCGCGCCAGGTGGTATGTGAACCATCGAATTTTGGCAAATCAATTCGTGGAAGCCTTAACCCCGAATACGTTGATGGTGCAGCTGTATTACTGGGCGGAGCACCTTGGATTGGAAGGGTTGCAACGATTGGTGACGATTTTTCGATTGCTTCCACCAGCTCTGCACGATATTCCAGGTAAATATCACTTATTTGTTCATATACCACCTTTAACTCTTCAACTTTCATCCCTTCTTCCAGCATACCACCCCCAATGATAGCTTCATGATACGTTTTAGCCGAAAGAACATCTTCTTCCAATTTGCTTAGACGAGCTGAAGCAGAGGATTTTACCTTACGGTCTTTTGGAGATTTTTTAAAGTTGGTAAGATCCTTTATCACCTTAGCTAAAATACCTTTTTGTAGCTCACCATATTTGTAATTTTTGGTTTCGGCCATAATAATATTTATTTTCTTTTAAAAATCAACAGAAATGACGAAGAAAAATCGAAATAGACAAGTTTACAACACGTAAAGCAAGACTTACTGCTTGTCTGCAACTGCTACTGATGCTGCTACTGATGCTGCTACTGCTGCTGCTGCTGCCGCCGACGCCAACGTTGATGATCGATGATAATGTCGATTTGTAGTGTCTCTACTGGACACTTTTGTTCAGAAATTAGTTTTAAATTATTTTTAAGTTAAATTTAAGTTAAATTAAATAGATTTTAAGTTAATTTGTTAAAAAACAGAATCAATCAGTGATTAAAAAACGATTTTGCAATGCACAATTTAAAGTCACGTGAATGTTTTACATACGAATCGTAAATTCGTTTTTTTTTTTTTTTTTAATATGGGGGCACACACCGCACACAAAGTTTGTTTTAATGTTTATTGTTCATAAAAAACTGATTCTAATTTTAAAGCTCGAAGGACCAAATGTAAACGACTTGAAATTTTTATCATAAAAAATAAGCAAAAAAAGGTAACTTCAAAATGAGATAATAAAGATGCAACCACTTTGAGTTAAGAAATTGAATTGTTTTATTATCTTGTATGTTGTATAGTCGAATTGTATATTTTAGCCATTAATTTTATGACATTTG
Organism: Philhelius pedissequus; assembly: GCA_910595825.1. Lineage (NCBI taxonomy): Eukaryota > Metazoa > Arthropoda > Insecta > Diptera > Syrphidae > Philhelius > Philhelius pedissequus. The sequence continues at coordinate 230,600,746 of OU343160.1, read as the reverse complement.
ACTTCTATTTGACCTTTGATCTGACGTTGACATAGTTGTGGAACGTATTTGACATTAATGATACGTCTTCATCGAATTGGTCATCAGTTCTGTTCGTGTACCTTCGAACAGTTATCAACAAGTTTTTATCAATTTTTGTTTTGGTTTTTAGTATATTAATTTACTTTTTCTGTACACCGGCACAATATGAAAATTAATTCACAACACAACAATTGAGAAACGTCGAACCAAATATAGTAGAGGGTGTAAGAATCCGCGCACAAACTCGTTTTGAATCCGTCTCCAAAAAGAGACTTAATACGGATCTGGTTTTCCAGAAAAATATAGGTTTTAATTTGGAACGAATTTGATTTTCAGAAAAAATTGACGGCGGCTCGACGGCAAGTCGATGTTTTTGTTGAAACAAAATCACATTACCCAGAACTAAACACTACCACGATGCGCGAATGACTTTTTTTTTTGTATTGACAGCCGACGGGCTGATAGCGTGCCAGAGCGAAGCAGGTATACTAGTAGGGGATAAAGCTCTGGAAAGATGTAATGGGATGATGTGAGGAAGGAGCAGGGATAGTGAACGGTTAATGACTGCTGGTTCGCTTCAATCGTAGGGATAGATTGGAAAGGGAAGTAGGTTTTTTAAATAGGAAACAAGATAACATGACTAAGGGGAAGGTGGCGGACAGATTGTGGGCGATTCACAATAGGAGTTGAAATTAAGGGTTGAGTACAGAATAGGTTTGTTTCTGAGATGCTAATAGGAATGTAGTAAATGGTAGTGTTTCGGATAGGCTACGGATTTTCATTTTCCGGTATTTGTGCGAGCCGTTGAACTATCGGTAGGAAACCTCTAATCTGAGTAATTTTTGGTGATGACAAAGAAAATCTGACTCGGTTAGGCAAGTGGTTACCGTAGGACGGAATCTCTTTGTCATTACCAATTTAAGTCTCAGTCCGTGTTCACGTCGGTCAATATTTGAGGTGATACCTGAATATCAAAATTTTTTAAATAAGAAATTGAGCGGGTAAAATTTAAATTCAAAATTAATGCGTGCAATATTATAAGAATAGTATTTTAGAGTTCCTATCTTAGTGGTTGGATTTAATAGTGATATCTCGAAAGATACGGCTTTGAGCAACTCGGTATCACAGTGTTGCTTGCTGAAAACTGGATTTACTGAGAAAATTGCACCAGGTAATATGATTAACAAAATGTGAAAAAAAAGGAAAATTCTAAAGGGTGTCCTGTTTATAGTGAGGAGGAATTTTAGCGGTCAACGAGTAGACAGTGGCTCGTTGTCACCGTTCGTACTTTGTTTTCAAACCCTTACATATATATGTGTGCTCTAGCAGTGAATGAGAAGTGGAAACGAGTTCGCCTCGCAACTCATCTAACCAAGTTGGAACTCCTTTGTTACTAAGGCGGAGTCCTACCTCACTGGTGTTAAGTGGCAGCTTACAGCACTAAAATCCAGGCCCGTGTAAGACCCGGGCGGTCAAGTAAAAACCTCCTAGTGCTCACATACATCTATATATATCTTTACAAACCTTTTCATACCTATAAAACATATAAATATATATATACCTATACCAAACTATTACGGTGCGAGGCTGCTTATAATTCGATTGGTTTCGATCGATTACCTACCCACCGCTATATGCCCCTAACGCTTGGTGCTTCTGGGCCCGTTATTAAAATATTCCGGTGGACGGTGTTTGGCGATCTACGTGTATAGGCTGTAGCGGTTTTTACAACAAAGAAAAACCTCTTTGGCGTGATCATATTTTTTTTGTTTTTTTGCTTGTGACCGAAAGTGTTAAATTTTCCAATTTTTTCACTCATTATAACTTTTATTAGTTTTTTTCTTATATAATTGAATTTTTGGGGTCAGTGGGGTAAAAGTGGACGCTAATCCGAGAACTTACCTAAAGAGTCGTCAGTCCTGCGTGGAGTGAGTTCTCCTAAAACAACCGGGTACTAAAATAGCAACATTTTGCGACTCCTTAGCTACCCACAAAGAGCTCTCTGTAGGTAGGATAACGGGGGTTTGGGATACCGGACGAAAAGAAGGTCCGCTTAGAAATCCCGGTGGAATACGGGAACTCAGACCTTGCGGGAACGGGACAGGCACCGTTTCAACCGTTGGTCTACATCGTATCGACACTTTTAAACTATTTGCCCAACATTTGGTATATTAAAGCAAATTATTTTATTATAGTTGGATGAGGTTCAAGCCTAAACCTATATAAATATCATAATCATTTACTTTTTTTTATTTCTTTCAATTTATGTATGTGTCTAGTTTTTTTTTCTTTTCCGTAAAAATAAAAGACCTTGTAAATCACGCCGAACATGATGAAAACTTACGTGTTTTTATGAGCTTCAAAGAGGCTTAACATGGATAATTAAAATCTTGTTCAGGGGGGTGTGGAAGGGCTAGCGATGAACTTACAGTAGCCTGAAGATACTATGGTTCGATGGCGATAGTAAATCCGATCTGATTTGCGACCAAGGGGAATTCGAGATTCGGGCCGAATGAATTCCAGGTGGGGCGGGTATAGGCCAAGCTGCATCATCAGCCGCAGCGTTCCTGAAGTGTGGACTATTTGGTGGTGGCTAAGTAATAGTTTTTTTTTGGCATGATTTATGTTTTTTTTGGAATAGGCGAGGTCTGGCTATGGGGGTAAGATCCCCCCCTTATCCAGCGAGCTGGGTCGAGCATAGCGAGCATGCCATCGCCTCCATAGCGGACATTCTACCCCCTCTCAGTCCCATCCTATCCGCTTCCTATCCTCATATATTTCTACTCAATTTATTTTTGCAGCTTCTACTTCCACCCTACCTACCTCCACCTCCTATCCTTTTGCCATATTTCAAATGGCGCCCATACGTACTGTTTGTGATTGTCTAGTATGTCGTTCAGGATTTAATCGGTTTTGGACGGTTTCGAAAACAGCATTCGATCGTGACGTAAGTCGTGAACGAAATCGCTCGTGAGAATGTTCGTTCACTTGCGACGGGACGGTAGGATGGTGTTTAAGAGGCTAGAAGGAACTGATAGTGAACTTGTTGGAAAAAAAAAATTTGAATTTTAAATTAAATAATTATTGGGTCCGGTTGACGTCGAGGGCGGCATCCATTCGTCACGTATGTCGTAACAAGAGAGCTGGTGAGAATGCTTGTTTACTTGCGCCGGGACGAGTGGATGGTGGGTGTCCGAGACGGCAACCGAGACCACAGAATGATATCGCCCTCATTGTCCGAAAAAGAGATTCTGTAAGTCTTCCTGAGGAAGGTTGTTACGTACCACTGGAATCGCGACAGAATACTCTTGATCGGATAATGAAGGTGTCATGATAACTAGATAGCGCGTAATCAGGGCGGAGTCGATTCGTAAGTCTTGGATGGAATTGCTCGTGAGAAAGTCCATCCAATCGCGACGAGGAAATTCGGTCCTGATGACAGCGGTTCTTTTTAGGTTCCTTTTCGCTGATAATGTTTTGTGCCCTCGTAGGTTTCCTCGTGTTTTACGTGATCCACACTTCGGGAAGTAAGAATATTTTAGAAAAAAAAATCGAAATATTAAGTGAATGAAAGGATTCGCTGTCGAACCATAGAGATCGAGGTGAAAAATTTTCCGCGTATTGCAGCCTGAAGCACCCCCACATTCATATGAAATACAAACGCACATACATATATTACAACACATTTTATTTTTAGGATTAATTTGAAAAAAAAAAATATACATATATATATAATAACCATTTTTAAATTTTTGAGGCATTATTGGTTCATTCAAGGATAATTATTTTTCTTAAATTGTTGTGGAATTATAGGGTCGCTCAAGGGTGAGTTATATTACCAATTGCTTCGTGGAGGTAACGAATCGTTCTATTGAGGTTGAGAGACGTAAAGTATAGTATATATATAGTTCGTTTTGTGTTAGCAAAAAAAAAAAATTAATTTCTTGTAAGGTTACACACCTATTTAAAACGTTTTTTTTGTGTATGATAGAACGCAGGTTAAGCAATTATTACGATTGCAAGGTAAGATAATTTATAGTGAAAAAAAAAATAAGGAGGGAACATACAAAAAAAAATGTAATTAAGTTAGAAGTTATTGTGCATTTTTAGGTATAGATAAATAGATAAGGTAGAAATTTTAGCATAGTGTATAGATAGGATAGCGATATAAAAAAAAAAAAAAATCAAATAGATTGGTTTTTTTTGTAAGTATAGGTTGTTTAGTATAGTTTTTGTTTAAGTAGATATATTCGTTCCTTTTATTTGTTAGTTTAGGAGTTAAGCATAGTTTGTAGGGATAGAATAAGTAGAATAGATATAAAATTTAAAACAGAAAAAAAAAATAAAAAAAAAATAAAAAAAAAAAAAAGAAAATACATAAAAAAAAAATAAGTAGATTGGTTTCTGTAAGTTTAAGTTATATAGGCTTTAGTTGTTAGTTTAGTATATAGTATCGTTCAGAGGTAGTTATAAAGGTTAGTTTAGACATTTAAGCACGGATTGTAAGTTAAGAAATTAGTTAGGTTCAGGAAAATAGATATAGTCTTGGAAGAATAAATTTAGATAAGTTATAGTGTTAGGCGGGAATTTATGTTTTTTTTAATTTTTTTTTTATTTTCACAGTGTCATGGATTGTTGTTAGAAAGTAAGATTTTAAATTTTTTGTATTTTTTTTTTTGCAAGTGAATCATAAACGTTGAGCTGTGTTGTCATTTAAATTTTTTTGTTGTATCCTAATACTAGTTATAGTAAGAAGTTTTCCCATTATTTTCTATTTGAGGGCTGTAAGTAGCCGTATAATATTAAAGCTTTGAATAGAGGTAGTTTCTAGCAGTTTTAATTGCATCTTGTTTTTATGAAACGTCAAGAAGAGGAAATCCTCGAACAAGAGATCACCTGTGTGAGAGATCTTGCGAAGGACGGAGTTTTTACTCGGGCACTACGCGATAGGCTTTTACAAAATTTGCCGGAAATGTCATTTGTTAAGCACTCGCCGATTAAAAAGAAAGGTGCCGAACCTCAGATTATGCCGACTGGCGAATTTTCCACCGATAGCGCTCGCCGGCCGCACAGCTTGATAGGTCAAGGTTTTGGTGATGATTTGAACCGCACTCTGGGTGGTCCTGGTGGGTCCGGGATTGCGGCAGGTATTACCGATGTTGAACAACGCCAGGGGGATGCCTCCGGAAGTGGTACCGGATCCGAAACGCTTTCCGGTCCTCCGTACAGCGAATTGACCGTAGGTGGTAATGGTTTGCCACAGGCATCAAACCAAGTAAACGCTGGTTCGGGCTCCGGATCCGCAGGTGACCGTAGGCTACGGCGGAGTGAAAACGTGGTAATTGATCCAGCGACGTTAGGCTCTATAATTAGCGCAGAGGTTAGAACAGCCATGGAACAAGCTAGGTCGGAACAACTGGAGATATCCAGAAGCTCGGTAGATAGGGAAGTTTCTGACACCTTGAGGGATGAGATTAGGCGACAGGTTGTGAGTCTCATGAAGGAAATGAATACGACCCTTCACGTCACTCATCCAGGTGAAGAAGGTTTCCGATACCCGACGGGCAATCCAGTGGTGGCACAGACGCCAGATCCGCAACAAGCTGCCGGACCATCAAGGCATTTTCAGCGGGATCCAAGGTCAAGGTCTTTCCAACCGAGCTTTACCAATCCGAGGCCAGTGGGAGAAGGTGGATACCCGCCAGGGGGCGGGCGGCCTTCGAGTCCTTTTCAGGATCCTCACAACGAGGCGAGGGTTCATAATGGTAGACGGGCTCCACTCCCAAGTCATTTATCTCATTATTACCCACATTCTACCATGAGAATGCCCATCAAAATGGACAAGTGGGGCTTGAAATTTGATGGCAAAGCCGAAACACTCAGTGTGGAGGATTTTGTGTTCCGAGTGGAGACCCTACAATGCCAATATGAATGCTCCTGGGCTGAGATCATGAGAGATTTTCATCTCTTACTCTCAGGTGCTGCCAGTGAGTGGTACTGGTACTACCATCGTTCCAATGGTCGACCAGACTGGCCCATGCTAAGGGATGCGTTGTTACGTCAATTTCGAAGTTCGAAGTCGGACTATGAGGTCATCCGAGAAACTATGGAACGGAAGCAAGGCATCTGGGAGTCAAGTGATGAGTATTTTGCGGCCATTACGAAACTTCGATCTCGGCTCAGGGTGCAGATTCCCGAAATTGAGCTTGTGAGAATCCTGAAAAGGAACCTGAATGAACGGTTGGAAAGGTTGGTGTATCCTCAAGCAGTGTACTCCGTGGACCAGCTGAGAATGGCTTGTAAGGAGGCGGAGTATGCGTTCCCGAAGAAGGACCGAGACGGTCCGAAACAATATAGATCTCCAACTCGTTTCGTGGCGAATGAGTTAGAGCAGTTTTATGAGCAAGATATGAGGCCGTCACAGGACGAACAAGTCAAAGCTCTGCAACATTTGGGCGTTCGCCTAAAAGTCTCAAGTGGCCAACAGGAAGGCCGTCCCGGGGTTTGCTGGAACTGTAGGTTGCCAGGACACTCTTTCGTGGATTGCCCGTCGACCCGGAGGAACATCTTTTGCTATCGGTGGGGGCAAGAGGGGGTAATAACGCCGAAATGTCCGCGTTGCATTTCGGAAAACCGCAACCAAACACCCCAAATGGAAAAGTAAGGAATGCCGAGTCACAAATATTGGCCGTGGCGCAATAGTTGTGTGCTCGCCTGTCAACCTCGTGGTTGCAGGTTCGATTCCTGCCGTTGTCTATGTCTTCTTATATTCCATTAAAAACCAATTCTCCAAACTGTCATAAAATAAGTTGCTGCTGTGCTCATTACATGCTGTTTAGGCATAACACTAACAACATGTGATTGAGTAAACTAGCATACCAATAAAAATATGACAACGAAATAAATAAAAATAATGCGAACCATAAGGGACGTAAATAAATAAGACACGGTGATTCTCTCCGCATTAGTTCAGCCGCCATCCCTGGAGATAAATCTGAGACAACAACCAGCTCTAGTCTCAGAACATTGCGCCACACATCTTTCCTATCCTTCTTTCTCTTCTTTCACCGTATGCCCGCGCTGTGTTAAAAACATATAAAGGGTATTCATAATCCCTTGAGCGCGTGCAAAGTTATAAAAAAAAAAAAAAAAAAAAAAAAACCTGTTTCGAAGAAACGAATATTAGAATCCTGGCCAGAAAAAGCAATAATAGGGCGGTAGAAAAGGAAACTGGAAATCGGTTTGAGATTAAACCATTATACGAGAGGATTAGAAACTACTACGAAACAAGAGAGACGATATTCGGAGGAAAAGTAAGCGCGGTCTCTAAAAGAATTAGTAAAGCGAGAATTCGGTATGAACTAAGGAAACAAACACGTATGAGCATTTCTTCGTCGGTTATAGATACTTATGCTGATCCCCGTCCTTACGCTAAAGTTCAAATCGCCAACAAAAGCGTGTATGGATTGTTGGATAGCGGGGCCAGTGTGAGTATTCTAGGGAAAGATTGCCTGAAATTCTTAGATGAGATTGGAGCGAAATTTCATCCCTTCAAGTCTGGGGTTAAAACAGCCGATGGTAAAAATCAGCCTATAATCGGGAAAATTAAATTGAATGTCAATTATAAGTGTAGCGAAGAGTCAATAACGTTCTATCTGGTTCCCAATCTCGATCAGGAATTGTACTTAGGAGTGGATTTCTGGAAGGCGTTCCAAATCGCTCCGAATGTTGTGAGTGCCGTGTCGATTTTAGAGGATAACGCGGATTTGAGTAACGCACACGAACTTTCGGCGGAACAACGGTCTCGATTGGAAGCGGTGAAGCAGAAGTTTCTTGATTTCGATCGCCACGGTCTTGGTAAAACAGAACTAATGGAGCACGTAATCGATACCGGAGACGTGGAGCCTGTTAAGCAGCGTCATTACCCTGTTTCTCCAGCGGTGCAGGCCTTATTATACCAGGAAATAGATAGGATGCTTCAGCTCGGCGTTATAGAGGAGAGTGAAAGTCCTTGAGGCTCGCCTGTTGTCCTTATAAAGAAGCCAGCCATAGACGGTACCATTAAGTATCGTTTTTGTCTGGATTTTCGTAAGGTAAATGCGTTAAGCAAAAAGGATGCTAACCCTCTTCCCCATATCGAAGGGCTGATCAGTCGTCTACCTAATACCTATTTTATAAGCAGTGTAGACCTGAAAGAAGCTTTTTGGCAAATACCGTTGGAGAGGCAGAGTAGAGAGAAAACTGCGTTTGCGGTACCGGGAAGACCCTTATACCAGTTCACGGTCATGCCCTTTGGGTTGTGTAATGCAGCTCAAAGGTTATGTCGGTTAATGGATAAGGTTATTCCTGCACGACTCAGGGACAACGTCTTCGTGTATTTAGATGACCTGATAATAATCGCTCCGGATTTTGAGACACATGTCACCCTGCTGGGAGAAGTAGCCGAGTGTTTAAGAAAGGCCAACCTCACCATCAACCTTAAAAAGTCCAGGTTTTGCTTCAAGGAGCTAAAATACCTGGGTTTTATCGTTGGTGGTGGGAAGGTGAAAACGGATCCGGCGAAGGTCGAAGCGGTCGTCGATTTTCCGATGCCGAAAAATGCTCGACAGGTCCGTCGGCTGCTTGGTCTAGCAGGGTGGTATAGGCGATTTATCAGGGACTTCTTCAGTTTAACCGCGCCCTTGACAGATACGTTGAAGAAGAAGAACACGAAGTTTACTATGACGGAGGAAGCTATAGCCGCGTTCGAAAATCTGAAAAAGGCCTTAACGACAGCTCCGGTGCTTTCGCACCCAGATTTTTCGAGACGGTTTTATGTGCAGTGCGACGCGTCAGATCTGGAATCGGCGCGGTACTCTTTCAGAAGAGCGAGACGGGAGAAGAAAGTCCGATTTCCTACTTCTCACAAAAACTGAATTCTTGCCAAAGGAATTATAGTGTGACCGAGAAGGAGTGTATGGTAGCAGTGATGGCAGTTAAAAAGTTCAGGTCCTACGTCGAAGGTATGGCTTTCACAATAATAACGGACCACTCAAGCCTGAAATGGTTAATGACCATGAAAGACCTCAGTGGCAGGCTGGCTAGGTGGTCGCTCGAATTACAATCGTATACCTTCGACATAGAATACCGAAAAGGCTCACTGAATGCCGTGCCAGATACACTTTCTCGGGCACACTTAGATAGTTTGGACATAGGAGAAGTAGCGCCATTAGTTGATCTCGAGTCAGAAGAATTCCACTCCGAAGAGTACAAGGATCTGATCAATACCATTCGAGATCACCAGGCAGAGTTGCCGGATTTGAAAGTTGATGATTCGTTCATATATAAACGCGCGCTACCCTTAACTAGTGACGATTCACTTTTAGAGAATACCTGGCGGCTGTGGATACCCTCAGGGTTAACAGAGAGTATAATTATGAAGGCCTATAATCTGACTCGAGCCGCGCATGGAGGTGTAGGTAAAACCTTACACCGGATACGTGAATATTTTTATTGGCCAAATATGACCGTTCAGATCCGACAATTTGTAACCAAATGCGAAACATGCAAGCAATCAAAGTCTACGAGTCAAGTCCAACGTCCTCCTATATGTAACAGTTTCGTAACCGATCGTCCTTTTCAGAAAATTTATGTAGATTTTATTGGTCCTTACCCGCGTTCCAAAGCAGGTAATTCTTTTGTTTTTGTTGTATTAGATCACTTGTCTAAATATGTGTTGTTAAAGCCTCTACGTTCTGCCAACTCAGGAAGCATCATAACGTTTTTGAAAAACGATGTTTTTAACTCTTTCGGCGTACCTCAGGTACTACATTCTGATAACGGCAAGCAGTTCCTGTCGAAAGAATTCCAAAACTTTTTAGAGAAGTATGGAGTACGCCACTTCCGAACCGCGAATTATGCTCCTCAATCGAATGCTTCTGAGAGAGTCAACAGATCGTTACTAGCTGCTATACGATCCTACTTAAAAGAGGACCAACCAACGTGACTGGGATGTGAACTTAAGCGACATCGCATGCGCGATGAGAAGTTCCGTCCATTCTGCTACAGGTGTGTCACCCTATCTTGCTTTATTCGGGACCAATATGATGACACACGGAAGTAGCTATGCGTTGGCCCAAAAACTGAATGTGGTAGAAGACGGCGAGCTGTTGACTCTCCCAAGACAGGAACGGCTGCAGATAATACGCGCCAAGATCAAAGAGGGTATTCTTAAGGCGAACGAAAAAAGTGCAAAAATTTACAATACTCGCTCCCGAAATATTCGCTATGTGCCAGGGCAAGAGGTTTACAAACGAAACTTTGTCCTTAGTGACTCTTCTAAGCGCCTTTCTTCAAAACTCTGCCCAAAATATATAAAGTATCGCGTGGTTAAGTCGGTAGGCAAAAGCATGTAGGAGCTAGAGAACCTAGCTGGGAAAAGCATTGGCATCTTTCATGCGAAAGACTTGAAGCAGTAGAAAAGTCCGGTCCAAATAATATCGAAGAGATTTTCGATCCATAGTTGAGTATATTTATACTCCATCCCTGTAATTGCGAAGGATTAAAGTCTCTGATTGATTGCAGTAATTGGTGATTATTGCGAATATTAGTTCAATTGGAGTATAAGCACTTTTAATACTGTCTTGCGATAAGACTGAAATAGTTGTTTTATATGAGTGTACTGATGTCCGTATGTGTATCAATACGTGACTGCAATAAGACTGACCTCGCCCATAAGTGAGCGAGGGCGATGACCACTTGTACCTGATCGACTGTGATATTTACAATCCTCGGTGATGTTTTGGCCGTACTATATTTATTCCACTCTTCGGGGTAAAATAGTGAGTAGAAAACGCAATAGATTCAACAACTGTGATAATGCTTTTAAAGATCTGTGATATTAGGTTGAGAATATAGCTTATTTATCACCTGTGATAGTACGCCACCTTGGTGGACATAGGTGTGTTGGATACATTAAATAAGAAATCTAGTCACGTAACATACTTAACCACTGCGATATTTTATTGTTTAGATAGTAAGAAATGTTTTTTTTTATACCAGGTCCGTGTTAATTGTGTTTGAATGTGCAATCATTTTTTTTTAACAGCCAAAACATTATGCCTGATTGGTTTGGAAACCCTCAGCGCGATTGCTGGGGTAATTAAGCAAGAGAAAAAAAAACCAAACGAACCTAACTAAATAGATACATACACATACACAGGTAACTCGGTGGGTCGATAACATCTCCCACCATATCCATCCGGAGGATAGTTTAACAATAGGCCGATGGAAGTAACGCAAACCCGATAGGCTTAGATAGAATTAATAGTATATTTATGCAAATAATATATAGACATACATACAGATAAGATTGCGTAATAAAACTCTAGGGGAAACCAACTTGGCGGAGACTTACCAAGTAGGGATGCTAAGACGACTGTTAAAAATAACTGGCCTGAGAGGCGATCACTGCTGGTATGAGTACAGCTCACTAGTATTCCATAATCCAACGACATCAAGGTGTACCAGTTACGGAAGACGTGCTTCATATTGCCCGGCTTGTGTTTAAATGGGTTCTTCCCCACAGGAGAATTAATATATATAGTGTCCATTTGTCACCGCCCCCCTTGTTTCCAGAGAAACCTCTGAGTCCGCAGTTTTGTTGTGGACACCCCTGAGGTCCTTGCATGCACCCGATGGAAATACCTGTATAGATTATATTTTTTTTAAGTTCTAATGTCGTTTTAGTTCCAATAATTAGGAATCGCTATTGAAACCAATACCTTTTGCTTTGAAACGAGTGATTACGAGCCGAACCTCTTTTTGGGACTGTGGGTGTTGCTGGGCAGCTCCAGAAAAAAGAAAAAAATTAAATCTTCGGTTCGTCAAAACACCATTGTTTCGTTTTGGTTTCCCGATTCCGGCGCGGGGTGGTTCCTAAACCCACTTGCGCTTTTGTTTTGGTATTTGTTTTCAACAAGTTTTTATCAATTTTTGTTTTGGTTTTTAGTATATTAATTTACTTTTTCTGTACACCGGCACAATATGAAAATTAATTCACTACACAACAATTGAGAAACGTCGAAACAAATATAGTAGAGGGTGTAAGAATCCGCGCACAAACTCGTTTTGAATCCGTCTCCAAAAAGAGACTTAATACGGATCTGGTTTTCCAGAAAAATATAGGTTTTAATTTGGAACGAATTTGATTTTCAGAAAAAATTGACGGCGGCTCGACGGCAAGTCGATGTTTTTGTTGAAACAAAATCACGTAACTCAGAACTAAACACTACCACGATGCGCGAATGACTTATTTTTTTTTTTTGTATTGACAGCCGACGGGCTGATAGTAGACAGTGGCTCGTTGTCACCGTTCGTACTTTGTTTTCAAACCCTTACATATATATTTTTATTTTTTTTATTTTATTTAAATTAGAATTCGGTAGTACATTAAGAATTAAATTCTTTTAATTTGTACTTAAACATTATATGAAATAATTTTGATAAGATATATTTAAAAGAAATTTACACAATGTAGGTATATACAGCTATAATTATTATGAGAGAATATTATTTCAATTAAATAAGTTATTCCTTTGATTACTTTTAACATATGATAATAGTAATTTTTTTAACTTTATGCTTGAAATTACTAAGCGAATTGACAATGGTAGAGAATTCCACAATCTTATAGCGTGAACAAAGAAAAGTCGTTGGCTATTTAAATATTTAAAGCGAGGAAGAATTATATTTGCGTTCGAATAGAGTTTGCGAAGATTATTTTCTCAAACAGGTATGATGGTTGGTGACTTTGAATAATTTTGTGAAGGAAAATGCAATTTCGTATGTTAATGTGTTGTCTAAGAGTACATCCAGTTATATTAGAAGAGAATCTAGAAATGTGGTCAAATTTACGAAGTCCATATATAAAACGTATTGTAGAATTAAATGCTAGTTTTAACTTTCGGAAAGAAGCTACATCAGGATTACAATAAACAACTGAAAAGTAATTAATAAATGGAATAAAAAGAGCTCTCACCAGTTGTAATTTAGTAAAGACCGGAACAACGTTAGAAGAAATATAAAGCTGACGCAGTCCACCAAAGATTCGTTTAACAACCATGTTAATATGACTTTCGCAGGAGAGTTTACGATTAATAATAATTCCAAGGTTGTTTACCTCTTCTACATATGGTACGGTATTATTATTTAAAAAAAGGGCTGGAATACTAGATGTATCAATTAGATTCTTAGAAATTATTATCCCCTTGGATTTGAGCGGATTCAATTTTAGTTTATTAATACAAGCCCAATGATATATTCGCTCTAAGTCTTCGTTTGTTCTTGCCACGCAGTCTTCAATTAGACCAATGGGTCTTGAAAATTTAATTTGTGCATCATCAGCATAAAGGTGCATTGTTACATCTTGGCAAACATCAGGTAGATCATTAATGAAGAGGGAAAAAAGTAGTGGACCTAAAATGGACCCTTGAGGAACTCCACACTTAACTTTCAAAAATGAAGATACACCAGAGTCTGTACACACCTGCTGAAACCTTTCATCTATGTAGCTAGCAATTAGAAGTAGGGAATTTTTACTAAAGAAAAAGTTGTGTTTGAGCTTGCTAACAAGCATTTTATGATCAACACTATCAAAAGCCTTTGAAAAATCAAGCAGGCATAAAATTGAAATATTATTATTATCGAGTTCATATCTTAATTCTTCCACAATATTCACAATAGCTGTTGTACAGCTATGGTTTTTACGGAAACCCGACTGGCAAGTGGTGAGTAAATTGTTGTTGTTAATATGCTCGTTTATTTGATCCCGCATTAATATTTCAAAAACTTTTGACAGACATGGCAGAATACTTATAGGTCTATATTCATCAGGTATACTTCTATTGGAGTTTTTCGGTATCGGAATCACTTTAGCATATTTCCAAATTGCTGGGAATTCGGATCTCATTATGCAGCAGTTTATAATGTGGGTAAATGTATAATAAATGTGAGGCAAAATCATTTTAATAAATTTTAAAGATACCCCATCACAACCTATTGCATTGGACTTTACTTGTTTAATTGCGAATAATGCTTCAAACTCAGAGATGCAATGAAATTCAAAAGAGTTTGGGTGAAATTCTTCATAATCTGAAGAATTAAGCAGATCCCAGCTTAGGTTATTAATGTTGTCGGTGTTATTAACATTATTATTAAGAAAATAATTATTAAGGTGATTTGAGTCTAGATCACATTTGAATGAAGTTTTTTCAATAACTCTTAATGATTTCAGATTCTTCCAAATAACCGAACTACTTTGATTAGGCTTTAGTTTTGTTAAGAAATAGGCAGCTTTCGCTTTTCTTACCTCAGCAGTTACTTTATTTCTCAAATGGGTGTATATTTGCCAGTTGCCTCTGCTACGACTTCGGCGCCATCTGATATACTGTTTATCTCTAGTTTTGATGAGATCTTCTATTTGTTTGGAGAACCAAGGTACCCTGCGATCTTTAATTCTTTTGGTTATAAAAGGAACATGCTGTTCAAATAAGAACTGAATCATGAGTTGGAAAATTTCAATTTTATCATTGACTGCGGCCACGTTCCAGCAAAGATGCCATGGCATACTTGCAGCATCTCGAGATAGTTCATTTTGATTGATTCGATTAAAATCTCGATAGTTAAATTCAGACGGGTAAGGTCGCGAATCAAAAGTAATATCAAAAGAGACAAATAACAAATCATGGTAGCATGGGATACCAGGCATACCAAATTGATTGAAAAATTTAACCAGGTTCAAGTCTGATGTAAGCACAAGATCAAGAAGACTTGGCGCGCAGCCAGGACGAAAGTGGGTTGGAACGTTAACATTTACAATATCAAGCCCAACCATAGAACAGTAGCTTTTGAAAGATTGAGAAATGCAATTATCAATTAGAAGGTTGGCATTAAAGTCACCGCAAATAATTATATTAGTATAGTTAGAAGAGTAAACACTAAGGGATTCAAAAAAGTACTGCAAACAGTTTTCTTTATGTGGATTGTATACGCAACCAACTAAACAGCTTATTCCAACATCAAACACTTCTATTAATATATGTTCTACTTCGGAGTCATTTGACCGGTCAATTACTTTGCTTTTCAAATATGATTTGCAATAAACAGCAACTCCTCCAGCACGTTTGGAAACTCTATCATTACGCAAAATATAATAACCTGGCAATTCAACAAAAAAATCCGAAATTTCTGCCTTCAACCAACTTTCCGATACACAAATTATATCCACTAAACCATTTAAAAAAATAATTCGCAATTCATCTATGTGAGCTGATATACTCTGCGCATTTAGATGACAAACTTTAAAACCATTGACTTTCTTTGAAAAAATATCAAGCATAACGCTACAAGCGCTTACATTGTTCACACCAGAATGATTCATATAAAAGAATATATATTAAAAGAATAAATTTCAAGAAAAGAAATAAAAACTTTAAGATAAAAAAGGAAAATAAATAAATAAAGTATTAACTTGAAATATTTTTAAGGAAAAAACTTATCAATTAAACAGTAAATCGTACTGGATATTGCATGCTCATCAAAAATTCCAAATAAAGCAACAATTATATACTAGTTATTAAAAAAAAATTTAAAAAGAATAAGAAATGGTAAAACAAAGAACAAAAATTAAAAGGAAAAATATATTATTATAAGCTGGGAATACTGCTTCAAATTAAAATTATCTGCGCAATCCATTCAAAGTGGGAACACTCATACACTGCCAGAGAGCTCAAATATTTGTTTAATTCGTTGCTCTTTATCATCTTCCGATCTTTTTACATGAATAAAACCATTCCTCGTCTTCACTGCATAGAGCTGACCACATCTACGTAACTTCAATGCTTCACGCAGAATTGCATTGTTTTTAGCTGATAGGCTCTCGTTGACATATATGGCATTTTCATTTTCAGCACTGAATCCATTAATTTGAGAAAGCTTTACGCTTTGTTGTTGTCGAAAGGCAGACAAGAAGGCTCGCTGTTCTGCTTGGCAAGACAACCGCACAATGATTTGTGTAGTTTTAGACTGTGATGAGTGTGACCCTGGTTTTGGCTTTGGTCTGAATGATTCAATGTGAGGTGTAAGTTGGTGATCAATTACAGCTGCAATGTTTTTAACAATTTTATTTGTATCCTCATTTTGCGTGATTGGTACTCCTCTTATCACAATATCACTTAGCCTCTGTGTACGTTGTTGGTCATTAAGTTGTTCTCTTATGTTGTCATTACTCGTTTTAAGTGCGGCTATTTCATTTTCAACCAATTCCAATCTATTTGAAAGACTTTTAAACAAATCGTGCATTTTCAGAGTTAATCTTTCCTCAGTTTCTCTTAGAAGTGTTTTTATTTTTTCATATATGTTCGTCTCCAGTGGTGTTGATACGGCAAGTAGTTGAGAACTTAGTCGCGGGGTATTTGGTGCATTGTAGTTGCTAAGTCCACTTACATTGTTTTGCACCCCTCTGCTTCTGGTATTATTTTGAGCCGGGGGAATATTATTTTTTTTTGGAGGCATGGCAAGGTAATACAAATGAGAAGAACAAAGAAACAAATAAAGAGAAACACAACCGCAACCAAGAACACGGATAACCTTGCACTCACAATTTTTTCTATTTTAGTTAAATAGTTAATTATTTGTTCGATAAACAGTTTTTCAACAAATGTTCAAGAAGAAGAAAAAAAAATACTTCGAATATCCACTTTTTTATACTTTTCTTTAAATTATGATTTGAATCAGTTTAAAATTTGGAAACTTTAAATATATATATATGTGTGCTCTAGCAGTGAATGAGAAGTGGAAACGAGTTCGCCTCGCAACTCATCTAACCAAGTTGGAACTCCTTTGTTACTAAGGCGGAGTCCTACCTCACTGGTGTTAAGTGGCAGCTTACAGCACTAAAATCCAGGCCCGTGTAAGACCCGGGCTGTCAAGTAAAACCCTCCTAGTGCTCATATACATCTATATATATCTTTACAAACCTTTTCATACCTATAAGACATATAAATATATATATACCTATACCAAACTATTACGGTGCGAGGCTGCTTATAATTCGATTGGTTTCGATCGATTACCTACCCAGCGCTATATGCCCCTAACGCTTGGTGCTTCTGGGCCCGTTATTAAAATATTCCGGTGGACGTTGTTTGGCGATCTACGTGTATAGGCTGGATCGGTTTATACAACAAAGAAAAACCTCTTTGGCATGATCATATTTTTTTTGTTTTTTTGGTTGTGACCGAAAGTGTTAAATTTTCCAATTTTTTCACTCATTATAACTTTTATTAGTTTTTTTCTTATATAATTGAATTTTTGGGGTCAGTGGGGTAAAAGTGGACGCTAATCCGAGAACTTACCTAAAGAGTCGTCAGTCCTGCGTGGAGTGAGTTCTCCTAAAACAACCGGGTACTAAAATAGCAACATTTTGCGACTCCTTACCTACCCACAAAGAGCTCTCTGTAGGTAGGATAACGGGGGTTTGGGATACCGGACGAAAAGAAGGTCCGCTTGGAACTCCCGGTGGAATACGGGAACTCAGACCTTGCGGGAACGGGACAGGCACCGTTTCAACCGTTGGTCTACATCGTATCGACACTTTTAAACTATTTGCCCAACATTTGGTATATTAAAGCAAATTATTTTATTATAGTTGGATGAGGTTCAAGCCAAAACCTATATAAATGTCATAATCATTTACTTTTTTTTATTTCTTTCAATTTATGTATGTGTCTTGTTTTTTTTTTCTTTTCCGTAAAAATAAAAGACCTTGCAAATCACGCCGAACATGATGAAAACTTACGTGTTTTTATGAGCTTCAAAGAGGCTTAACATGGATAATTAAAATCTTTTTCAGGGGGGTGTGGAAGGGCTAGCGATGAACTTACAGTAGCCTGAAGATACTATGGTTCGATCGCGATAGTAAATCCGATCTGATTTGCGACCAAGGGGAATTCGAGATTCGGGCCGAATGAATTCCAGGTGGGGCGGGTATAGGCCAAGCTGCATCATCAGCCGCAGCATTCCTGAAGTGTGGACTATTTGGTGGTGGCTAAGTAATAGTTTTTTTTGGCATGATTTATGTTTTTTTTGGAATAGGCGAGGTCTGGCTATGGGGGCAAGATCCCCCCTTATCCGGCGAGCTGAGTCGAGCATAGCGAGCATGCCATCGCCTCCATAGCGGACATCCTACCCCCTCTCAGTCCCATCCTACCCGCTTCCTATCCTCATATATTTCTACTCAATTTATTTTTGCAGCTTCTACTTCCACCCTACCTACCTCCACCTCCTATCCTTTTGCCTTATTTCAAGGTATACAAACGAATGCAATGGGAATTCCATATTGTGTACAAAAATAAATAAAGAATATGATTTAGTGGGTATGGCATGCCTTCGCGGAGTATAGAGCATGATGTCGTGGGAAAGAAGATTGTTCTTAGGATAGGTGAGGTGGTGGTGTCTATACTACATCCCTCCCCCCCTAAAAAGAAGAAAATTCCATAGGCGGAATTTTCTGATAGGTTGATAAGAAATCGAAGGGTCAGGCTTTACATTATAGTTTGTATCACTTGAAATATTTACACAGGATTATTAAAATTTGTCTTTATATATATTTTGTATATTAATGATTGTTTTTTATTTCTGTCGAAATTTTTTTTTTCATTTGTTTATAAGGTAAAATCAAATATTAAAAATTATGTTTTTAAATAAAGTTTAATTACATGCATGTCTATATCAAAAAGTGTGTGTGTTGTTTTTGTGTAATTTAAAGTTAAATCTGTACATCTGTCTTTAAGTGTTTTATATTCTTTGTGTGTTTTTTATCTTTTTTGTTTATTTATTACATTTGTTTTCTTTTTTTTTTAATAAAGGTATAGATAATTAATTAATATTTATTTGATATTCCACATTTTTTTTTCTTTTGTTCATATATTTATTCATTATATTCTCTTGATTTTTTTTGTATCTGGGAAAAAGAGTAATGTTTATTAAACACCGGTTGTAAGGACTAATTTTGGAGTTGATAGGGAGGGTGGTTCAGGTTTTACTTGGATTTCAATCTTCATGCCTTCGCGGAGTATAGAGCATGATGTCGTGGGAAAGAAGATTGTTCTTAGGATAGGTGAGGTGGTGGTGTCTATACTACATCCCTCCCCCCCTAAAAAGAAGAAAATTCCATAGGCGGAATTTTCTGATAGGTTGATAAGAAATCGAAGGGTCAGGCTTTACATTATAGTTTGTATCACTTGAAATATTTACACAGGATTATTAAAATTTGTCTTTATATATATTTTGTATATTAATGATTGTTTTTTATTTCTGTCGAAATTTTTTTTTTCATTTGTTTATAAGGTAAAATCAAATATTAAAAATTATGTTTTTAAATAAAGTTTAATTACATGCATGTCTATATCAAAAAGTGTGTGTGTTGTTTTTGTGTAATTTAAAGTTAAATCTGTACATCTGTCTTTAAGTGTTTTATATTCTTTGTGTGTTTTTTATCTTTTTTGTTTATTTATTACATTTGTTTTCTTTTTTTTTTAATAAAGGTATAGATAATTAATTAATATTTATTTGATATTCCACATTTTTTTTTCTTTTGTTCATATATTTATTCATTATATTCTCTTGATTTTTTTTGTATCTGGGAAAAAGAGTAGTGTTTATTAAACACCGGTTGTAAGGACTAATTTTGGAGTTGATAGGGAGGGTGGTTCAGGTTTTACTTGGATTTCAATCTCGGGCGTAGTTTCTTTAGGCAGTTCAATATTTCTTGGTTTCGTATTCAATCGTTTAACTAGGCGACATAAACAGAATGTAAGGAGTGCTAAGATTATCACATAGGAAACTGTGTAGTTCTGAATGTCATGTGGGCTTACTTTTAAGAGTGATAAGTTTTCTTCTGTTTTTATTCTATTAATTTGACCCGAAATTATTTTAGGATCGTCTTGACTAGAGAATTTTACAACGGCAATTTGGTTTTCTTTTTTTGTTTTCGGAAATGTAATGTTACCTAAATATGATGAAATATTTATGGGTGGTATGTATGAATTGTGTGATACTGTATTGATTTCGTTATACGAGCGTATTATAAGGTCCTTGGATTTGATGTATCAATTCCCTATGATCTCTATTGTAGCTGTTGCATTGTTAAATCGTCGTTGCATATTTCGTCTACTTCATAATTTTGCATAGTTGAAAATAGCCATTTGTTATGGGAAGATAACTGTAACCATATTGTTGAAATATTTGTGTTTCTTTTTTCGCAGGAGAATGGAAGTACTTCGGATCTACGCAATAATTCTACTTCACACATAGCAAGCTTTGAATTTATATTAAAAAGAGGGTGTATCATTGGACATAAAAAGTTCTTTGCGTGATTCTTACACCCAGCTTAATCATTAGAATTTAGATTGCTATAATATTCTTTTCTGTCTGTTGTTGGTTGTATAAATACAAAATGGTTATTGTAATTAGTTGGTAGAGGGATAATTTTATACACTTAAAAATTTTCTAGGTGTGCAAGTGGTATTCTTAATTCATAAATCACCTTTTGCTGACGTATAGTCGCACTGAGTGAGTTAATTTTATAAAGGGATAAAATGTCGTCTGTTACTAGGGATGATATTTTAGTTCCTGCAGGAAGATCTAGCTTTATTTTAGATAATACCGACCTGAGCTGGTCTGGGGTGACTATGATTGGATGTGGTTTACCATGATTTATGTTGGTTACTAAGTCTATAATTTCGTCTACTGTACTCTGGTAACGCATTATTATTAAAGTTATCAGCGATGTTAGGGCCTCTATCTCAGAAAATAATTGTTGCTCGTGGATTGCAGTGCCTATTTTGTTGGTTAGGTCTCTTATCCCTTCGAATTTAGAATTTATGGCAATAAGTTGGTTTTCCATTGCTATTTCGGATTTGTTGAAAATGTTAGCTGTAGTCTCGATTAAGATAGTTTGATTTTTAACTAATGCCAATAGATGTTTTTTCATTTACTTCTAATTTTTTTATCTGCCTTTTGTAAAATTCGGCATCTTCCTCACTTAAAGTGCCAAATAAGGTTTTGCTTAGTATTCCTACCGCGTTTAATAAAGCCCGTTTTTCCCTATTATGACTATCAGATATTAACATGCTGTATTTTTGTAATACTGTCATTTACTACGTTTATATGGAGAATTGAATCGGTATTGAATCAGGATTTAGGTCTTTGTAGATCCGATCCCACTAGAAGAGCTGAATCGAATTGAAAATGTACTTATATACCTGAATCAAGGAATTGAAGAATCGAATTCACATCTGATTCTTGGTGTGTGTGTGCACCAATAGTGTTTTTTTGTGTTCAGTGGGTTTCCGTTTTCTTTTTATTTTTTCTGTTGCATGTTTTTGTTGTTTATTTTGTAAACTCAAATTGTCACTTCGATTCCATTTTAATTCAATCTTCCGATCCCAAGAGGCCATATACCTGAATCGAAATCTCAATTCGATTCGATTCGATTCCTCAATTCACTCATATAAACGGGGTAATTAATAGATGATTAATTTCGCTACTAGCACCGGTGCATACAATATCACAACTCACTTTTCCTTCTAAGTGGGTGCATGATTGATTTAATTCCGCAACGTAGAGCTGAGCATGGTTAAGAGCATCGGTCAATTTTTCCAAGTCGTAGTACTATCAATTTCCATTGGTTGGAGAAAAATTCAGCTTTTCCCCATTGCTCGAAGTAGATACCCGGATTATTGCTCATGGGGGTGATAATCAAGTTCCCATTTATGTGAAAAATTTTACCCATTAATATAATGAAAATCCATGAATCCAATTCTATAAAAATGTTAAGTTCCTTTTAAAAAATTTCGCCCTAATATATATAATTTTGTGCTGTGTGTTGTGTGTATTTTATTCGTAAATAAGAAGAGGTGGTAAAGATTTATATTTTGAATCTGCTTTATTAGCTTTGGGTAAAAATAGTCTAATTTTATTAATAAAAAATGTTCAATAGTCGTCCGTTTCGGGACGAAAATCAAGTGACATGATGACTTTAGTATTTGGTTGGTTGGGCCGTGTCCATTCGTCGACAACGTTTACTGAAGGATATCTTCTCATCCGTCTGACGGCGTATACTATGCACAGGTCTAGACCGAAATCCTCTTCTGGGATACCCAACCCGACAAGGTCCCCAAATCTTAGTGTTTTATATCGTTCACAACCTATCCTTTCCCCGTTGACGAAAGTTCCATTGGGTTTTTCACAATCCTTGATCTTAATTTCCTCATCATGTTGATCAATTTCGATTAAGGCCTGCATAATCGAAACGATCTCTACGGGGATTTGTACTCTGTTTGGATAACCGTTGCCAATCTTTATAAGTCCCTTGCCTAATGGTATTTCTACCCCGGACACAATGTTGTAAAGCACCCAGTATGAATTTGGGATATACCAGATTGCTTCCATTCTGAAGTAGAGAGAGAAAAAAAAGAACTTTCCAATTACTTCTTTTTTGTTTTGGAGATGTTTATTGTGTATTTTGAGTTTTACTCGTTAAAGAGTTGTAAATTGTTGTTGTGTAATAGTTTAGATTTTTTTCCCATCCTAACAACTTTATTTTCATCCGAGTGGATTCAAATAACCTCATATGGGCCATCCCATAGAGTTGAAAGTTTGTTCTGTCTAGTTTGATTTATTACTAGGGATTTATCACCTACGTTAAATAATTATCATAATTATTTAATAATTTTTTGTGACAAGACACTTGGAATACTAGCCGGAAATCCGTACAAGAGTTCATAAGGCGAGAACCCAGTCCTACTATGTGGCGTAGTATTATATACAAACATAGAATAGGGTATCCATGTGTCCCAACATAATGGATCTTGATTTACATAGTTTCTTAAGTATTCAGCTTGTGTCCTATGACTTCTTTCCAAAGCTCCATTTGTCTGAAGATGATAAGGCGTTGTATTTAATTTCTTAATCTTCATAATACTACACATTTCCTTAAAAAGATCACTTAGAAAATTTGTTCCCTGATCTGTTAAGAGAGAGATGGGGATACTGTGACGACAAATTATGTTTTCTACGAATGATCGAGCTACAGTTACTGCTTCGGCATTTTCTTTTGGCATTGCTTCCGAAAATTTTGTCAAATCATCCTGAACCGTAAGTAGGTTTTTGTCTCCATTATAACTAACAGGAAGTGGTCCAACTAGGGCTTAACACTAGTAGTTGTTATTTTCATTGGAACAGGTGGATTTCTTCTATTTTTATTCAGTTGACGTGATGTGCATTTGCTTACATAATTGCGTACATCGGCTTTCATGTTTGACCAAAAGTACTTCGACTTCAGTCTGTTACACATTCTTGCGACACCTTGATGTAATCCAAAAGGAGAGTCATGGTATTCGGACAAAATGTTTGCAATTGTCTCTGATTCATTTAATGTGATTCTTTCGTCAGTGTGTATGTATATATTTAAGATCATATCATCAAAAACTTTGTTGAGTATGTTCTTGAAATTGTGCCTAACCTGATTATCTGAGATAGGTAGTGAGAAAGCAATATTTTGTTCCTTATTTTTTTTTCTATTATTGCTTTGAGGCTTTTCTCGGCTATCTCTTCGTCTTTCGTGGTTCTGAATGGTATTGGTAAAGTGACTACTATCAATGGGTGATAAATTAATATTTCGCCTATAGAAGGCTTTACGAAATTGTCTATTATTTTACTTAGGGGTTGCTCGTCTGCTGAGTGAATAAGTGGTAGAATTATTATTTTAATACTTGCAATTTTATTTATACAACAGTTATATTTGTATTTATTCCTTGGTCTTGGATTTTATCCTCATTCAATTTTTTTTTTGGGCTAGAGTTAGTATTAATATTTTATTTTCCTCGGATTTACCTATGTTTCGACTTAATGAGTCTGCGTTTAAGTTTATTTTACCTGGCTTATGGTTAATGGTATAATCGTACTCTGATAATAAAATTTTCCACCTGGTTAATCTGGACATAGGATCCGTTCTGGAAAAAAGCCACTGTAAAGGTTTATGATCGGTGCCAATAGTGAAGTTTTTTCCGTAAATATACGAACGAAATTGTTGTATAGCGTAATCGATTGCTAATAATTCTTTTTCGGTTGTATTATATTTAACTTTCGCATCATTTAATGTTCTACTTGAAAAGGATATTGGCTTATCTTGTCCAATGGGATCTTGAGACAAACAGCTCTTATTCCGAAATCACTAGCATCTCTTGTTACAATAAATTCCTCTTTAAAATTAGGATATGCTAAAACAGGGGGATTTATAATTTTATTTTTGAGAACTCTGAATGCTTCATCGCAGAAGACATCCCACTTAAAAACGGAATTTTTCTTGAATAATTTCGTGAGAGGTTTTGATATGGTAGAAAAATTTTCTATGAACTTCCTGTAATAACCAACGAAACCTAGAAAAGATTTTGTGCCCTTAGCGTTTTTGGGTGTAGATAAGTTCTGACGGCTTTTATTTTTTTTCGGATCTGGTTTAAGTCCGTCTTCAGAAATAAGATGACCAAGGTACATGAACTCATGTTACTACAATTAAGAAAATTGCATTTCTCCGGTTGTAATTTTAAATTGGTTAAATATTTTCGTCAATTTGGAGTTATGATCATTAAGATCATACCCATAAAGTACTATGTCGTCCATATATACAAAACAGTCAAAACCTTGTAGACCAGTTAGGACAGTGTTCGTCAGACGTTGGAACATAGCAGGGGCATTTTTTAATCCAAATGGCATGCGATTGTACTCGTAATGTCCAAAGGGAGTGCTAAATGCAGTCTTGCTCCGATACTTTTCATGCATTCAATTCTGGTGAAAACCTTTAGCCAAATCTAATGTACTAAAATAATTTGCTCTACCTAATTGATCGAATATGTCACTTATATTTGACAATGGGTAAGCATCACCGAGAGTTAAATCATTCAGTTTCCTGGAATTTAGTACTACCCTCCAACGCTTGCTTCCATCGCTTCCTGTTTTTTTGGGAACGAGTAGCAAGGGTGAGTTCCAGGAAATTCTTACATTTCCTGTACTTGTTTGTATATTTCTTCCTTCTGGCTCTCTGGAAGTCGATATGGTTTAATAAAAAGAGGAGCTTTGTTCTCGACAGTACCGATTTTATGTTGAATGGAATTTTATTAGTGAGGTGATCTTCCTCCAGAAAAAATAAATCGTTGTACTCTCTACAGATCTTGAGGATAGAATCCGTCTCTTCTGTATTACAGTGATCTAGTACCAACATGGATTCCATATTTTCAAGTCGTTTTTCGAGTTTAATATAAAAATTAGCCGTATTAGCTTGATCATATTGATCTAAACTATCCCAAGTTAAATTTAAATTATGAATATTAATAGTTTTTTCTGCTTCTAGGGTATTCATTGCTAGAATTTTAATTTTTTTATTGAAAAGGTCTTACTATTGAATCGCCTATATATATACCTGGACAGATTTGTTGTTTTTTGATAACAATGTCTTTCAGATTCTCATCATTCACTTCAAATGGAATTTCGACCATTTTCTGACTCCGGGGTGAAAGAGTCATTTGTGAGTTTTCATTCAATGTACTTTTGGGATTTAATTTTACTGACGTAGTCTTATGTAATGCTATGTTTTTTTAATTATTGATTTAGTTTCGTCGCTCTTTTGGCTTTTGTTTTCTAAAGTCTTTTTTTTTATTTATTCCTGCTACACCATTTTTCGATGCAGTCTTACTGGTATTTAATTTTTTATTAGTTTTTCCCATTTGTACATTTAATGAAGATGAGTTTTCAGAATCAATATTCAACTTTAGCTTATTGAAATTAGAGGTTTTACTCTCGGCTTCCGCACGTTCGCTGAGTTTATGGTTAATGGTGACTTTATCGGATTTTGGAACTCAGTCGTTCTCCTTTGTCAAACCATTACCTTTAGTTTCAAAGTCATATCCCCTAGGCACCGCCTCGTGAGGGGTAGCTTTGTGTAGTATATTTTTTCTGTCTGAAAAGTTATCTTTATTATTATTAATTAAATCGTTTTTATTTAGTTCAAGGGGCGTTTGTTTGCATATTGGAATTTATAATTTCTTATACATTTGTATTGAGATAGGAAATAATTTCCTAGTATACCGTCATATGGAAGATTTATTTGATCGGTAAGAATGTGGAAAGCATGTTTCAAGATCATCGTGTGATCTGTAGTTTTAAATTCTAATTCACCGTATAACATTCCCAGGGTTTTTAATGACCCCCCGACTGAGGTGGATATTGTGCAAAGTTTTTTATGGTTTTCAAAAGCATAAGTATTTTTAGAAGGCTTTTTTCTGCTCCCGTATCAATTAATAAGGCTAAATATTATTTACTTGAGGGGAACATGGAACTTTATATTTAATGGTTGTTGTGGTGAATTTCGGCTGTTGTAATTATTCGAGAGGGGTCGCCGTTTGTCTCCTCCCGATTGAAGTGGTTTTCCGATACCTGTGACTGATCGATATTGGAATATCTGATACCATGATTATCTTTTCGAATTTTAGTATTTGCGGGCCTTAAATCTCTGCCGGAGCTAGCGGGTGCTGCTCCATCCCTAAATCGATTTCGTACTTGCGGTTCATAGAATGTTTGATTTCGCATTCTACAGTTGTTTTCTGTGTGGTTTCGTCTTCCACAGTAAGTACAACTGAGATATTGTACTTCTCTTTACCATTGGCCTGTTTTGGGAATTCGGGAATTGTGGAAATTGTACCTTGCGATAACATGTTTCCCGCGTGTGGCCTGGCATACCGCAAATTTTACAAGTCATTCTCGGAGGGCTGTTTGGATATTTGTTGCCCTTTGTTTGAGAACTATTGTCTATTCGAGCTGCATGACTTTCTGCAAAGACTATTATGACTTTCAGACTAGAACCTTCGTGTGCTTTCACTATTAATTTGAGTTGGTCATTTTTCAGACCACCCTCAAATACTTGTATAGCCATCTTAGAGTTTTCCTCGACCAGGAACGTTCTAACGGCTTCGTCTCTGGTAATGGCATAAGTAGCAGAGTTAAGGTTACTCAATGCAGAGCTCATGCGTTCACCAAAGTCTTTAACAGTTTCTTTGAAGCGTTGCCTCATGGTCAGCAGTTCATTATGGGCAAAAGTGCGCGATCTTTTATTCTTTATACATGGATTCGAGTTTTCTTTTTAGTTCTTCCCATGTGGAAAGAGGATTGTGTCAACCCAAAAGCTGGACCCTGTAGTCTAGTTTTGATTATGGATAAGAGCGTTGGCTTTTCAGCATCTTTCACAGCATTAAATAAGATATCCCCACGGGAGATAAACTTGCTTAAGTTTGATGGTTTCCCATCGAAAATAGGGACGATGTTAAAAACGTCGGTTATCCCGACTTTAATATCCATTGGTGTGATTATGTTCTCTTGGTGAAAAAAAGGTAAAATCGTGAATAATTCGGCAATAGCCTTAGCCTGTCTAGTTATTTGTAAACGCTGAATTTTAGAAAATGTTTATCACCAAATTGATGAAGTGGGGAAAAACGAAATTCAAATTTGATTGCAATGTTGTGAGAGAATAAGAATATATATATATATATATTTATAAAAAAAAATAGCGTTTATATAATGTGAAAGCTTATAATAAAGGGTCCGCCATCTCACGTTTTTTTTTCAACTGGTGCTTATTTCATGAATGGTAACACTTAGCTCATGTCTGATTTGACATATAATTATTTTTATCCTTCCGCTGAACGAATATGGTTGTGTATACGCTTGAACAACGTTGAGAAATATTGCAACATTACTTTGAAAATCATGGTAATGTTGCAGAATGTGTGCGAAAATTGCATACGGATTTTGGAAGAAGAGAAGCACCGTCAGCTCCGTATGTTCGTTATCTTGTGAAAAGGTGAAAGAAACTGGCATCCTCATCGATAAACCAAAGCGCGATAAGCCAAAAACAGTTCATTCACCCGAGAATATTGCTGCTGTCGCAGAAAGTGTGCGTGAAGCGCCATCAACATCAATTCACCGTCGTTCTCAACAATTGAACATTTCGGAGACATCATTGAGACGAATTTTGCATAAAGACCTTGGTATGATGCCATACAAAGTCCAATTGGTTCAGGAGTTGAAGCCAACTGACCATCCAATGCGTTTTCGCTTCGCTAAGTGGGCCTGCGATCGACTTCGAGAAGATGCCGATTTTGCCAAAAAAATCATCTTTGCAGATGAAGCTCATTTTGATCTTGGCGGGTATGTAAACAAGCATAATTGGCGCATTTGGGCCACAGAAAACCTGCACGCATACATTGAAAAGCCGATACACCCAAAACAAGTCACTGTTTGGTGCGGATTTTGGTCCAGAGGCATAATTGGGCCATTTTTCTTCGAAAATGAGCAAGGAGTGGCTGTTACAATCAATGGCGATCGTTATCGGGCCATTTTGAACGAATTTTTGTTCACAAAAATTGAAGAGGAGGATATTGGTAATATTTGGTTTCAACAGGACGGCGCTACGTGCTACATAGCCGAAGCTACACTCGATGTTTTGCGCCTGTTTTTGAAGATCGCATTATCAGCCGCAGAGCTGAAGTCGTTTGGCCACCTCGGAGCTGCGATTTGACACCGTTGGACTTTTATTTGTGGGGTGCCGTAAAAGATGAGTGTTACGCGCGCCGACAAGCAAGAGACAATTGACGCTTTAAAGGACAATATTTGTGAAGCCATTGGTGAAATACAGCTGCACACAATCGATAATGTGCTTAAAAATTGGACCGATCGTGTAGGCTACTGCATGGCCAGCCTAGGCAGCCATTTGAATGAAATTATTTTCCGTTATTAACCGGAAGGATTGTACTTTCAAATAAAAATAGAAATTTGAGAAAATATTCAGTAGTTTTTTTTATAGCATTTTCAAAAAAAAAAAAGTTATTTGGCGGACCCTTTATACACAAAAAATGTTTGTGTTTTTCTTTGTAACGGGTCTGCCATCTAACGTTTTTTTTTCAACTAGTGCTTATTTAGTGAATGGTAACATTTAGCTCTGATTTGACAGATAATTAGTTTTATCCTTCCGCTGAACGAATATGGTTGTGTATACGCTTGACCAACACTCGCTAAGTGGGCCTGCGATCGACTTAGAGAAAATGCCGATTTTGCCAAAAAAATCATCTTTTCAGATGAAGCTCATTTCGATCTTGGCGGGTATGTGACAAGCAAAATTGTCGCATTTGGGGCACAGAAAACCCGCACGCATACATTGAAAAGCCGATACACCCAAAACGAGTCACTGTTAGGTGCGGATTTTGGTCCAGAGGCATAATTCGAAAATGAGCAAGGAGTGGCCGTTACAGTCAATGGCGATCGTTATAGGGCCATGTTGAACGAATTGAAGAGGAGGATATTGGCAATATTTGGTTTCAACAGGACGGCGCTACGTGCCACACAGCCGAAGCTACACTCGATGTTTTGGGCCCATTTTCAAAAAAAAAGTTATTTGGCGGACCCTGTATAATAATTTAAAATTTCTTACTTTTCCCTATTTTCTTTAAATTATGCTGTTGATATAATAGGTGCAAGTTGATGATTTCTGCTGGTACTGCTGCTAATGATGTTGTTGTGTTTGCTGCTGCTGATGATATTGTTGTTATTGATGTTACTTTCTAGGCAGGCTTCATGCCCTATAGCTGTAGTTACAGCCTGGTCTTTTTGCACTGCCTATTGTCTGCCAGATGCGTTCGGTCTAAACATCGCAAGGACTTACGCTTGTAGGATTTCTAACACTTTCACTTTTTTTTGTTTTTGTTTCTGCTGTGGTTAGCCCCAACACGCCTTAGAAGATCGGTCTTCTGTAATGGTGGGAGATATGATTCAATGGATAATCGGAACTATCCCACCGCTGACACCAAATGTTACGAGACCGCGCCGTGCTTCCTACTGGATTAGGGAAGAGCGGATATCGGATAGTTAAAGTAAAGAGAAGATTTAGTTTTTCTTTAATAATTTAGTATTTATTAGGCGCGCTGTCTTGATGCTAGGCTGCGACCTTCAGAGTAATGTTTTATAATTATTTGAGTAAAAGGCCAGCTTTCTCGATGCTAGGCTGCGACCTCTACTTTTCAATTTCTCAGATAAACTCTGACTCTTCGATGATTGAGGGACAGTATTTATACCCTCGAATCCAACAAAATCCATCCCCACGCATACCCAAGCTCATAAGGAAAAAGTACAGTTTAACACTTTTCCCAAGCAAGGCACCAATCATCATTTTACTTATTTCGTCACCAAGAATAGCCACTCTTGCATCGCCCTCAATATAGTACAATTTACCTCCGTATTTCATCGACTATGATATTGGTCAAGCGTTCTAGATACAGTTTATTGTACCTACGCCTTGACACAACCATAACATACGATGTTTACTACACTCGCTCTATATGCAGTGCCGCTTGCCCTTGACTTTGGATTTTAATAATTATGTATCCATTGTCATTGAATAGAGGCGCTATCGAGTCATAATTATATTATTAGTCGCATGGGCACTTGACTACAGAATGAGTATGACGTAAAAGGCAATTGCATGAGAAATGTATCTAAAGGTATACAAACGAATGCAATGGGAATTCCATATTGTGTACAAAAATAAATAAAGAATATGATTTAGTGGGTATGGCAAAGTATAGAGCGGAGTACAGAGCATGATGCCGTGGGAAAGAAGATTGTTTTTAGGACAGGCGATGTGGGGTTGTGTAGTGTGGTCACTACACCTGCATTTGAACCATTTTGACTATTGCAATTGGTATTACTGTCTTTCATTTTGTTTTCGGTTTTAATTTCAGTCATAAAGTGACTGAAAACTTTAAAATAAAAATCCGAAATGGACCTCGAAAATAAATCATGAAAAAGCAAATTGAAATTCTGGTAACTTGTGAAAGAAACGCGAGAAAATAAAATCCCATAACACGATTCCAATACGCGCACGCTTACACTTGATTTTTGAAAGATTGTGAAAAGTTTAAACTTAGTTAAACGCGAAATTTTTAAAATTTAGTAGAAAATATTGTAAAATACGAAAAAAATTCAAATTTGTGAAAACAATTTTTTTAGAATTATGGAAAGCCTGTGCTGTAGCAAAATCTCTTACCTGTATACTGTTTTATTGAACAAACAAAATTTTTGCTGTAACTCTGCGTAATTTGTTGAAATTTGCGTTGCTGCTTTGTAAAATGCGAGAACTGCTTTTCTGGTTGGGCGCTGATGAATATCAGGATCTTGCGCTGATGGCGTTGTTGCAGCTTGTGGATCAATGTTCACAAACAGCACTATGCCAAAAATGCTCAATGGTGTTTACTGCAAACTGTTGCTTCCTCTGAGTTCTGCGAATTATTCGCTTGTTCTTGTTGAATCAAGACGATTGAGCACCCTTTTTCTTGGAGTGCGGCGTAGCGTTACTAGTGACAGTGAAAAACGCTGTTAAAAGTGATGGGCGTTGCAACAAAAAAAAAACACGTGCCGAACAAGCGGTAGCATCTGGCAACAAGTAATGGCAATTGGTTACGGCAGTATAATGTAGTGCGGGCGATGGTGGCAGTAGCCATGTAAAATGTGGTAAAGATGCAGGAAGGTTGAGCACATAGGCGAAATCAATGACGAGCCGCCGTAGTTATTTGCGATGATTTTGCCTAATTAACTGTTTTTGGAAGCGTACAGTTTCGCCGTTTGGCTAACGGGATCGATGGCTTTTTGTGAGGCAGAAAAATGTTCGCAAAATGGAGATTTGAAAAATGATTTTATTGTGTGCCGTTATTTTGTGTGATGCCAGCAGAATAACTGCGCTTTGACTGTGAGGCGTCGCCCATTGCCAGACTGATGAAAATGGTTTATCAAAAAAAAAAGAAAAAATATCCTTCGTCGGGGCAAAAATGGAGATGTAAAACGAATTTTGTGTGCCGTTATTTTGGCTGATGCAGTCAAAATTCTGTGCCTCGATTGTAACGCGTCGCCAAACGATTTTTTTTTATGAAGAAAATGGTGTCCAATTTTCTCGAATGGAAAATTCTTTGTCGGGGTCACCAATGTAGCCGATGTTTTTGTGGCCGCAATTATCGTGGCTACTTTTTGTTCTCTGTTTCTTGTGCATCAATATAAGAACACGACAAATAATAAAAAAGAGCAATAAACTTTATTTAATTTATTTTACTTTAAACACTTTTTTAAGATAAATTGTACAATACAAAATTTTAGGTTGGGAAAGATAAATGCTCCAGCACTGCCAATGAATAAAGCGAAAGAATAAAAACTTGGGGAAAATCTACTTTTTGTCTAGACTACCGTGAAGTAGGTCGCTGTTGCCTTTTATTACTTTGTTATGAGGAGGTGTTCAAGAATCTGAAAGATGTAAAGGTGCGTGTTGTGATCGCCTTTTCAGTGTTCTGAAATGCGATTTATATTCGAGTCAATTCTGGTTGTGATTTAGTTGCAACCGCCCACTACAAGTGAACCCTTCACTTCCTTATCTTCTGGTGGTAAGTGGTTAACAAGTTCTACTCGGTTACTTGCGCATTTTCTGAGCTTGAAGCCACTCTTACCGAGCATTTCTCTTAATTGCCCATGCAGTTCAAGGCACTCTTCGATAGCTTCTGCTCCACTGAGCAAGTGATCAACATACAATTCTGAAAATGTGGCCTTTACAGCTAATGGGTATTTTTCGTGTTCATCTACTGCTGCTTATTGTATTGGGCGAACAGATAAAAATTGCGCAGAGGATACGCCAAACGTAATGGTCTTGAGGTGATAATCTTGAACATTCTTTGTATCTGTATTTCTCCAAAGGGTGCATCCAAATCATTCGATACATTTTTTTCGATATCCGCGGTTACTACCACCTTGTGTTTCCTCCAATTAAGAACTGTAGAAAATTACTTTGGCTGTACTGTAGGGTCGATTAATAATTTTTCATTCAATGACCTCCCATTTGTTGTTTTAGCAGAAGCATCAAATACTACTCGGAACTTGGTAGTGGTGCTTTGTTTGAATACTGCATGATGAGGTACATAATAATGAGATTCATTGCTTGTGGGTGGTTCACACGCCTCCATATGACCCATATTTACGTATTCATCCAAACAAGCTTCAAATTCGCGCTTAAATTGAGCGCTTTTACCCATTTTCCTTTGAAGATATTCATAATAGCTTAACGCGAGTTCTCTGGACAAACCTAGGGTTGGCCCCCTTGGATTTGCAAATGGTAACTTGACCATATATTGGTTATTTGGCAGCCGTTCATAGTTGGCTTTATATAACCCCTCACATCTTTGCTCTTCCGGGGTCTGTGTGTTGAAGTCTGGAACTTCTACCACCTCCCAAAACTGCTTTAATTGAAAGCCGAGATTGTCGATGGATTTTATAGTGGTTATGAATATTTTGACTGACGCTTTAGATGTGATAGGATTACTTCACATCACTATCCATCCAAATATTGTATTGATAGCTACTTGATCTTCCATTGAGCCGCAGCGTATACCTTCGGCAATAACATGGCCATATACATCGGCCCAAGCAAATTATCTATGGAATTGGGTTTCCAAAGCGTTGGATCTGCTGTTTCGAGATCTTGGAAATATTTCCAATTTCGATTTGATGCTTCCGTGGTTGGCAATAGATCAGTGATCGTTTGTAAGATAAGCAGTTTTACTTCTACTGCGCCTTGATTTGCTTTGAGAGATTGAAGTCTTAGCTGCACCTGTCTTGTAGAGCATGCGGTTTGGTTTTTGCTTAAACCAAGGACCTCTATTGATGTGGGTGTACCACGTATTTGTAACCTTTGGCAGGCGTTTTCTGTGATCAATGATGTTTGCGATCCTGAGTCCAACAGGCATCGCAATATTATCAAATGAGCATTGCGGTCAAATGCTGCTACCAACGCTATTGGGCGTTAAGCATTATAGTTTTCAGTTGAAAGGAAGTTGTTTGTCTTTTCGACATTACTGTTAACTGCTTCTTTATTTGAATCCTTGATCGAAGGTTCATCGAAGTGAAGTGTAGTATCGTACGGTTTCTGACATTCCTTGCATTTGTGTTTATTGTGACACTTAGCGCGCGGATGTTTGTTTGAAAAGCAATTAAGGCACCTATTTCCCGCTTTAATAAAATTTCTTCGAGTTGGCACATCCATTTCTAGGTATGTGGTACAGTTTCCAACGTAATGTTTTCCCTTGCAGACAGGGCAATGAGAATTAACGATGGTATTGTCGGTTTGAATTCCTTCCTTCTTAACAGTGGTAGCGGTTGGCCTTGTGCCAATAGTGCTACCAATGGATTCTAAAAACCTAATACTTTTGTGTAAGAAAGCTAAAAATATCTTGAATTCTGGTAGATCTTGACTGTCTCCCAATTCCTCTTCCCAGAGACGCAATGTCACAAATGGTAACTTCTGTACCATTAGGTAAATCAATACGGCATCCCATGTGCTAGTGTTTACATTTAAAGCTTTGAGTTCCTGGAAGCAATCTTCGGTTGTGTCGACCAATAACTTTAGACTCTTTCTTGATTCGGTGGCTAACTTAGTTTGATTTCCAAAAGCCTTGAGGTGGAAATTTACCAAAGTTCTAGTATTTTCGTACCGCTCCTTTAATTTTCTCCATGCTGGATCATAATCTTGATTTGTAATAGGAGTATGTTTTAGTACCTTCTCTGCATCGCCAGTAAGACATCCTTTTAAGTAATTTTAAATTATTAACGCAAATCATTGCTCCTGGATGAAACCACCAATGTTTTCTGACCAACGTTGATGTTTACGGGAGTGAAATTCAATATTGTCCAATATTCATAAAAAGAAGAAGATCGGAAAAGTGATTTGTTTATTTATAAAATTGTTTTTATTGCCGTTTAAATTGCTAATTAATTAATACTTTGTAAATTTAATTTAATAATAGTGGCATCAAATAAATTCTATTTGACGTATAAATCGTTCTGTAATCTTCAATTGATTTACACTCAAATCAAATGGTGCTTAATTTAGCAAGATTGGTGTCGGCTTATGTTTGGACGACGTATATGTTCGTCGATCAATTTTAAACTGACTTCCCTTTCTTGTTTAATAATACACAAAATATTAATATTTGTTTTTTCAAATTATATTTATTGAAAATAATTTCAATTTGATTTACCTTTTCCAAATTCCAAAAAAATTCAAGTTTATCTAATTATGTTTGTGGAATAAACAATTTCAATTGTACTGCACTTGTTGAGCTCAGGATTCCGAATGAGTACTCTGCCAAATTGGCTAGCCTTTTATACAAATTTTGATGCCCTTTCAGCTTCTGCGCATATTAAATTTTTTCACCACATGAAACGAGAAAAAAAATTGTATTAAAAACTTATATAAAAAAATTGTTGTGGCGAATATGTTTCGCAACTTTCACCTAAAGAATATGTTTTGGTAGCACTATTTGCTACCATTTGCATTTGATTATGCATATTCTATCCCTTTTTTTATTTTTTTTTATTTCTCCCTTATTCTTATTGCTTATATGCACAAATAATAATTTATGGAATATTTTATAAACAATTGAAAATTTTAATAAATTAACATTAAATTCCTTTTCTGCGTGAAAAACTATATAATTTAGACACACCTTGTTAATGCTTCTCATAAAGTTTTCAAATCCACTTTATTTATTCGCGCGTCTGTGAAATGATGTTTTGTTTAATTCTTTGTAATTTGTTTAGTCTTTGTTAATTCTTTGTGCTTAAAAATGTTATTTGTTTAATATATTAATAAATGTAACTGTTTGCTGATCATTATTTGTGAAATTTATAGTATAAAATTTGCGTAAATTAGTTCAGTGTTTTGAGGTTATTATAAATGACCGTCTTTGTGTAAAATTTGTGTATTTTCATGTTTATGTGTTTTATAATGTTTTTAACTCTTTATTTTTGTTTCTTGTTTTGAAATAACTAGATATTTGTTTTATCTTTTATATACTTTTATATTTAAAACCATTAATCAAAATTTGCCGGTGCTCCGTTGGACATAAACCAAAGCATAAGAAAATTTGTTTAACCTTGAGCTGGATATTGCGAATCATAAGGTAAGCTATTTATTTTTTTTTATTTAAACGCATATAAATTTTACCCTTTTTTTTCTTTTTCAGGTTTCCTATTTTTTTAGGTTCTATTTAATATGAATACGGATGAGCATTTGTATTAAAAAAAATATATATATATAATTTAATATTTTGTTTAATTTTGTGATTAAATTTATTATAAATGAAATTAATTATATAATGTAAATAATAAAAGGTAAGCATTATATATTGTTTTTAATTCATTTTATTAAATTCTTTTCTAATACAACAGCGTTTGTTTTTATTTGTTGATGTATATGCTGGTTCAACAATATATATGTACGTTTATTAAACACAGCATATTCTTTCCACGCACCATCACTTCTTTCGTTTTTTTTTAATAAAAAAACAGAACAAACACGCACTTTCCATCACATTAGAAATAAATTCTTAAATATTACTTGTAGATAGCTGACACAAATTTGGCTCGATTGACCAAATGTATCGTAGCTTAGTCCATCACTTATTTTTTACTGAAAACTAAGAACAAAACTTTCTCAATAAGAAATAAAAATACAAGAATTTAGAGTGGAAAAAAGCTATAAAAAACCACCGTCTTTATTATTTATACCAGCGCGTCCATTACCCTTCTCGGGCCATCTCTAGTACAAGACTGCATATAAAATTCATATACAAATTCCTTCGATCATTCTTTCGTTAGGGTTTTTACCTATATTTTGTACTTAGTTCTACGCATCAACCGCAGAGTTACAAATACTCATGTGGTTCGATACAAAGATCACATTCAGTAGCCGTTGGGAGAAAAAAAATTAAAATTTTGTTGAATGTTCCTATATTCCAAAAGAGGAATAACGAAATATATGAGCTACAAATGCAAATAAGCGTATGTGGTGAACACAAAATTGAATTGTGCCTCTTGTCTATATATATATATTTATTTTTGTTTTTTTAGTTTTTACAGTTGATATGAATTATTACTTTAAGTTTTTGCAATTATTTCAAAATATTATGTTAATATATTATTTTTTGTAATTTTTTTTTAAACCAATGGCTGTTTGTGAAACAAAATAAAGTAATAATTTTAATTCTATTTTTAAGTGCAGAAAATATGTCGACATCAATAATAAATCGTATTAATTATTTAAAAAACATGACTAAGAGTTTCAGATAAAATTCGGTCGATTCGACGAAGCATAACTTTAGTGTGTGTTAAATATGCATAACCATCCAGGGTTAAGATAAGTGAAAGACAAAAATGTACTTATGTACCTACATACCTAACTAATTTTTTACTTGCGATTATAGGAACAGGGTGGCGCAACGAATCGTTCTACAAAAATAAAACATTATTACTTTTTTCCAGTGTGAGTAATCTGCTTTTTTTTTATTTAATAGGCTACTATTTAGGTTTATCAAAATGAATGCTTGGGATACTGAAAAAAAGATTTGGATAATGCAGCGATACCATTC
This sequence comes from Philhelius pedissequus, assembly GCA_910595825.1. Taxonomy (NCBI): domain Eukaryota; kingdom Metazoa; phylum Arthropoda; class Insecta; order Diptera; family Syrphidae; genus Philhelius; species Philhelius pedissequus. The sequence goes on along the minus strand of OU343160.1, from coordinate 230,563,124 downwards.
TTTGCAGTACGTCATTTCGGTCTAAAATTAGGCTGGAGTTTGGCGGTACTCCCCCAATTAGATGGACCATTATGAGTCTGGTGAACATACATTTTTTACTCCAAAAACAGAAATCTTATTTTTCTCAAAAACGGCTCCAACGATTTTTATAAAAAAATCAGTTCAATTATTTTTTTTTTTTGAAAAATCGCTTTTTCAAAAACCAGTCACAGAACCTTTTTAAATTTGAATTATTTTATATGTATATGAATAATATCTTCAAAATTTTGTACATAAAAAATTAATTTATTAAAAAACCGCTTCAACGATTTTTGAATTTTTTTTTGATATATTCTTATTTATTCATGAATTCAAATGGCATCTTTATTTTCCCTCAAACTATAACGACTAAGCAATATAAGAAAATTTAAGTATGTGTATTATTCATTTATTTCTGCCTTATTATTATTCCTTTTTTACGAATTTTTTCGTACGTCATCGAATACTGAATACAATGTAGGCCCACATACATTTATATACACATATGTGCTTTAAAAACCAAATGAATCTTATGTATGCATATTGTACCTAAATTATGAAGTTGTATGTATATGGCTACCTACCCTCCTACATCCTTCATTTCAATTATTATACGTAGAAGTTTACATACTTAGGTCTCATCAATATGTATGTATATGTAATATTAAAATCCATAATTTAGATTTAAACATACATTTGTAGCTAGGTATCTGTGTAACTATTCCTTGAATCATCCATTCCACAATTCATTATACTAAGAATCAAGTTAGTCTTACCTACATATGCTTTAAACCTGCATAGGATAACTACACCTAACTAACTAAACCTCAATGGTTAGCACAATTAAAGTTGTTAGCTAAAAGAGCAAGTTCGTGCGATCCAGTCATGCATTTAATTTATTTAAACAGGTGGCACGTGGGCCCCAACTATTATTCAGGTGCTTTGCTGTTATGTTCAAGCTGTAGGTATACGTACCTACCTACCTACTTGCAACAAATTATTGTAGGTGTTTTTTTAACTTATAAATACATTAATATTAAATGTATCTTGGTAGAAGGATCGAAGCGTCCATATAAATCTCATCCTTAACAACTTGGGGCACAATAGATCTGAAGGTCGCAGTGCAACAACCCACAGTAATATTCATAACAAATTAAGCTTCTGACAACATGAATCTAGTTTAACCCTACACCTGCACACGCTGCCAATATTACTTTAACATTACTCTGCCTTCACTGCTTTGCAACTCACGCCTAAACAAACATAAAACTATACCAGCAATAAAATAACACGCTATGTCTCGGTTTATTGACACCTGGTAAGTTGCTTTCCACACCACCTGAAGTCAGCGTGTGAACTTTCAATTGGAGATAGATTTTTTTTCGATTTGACGTTCAATGTATTTTGCATAAGAAAACACGAAAAAAAGGTCTGAAAAACATTAATTTTACTAATTAATTTTATATCAACGGGTACCCATATTATGAATGCAATATAACAAGAATACATGTGAGTTTGTAAATCAAGAAGAATATGTATCGAAACTTAATTTCAATTTTCTTTATTTTGTTGATAAAAAATACAAACAAGCCTGCATTGTTGTTGTTGTTTCTTAAAATAAGCTCATGGCGTTAGTCAAAATGATATCAAGTGCGTAGTATGGGAAGGTATGCTTTAAGATACTAAGGTAACATAGGGGATTTAATGAATTCGTATTGTGCCTTATATTATAATACATATAATATAAAAAATAAGGAAGAAGAGCTTTTGCAAATATGTTTATAATATATATGTAGGTATTTTTGTTATTTTAAAACTTATACATTGGTATTTCCTAATTTTTTTTTAGCAGAAAATTGATAAAATCATTTGAGTGCGTGAAATAAATTTATATAATCCTTTTTTAATAAAAACAAAAACACATCCTTTTGAATAAATATAAACATTTGATATGAAGATATAAATAATACAATAACCTCTTCTTACGTGGATTCAATTAAAATGTTCATTAATTTTGTTGCTCAGCTTTGATATTGAATTTTCAATTTTTGTTACTTTTATTTTTTTTTTATTTTTTTCCCGTGGGCAGGTGTAAAACCTTCAAAAGGCTCTATGAGGACCGAAAAACGCGTGCTCATAGGAGTGTGAGATTCTTACTGTACTAAAAACACCTCCTCCTCCCGAGTGCAACTAAGTTTTAACGAATTTAATTAACGTGTTGCAGGTAACTATCCGGTGATAGTTCCTGCTTATACCGCGATTTTAAAGCGGATTCTCGTTTAGTGCACCAGATCGGAATGCTTCGTCCTTCGCAGGCGGCGTACTAAATTCGTCTCATCGATAATTTCGATTATAGTACTATTGCAGTGTTGTAATAGCCGTTTTCTATGATTTCGGGCAACATTTTTTATTTCATCGCGAACCGTGGGAATCCCGAGATCTCTGCGGAGATCTTCGTTTCTAATGTACCAAGGTGCGCTTACAAATGATCTTAGGAGTTTATTTTTAAATGTTTGTAAGGTATTTAAATTAGAATCTCGCGTACAACCTCAGAGTTGTATACCGTAAGTCCAGACAGGCTTCAGCACCTGTCTGTTAAAAAATTAGCTTATTTTCGATACTGAGCTTAGAGTGTTTCCCGAGCAACCAGTACGTATCACTGAGTTTATTATTTAACTCTTCGCATTTCTTTTTAACATGCGGTTTCCATTTTAATTTCGCGTCTAGAGTCATTCCGAGATATTTTGCTTCGTTAGCAAACGGAACTTGAACCGTATTAACAAATACCGGTAATCTATTAATTTTCTTATACGTAAAATCTAGATGGACTGATTTTACTTCATTGAGCGATATCCGCCAATTTTTTTGTCCAATCATTGACATTATTCAGAGCTTTTGTAATTTTGCCGTAGAATCATTTATCGTTTAGCCCACTGCTAGTATTACAGTCTCGTCAGCAACCGGGGCTACGATAGTGTCTTCTGTTTGAGGTATATCACGTGTAAATAATGGGTACAATATTGGACCTAAAACACTTCCCTGTGGTACCCCACCCATTATTTCTTTGAGATCCGAGTAATCGTTTCCATGTCTTACTCTAAAAAGTCTATTTCCTAGATATGCTGTTAGAAGCGTATAAAGTGCCTTCGTGCCATACCTTATCAAAAGCTTGCGACACGTCTAGGAAGACCGCCGAACAATTTTTTTTTTCTGCAAGAGTTTTTATTAGGTACTTTTCTTCTTTTATTGGCTGCAGGCGCAGAAGTAATATTCTTTCAAAGACCTTAGAAATTACGGGCAGAAGCGAAATAGGTCTATAAGATTTCTTATCATGTGATGGTTTTCCTGGTTGGAAAATCATTATAACTTCCGCAACCTTCCATTGGCTCGGAACGTACTGCAGCCTTAGAGTGGCATTTATTATATAAAGAAGATTAATTAACCCTTTGCGAGGAAGCATTTTGAGAACTTCGGCCGTAATTAGGTCGTATCCCGGAGCTTTCTTATACGTAAGCTTTCTTATTTCTCTACTTAATTCGGCAAGGGTAACATTTCTTGTAATGTAATTTTCGCTTGAGTTAGAACTTATATTCAAATTTTCGTTGGGCACTTGCCCATCAAAAGGTTTAAATGTGTTCTCCAGGTAACCCGCGAAAACGTTTGCTTTTTCTTTGTCGCTTTTTGCCCATTCGTTTTGATCGTTCTTAATAGGAGGCGCTGGGAGCTTTGGTTTCGTTGTTTCCAGAGTGAGTAGTTAGATCCTTTTCCTGCTGTCAAGCTTTCAAGATAATTTCCAACTTCAGAATTTTTGAATTCTGCTATCGTCTTTTTTAGTAAATTACACAAGCGATTTAAATTTACCTTGTGTTGAGGAGTTCGAGTTTGCTGCCATTTCTTACGTACTTTTCGTTTCTCTTTTACTAAATCTTTTATTTCCTGCTGATATCTTAGGTTTTTAAAGTGCGGCATTTCTCTTTAGTACGGGCTGTTTTTCCATGCGGCTTGTTGTACGATATTGACGAAGTTATCTACTGCGTCTTCAAGTTCGAGGGGCGTTTGTAGTGAAACCCTTGATTCAACGTTATCCTCTATATCTTTCTTAAAACCTTCCCAGTTGGTTTTCCCATTGGTTAGCGTGGGTGGTTTTTCACTTTTAACAAGATTTTCGCTCATAGTGAGAATAACAGCAGAATGATCTGAGAAAAGATCAAAGCTTTCTGTTATGCTAATTTTATTTGAGGGTATTCCTTTGACCACAAAAAAATGAATAAGGTGAGGTATTTTCGATGGATCAGTCGGCCAGTAAGTCGGGTTGCCAGTCGAATGAAAATTGCAATTATTTTCCATTACCGCTTCGTAGAGGATTCGACCCTTTTGAGAAATAACTCTAGATCCCCAAAAGCTGTGCTTCGCATTAAAGTCACCACCAAGAATAAAATTTTGTTTAAGTAACTTTAGCACGTTCATAAATTCATTCTTTTCAATTTTACTTCTAGGATGACAGTATATGGAAGATACATTCAGTACAACATTCTGAGTTCTAACCAGTACACCGATTAATTGCATTGATTCAGCTTCTATTGTTGGGCCTATCGTGTGTTCGATGCATTCTTTTGTAAATAAAGATGCCCCACCTCTTGCTTTGTTCGACGGATGAATTGCGTGGTATTCTAAATATCCATTGATCTTACTATTTGATTGTTTCTTGATATGCGATTTCGATATCAATATCTTTCGTAGCTATTTTAGCTTTGAAAAAATATAGGTAAGTACTTGAAACTCGAATCAAAAATAAAAATCGCAAGAGAATTAAATAAAACACATCCAAACTTTCTGTGATAAAACTTCCAGTACCTCCTTTATTTTTGCCCTCCATATAACCTTCATAGAAAGAGTATTAAAATGGTATAATTTATGTGTAGGTGTTTGGAAATTAGGCACTGGCCAAGTTCAGTGCGGATGGATGTCATCAGTAAGTATGCAGCATTCAACATTCTCCCCCGCCAATGAACGTAGTAAATGAGTTTGTTTGTGTTCGTCTTCGGAAATTGTGCTGCAGGTAAGTAACCGACTTCATCAAAACTTGCCGAGTATCTCATCATCTCTACATGGCTTCAAGCTCACATGCAAAGAGAAATTCGATTATTACATAATAAAACACAAATTATAATTTTAATAGGAAAGATTCTCAAATGTCGTTTTATATGAATTAGCTACTTTAAGTACATTTTAATTGATTTGAAGGTTTTTTTGATATGTAAATATCTCTACACTAATTTTGATTTAAAGTAGTTTGTTCTTCTTCTCCTCTTGCTTGCCCAATTATTTTTTAAAGCAATGCTTTTAACATATATATTCTTCAAACAAAAGTGCTGCACTTAACGGTTTCTTCTTATAAGGCTCCTATGTGCTGTTGTTCATCATGTTTTAATTGAATTTCATTCCATTTTTATTTTTGTATATTTTACTTTAAATATAATTTTTTTTGTTTTTTGAAACACAGATGAGCAAGGGAAACACTGGTTCAAGTTTTTTTTTTTAATGTTGAGTGATGAGTTTATTTTATTTTACGAGTATTTCTTTAGGTGGACTGTATGATTGATTTTATGAATGAATGAGTTGTATGTATTGGGTGTGTATAAATGCATTATAAATGTTTTATGAGTATGATTTGAATGTTTTATGAGTGTGTTTAAATGTTTTATGAGTATGATATGAATGTTTTATGAGTGTGCTTAAATGTTTTTTGATTGAATGTATGCGCAACCATAATGAGTAAAATTTTGAATCGTAATTAATGAATTTATCGTACTATTTGATTTTGAGTGAGTGTTTTGGATGAATGTTTGAGTGATATTGATTTGATTGTTTCATGCAATTGAGTTTATGATTGTGTAGTGATTTTGATTTTTATTTAATATGAGTATTATTTTTTTTGAAATTTATAGATGAATGAGTAAATGTTAGCCTTTTATTATTTTTCAAAGATATATAGATCTATAAAAGCTAAAACAATATTGTTGGTTTTTATTCGTCAATTTGATGTATAATCTAAATCACTGAGTCTTCTGAATCGGTGGTGTTGGAGGGTAGTGGACAGATTTTTGTGATCGGCCTTTTGAATTCGCTGTTTGGTGTTCGGACTTTTACAACACGGATTAAATTATCTTGTCCTGGATAGGTTTCCACTATTCTTGCCATGGACCATTTTGACGGTGGAAGTCTTTCATCTCGTAGCAAAACTAAATCTCCGACTTTGGGTTGCTCTTCGATTTTCAGCCATTTAGGTCGATTTTGAAGCCTTGTAAGGTATTCTCCACTCCATTCTTTCCAGAAGGTCTGTAGCGAGGCTTGTAGGCGTTTCCATCTATCCAAGTACCCAATCTTTTCTGCTGCCAGGTCTGCTTCGGGAACTATTTGACTTGATGTGCCGATTAAAAAATGAGCTGGTGTTAAAGCATTGAAGTCTTCCAAGCTATCTGTCACCGGACAGAGAGGTCTCGAGTTAAGGCAGGCTTCTATTTGCGCTAAAAGCGTACTGAGCTCCTCGAACGTCAGGGCTTGGTTTCGGGCAACACGTCGCAAATGGTATTTAACCGATTTCACTCCTGCTTCCCATAAACCTCCGAAATGAGGAGAAGCAGGAGGAATAAAATTCCAATTGGTACCCGATTTACTCAATGTGTCAGCAATCTCGTTGTAGTTGATTTTAGCAGTTTTTAACATTTTTTGCAGTTCCACATTCGCACCCTTAAAATTGGTCCCGCAGTCACTATATATGTTTGCACATATACCTCTGCGAGATGTGAACCTCCGGAAGCGGCTATAAAGGCTTGTGTCGTTAAATCTGAGACAGCCTCAAGATGAATTGCCTTTGTTGAAAGGCAAATAAAAATGGCAAAATAACCTTTGAATTTCTTGGAATTCCTTCCTTTCCAAGCTTTGACCTCAATGGGTCCAGCGTAATCCACACCAGTGTGAGTGAAAGGTCGAGACACATTCACTCTTGGTGCTGGGAGACATCCCATTAGTTGCTGCATTGGTTTCGGTTGATTTCTATAACATATGATGCATTTACTTAGCCACTTCTTCACGGTTCTCTTCATATTGAAGATCCAAAATTGGTTTCGTATATATGCAATTGTTTGTTGTATTCCACCATGTAAGGTCTTCTCATGGGCGTCTTCAATGATGAGTCTTGCGAAATTGTGGTCTGGTTTCAGAACTATTGGATGCTTTTGATCAAAAGTGAGAATGGCATTTTGAAGTCGACCACCGATTCTTATTATCCCATATCGATCAATAAATAGGTTTAGAGATTTGTTGATTTTCGTTCCATTTTTGTTCTGGAGCTCGCGTATAACGTCAGGAAACATACATTGTTGAACATTTTTTATGGTTGTGCGTAGCGCGATGCCAAGTTCTATGGGTGACAGAATTGACGTTCGCCTAAAAGGTTTTTCTTTTCTCATGTTATAGACAAATCTGTTTATAACTGCTATAATTCGTAATGCCTTGCTGAGTTTTGATTGTTTGCAGATTAAATCTACAATTTCATCAGTATCTTCGATGGCAACATGAGTTTTTATTTCTCTCTTTTCTTCATCGGTTTCTAATTGAGTGAGTTGTGTTGGTACTGAGAAATCCCATTTCTCCTGAAGAAAGTATGGTCCCTTCCACCATAGGGTATTGATCTTCAATTTATAGGGTAAAATACCACGAGATGCTAGATCTGCTGGTTTTATCTTTGTAGGAATATGTTGCCACATACTAACATTGGTCAGGCGTTGGATTTCGGTGACACGATTAGCGACGAACGTTTTCCATCTCGATGGCGATGCAGATATCCAACAGAGAGTAATTGTGGAATCAGTCCATGCGAAAATTGGGATATCTTTAAACGGTAGAACGGATCGGGTGTAATGAAGCAGCTTTGCCAACATAACTGCTCCGCAGAGCTCCAATCTAGGCAAGGAAAACGTATTAATTGGAGCAACCTTTGTTTTGGATATGAGCAAATGGGTGTGTATGCAGTTGTTGTTGTCCAAAACTCGGAGATAAATTACGGCTCCATATGCCTTGGTAGAGGCATCGCTAAACCCATGGAGTTCGAGTTGTTTGACATTATTTTGGGTATTTATCCATCGCGGTAAGCGGATTTGCTCTAAGATACTTAACTCTTCTTGAAAGGAGAGCCATTCTTGTTGTAATTCCACAGGAATTATTTCATCCCAAGAGAGACCTTTCAACCATAATTGTTGCATAATAATCTTCGCTTTGATTATGCATGGTGATATCCATCCTAGCGGATCAAAAAGGCGAGCAATGGTTGAAAGTATTGTGCGTTTTGAAACGGTGTTGTCGATGACAATTCTTTGAAAGGAGAAGGAATCAGTAGCAGGGAACCAACTGATTCCCAAAGTCTTTGTATGATCCAAAGATCCGAAATTTAACGAAACGTTTGTTTCTCGATCTTCTGCTGGTATAAATTGAAGAAATTCTTCGTCGTTGCTCATCCACTTGCGAAGATGAAATGCAGCAGAGGACAATACCGCTGAAATTTGGCAATATTTTTCTTTGGCTAATTCTACTGAATCTGCACCTGATACCAAATCGTCGATATACATATTTCCCCGTATCATTTGAGCGGCTAGTGGATATGTCGATTCAGTGTCAGAGGCAAGTTTTTTAAGAGTTCGATTTGCCAAATATGGAGCTGGAGCAGTACCGAACATCAGAACTTTGACTTTATAAAGTATTACTGGTGTTGTTGGATCTTCACGCCAATAAAGCAATTGATAATACTGGTCATCTGGATGGACTTGAATTTGCCGGTACATCTTTTCTATATCGGATGTGAAGGTAATTTTGTGTGTTCTCCACCTTAAAATAATTGCTAAAATATCGGTTTGTGTCTTAGGTCCAGTCATTAAATGATCATTCAACGAACTGCCGTCTGCAGTTCGAAATGCAGCATTGAATACAACCCGTAACTTCGTTGTTGTGCTGGAGTCTTTTATGACAGTATGATGAGGAACTACATAATGAAATGGTGAGTTGAATATTTTGTCTTTGTTGATGTCTACTTCTTCCATTTGATTAAGTAGAAGATATTCCTTTAAGCAATTATTATATTCTTTATGTAGTGTTGGGTTCTTTAATAATCCCTTTTCTTGTTTATAAAACATCACTAAAGCCTTTTGTTTTGTTGACATAAGTTTTGGCCGATGAAAATCTTTGAAGGGTAATGAGACTTCAAAGCGCCCTCCCGGCACCCGCTTGATGTTTTGTAAAAAATGCTCTTCGCACGCGACATCTTCTTCATCATTAGCCTTTTCATAGGGAGTTTCTTCAATTTCCCAAAATGCACGCATTTGTGTTGCGATGTCTATAAATTGCGTGTAGACATGAAATGACAAACGTTTTTCAACAGGAACTTTTCCCAAAACGATCCAACCAAATTTCGTTTTTTGGGCTATTGGAGCGATTTGTTCTTCATCTCGAATTACTTCATCTAATATTATTTCGCTATATATGTCATTTCCTAACAATATGTCGATGTTTCCAGGGTGATTAAATGTAGGGTCGGCTAATTTTAGTCCCTGTAAATGCTTCCACCTGTTAGCAAATACTTCTTCGTTAGGCAAAAGTCCGGTAAGGGTTTTGTATATGTAACCTCTTGTCGACGTAACAAAATCTGAATAATTAGAACCTATATTCAGCTCTACAAAGTGTAGACAAGAGTTGCTTTTGTTTTGTCCCAAGACCGAAACATCCAATGAAGTTGGGTTCTTTTTGAGACCCAAAAGTTGAGCTGCCGCTTCAGTTATAAAGGTAGCTTGAGATCCAGGATCAATGAAAGCCCTTAACATAATAAAGTTTCCTTGGGCTGATTGGGCTTTTATGATCGCCGTTGCTAGTAAAACTTTGGTAGTTCTAAGTTCGTTTAAATGGAAGCAATTTGACGATGTTGATGGCGGTATATCATATGGTTGAAAATTTGGAACATTTGGATTAAATTCCGTTGCTACATGGTGTGTTTGTGATTGATTTGTATTCTGTGTATTTATATTTGGGTGAGTGAATGAGTTTTTATTATTATTCTGTTGAGTGTGACTGAGTGAGTTTGATTGTACTTGAGAGCGTGGATTATTTAAAAATGTATTATTATTTGTATTGGGTTGAAATTGGTTATGGTTACCTTGAGCGTATGATTGTTGATTGTATGCATTTGGAAAGGTGTTAACATGAGAGTGCGACTGCTGATTTGTGTTGTTAAAATTTGAAGTTTTAGCAAAATGTAGTAGTGAATTGTGTTTTCTCTGACAAAAATGACACGATTTATTGCTTGGGCAATTGTTTGTTCGGTGACTGTAGGCTAAACAATTAAAACAGTTACCAAATTGTCTAACAACTCGTTGTCTTGTACTTACATCCATTTTTAAAAATTTGGAGCATGTTCGCATAGAATGTGCACCTTTGCTGCAGACTTTACACGCAAAATTTTCTGTCGACTCAGCATTGAGAAGAAAAACATTTTTTGGTTGCTTTTTGTTAGTTGATGTTGTATTTGTATGGTGCTGCTGGTCCATCATCTCTAAAGTTCTGAACCTTGTTTCCAAAAAGTCAGAGAATTCTTTGAATGTAGGTATATCTTTTTTTGTACCAAGAGTTGTTTCCGATTTTGATAGCACCGTAGGCGGGAGTTTTTTTAAAAGCAAAAATATAATAATTGCGTCCCAGTGATGGACAGGCAATTCTAAGTTCTTTAAGGCGTGTAAAATTTTTGTCGAGTTATCTAATAACTCGCGAATGCCCTTAGAATTTTCTTCCTTGACGACATGCAATTCGTAAAATAACTTGAGTTCGTTATTAACGAGAATTCTTTTAAAATCGTACCTTGACGTTAAAAGTTCCCACGCTTTGTCATAACTGGCATCATCTACACTGATGTGTTCCAGTAAGATGCCTGCGCCTTCTTTACAACTTGACTTTAAATAATGTAACTTTTCTATTTTAGTCAATGAAGCATTATTTTGTACCAACGAAACGAACTGGTCGTGGAATGAACGCCAATTTTGGTATTCTCCTGTGAATGTCGGTGGATGGATTTTCGGCAGTCGGACCTCATGTGGCTTTTGATGAGCCACTTGTTGCACTGGAGCCGGTGCAATAGAATTTTCTTTAGCTGCCGCTGCAAACTTGTCCAACTCATCCAAAAGTATAGATCTATAGAGCGTATAGATTTCGTTTGCTTCGTTATAAAACTCTTCCGTGGTACTTAAAATTTCAGCTTTAATATCATCGCTGCAAATAGCTATCTCATATTGCTGATTTATATTCGCCCAATTGCTTTCAAGAGTGCTGAGACGTGCGGAAACATAATTTTTTGTTCTTCGAGTGGGACACAGTCTTTTTGAAATTTTCGAAATCTTTCGAAATTTGAGTGCAGGCGTTTTTCACAAGCTTTGTTGCATTCGTTTTATTTATTATTTTATTTGATTTTAAATTATTTAAATATGTATATAATTTACAAAAAGTAAGCAAAAAAATATACTCACGTCGTTTCCTTTGTCTTTACAGCGAACGTAGGTACTGATTGGTGATACGTGATGTCGGGTGCTGCACTTGATGGCGGCTCGGCTGTGTGTATGTACTTTTGGAGATATGTACTTTTTTTTTCAATTCTGCCAATTCACTTCTTCGTGGGACTTATATTACTTTTTTAATGTTTATTTATTAATTAAAATTCTTTTATTGTTCTTTTTTTTTATAAAAATGTTTTGTGTTGAAATTAATTTTCTTTAATAAAGTCTAAAAATACAACAAAATGTCGGCACACCCTCTTTTATTTTAATATTAAACTTTAATATTAATGAATTAAAGTAAATGGTTTACTTTTAATAGGCATCGAAGGACCAAAATGTTCGTAGCTATTTTAGCTTTGAAAAAAATATAGGTAAATACTTGAAACTCGAATCAAAAATAAAAATCGCAAGAGAATTAAATAAAACACATCCAAACTTTCTGTGATAAAACTTCCAGTACCTCCTTTATTTTTGCCCTCCATATAACCTTCATAGAAAGAGTATTAAAATGGTATAATTTATGTGTAGGTGTTTGGAAATTAGGCACTGGCCAAGTTCAGTGCGGATGGATGTCATCAGTAAGTATGCAGCATTCAACACTCATGCATAAACATTTCTAGTTCTCCAAGTTTTTGCCATAATCCGTTGGCATTCCAAGTAATTATGCTTTTATTGATAATATATTAAAATAATATATTTAAAAAAAAATGTCTCAGAGTATCAAAAAACTTAAGGCTTTCGGTAAATTATTACATGTGCAAGCGAAAGCACAATAATTTTCTTAGTTTAAAAACTAAACCAAATTTTATGTCCGCAAACAATCCTTTGATTTTTATTTATAATTTGTATGAAAAGATTATTTATTCCCTCAACAACCGTTCAGCTATTCAAAAAGATTTATTTTAAAAACAAACATACTTTACGGAAATAAATCGTAATTTTAATAATCCTGGCTACGAACCTGTCTCGTTTTTTCGTAAAGGTTTTTTTTTCATTTTCCATTTTAAAAGTAATGCATTTTAGTTATCAATTTCGATTTATTTTACGCATGATTTAGAATCTTTCAAGCTTTATTAGTCTATACTGTCAAAATATTTATACCTGTTCATACAAAATTAATCAGAAAAAGCAATATTAATGAGACCCTTTTTTGGTTTCGTATGGGAAATACATTGAAAGTCGAATCGAAAAAAAATCTATCTCCAATTGAAAGTTCACGCGCTGACTGCTAGGTGCCGTGACTCCATGCGTCAATAAAGTTCCTCGCCGGATAGAAGAAATTTGTTTTCCTTCTTCTCCTTTCATATACTCTTCACTGCGTTTGATACTTCTCTGTTCAATACACGGTTTCTTATGGAAAAAAGTAACACGAAGTTCATCGACTTTTTTTTGGTGAATTTGTATGTATCCCTAATGCTTTTCGGTCAAAAACTCAGAGAACTGATGAATCATATGTGTTGCATAGTGCGCTGCGCATGTCAATGACTTCATTCAGATAGGTTGGTATTGTTGTATTCCCATGTAAGAACACAGCTGATGACGAAACAGCTGCTGCCAAAAAAAAAAATCCCAAGCTATCCGAAAAACTTTGGTATACTTTTTTATCCCATGAGAAATGTCAAATCCATATGCATAAACCCATACAAATTTAACCTATCCGATGTTGGTTGTTCAGGAACTTCAGTGGATACTAACCTATCTTAGATAGGCTATCGTACCGACATCTGAATGAGGCTAATGTTGCTTGATGTACATATGTTTCATAGAAAGAATAATAACTCGATTTCCCTGGACTTTTTTTTGCAAATTTGTGTCTATCTATCAATCTCTGCGCTGATGAACCAACATGAATAGTGCGGTTTGGTTGACGTTGAGGCATTGTATATAGTAAAGATTTTATGTTCAATGGTTGAGGTAGGTTTTTGCATTCTGCTTGTAAAAAAATATATTTCATTGAAAGAAAAAATTTGCTATAGGACAAAAAACAACCCGCTTCGTTTTTTACGTATTTTATGAATTTATATGTACTTCCCTTTGGGCTGAATCCTGTATCTTAAAGTTTAAGGTTGCCACTCCACTATCCACTAACATTGATATTCGATTTAATTTATTTTTGGCAGAAAGTGCTGAAAATAACTGCAATTGAATAATTGCAGCAAATCCCAATGAGGTTTAAACTTATTTAAATAATTAAATATGCAAGGAGAACACAGTGCAATACCTTAATGTTGTGTTTTTTGGGAATATTAAACATTTAGATTTGATACATTCAAATTAAAAGTGTGAAAAGTTTTTGGGTATAGTAAGTTTTACTGAATACGGCTTTAATAATTGTAGAATGATGCTTAACATATTTTCTCTTACAGGTGTCAAATAATTTTAATTAGCTTAGATTTATTTCTTATAATATATTTATTTATTTATTTATTTATTTATCCAGAAAAGAAAGTTGTTGAGTTAGCACGCTCTACTTCGTCCATGAAAATAGATTAAAAACGAAAAGATGGTTTCGTTTCCCATTTTAACGTTTCATTGTAACAAAACTATACTTGATTGGCAGGGAGTTGTAAATTAAATAAAATATTTTGTTTTCCTAGCCTCCTTTTTTAAAACTCTACACGTGTTTGGAGTGCTGTTCTACGGTACCTTTCGGATGGTGGAATTGAAGAAAGGTTTCTTGGATTTTTTGACGTTAGTGAGTCTCGGTGTCAAAAACAAAGTCCTAGAATCTTGTGCGATGGCTATTTTTTTTCCTTGCTATGCTCACGTTTTTAATTTAGATCGCGATCACTTGAAAATATATCGGACTTGAATTTTTTTGGCAGTATTAATACTATTGTCGGTTTTTTTTAATAAATCCCAACCGACGCCGGGAGTATCGGAAATTCGCTGGCATTATCACTCGCGGATAATAAACTTCATTTTATATTTTAGATTTGATATACATATAATAGTAACTTATGTTAGAATATTAAAAAACCATAACGAATGGGACACTGCCTCGCTTTTTATTTCCGAGAGATTGTTAATTAAATTAGAGGCAAACGATTTTTGTTTTTTCTTAATACTCTCCGAAATTTTGGCTTAGACTGACATTCTTTTCAATTTAATTCATAATAAGAAAACTGATGTTGAATTTGCCATAAGAGAAATCGAACGTTTTGAGTCTTGGCTTAGCTCTGACTTTCTTAATAAATTTGAATGCATTTTTGAAATCAAAAGCGATTCCGCGGAACCACCATGAAAATGAGATTTGCTCGAAATCGATTCCACGTTATAAACGTCTTTTTGTAGAAATGAAAGACAGTTTTACATCCGAAATAAATACCAGATGCAAAACTTTCACGAATTTATTTTTTAAAGATTTATTTAATAAATCAAGATATGATAATTTCGAAATTTCCAATCCAGATGAAAAAATATAAGCTTTAAAAAATGAACTTACAGTTCAGTATACAACTGCTTCTCTTCGACAGTTTGACGTTTTAGCACTTCATAACCATTTAAAAAAACGAAATATTGCGTGAAACATTCCCACAAATTTTTAACTTAACAATAAATTTATTTGAGATATTGTATCTGCATCCACCAAAAAAGTTTTCTTTCGAAAACGCTTTTATTATGCATTAAGCTCATTGTTACATTTAATTTAAATGACTTAATGTATAACACATTTGCTCTGAATTGCACAAACTTATGGTTTGATACTAAGTTATGCAATTAACGAAATAATTTCAAGTAAGCTTGCGAAATTTAATTTTTTGGCGACTAATTTTTCCTCGACTTACTTTTGAAATTATTCACGCCGCGCCACTGCTTGGTAGGTATTTTAGAATTTATTAAAAATGAAAAAAAACAAAATAAAAATAAAGTCCTTATTTTTCCTAGCGACATAGGTATTTAGGTGCATTTGATATGTAGGTAGGTATGTATTCAGGTACGTACAAAGAAGACTTATTCTTTTATAAAGATTTAAGATTAAAATGATAAATGATTTTCATGAAAACATTGTACCTATATATAACCTGTAAGACTATCATGGAACAGGAAAATTTCAAGTCGTGAAATAGCTATAATTCCAGCCAAAAATAATTAAGAAAACTTGGTGGTGGCACACTCAAGTTGTAGTTGGTCATTCAAAGTCATTAAATGATAAAAAAACTGAATATAAAACAAATAAAAAAATTACCAGTGTCAAAATCTTTCAAATAAAAATCTCCCTCCTTATATGAACAACAAAAATGTTGGCTTATAAACGAGTAAGGAGAAAATAAGAAAGACCCCGAATGAACAACCACAAACTTGTGTGGCTAATAAACGGTGATTTTTTAAGAGCTTGGTTTTTGAAAATTCAAAAAAACACTGAAACTTGTAAAAAGTGAACGAAATTTTTATTTGGATCGATAAATCAATTTCTGCCATTTACTTTTTAAAAATAATTTCACTTAAATGTTGCCCGCGGCTACGCTTCAGGTGGTCCATTCTGAAGGTCCAATTTTGGCAAACTTTTTCACACATTTCGGCCGGAATCTCACCAATGACGCGTTCAATGTTGGCTTCTAAGGCAGCAATTGTGTTTGCCTTGTCCCCATAGACAATAGACTTAACATAGCCCCACAAAAAATAGTCTAACGGGGTCAAATCACATGATCTTGGTGGCCAATTGTCTGCGCCAAAACGTGAGATCAACTGCTCACCAAATTCGCCTCTCAATTGATGCATGGTTTCGCGTGCAGTGTGGCATGTGGCACCGTCCTGTTGGAACCACATGTCGACCGAGTTCAATTCTTGCATTTTCGGCAAAAAAAAATCTGTTATCATCGAACGGTACCTTTCTCCATTGAACGTAACCCTGCGGCCTTCATCGTCCTTGAAGAAGTACGGCCCAATGATGCCGCCTGCCCATAAACCGCACCAAACAGTGCATTTTTCGGGATGCATTGGTAGCTGCTGAATTGCCTCTGGCTGCTCTTCACTCCAAATACGGCAATTCTGCTTATTCACGTATCCATTTAGCCAAAAATGAGCCTCGTCGCTGAAGACAATTTTGCGATAATTTCATAATTTCGACATTTTTCACAGAGCACGAATTTTGATAATAAATTTCAATAATTTGCAAACGTTGTTCAGGCGTAAGTCTATTCACGATGAAATGGCAAACAATACTGAATCGAAATGTCAAATGTTCGTGGAATTTGTCATGTGTGATCTGTCAAAAATATAAACGTCAAAAACCAAGTAGCCAAAAAATCACCCTAGCGCTAGTAAAAAAATGGGAGGGAAAACTGACATTAAATATTGCCACAATAATGGCCTCGTGTAAATGCACAGTGACACCATTTTCAAAATGATGACAAACCGCTGAACTTGCTCATTCTTTAATGGCATATTGCCATTATTTTCCAATTGAAGTGTCAAAATCAAATGTGTACCGTTCGTCGTTGGTGTTGTCTGGTTGTCTGGGTCTGGTGAACCTGCTGTTTACAACAAAAATGGTTAAATTAGTAATTAAAATATTCTAATTTGTTGTGAAAGCCAGCATGCCGAATACGCAAAATGAGAAAAAGTGGACTTCACAAGAGGTCTAACTCTTGGTAGAGTTGGTGGAAGCCAGGGAAGATCTCTGGAATTTTACGAATCATTCAATCAAGGACTGGAAAAACTTCTGGAACACAATTCGATCCAGATTTAATGTAGGTAATTTTGGGTATTCATTTCGAATTCTTTTAAAATTTGTCCATTTTATAAAGACCGAACAAAAAAAGTGTTCCACCACAAAGAGTGGACAAAATCGATCTACATTCAAATCCACATTTGCTTTATTTCAATCATTACAATTTCTGTGCAATACAGTGATACAAGGAGATAGGGGAACAAGAACGAATTTGGTGAGCGAAACAACATTTAATTAAAATTTTCTCAACAAAATGATCATAAGTACCTGAATTCCGATGGTCGCCACTGGCAAATGGTTTATCATAAATATTTAAATCTGTCTGGCGTTAAATCGAATATGTCTTCCATTCATAACCAAATAAATCCTCGTAACAAAATTAAATTCATTTCCCAATTTATTTTCTAAGTTATTCAACTTGTTGTTAGCCATTTCGGGCGCCGCGCCGGCCGTTAAGCGGAAATAATTTGTTTATTTGGATTTTATGATTAACTTTTGTGTAATAGGTATCCTACTATTGATGTGTGAATAGATAATTTGGATTTGTACTAAAGTTCATTATCATATCACCCTGACGGTGGAGTTTAGTGTAAATTTTGCCAAACATCTGGGTCTGCTCTTCATTGTGTGTTATGTGGCCCCTGTAAAAAAGTCTTACTGCTTCCTGGTCATCATTGTGCCGGGAAACATTATCTATTTATTATTGATAAAAGTTTCGAATTGAAATATACTTATTAATTTCTAGCTGGTTATTTTTCGTAATGACCAACAAAAAAGAATTTATATCAAATTGTAAATATATTGTTAAATAAATAAAAATCACCAATGAAAATTTATTTGGAAATCAAGTTAATTTGATGAAATCGGACGGACGCATGTAAGGGTAAAAGTGTGTTTGGTTCTTTGTAGAAAAACCAAAAAGATTATTGAGAACAATTTGCTGTTGTATTAACTCTTTTGAGCTTCCCATTTGTGAGGGTAGAGAGTTGTACGAGTACGATAACTCAGGCACCTCAAAATAATAACGGATTTTTTTAAAGGGGTCAAAAACAAGCATTTTTTACTTTGGAAGGGGGTGGTCTATCTCCCCCCGTTAGGGCGGGAGTACGTATCACAGATAAACATAAATAATACAATAAAAGACAAATATAAAGCAATGATAAAAAAAACAATTCGATTGAAGTTTAGTCGGCTTTAAATTGTCACGGATTCTGCTTAGTCACCAAAGAGCAGTAAACTGATGAATCGTTCTGGCTGTCTTGTTTACGATTCATATTGTTTTTGTTGTTAATAATATGAAGCGTTTCAAGAGTATACCGCTTGGAGACATGTTTCTCCCTTTCTAGGATTTCCACTCTGTCAAAATCTGGTTTGTGTCCATGCTCAATGGAGTGTAAGGCCAATGCTGTCTTCCCAGGACTTTTTAAATTAATGTCGGATTTGTGGTTAGAAATTCGTTGACGAAGAAGTTGTTTCGTTGTACCGATATAGGAAAGATTGCAATTTTCTTCCGCATTGCCAAGACAGTTAATTTTATAGACTACGTCTGTGCACTTATCCTTTTCCGTTTTTGTTTTCATGTTGGTGAAAAGAGGTGCCAGCGTCCTATTGGAATTATACGCTTAACTGACGTCATTAGTACTATTTTTACCGTCTCTTTAAAGTTGTCTGACAGTTTGGGAACATAATCTATACTCTTATAAATACCTTTCTCTTTTTGCCGATTTTCAACAGGAGCTTTGTGTTTTTGGCGAAGTATCAAGCTCCGTATGATTTCCATTGGATAGCCATTATCTAGGAGAATTTGTGTGACTATTTTCTCATTTGCGGCGTGAAATTCCCGGTCACTCAACGCAACATATGTTGTATGTTGGAAAAACACGAAACATCTTTTTTAATTTTGTACAAAAGTGTGTTGAGTGGCCTTTTCCACTGTTTTGACCCCCACAAAATGATAATTGTGACAGAACAGAAAACGATTCTGGATTTGCATTTCAGAATCGAAAGCAGAATCACTAATACACTCACATAATTAAAATGTCAAAATCATCGGGTTGATTTCTTTTGCGTAATTTCGATGTGTTTATTGAATCTAAACTACTTTTCTGGTAAAATGATAAAAAAGGAAGCAAGCTAATTATTATTGATAGAAGAAAATGTGTTTATAGATTGAAATAAAGTGTTTTGGAAATTCCTTTTAGCCGATGTGATTTTTTTTAAATTTAGTTATCACAAATACAGTGATACATGGAATTCAGAATCAGTTAAATTCTTTCCGGGTGTTTTATTGGGGGAACGTGTTCCGGACGGCCAATCGAAAGGGCCATATGACTTTGTTCTCCAAAAAAAATTGACAAAATTAAAGCGAAACAAAGAGGATTTGACGTTTAACATGTTTTTTTTATTGGAATGTATTTTACGCAGCATTTATTTTTAAAGCGAAAGTAAAAGTTCGCTATTAATAATACTGTGATAATTAAAGTTCGATAAATTATTCGCAACCCATCGAATGTTCCATTCTCTATTCATAATGAGAACTTTAGCTACTAAGAGAACTGAGTTCGATGAGATTCCAAGAATTTCCTATGTTGCTGGTAAAATAACTTAACCTAGTAAATAAGTCCAAACGAAACTATTCTTTAGAAAGCACACGGTTTAAATGTTTGTTTCATCGCAGTCAAAGATAGGTGCATAACAATTGGTCTTATTGCTTGAGTGTACATGTGATACCTGCTACAGAAAAAAGGATTTTAAAATTTGCTATCATGATAATTGTGATTTTTTTTATTAAGTTTTATTTAATGTTAACTTATAACTATCTTAAAGCTAGACAAAAATGTTTAAAACTAACCTAATTATCAATAACTTACAACCAATTTACTGGCCCCTTACGGGCGCTCTAAACTAAACTAGTCTCTTAATACTAATGTTTTTCGACCTAGAAACAATTTTAATTAAATCTAATTATTTTATTTTATTTAACCAAGAAAACTTTACTACAAAAACTTAGTATCAGATCATTTTAAATTTTTACCTAAAAACTACCTAAGGCTAGACTAAAAATTATTAAAACTAGATACAACTTATACTAACTAAAAATAACTTAAACTACTTAAAACACCTAAAAATACCCAAAACCACTTAAGAACTAGAACATACACAGCAGCATTTTTCGTTTAAAATTTTTTGTTTGTTTATATTTCGTGCACGTATGCAGACACATAACAACATGCCACCTACACATACATGTATATACGTACATACATATACGCACGCACATACATATGCCGCGCAGATGCATACACCTATGCCTCCGCATACACACATATTTTTTAATTTTTCCTTATACCTAATTTCCCTAAATCAATGTAAGTCGGCCAAGACATACAATCTTATCGACTTTAGCTATAAAACTGCTGATCAGAGAGCCTCCAGAACTGGTTCTCTTGTTTCACCCTATCCCTTCGGTCCTACTGAACCGAATGCGCTCTTCGCCACCTTGAGCGATGACATCTCGACCATACAGGAGTCGCCTATCTACATTTTCCGGCTGACGCGGTAGATGAGCGGAACCGCCATTCCATCCTGTATCAGCCCTGTCTAAAAAGAGGAATGCCTCGGGAGGAATGTAGCCACTTAACCGCGCACTCTCAAAATATTCATTATTATGGTAGTAAGCCCCAAAAATTAAGCTGTTGGTTGAGGACATCGCTCTTGCAGTATGGCCCCGAATCAGCTTAAACAAAAAAAAATGTCTATTCTGTTTATGTTGGCGCCGTTGTATAGAACCTGGAATAATAGCTTATGTACTCCGACTCTGGTGTTCTGTGTAATCTAAGGCAACGTCTAAGACATTGCCCCTCAAACACCCGAATCTTTTCCATTTGAGATGGGGCAACGTTGAACCACACCGGACATCCGTAACAAATCACCTTCACACTGCTGTAAAGACGGCTGCTATAAAACAGTCGTTTTGTCAAGGCAAAGGCTCCCCTAGCCCTGGCCAAGGCAGCACCTATATGTCTGTCGAAATACAGGTACTGATCCAACCAGACGCCAAGGTACTTTACTACACCTTTACTCGCCAGTGGATGCCCATGTGGCTCTACGATCACCAGCTTGCGCCAGTTTTTTCTCGTATCCCGTGGGGCGCTAGACAACGGAGTCGTAAACAAAATAGTTTCTGATTTCTGGAAGTTGATTTTCAAATTGCAGTCATCACAATATCGCTGAATTTTGTCTAAGTCACTCTGCAAGAGACTTTTGATGACCTCAACTGTATTAGCTATTCTGTACGCAATTAGATCGTCGGCGTACGCAATTGCCTGAGTTAGACTAACTATCCCATCGCTGGTGTAAATGCTGAATAGAAACGGCGAGTTAACCGCTCCCTGCTGAAGACCATTATTTATATTAAAAACTCTGGTAGAAGTTACATTGCCACTCTTGACAACAAACTTTCTACCATATAGCATGTCATAAAGCATATACAATTGAGGTTTACTTATACCCAGACTGGTAAGCTCGAGATAGAGGCCTTCTAACCATACGGTGTCGAAGGCCTTCTCCAAATCCACCAGACAGGTACCCGTACACTGCTTTCTAGTTTTGTTCCATTGGATATCAGAAACAAAATTAGACGGGGCATGAATTGTGTCATGTCCCGGCTTAAAACCGAACTGATTATCCGGTATGATATTGTTGTCCTCCGCCCACTTGAACAGAGCCTTATTAATAATCTTTTCAAATACCTTGCTGATACTCGGAAGGAAACTTATCGACCGTAGAGTCGCTGGATTGGAATTGTCCTTTCCCTTTCCAGATGTACCACAGCTATCTTCCACCGCACTGGATAATATGCATTATTCAGCGCGTTGTTAAACAATGTGGTGCAAATGTCAACTGCTTCCTGAGGTTAATGTCGTAGTACAACGTTGGATATACCATCGACTACTGGTGGCTTCTTTTTCTTCAATGAATCGAAGATGAGTTGGAGCTCAGTCTTCGAAATTAACAGGGAACTGGGCCCATTTCGTTCGGCAATTATGGCGTTTGCCAAATCTTCATCATTAAACCCAGTAAAACCAAGGTTCTCAGATCGCCATTCGGTTATATCGTTCTGCAACCATGTGTAATGAAGCAGAGCTCTGCTCTCCAGGTCATGATTCGGGCGCATGCTAGCATTCACCTTGTACACTTGCTGGAAAGCAGCCCCCACAGCCTCCACCTTCTCCTGCGGATCTTCGACTCTGTAAACGTCATCGTCCAAGACGGCGCTATCCGGGTCTATGGCTGCTGTCAGAAGTACGTCTGTGTTCTCTGTCGTTCTCTGGAGCTTAAAACACAAAAGATCGTTTTGATCCTTCCTTCTAAAAATCTTATTAATTTTTGGGAACATACTCGGGTCGCTAGAATTAGCGGCCCAAATTTGTTTGCCCCAAAACAAATTAATAGACAACCTATAGTATTGTTTGATGAGTTGGTTGATGTTTTTGATCGACGACTTCAGTGTCCTTACCTCCAGATCTCGTGTGTCAGTAAACCGTGTGTACAATCGTTTAAGCCTTGTCAGCAGCCCACTTTTTGTCTGTGTAGGGCGTCAATTGTCGCTTTACGGTACATGTCGGTTGCGTTACGTTCTTTGTATTGCGGTATTGTTCTGTTCATTGTTCGTTGAATTTTTTCGTCCATTTGTTCTAAGTATCTGTCGATTTCCGTATTTGTCAGATTCCTGTCATTTGGTGGGGATATACCATTTGCACGTAATTCACTCAATAAGGCATTGGAAAAGCGTGGCCATTATCCAAAAGGTGGTCTATTATCCGTCACTATTGTATCAGGCAACCCAAAATATGAAAAAATTGTTCGCAAATCATCTATCAACACACCTGCTGTAGTTGTTTTCATTAATTTTGCATCCACGCAACGACTGAAAATATCGACAAGAATAAGAAACGTATCTTGGTTGAAGTGAACAAAATCAAGGTGAACTCTAATAAAAAATCTTTCCGAAGGGGGATTGTTTCGCCAGTAACTGGACTCCTCTAACTTAATTCACAAATATTGCACTGTTTTACACAATTCTCTACGTCCTTATCTATTCCTAACCACCACACATCGGAGCGAGCTAGTGCTTTCATTCTAACTATTCCGACGTTTGTTACGTGAAATAACTTTAAAGTCTCCTCTCTCATTTTCGTGGGAATATCTGTTCGATTTCATACGAAATACAATCGTTGTGGACAGACAAGCTTTTGTGGTTTTGAAAAAATGTTTCAAGCCTTCGCGGAACCGGTTTCGAAAATCCTACTTTTAAATATGAGTGTAGAAGTCTGAGCTGTTGTTCTTCCATTGTATCCACTCCGGTTTCACTTTATACTAAGAGCAGACTATCATTTAAGTTCAGAGAATTTATTTGAATATCTTTCGCATCAGTTTTGTTATCGAGAGGTAGACGTGACAAACCATCTGCATGTTGCATTTTTGATGCGGATTTATGAACCAGTATATATTCATACATACTAAGGAAAATCACCCAACTATTAATGCGGGCTGCAGCTACTGCGGAGTACACTTTTTGGGATTTCAAATTTCTCCAATGGAAGACTATCACTGTGGATTGAAAACTTTTTCCAATATAAATATTTGTGAAACTTTTTCACAGCAAACACAATCGAAAGTGATTCGCGATGAATCTGATAGTAATTTTGCTCTGCAGCGTGCTTGAGGTAAATAGCACTGGACGCTCTTCACCATTTACCACATGCGACAAAATACCTGAAACACCGTAAGGACTTGCATCACAACTAACTCTTATCTCCTTTTCTGGGTCGTAATGCATTAATATTGAACTATTTAAAAGCAAACTTTTGCTCCTTTGAAAAGAGTCTTCGCATTCTCGTGACCATTCAAACTTAGCATTTAGTATCGACAAATTATAAAGAAGTTTTAACTCTGCCGAAAAATTCTTAACAAACTGGGAATAATAGTTAATTAGTCCGAGATATGACTTAAGCTGTTGTAAGTTCCGTAGCGTTGGAGCCATCTTTACCGCTTCGAGTTTTACACTATTTGGTTTAAATTCTTCCCTAGATATGCAATGCTCTAAATACTTAACCTCGCGACAAAAGGTTTATATTTCGATAAATTTGCCTTAAAATTGTAACTTTCAAATCTCTCTAGCACCTTTAAGAGAACCTGTTCACATTCCGCCTCATCTTTCCACCAACAAGAATATCGTCAATAAAACATTTTACCTTGTCAATTCCAACTAAAACCTGATCCATCGTTGCTTGAAAGATTGCCGGAGCATTTACTCCATAAACCAATCGTTTGAATCTAATCAATCCACGGTAAGTGTTTATTGTTAGATAATGTTGAGAATTTTCAGTAACTTCTAACTGTGTATACGCACCCTCTAAATCAATTGTACAAAACACATTACATCCCCAAAAACTCACAAAATCTTGGAAGAGGATTATGATTCGTCTCAACATACTTATTTATCGTATTCTTACAATCTACGCATAATCTCACCGATACATTCGCTTTCTGTACAACCACCACAGGTGAAGCCCAAGCGCTGGACTTGACTGGAAATATAATATCTTCCGCACAGAGTCTATTCAATTCTGTATTTACTAGCTCACGTAATCCAAAAGGCACTGTGTAGGGTTAAAAAAAATTGGGGTGCTGTTTTGGCACATAACAAATTCGGCTTTGAAACTTTTAATAGGAGTTTTGTCGATTTTAGAGAACACCGATGGAAATTTTTGAATAATGTGACCAGAATTTGGATTCATTTCCTCTATTTTACTTTTAATTTGATGGATTTGGAATGCCGATCTCCAGTTCTTAAATATGCAATCCATCCAAGACCGCCCTAAGAGAGGTGTAAACTTCCTACTTGTGTTAATCAAATAAAGTTTAAGGTTATAATTTTCACTATTTTTAATTGAAAGTACCACTTCAGCAAAACCAACTATCTTAACTTGGTCCCCCGATATGACGTGGATATTCATGACGTAGTCAATGATCTTAGCTTTAGGAAATAATTCTCTAAATTCGTCATAATTGATAACAGACATACTTGCACCCGAATCTAGTTCCATATTGATTAACTATTACATATTATTTCTACATAAAATGCACTATCTATTTTATTTATAAAACCTATGTTTCTAAATTCTGCACAATTAATATACTTCAGATTATTAGGTGAACGATCGTTTCTTTCCCACGATGCATGTGAAAATGAAGGAGAAGTGGTTTTTCGATTTGAGCTTTTAGAACGGGAATTATCATACCCCCTACGATTATAAGTTTTAACTGATTGACACTATAGGGATTTACACTGATTGTTTCCATTTCCTTTACTAACAGTTTTATTGATGGCACTTTTTTAAGCATGTGGTCTAATGATTTCGTTATAGTATCTTCGTCTATTAACTTGGCTTTCACTTTTTATTATTTAAAACCATAACAAATTTATCTTTTAATGCTGTTTCTAAAAATGACACGAAGTTACAGCTATCGGCCAAAGTCTTAGTCGAAACTTCATATTCGGAAATTGAATCACTGCCCTTTTGAGCATGTGACCAAAACTTAAAATGCTCCGCGGTAATGTTCTTTTTCGGCTCGAAATGTTTTAAGAGTTTGTCTATTATTTGCGTATACGTAAAATTTTCAGGTTTACTTGGAGCTACTAAAGTTTTCAAGATTTCATAAAGTTCTATGGCTCCAAACCCAATTATAAATGATACTTTATCTTTTTCATCATTAATTTTATTTACCCGCAATAAATGACCCATACGTTCACTATACGAACTAAAATCGTCTCCAATATTATAATATTCGACATTTCCCACAAAATTTGTAGCCATTTTAGCTTTTTCATAGCTTTATTTCAATTTTAATATTCACAGCTTTCTCTTTATCTCCTGATCCCGTTTTAACCTCGTCGTTTCAACCAAAAGAAAATATAAACTTCTATTTCCAACGGCACTGTTTCTTTTACCACTTTTATTGTACTATTTAAATTTAATTTTTTTTTTGTTCAGAATGTGTGTGGTGTACGCCCAGCCGGCATTCAACACAAACCTGAAAAAGAAAGAGGAGATTCATCATATCGTCAGAAAATAAAAAAATCTAAAAATATTTTTAATAAATACGAAAGTATAAAATTAAAAGATTCACTTACCCAAATAAAGCGCGTCCATTTTTCGTGGTTTATTGTTTTTATTATCCAGCCACAGATCATACGCAACATAGAAAACACAGATGAAGCTTACCAAGATGGGAACAGTCAGACGGTTCACTCTCCAAACTTCATTCGCTTACCTTGTTGTATTTGTAAATTTGACCATACATTGATGGAGGTGAAATCCAACCGCCGAATAGGTATGCCCACAGAGGCAAAAATATAGGTTTTATGCTACAGATGCATAATATCAGTTTCACCACAGTATTAGCTTGCAGGCAAACGTAAATAGCTTTAGAAATTTTTTATATTGGTGGGACTCATCTATGGTCAGGACCACTCCAAGGCTGTAAGTGAGCACGTTCACTTGATTATTGGATTGGAATCTGGGATTGGGGAGTAGGGTAGGTTGGCAGAAAGTAGTCAAAAGTCAATTCTAATGTCAAATGAATGTTGCAGTAACTTGTTTCGGAATAATCCAAGGAAAATTGTTAGAGCCACCCTATACTTAGGACATTACCCAGCACCATCTATACATTCAACTAGTCAATAGAGAACAGCTGGAAATTGGTTTAGATTTGGTGAAACGTCAATGGGTATGTAAGAGTAAGCTTACGAATACCCACACAACTCCATATACCATACATTTAGCGGGTGTTTGATCGGATGATCAGTTTTATGTGTGTGAAGTAAAAAGGTAAACAAAGTGGCGTGTTCAAAGTGCTGTAACTGATTCGGCAAGTATCGGAAGACAATGTTGTTTTTTTTGGCTTACGGACTGCAGGACGGTATAATCGTGCGATCCAATTTTTTTGCTTTTGGCGAAGGATTTTTTTTTGAGAGAATTCAGTTGCTGGTGAAAGAACATTAATTTATTTATTCCTAATTTACTGTGGAAAATTCTTGAAGCAAAAAAAAAACAAAAATCTTTTAGTGAATTAATAATAAAAAAAAAAAAAGAAATACTGACATTAAACAAACAATTGAAAAAAACTCACACACCAATTTGAAAATTATCTAAAGTTTATTTTTTCAAAAAAAAAAAAAAAAAAATTTAATAAAAAAAAAATCAACAAATAAATAAATATACAAACAAATCGTTAAAACCACAATTGTGTTTGCTGAGAAAAAGATAAAAAGTGTTTATATTTTTAGTTTCACACTTAAATTTAAAACAAAGTAAAAACAAAACCCATGATAAAAGTTCACCCATGGCTTTTATTTGTAAAATAATGTAATTTATATTTTTGGATGATAAAAATAAAAACCCAAAAAAATCAAGAAACGAAAACAGTTTGTGGACAAATCAGCTTAAGCTATATTGGCGGTACCAGGTTGCCAGCGGAGCGCTGGGCCGCCTCGTGATTTTATTCGGAGTTCTAAAACGATCGAGTTGTTCTACTCGCCTCATTTGCAGACAATTTTTTTCCAAGCGGTTAGAACGTATTGGTAATCTAGCGCACCGGATTGTCTCTGCTGCTCGGAAATCCTGAAACGAAGCAAAGGAATTTTTTTTGAAAAAAAATACAAAAAAAAAAACAAATAAAATAAAAACACCATAAGTAAGATCATTCCATTTATTTTAAGCTAAACATTTTCATTGCATACAATATATACATCTATACATTACTATAATAGTACCAAAATTTAACAATTTTTTTTTTGGGTTAACCATAAGTTTTTTTATTTTTTTTTAGTCAAATTAAATTAATATCTTGAATTATTGACCTTATTCGAATTTAAAGCTAAACGTTTTCTGTTTTTTTTTAAATTAATTTACATTTGTAAGTGATAGGAGGTTTTTCCCTAGAGCGGATCGGGTTATGTTGAGTGATCCGTTTAGGATTGTCTCGTTTTTTTGTTTGGTATTTACCTCCAGAGAGCTCTATAGGGGTAAGATAGAATTAACTCGAACGACAAAAATAGTAAAGTGCCAAAAAGGGCAAAACGCTAGTTTTTTTTTGGGTGAACGGGAAAACTATCCAAATCACGGTTTTGAACGTTCATTTTTGTGAGTTTTTTTTTGTTGTTCTTAGTTTAGCCACGCGAGTTAAATCTTACTTACGATTTGTTTTTTTTCTTGAAGATATGATTGTAAATGTTTTGGTGTCGAAATTAAACGCCTTTTTTATGAAAAATTGATTTTTTTACTGTTTCGATAAATCGAAACATGATTTATTGAGGTGATTTTTCAGGGGGTGCGGATGGCGGGCAAATTACGACGGTGAAGATGGTATGATCGGGAGCAGGTAATCAACTTAATTGGGGAAATCCAAACATGGCCGCGGATTTCCAGGTTGGGAGGGTATAGGCCACACTGCAACAACACCAGCAGTGCCCTTGGAGTGGTGATAGTCCGTCCGCTGTTTATAGTTTTTTTGTTTTCGGCCTGATTTATGTATTTGTTGTTGGTGAGGTTAGGTTTCCGGGGGCAAGATCCCCCCCGTCCGACGAGCTAATGCCGTGCATAAGCAAGCAGGCCACGTCCCTCGGAACTTAACGTTCTTTCCCTTCCGTTCCAAACACTTCCTATCCTATTTTCCGATCCTTTCCTTTTGTCCTGTCCTACTCTCTCCAAATCTTTCCCCTCCTCTTGCTCGCAACAAATTGGCGCCCAACGTCGCTAAAGCGTTTTGCCAACATAGTTGGAACGTTTTTTTTGACGAATTAGTTAATGTTGTCTTAGTCAGTTCGTTTATGTTGTGAAGTCCTCGACCAAACTTGCTGGGAATTTTTAAGCCTCGTATGTCTGCATTAGGAAGGCCTCAGGCGTACCTAGATGTATTGCGACGAGTGTTTGGAAATTCACAGCGACTGCGGTTAATGAGTGTAATGCGTTTGTCTTGGTATTACTGGAGTTTTTGCAAAAGGCGTATGTCTGCAACAGGAAGGTCACAGACGAACCTAGTTGTATTGCGACGTTCTTTTGCGAAAGCTTAAGTAAGATCAGATAGCGTATTTTAGTATCGTTTTCCCTATTCCCTTCCTTACGTTTTTTACTTTACTATTTCTAATTTTCAATTTTCAAATCCTATAGTCTTGTTATTTCTATTTGGTAGCGGTGATTGTGTGTGACGTTTAGTCCGACATTACCGTTCCAAAAATTTTGTCGAGTTTTATCTCACCGTTTCATGTCTTCTAGCAAGGTTCTTTGCGACAGACTAGGATTGCGGAAACGGTGAGAGAAAACTTTGTAATGTAATTCGTTAGTGTTTTTATTAGTTTTCCTAGTATATTACCATCACATCAAGGGAGTTTTGTTTGTCTGTCTGATGTCTTTTTACCTATGGTTATCAGGAACGTCATACCATATCGAAAAGAAACCACCGAAGACGCCGCCTGAAGCACCCCGAATACTCATGAAAAAAAGAGGCAATCTTTCATAAAAAAAAAAAAAAAAATTCTATTTGTTTCAAAAAAATATATATATAAAGAAAATACGTTCTCTCGCTATATATTCAACTTCGCTTTTGTTAATTAAGCTATTAAAACGTTTCTTCACAGTTTTCTTTGTTTTTCTCGTCCTTAAAATTACTAGTAAAATATATTAAATTTTTTTTGTTCACGATTTTCAAGAAACCAAAATAGGTAAAATCTTATAAAAAAAAGAAAAAAAAAAAACTTTGATTTCTTTTTGATTTTTTTTACGTTAGGTTTAAGTTTTTTTGCGGTGTAGGGTTTAATATTTAATAAGATTCTTAATAGGCCATAAGGTTGCAAAGAAACAAAAAAAATTTTCTTAAATAAGTGTAAGAATATAATCTTATATTAATTTTTCGTTAAATTCGTGCTTTATTTAATCATTTCGTACAATTTCTTAGTGTTATGTTATATATTCAATCATTGATTTTCCATAGATTTCGTTAATTTTTTTTGGTGCAATTTTTTTTGTATTTTGATATTTTTCGTTAATTCTTTCGTTACTTAGTTATTATTTTTTTTTCGTTATTTATTTTGAATGCTGTCTTAATTCATTTTATTTTTTTTTTGCTAAGAAAAAACACATTCTTTGAAATATTTAATAGATTGTTTCCATATTTATTTCTAATGAAATTGATTGATTTTTGGTTACATCTTAGAGAAATAATTATATAGTTACTTATTCAATTCTTTTTGATAATTGATACATTTTTTTATCGTTAGTTACTTTAGAAAAAAAAAACAAAAAAAAAATACTTTCTAAAATTTTTTTTTGAAATTCTCGAAATCAGTTTTTTTTTGCGTTATCGACCGTCTTTCAATAAGTAAAGAGAAATATCGATTACGTTTCTTATATTGTCTTTGTCGTTATCCAAATATAATATTTAGATAACTTATATTTAGATAATTTATATATAATTTTTCCCTATAATTTAGTTTTTTTTGGAAACAAAAATTTACTTAAAGTTAAGAGGAAATAAAAATATTTAACAATTTTGGTTTGTTAGTTTCAGTTTCGTTTTGATATTTGTACTATATTTTTGTTTACTTTCAGTTAGGCAATAATTTTTTTTGAAGCTCACCATTTATTTTGTCGTTTTATTGATTTTCTTGAAAAGTTACGGTCCCATATAAAATTCCGATATGAATCCTACCGGTAAAGACGAGGATAACCGCATTAATAGCATGATTAGGAACGCTGAAATTAGTGGAAATGATAGATTAACGAGGTCAGTAAGCCAGAATTTAGATATTACCGAAAGACAACGGGTAATGCACTCTCCTCTGATATCCGACAGGCAATTTAGAACCGCCTCCAACATACCCGCTAGTTCAGGCATTCCAAATCTGGATCAGGCCAACATCTCTATTGACTCAGTACCTACTCCTTCGTATAGCGATCTTAGTGGAATAGGGGCGGAAGCACCATCGCCGCCCCACGAAAGTTTCGGTTCTCAGAACCAAACGATTAGGCCTATAAAAGGTAGAGGGGCGATTTCTAGACCCGGCAGCGTGAATTTGCTCAGCTTAGGAGGTGCTCGGGACATTTTAGATAGTTTAGCCTCCAAACCGCCTATAAGTAAAAGAAACGAACAAACAATACAGTCGGAAAATTTGAAAGCCTATATAAATTCGGCAATAATAGATACCTTTTCTACTTATAAGCAAACGGTGCAAACCGAGGTAACCAATACTGTTAGGGAGGAAATCCAGAATCAGTTAGGAGAATTCCTCCGCAATCTGAATTTAGGGCGCCCAAATCCTACGAGCACTGAACAGGTAACAAGACCAGCCGTACATCTCCCGAAATTTCCATCTCCAGTTCCCCCACAGCCACAACAGTTTACTCAATCGG
The DNA here is from genome assembly GCA_910595825.1 of Philhelius pedissequus. Taxonomy (NCBI): domain Eukaryota; kingdom Metazoa; phylum Arthropoda; class Insecta; order Diptera; family Syrphidae; genus Philhelius; species Philhelius pedissequus. The sequence continues at coordinate 230,531,370 of OU343160.1, read as the reverse complement.
ATCCAAGTAGAAGCGCGTTTGTGAATCCTGGTCAACGTAGAAAGCCGCAAGAGTCATACCGGAGAAGCCAGGATAGAATCTGTCAACAGGACGGTTTCTACGACACTCGTCAAGGTCCGGCCCGATACTCGGCAGTTCCACCTCATCCTCCAAATTTGTATGCCCACCCACCGGCCTATCCTCCTCCGTTGTTGGCTTCTGGGTTTAAAGCCCCGATAAAAATCAACAAGTGGGGGCTTAAGTTCGAAGGCCAACCGGCAACTCTGACGGTTGAAGATTTTGTTTTTCGTCTGGAGACATTACAGAGCCAGTACGACTGTCCGTGGGCGGAAATTTTGCGAGATTTCCATCTTTTACTTGCCGGAAACGCCCACGACTGGTTCTGGCAATTTCAGAGAAACCATCATAGACCAGACTGGCCAACTCTACGAGAAGCTCTCATGCGCCAGTTCAAAAATAATCGCTCCGATTATGATATTATGCGTGAGATCATGGACCGGAAACAAGGCTTCTCGGAGAGCATCGATGATTTCTTGGCAGCCATCAATAGGATCAAGTCTCAGCTAAGAATTCCTATACCAGAAGTTGAGCTGGTAAGGATCCTAAAGAAGAGCTTGAGCGACAGATTTTTAACCCTGGTGTATCCAACACCAATTTACTCCTTAGACCAACTGAGGAACGTCTGTAAAGATATAGAGACAGCTTTTCCACGAAGAGATAAAGAAGTTCCCAAATCTGCTAGGCCTTATGTAAAATACATGGCGAATGAAATAGAGTTAGACGATAGATGTCAACTTACGGACGAATATCTCGAAGCGTGTCAGTTTGGTGGAGCTCGTCCAAAGTATCCTCCTCGCAAATATCCAGAGACGACAAAGTTAGTTTGTTGGAATTGCAAAACGCAAGGCCATACATTTTTTGAATGCGAGTCCGACGTCCGCAACTTGTTTTGTTACAAGTGTGGCTTAGAAGGCGTTAAAACTCCCCACTGCGCTCGATGTCATTCGGGAAACACGACGGGGGACGCGAAGAATCCGGGGGATTCGCGTACCACTCCATATCCGAACCCCAATTAAGTTTTAATGTTGCAGTTAATCCTGTAAAGAAAGAGGTTGAAAACCCTCTTAAAGAAGAGGGTGAACAAAAAATTATTATTTTAAAAAGAAACCCCGAAATAAAATCCTCCGAGCAAAACCATTCCAATAAAGCTCCATTTTATATGAAACCCCTACACGTACGAATCGCAGAATATAATGAAAGAAGGAAGAAAATATTTAATAGTGAACTTTATGTAGTGTCTAGAAAAATAATTAAAGCTAGATCTAGGTTCCAAGCTAGAAAACAAGCAAGGAATAGAATTTCGTCCACAGTCTTAGACTTAGCAGCTGATCCAAGGCCTTATGCAAAAATTAAAATAGGTGACAGGGAAATGTTAGGATTGCTTGATAGTGGAGCCAGTGTAAGCATCCTAGGCAAAAACTGTTTACAACTGATGACACCATTAGAACTTCCGGTCACAAAATATACTTCGGGGGTTAAAACGGCCGACGGCAAGAATCAGGCAATTGTGGGCAGAGTTAGGACTCCTGTAAACTACCAGGGTAGGATAGAGGTGCTTACATTCTACTTAGTTCCGAATTTAGACCAAGAGATCTACCTAGGTGTAGACTTTTGGAAGGTATTCCAGCTAGCACCGAACTTAATCTGTTCGATTTCGTTGACGGACGAGTCAGAACTTGTGAGTGCTCACCAATTGTCTACCGATCAGCAGGCCAGACTAGATGCAGTCAGGCAGAAATTTCTGTGTTTCGACCGAGATGGTCTGGGAAAGACGGCACTTATGGAGCACGTCATTGATACGGGAGATGCGCTCCCTGTGAAACAGCGTCACTACCCTGTGTCCCCAGCGGTGCAAGCCATTTTATACGAAGAATTGGACCGGATGTTGAGCCTCGGCGTTATTGAGGAGAGCGAGAGCCCGTGGTGCTCACCGGTGGTTCTCTTGCGGAAACCAGGCAAGAATCGACTTTGCCTGGATTCCCGCAAGGTGAATTCACTGACAAAAAAAAATGCAAATCCGCTTCCGCATATCGAGGGGCTCCTCAGCCGGTTACCAGATACCTACTTCATAAGTAGTATCGATTTGAAGGAGGCATTTTGGCAGATACCGCTGGAGAGACAGAGTAGGGAAAAGACTGCCTTTGCGGTACCGGGAAGACCCTTGTACCAATTCACTGTCATGCCCTTTGGGTTGTGTAATGCAGCTCAAAGGTTGTGCCAGTTAATGGACAAGGTAATTCCTGCCCGACTTAGGGATCGCGTCTTTGTGTACCTTGACGATCTCCTCATCATGGCACCAGATTTTGAAACACATATCGCCCTGCTGAGTGAAGTAGCCGACTGCTTACGCTTGGCCAATCTCACTGTCAACATGAAAAAATCGAAGTTTTGCTTCAAAGAGCTTAAATATCTAGGTTTCATAGTTGGCGGTGGGAAGCTTAAGACTGATCCGGCTAAGGTGGAGGCCATTGTAAATTTCCCTATCCCCAAATCTACGAAGCAGGTTCGAAGGCTGCTTGGTTTAGCAGGGTGGTATAGGAAATTCATCAAGGACTTCTCGAGCCTGACTGCACCTTTGACTGACCTGCTGAAGAAAAAGAGCGAAAAATTCACAATGACCGACAACGCACTAAGAGCATTCGAGGAGTTAAAGCAGACATTAACCACGGCACCGGTTCTATCGCATCCGGATTTTTCAAAACGTTTTTACATCCAATGTGATGCGTCGGATGCGGGAATCGGTGCAGTGTTATTCCAAAAGAACGATGAGGACGAGGAGGTACCCATTTCATTTTTCTCTCAAAAATTTAATAAAAGCCAGAGAAACTACAGTGTAACCGAGAAGGAGTGCATGGCTGCGGTGATGGCGGTGCAAAAGTTCAGGCCGTATGTCGAGGGCATGGACTTCACAATCATTACAGATCACTCCAGTCTACGCTGGCTCATGTCAATGAAAGATCTGAGTGGCAAATTGGCTAGATGGAGTTTGCTACTGCAGTCTTATGCCTTCGACATACAGCATCGGAAAGGCAGCCTAAATGTCGTACCGGACACTCTTTCTCGGGTGCACGTAGATACTCTGGCCATAGAAGACGTAGCTCCCCTCATCGACTTAGAATCACCTGAATTCCAGTCCGAAGAATACAAGAGTTTGATTAGAACTATTAAAGATCACTCAGAGGAACTCCCTGATCTAAAGATCGAAGATGGGTTTGTGTATAAGCGCGCCTTTAGAAAGACAGGTGATGAACCTACGCAAGAGCATACGTGGCTTTTGTGGGTACCTTCGGGTCTAACCGAAGATATTATAAATAAAGCACACCATCCCCCCAAAGTAGCCCACGGAGGAATAGCCAAAACGCTAAACCGAATCCGTCAACATTTTCACTGGCCGAATATGACGGTACAAGTTCGCGAAAATATCTCTAATTGTTCTGTGTGTAAAGAAAGTAAATCGTCAAACCAAGTGTCTCGTACCCCTATTGTCCATTCTTACTGTTCTGTTCGTCCGTTTGAAAAATTGTACATAGACTTTTTAGGTCCTTATCCCAGGTCAAAGTCAAACAATGCGTACGTGTTAGTGGTACTGGATCATTTATCCAAGTTTGTTTTTTTAAAAGCGTTGAAAAGCGCTAACACAATGAGTGTGATAAAATTTTTGCAGCAAGAGGTTTTTAATATGTTTGGCGTACCGCGTATAATCCATACGGATAATGGAAAGCAATTTCTAGCAAAGGAATTTCAAAACCTCTTGCAAAAATATGGGATTCGACATTTTAGAACAGCGAACTATGCGCCCCAATCGAACGCGTCGGAAAGGGTTAACCGCACATTGTTAGCAGCAATTCGATCTTATCTCAAAACCGATCAACGAGATTGGGATTACCATTTAAGCGAAATTGCTTGTGCTTTGAGAAGTGCTGCTCATAACTCTACCGGAGTATCTCCATATTTCGCGTTGTTCGGTACGAACATGATAACGCACGGTAGCAGTTATGAACTGGCGGAAAAGTTAGACGCGGTCGAGGACAGCGAGTTGTTGATTCTTCCGCGGCGTGATCGATTGGAGTGCATACGGAAAAGAATTCGAGAAAATATTCTGAAATCCAATGAAAAATCCGCAAAAACGTATAATATTCGCACACGAAACGTCCGTTACCTGTCCGGTCAGGAAGTCTACCGACGAAACTTCATTTTGAGTGATTCGTCTAAAAACTTGTCCGCCAAATTATGTCCTAAGTATGTTAAGTGTCGAGTAGTTAAACAAATTGGGCGAAACATGTATGAACTGGAGAATTTATCCGGTAAGAAAATTGGTATATTTCATGCAAAAGACCTAAAGCAATAAAATAACTTCCTATTGAGGCTTTACCACTCAAATAAGAATGAAACTCTTCCAGTTTAACCCAACTTTTTTTATGCACAACATTAGTTATATGTACGTGAACTTCATGTTTAATGTCACTGAGTAAAGATTGTCTTTTGAAACAATCCAACTTGTTCAAATACTTAAACCGTACCCTAATCGGGGGAAAATGATCTTGGTGATCTGACGAAAGGTTCTTCCAAAATACTTGAAAACCGATAAACAAGTTCGCTATAAGACCGAGTTATTAATGACAAGGACAACCGATGTGCACTGAGATTTCTTCCTCATAAACAGAATGTTAATATTCCTTGTCTTCGCGGCGAACCTTCATGAACAAATCACTTTTAAATGTATTAACCTGTCAGTAAATGTGTTGTTTTATTTATGTTCACTTAATACCTAATAAATTACTTCTTTTATAGAGTAATTTCAATTCAATTAAGTTCAATTTCATTGTCTTGTGATTGACCTTATTGGCTAACCATGGACAAAATTACATCACTAGGTACCTGTTGTCAAAGCACTCATTTTTATTTCGTCACAAGTACCTGAAGCTGTGGCTAGTCAAACATTTGTTTTTATAAATTTTCTTATATGTTCTTTTATTTATTGCATGTCTATATCTATTTTAACATATTATTTATTTATTTATACTAGCTATTACTATTTAGTAATTATTAATGTCTATTCTATTTTAATAATAAACTAATCTGTGATAAATGATCCGAGATGATTTAAAACTAATCTGTGATATACCATCCGTAATGATTTAAAACTAATCTGTGATAAACAATCCGAAAGGATTTAAAACTAATCTGTGATATTTTCAAAATAATTTAGTTCATTAGTCAACTGTGATATTTAATCTTAAGTGTTGTGATTTTCTGTTATTAGCTATTAACATTATTGCATGCAAATGTATTCGTTTGAACAATTGTTATTGTTTGCTACGGGGAACATAATCTCTTTATACAAAAACGCTCACCCAAAACAAATCGTTTGTATATGATTATTTAGTTGAATTGTTGATCTCGATACTACGGCGGCCTTTGATACCAACTTCTCCTTGATTAGTCCCTTATCTGAAGAAGAAATTAAACCAACTATTAGCAGAAAACATACTTGACTGGTGTAAAGTACTTACAAGTTTTTGTTGTGCCCGGCTTTCATCGTGGGTAACTCCCCACGTATCCTCCTCCTTCGACAATAACTGGGCGTCTTTTAGTTTCTGCGGTCAATGACCTTTAAATATATTTCCCGCGGTACCTCCTAAGTGGGGGAAAATAGGTATTGACGGCCGAGATGGGTGTTCCGCAGTGCTGTGGAAATCTAAAATGAAAAATTAAACAGTTTAACCAAGTTAAAAATGAAAAAGAAAAACATACCTACCGTTGGCATCTAACTAACCCATCTGATTCGTTCACAGATATACTCGGATAGATTGGTATCCGAGATAACATATCTAATAAGTGAGTGAACACCCACACTCTCAGCAATCTGGAATAACTTTCTGTTGTAGTAGCACGTCCAAAAGCACTTCTGATGAAAAAGAAAACAGAGGCTTTCATGAAAGCTATCTTCAGTTTTCTTTAAAAAAAAATAAATAACTAGCTATCCGAGAACAATCGTGTGGAACAGCTGACTGCAAACCTCAGTTTGTATGAGTTTTGTTCTGGTTTTTTTTCGACGGCTTTCAGCTAACCTATCTGAATTGTTCACAGATATACTCGGACAGCTTGGTAACCGAGATGATATAGCTGATAAGTGAGTGAACGCCCGCATTAGTGATCTGAAAGGAAAACAACGATAAGTACAAACACTTAACAAATTAAGCCTTGTAAAAAAAAAAAAAATTTTTTTTTGCTATACTCACTTGGCCTCAACTCCAATTTGTTTTTGGGGCTCCTTGCCCGGCTTCCATCGTGGGTAACCCCCCCACAGTCATCACCGAGAACGACAATATACGCGTCCATTTTCTTTTTTTGTTGAATGAACTACCTACATTCAATCAACGAAAAAAAGTTTTGTGGTGTACGCCCAGCCGGCATTCAACACAAACCTGAAAAAGAAAGAGGAGATTCATCATATCGTCAGAAAATAAAAAAATCTAAAAATATTTTTAATAAATACGAAAGTATAAAATTAAAAGATTCACTTACCCAAATAAAGCGCGTCCATTTTTCGTGGTTTATTGTTTTTATTATCCAGCCACAGATCATACGCAACATAGAAAACACAGATGAAGCTTACCAAGATGGGAACAGTCAGACGGTTCACTCTCCAAACTTCATTCGCTTACCTTGTTGTATTTGTAAATTTGACCATACATTGATGGAGGTGAAATCCAACCGCCGAATAGGTATGCCCACAGAGGCAAAAATATAGGTTTTATGCTACAGATGCATAATATCAGTTTCACCACAGTATTAGCTTGCAGGCAAACGTAAATAGCTTTAGAAATTTTTTATATTGGTGGGACTCATCTATGGTCAGGACCACTCCAAGGCTGTAAGTGAGCACGTTCACTTGATTATTGGATTGGAATCTGGGATTGGGGAGTAGGGTAGGTTGGCAGAAAGTAGTCAAAAGTCAATTCTAATGTCAAATGAATGTTGCAGTAACTTGTTTCGGAATAATCCAAGGAAAATTGTTAGAGCCACCCTATACTTAGGACATTACCCAGCACCATCTATACATTCAACTAGTCAATAGAGAACAGCTGGAAATTGGTTTAGATTTGGTGAAACGTCAATGGGTATGTAAGAGTAAGCTTACGAATACCCACACAACTCCATATACCATACATTTAGCGGGTGTTTGATCGGATGATCAGTTTTATGTGTGTGAAGTAAAAAGGTAAACAAAGTGGCGTGTTCAAAGTGCTGTAACTGATTCGGCAAGTATCGGAAGACAATGTTGTTTTTTTTGGCTTACGGACTGCAGGACGGTATAATCGTGCGATCCAATTTTTTTGCTTTTGGCGAAGGATTTTTTTTTGAGAGAATTCAGTTGCTGGTGAAAGAACATTAATTTATTTATTCCTAATTTACTGTGGAAAATTCTTGAAGCAAAAAAAAAACAAAAATCTTTTAGTGAATTAATAATAAAAAAAAAAAAGAAATACTGACATTAAACAAACAATTGAAAAAAACTCACACACCAATTTGAAAATTATCTAAAGTTTATTTTTTCAAAAAAAAAAAAAAAAAAATTTAATAAAAAAAAAATCAACAAATAAATAAATATACAAACAAATTGTTAAAACCACAATTGTGTTTGCTGAGAAAAAGATAAAAAGTGTTTATATTTTTAGTTTCACACTTAAATTTAAAACAAAGTAAAAACAAAACCCATGATAAAAGTTCACCCATGGCTTTTATTTGTAAAATAATGTAATTTATATTTTTGGATGATAAAAATAAAAACCCAAAAAAATCAAGAAACGAAAACAGTTTGTGGACAAATCAGCTTAAGCTATATTGGCGGTACCAGGTTGCCAGCGGAGCGCTGGGCCGCCTCGTGATTTTATTCGGAGTTCTAAAACGATCGAGTTGTTCTACTCGCCTCATTTGCAGACAATTTTTTTCCAAGCGGTTAGAACGTATTGGTAATCTAGCGCACCGGATTGTCTCTGCTGCTCGGAAATCCTGAAACGAAGCAAAGGAATTTTTTTTGAAAAAAAATACAAAAAAAAAAACAAATAAAATAAAAACACCATAAGTAAGATCATTCCATTTATTTTAAGCTAAACATTTTCATTGCATACAATATATACATCTATACATTACTATAATAGTACCAAAATTTAACAATTTTTTTTTTGGGTTAACCATAAGTTTTTTTATTTTTTTTTAGTCAAATTAAATTAATATCTTGAATTATTGACCTTATTCGAATTTAAAGCTAAACGTTTTCTGTTTTTTTTTAAATTAATTTACATTTGTAAGTGATAGGAGGTTTTTCCCTAGAGCGGATCGGGTTATGTTGAGTGATCCGTTTAGGATTGTCTCGTTTTTTTGTTTGGTATTTACCTCCAGAGAGCTCTATAGGGGTAAGATAGAATTAACTCGAACGACAAAAATAGTAAAGTGCCAAAAAGGGCAAAACGCTAGTTTTTTTTTGGGTGAACGGGAAAACTATCCAAATCACGGTTTTGAACGTTCATTTTTGTGAGTTTTTTTTTGTTGTTCTTAGTTTAGCCACGCGAGTTAAATCTTACTTACGATTTGTTTTTTTTCTTGAAGATATGATTGTAAATGTTTTGGTGTCGAAATTAAACGCCTTTTTTATGAAAAATTGATTTTTTTACTGTTTCGATAAATCGAAACATGATTTATTGAGGTGATTTTTCAGGGGGTGCGGATGGCGGGCAAATTACGACGGTGAAGATGGTATGATCGGGAGCAGGTAATCAACTTAATTGGGGAAATCCAAACATGGCCGCGGATTTCCAGGTTGGGAGGGTATAGGCCACACTGCAACAACACCAGCAGTGCCCTTGGAGTGGTGATAGTCCGTCCGCTGTTTATAGTTTTTTTGTTTTCGGCCTGATTTATGTATTTGTTGTTGGTGAGGTTAGGTTTCCGGGGGCAAGATCCCCCCCGTCCGACGAGCTAATGCCGTGCATAAGCAAGCAGGCCACGTCCCTCGGAACTTAACGTTCTTTCCCTTCCGTTCCAAACACTTCCTATCCTATTTTCCGATCCTTTCCTTTTGTCCTGTCCTACTCTCTCCAAATCTTTCCCCTCCTCTTGCTCGCAACATGTGTTTAATCCTCTTCGCCATCTGTTATAAAGCGACTGACTTTATTTCAGTATATATTCTTAACAATAAGTAAATAGCTTATATTTTACAGTTTAATATACACTGGGGTGTAAAAGAATTCATACATTACAAGTTCAAACTCCCTCTGTGAAACTGGGGGTTAGTCAAGAAATAAAATAATAAAGGTACATACAATTTAATAAATGAGTTTGTAAATTTTAACAAAATATAGTTGTCGAATTTTGTACAATTTACCTGAAAATTGGAGACAAAATTGGAGAATGGTTACAGGCACCTTTTTTCTGCAATCCTTGTATACAAATCTATGCACAGGCACAACTTAAAATAATTACGAGATTGTAGTAAGCTAGAACGTGGCTTGGTCATACCAATAAGAAAGAGGACTGTGGAATCTATTGTTGCCAAGGACTGTTCAACAGTACAATTATCGATTTCCCGTTGTTCCTCTTCATTCCAAAGATTATCTGAAGGAAGAAGAATATTTCCTTTGTTGGAAATTTGCTTCAAAATATCCTCTATTGAAATGTTTCTTCTATCAGGTCTTACAGTGGCTTTTTCGATAACTGAGCTTCTATCGGCGTATTTACTCTTTTTTGGCTGATATGTATCGAATATTTCATCAGTTGGCATTGTAAATTCTCGCGAAATGACTTGGTCCTCATCAAGAAGGCAATCGAAGAACTTAAAAAAATTCCATTTTTTATCAACTTTCTTCCCAACTTGCTGTTGAAGACTTCAATAGCACTTGTTGCTCGCAAAACTTTCCTGTGCACCGATATACTGTGCATTTATCGCATTTTTGAAAATTTTCATAAACTGAGATTTATGATATGTGCTTAATATTTTTTGAAAAATCTCACATCATATACCTATGTACACACATGTTCTGCATTGCGAGTTAAAATGAATTCAAAACCAATTTCAATTTCACTGAAAATGAAATAACGTAAGTTGCATTTCGAGTGGGTCCAACTCCTTCTAATTCACTTCGAATTGTCAAAATCACCTGGTAAATACAATTGGTACAAAAACGTGTATAGTCAGAATGTAGAACACGAACTTTCATATTCCGAACACTAAAATTCCACATTCAGAATGAGCAATTTACAAACTTTATTTTATGTGGAACACAGAACATTTTTATGTGCAATAGAGAACACCTAAATTCACTTTCGTTCCTCAAATTCACTAAAAGTGAAATACAGAACATGTGCGGTTATATCAGTTTCTTGAAATTTTCTAAAAATAACGTAAAAAATCGCGCAATTTGTACCATTATTTTATCACATTTTTAAAAAATTTCAAAAAACTGAGATTATATGATGAGATTTTCTTACTTTATGTCTAGAAAATCTCACACTACATATGTAGCTACACATGTTTTTTGAATTTTTCGAAAACCTGATTCCATAATAAACTGCAAAAAAAAATATTAAAAACACATCATGCATACCTTTTCCATCCATTCTTTTTCAAAATATTTCATGAATTCCCAAAAAGCTTGACTCGATTTTGTGACCACGGTTGGTCATGAACTTCAGACTTAATAAGTTCAAAATCAATGACAATATTTGATGGACTCATGAGGGGAGGAGCCAACATTTTTTGAAAGATACGTTGCACATCTTTGTTTGTGTGCATGATTTGATGAAAATTTGGTACTTTACCAGCTTTTCTTCTCGACGCTTGAGCAAAATGAAACCAGAAGGTATTAAAATAAGCAATTGGAAAGACCTTTCTTAAACCATTTTGAATGGCAATTTCAATATCCGTGTTGAATCCTTTCGGTTTAAATTGGAAATAGTTGGATTCAATAAATTGAAATAAATGAGTGTCCAATTTGTTTGTCATGCGTACATAAATGAAAGGATAGGTCTAAAAACATTATAAGAAAAAAAGACGGTTTATAAAAAGCTAGATAAATTATGATTAATCTTAAATTAACCTACATTGTATGCGAAGTATATTATAAGAAGCTGCTTGTAACCACAAGCCGGGACGATATTAAATGTTCCATCTAAATGATATTCCCTCGGAGTGGAATGGTGTATTTTCTCTACTATTTTGTCAACCGATGGTGATAAGAAAACAGTGTATGAAAATGTGTCTTCGACAACCGTCCACTTATAAAACATTTCACTTTTTTCATATCTTGAATGGTGTATTTCCTCTACTATTTTGTCAACCGATGGTGATGAGAAAACAGTGTATGAAAATGTGTCTTCGACAACCGTCCACTTATAAAACATTTCACTTTTTTCATATCTTGAATATCCAAATTTTTCAATTACATTTGTCTCTTTAAAAATTTCAATAATATCTTTGCTATCTTTTGGACATTTTGGGAATACACTATTTCTAATGTTGATGAGTTGCCTTTGCATTTTACCGAACTGCAATTGAAGTGCATTTTATTGGTCTACGGCACACGTACATTCAGCATTAAACACTTGAGGAACACCACTTCTCCTCAAAGTCAGCACATTTTCTTTTGATATTGTTTTTTCAGCTTATATAGTTTTTTTAAACCTTCTTGTTACGGATGTAAATGCGGAATATTTTTTGGAACGCGGTAAAATTGCGATCCGTCAAAGTCTATGACTATACTTACTTGCTGGCAATCATTTTTATAGCAAATATATCTTCTTATCCCCCCGGCGGGCGTTGGATTTAAATTTATATAATACCTTTAGTAAAGGGACATAAATTAATATACTCCCTTTCCTTAGTCCGCCACAAGGCTCAAATTCAAAAACACTGTTATCTGTACCGCTCATTTTATACAAATTAATTTCAAGCATAGACCGCACTTTACGATTCAATTTGGTGTTATTTCCATTATGAAAGCGAAATAAATCCGAAAAAAACTAATAGCAATTTGGTTTTATTTTTATTTTGAAAGCGTAAGAGTGCCAAAAATAATCTTTTTTTAAATTTGGTCCCGTTTCCATTTCATTTTTGGTATTATTTTAACATGACTAACGACATAAAGCCAAATTTGGTCTTATTTTGTTTGGAGTTATTTCACGTCACCTCGTTTTGGTACAAAAATGAAGGTAATTAAATACATATTTTTTTTATTTGTATTATAATCAGTTTTGTATGATTACATACTTGCTTTTAAAGTACTTTTTCGTATCATTTAATGACTTTGAATGCCCAACAACAACTTGAGTGTGCCACCACCAAGTCTTTTTTCTCAATTATTTTTGCTTGGAATTATAGCTATTTCACGACTTGCCAAGGTCGATCATCAGATTCCTTGCCTCTAGTGGTGCTGGTCTACTTTTTTTCATTTTAATTGAAAACTTCTTGTGTCTTCATCGTGTATTGAACCAAGACCAGCCCTTAGTACCCAACGCACTTCGCATCACGCCACCGAGCCCACATGATCAGATCCAACCTAATGCAGGTTTTTCTGTTTATCAATTGCATTGAAACGACCAACGCTTTTATTAGCCACACAAGTTTGTTGTTGTTTATTCGGGTTCTTTCTTATTTTCTCCTTACTCTCTTATAAGCCAACATTATTTTGTTCATATAAGGAGGGAGATTTTTTTATGTGAAAGATTTTGACACTAGGTCATTTTTTATTTGTATTATATTCAGTTTTGTATGATTACATTTACATATTTGCTTTTAAAACACTTTTTCGTATCATTTAATGACTTTGAATGCCCAACAACAACTTGAGTGTGCCACCACCAAGTTTTTTTTCTCAATTATTTTTGGTTGGAATTATAGCTATTTCACGACTTGCCAAGGTCGACCATCAGATTCCTTTCCTCTAGTGGTGCTGTTCTACTTTTTTTCATTTTAATTGAAAAACTTCTTGTGCCTTCATCGTGTATTGAACCATGACCAGCAGCTTAGTAGCCAACGCACTTCGCATCACTCCACCGAGCCCACATGATCAGATCCAACCTAATGCAGGTTTTTTCTGTTTATCAATTGCATTGAAACGACTAGCGCTTTTATTATCCACACAAGTTTGTTCTTGTTTATTCGCGTTCTTTCTTATTTTCTCCTTAAAAAAATCTCCCTCCTCTTATGAACAACAAAAATGTTGGCTTATAAACGAGTAAGGAGAAAATAAGAAAGAACCGGAATAAACAACAACAAACTTGTGTGGATAATAAAAGCGCTGGTCGTTTCAATGCAATTGATAAACAGAAAAACCTGCATTAGGTTGGATCTGATCACGTGTGCTCGGTGGCGTGATGCGAAGTGCGTTGGCTACTAAGCGGCTGGTCTTGGTTAAATACACGATGCAGGCACAAGAAGGTTTTCAATTAAAATGGAAAAAAACTAGACCAGCACCACTAGAGGAAAGGAGTCTGATGATCGAACTTGGCAAGTCGTGAAATAGCTATAATTCCAACCAAAAATAATTGAGAAAAAAAACTGCTCAACAAAAACCAAAAAAAGGTGGGCAAAATTGCAGAAACATTATCAACCCATCCATAGGCACATTTTTTTCATTGGCTACAATGTCGGCTAAAGATTTGGGAAGTTCTAGCTATAATTATCTCGTTCGTCATTAAAAAACCAGTCAATACAGTTTTTCAGGTAAAAAATTTAATCATAAACTAAAATAACTAAAGTTTTGTATTATTTTATCACTTTTAATTTAATGTAGCATTTAATCGTATGGCGTTATCACGACGATAAAAGTACACTGAGTAAATCAACAATGATAGACTACTATAACTATTGCTGTGAGATAACCGAAATTATTGCCTCACAGACCGATATTAATATCGGCGGCGAAGGGAAAACGGTGCAAATCGACGAAACTTTTTTGACAAAAAGAAAATATCACGGAGGGCGTATAACAGAGCAAATGACAATAGCGTTGTTGGGGTTGTACTATAAGGAGGACAAAATAGGACGCTTCTTTAGAGTCAATTCAAAATGCAAGGCAGATTTGTGGCCTTACATTCACAAATTCGTAAACCCCAACACAAGCTATATTTGTACAGACAGTGCTGGACAGTATGCAAGGTATTGAATAATAATAATATTCAACAAATATTCCAAAGGGATACTGTCCATAAAACCACGAACCATAGTAGAGGTGAATATGTAAGTGAAACCGATCTAAGTAACACCATTACTGATCTGGAAAATCAGAATAAACTTTAAAAAAAAAATATTTTATGCAGAAGAACGACAAACCACATTTACCAGTACATGGCCCTTTTTTCTACCGAAAATATTGTCTTGAGATAGAGTCTAAGAACGATTTGGGCTCTCAAATCATGCAATTTGTATAGGACATTAAAAAGGTCTATCCACATACAATCGATGGATCTGAAAGTGTGGGATTACACCTAAAAGACTTTGATCCACCCAATGTTCAAAGTGAAAATCTAGAGGATGTAATTCCTCCAAAACAACCCAGACTTCTGACCATCAACGACGAACTGAATGAACTCTAAGAACACCACAGAAACGAGACTATGGATGATGACTTCATTGATGAAACTGACAAACATTTTCAAGACTTTTAAGAACACGGACTTAACAAATTGACTGACTGACTCACCCAGACACCGCCTACACACGAACTGGCTGACTAAGACGTGGAATGCAATGAAAGTTTACCTCCTCGCGGTGCATTCTGGATAACGCTAAATGACTTTCTATAAGGAAAAAAATTAAGTAAAATATTAGTTTCGGTAATTTTCAATTTTCTCAAAAGCTACAAGACATAAATCCATCTAGTTTTCAGTGTTCTATTAAGAATTTATTGGAACATCAAATAATTAAATCCAATTCAGTAATTTGTTTCACAATTTTGAATAAAAAATAGTAATATTAAAAAAAAAAATGTTGTTAAATTTTGAGTTTGAAAGTATTTTTTTTAAAAACTGTTAACACAAATAACTATTAGGGAGGGTCTATCTCCCTCCCTCAAGTATTAAAAAAATACTTGTAACTAACTGTTCTACAAGAATCCATTTTTATTTTTTGGCGCCTAAGTCATCGTACTCTCCTCAATGAAAGCTATAACTGGCGCCTTATACCTACATATTAATGAATTTGTCACAAATACCTACATTTTATTGACAAATTATTCCCTATGTATTTATTATTCATTCAAAATAAAAACTGCCTTTCATGTATGGTTAGGTACTTATAAAAAGATTCCAAAGATTACATTTAAATTCCAAATATTCGGTAGCACTCGCAACCAACTACATTATTTCTGCAATGAACGACTGATGGAATTGCAATCCTCGCGGCTTAAGCATAACGTGCCGGTGGAGGCAGCTGGTAGGTATTCGTACCTACATATATTTTCATTTTATTCACAAGTATATTACCCAGCACAGAAAAAAAACCTTGAACTTCAACTTCTTAAAATTTGAAGAAAATCCGAAAAAATGCAAAAAATAGGTAGCACATCAAAATAAAATGAATTGCAATCCTCGCGGCTTAAGCATAACGCGCCGGTGGACGCAGCTGGTAGGTATTCCTACCTACATATATTTTTATTTTAATCACAAATATATTACACAGCACAGAAAAAAACTTGAACTTCAACTTCTTAAAATTCGAACAAAACATCGGAAAAAATGCAAAAAAAATAGCACATCAAAACAAAACGAAACAGAATGTAAAAATACACACAAACATACACGCACTGATTATTTTTCTACCCGAGCTGGCATGTCAATTGTCAATAATTTATCTGTTCTTTCTTTCTGCTTGATATGGCAAAAAAAATATTTCTCAGTTAAATCTCTTACTCTCTTTTCTCTCGACAAATCTTCTGTGTGTTGCAAAGTTCCATGTCGAAACTAGTGACGCCTCCGCGTGTCCATATACACCGTAAATAAAAACGGCTTCATTATATTACTATAGATTCTTTATACAATGCGGGCGTTCACTCACTAATTAGATATGTTATCTCGGATACCAATCTATCGGAGTATATCTGTCGACGAATCAGATAGGTAAGCTGGAAGCTCTCAAAAAATCAGAACAAAACGCATACCATATGAATTTTGCAGTCAGCTGTTCTATACATTTGTTCTCGGATAGCTAGTTATTCCAAATTGTTTGGGATAACTCAAGATAGCTTTCATGAAAAAAGCTGATCAGATGTGCTTTTGCACACATTACAACAGCAGAAAGTTATTCTAGATTGCTGAGAATAACTAGGTGAACGTCCCCAATGGCTTTGCTTTGTAATTTAATTCAAGTCATGACACTGGCAAAATTATGGTAAAATCAAATCAATAATGACTAGAATTTACACGGGGCAAAATAATGACTGTTTAATTCTTTGTCATTGTTTGTTGCCATTTTAGTGACAAAAATAGAAACAGATGTACTTACATAACTGTCAATAAATTTACCATTTGAAGTATATTCAAGAACGTTTTCAACTTTTAATAAATTCAAAGTATGTCAGAAAACAAAAATATTGCTGTATTATTAGGTGCGTTTATAGTTTTAGATAGTGAAAAGCAAGACGTTCGATGGTCACTTATCAGATCACAAAGAAACCAAAGATATTTTTGGGTTCGAACACTCCTTCTTCAGGAAGGGTTTTTTGAGACATTGCGCGGCCAGCTTCGAGAAAATGACCCACAGTTGTTCCAAATTTTTTTTAAAAATGGCGGGAGAGGATTTTGACTTTCTCACCGACAAAATAAAACCAGTTGTGAGGAAACAAAATACAAATATGCGTGAAGCAATAAGTGTCGAAGAACGTCTCGCAATTACCCTACGTTTTCTTGCAACTGGAGACAATTACAGTAGCCTGATGTTTTGTTTAGAAAGTCCAAATCATTAATATGTAACATTGTGTCTGAAGTATGTGAGGCAATATATCAATCATTAACCGAAGAATATTTAAAAGTAAGTACATACTTACAAATTCATTCTTTACTTGCGATTATAGGTACTATATGGCAAGTTGTGTATTCGTAAAAAAAAAATTTCTAACAATCAAACATGACATTACTATCATAGAGAATACCAAGAAAGTGGGTCCCGCAATTCCGTATGTCTGTCTGTAGAACGATCTACAGCTTAAATGGCTAAAACCGATATGGTTCAAACTTGGTACTTAGGCGTTTTAGGTGATTGTCCAAAATAGATTTTTGAATCGCTGTTTTAGGCCGAAAAATAACGGTACTTGCCATACAAATTTTTCTACCATCTTAATTATCTCAAAAACGGCACGGACGATTTTGATAAAAATTGGTTACTTTGGGTATGGTCAACATTTCGGCCAAAAAAGTTTTTAAAATATTTTTTATTAACAGTACCTGCCATACAACCAGTTTATTGATTTTTGACTTTCTCATAAACGGCATAACGGATTTCGATAAAAAAATTTATACAGGAGCTCCTTCAAATTCTAAATAGTATTGCATTTCAAAATTTAAAAAAAAATTTTTTTTTGGATTTTTGGGAAAAAAACATTTTTTTTTGAAAATTCAATATTTCGAAAACGGGTGGACAATTTTTTCTGAAATTTTGTTTTTGTATTTATATTATTAAATATTTAAAATGTTCATACCAATTTTTTTAGAAAAAGTTTAAGAATTTAAATAAGTGAAAAACTTTAAAAATATATTTAGCAATTTTATTAAGAATCTTTTGCATAAGTTAACGCAAGAAATGTTTGCATCAGCAGATAACTGTCCCACATCCAGATTCGCTTCCCACGACTCATAAGAATCACCAGGTGACTACGTGAAGGAATGTGATGACGAGGCGTCTGGAGACAGCACATGCAACAGCAAATTGCAAACTCGGGTTGGATAGATTAAGTTACTTTTCAGTTAGATTTTAGGAAACTAATTCTGTCATAAGTTAGTTCGTAAGTAGTACTCAAATAAAGAGGTTCATCCTCATAAAAATAAAAAGTTTGTGTTTTTTTTTATAAAATTTAAAATAAAATAAATTTAATTGGCGCCCAACGTGGTTGGCCTGAGGAAGTGTTAAAAAGTGAAACGTGAAATCGACCTAAAGTAGTTCGTCGCGTTCCAAGACCTAGAACATTGAAAGTGATATGACTTAAAACTTAAAATCGACCTAAAGAAGTTCGTCGGGTTTTAGGACTTAGTTCACTTCAAGTGGTAAAGAAAGAAAAGAAAATCAAACAAGAACTCTAACGTGAAAATAGACCTCAAGAAGCTCGCCACGTTTCGAAGAGTTAATTACCAGTGTTCGTGTCACTTCTTCGGCCAAACCCAAGAAGAATAAATTTGCTATAGTCTGTAGACATAGTAAACCACGAGGGAGTGTGAGACAAGGAAGTGCCTGAGTACCAGCTGTAGCTAGAAAAAAGGATCAACACTTAACTCACCAGCGTGGGATCATGTTCTTCATTTTTATGTAAGTTAGACTTAAGTTAAAAGAAAGAAAATAAAAAAATAAAAGATTAATAGGTAAAGGGAAAACTCAATTTTGAATAAATTTTTTAAAAAAAAAAATCTGTTTTGAAACAAAAATATTTTAAAGAAAACAGGAAAAGGGTTAGAAATTTCAATTGTGAATTAATTTTTAATTTTTATTTTTACGAAAAGTTTTATAGTGTAATAAATTTGTAATAATTTTCAAACTAAATATCTCAAATATTCAAACATATTTTTTACGAAAAAACGCTATAGTATAGTAAATTTGTAATAATTTTCAAACTAAATATCTCAAATATTCAAACATAATCATGGTGGCTACACGATCGAATACCGATAGTATTGCATCTGAAACCAATTCTGCCAGTAACCCTTCACAAAATCCGCAAAATCCTATTCCAACAAACGCTAGTACAGGTGCAAATAATTTCCCGCCATACGCGGCATCCACAAGTCAGAGTATCCAACCTACACCAGAATTAGACATACTCATCACGAGTATCGTCAATCGAGTCTTAAGGGAACAAAGCCAGCCCACTCAAAATAATCCCACCCAAAATATCGAAAGAGACCAAGGTATTGACGCACAATTCAGAACAGACATATCAGAAATGGATAGAATCCCCGATATTGTCAAGTGCCTAAAAATTTTCTCAGGTGACAAAGCTGAATTTGGATCCTGGAGAAAAAGCGTTGAGAGAATTCTCGGAATATATGAACCTTTTAAAGGCACTCCTAAATACTTTGCAATTTTAAGCGTTATACGCAATAAAATTGTGGGAGAAGCGGATATCGCTCTAGAATCATATAATATCCCTTTAAATTGGGAAAGTATATCCCAATGTTTGATTATGCACTATGCAGACAAACGGGATATTAATACGTTGGAATTCCAAATGGCTTCTCTTGTTCAAGGAAGTAAAACGGTCCACGAGTTTTATCAATTAGTTTACTCACATCTCTCACTTATCCTCAATAAAATATCTTGTGGGGATATGGGTGTTGAAGCAACCAAAGTTCTTACGGAAACTTATAGGTCAAAAGCCCTTGATACCTTTATAAGAGGGTTAAGAGGAGACTTACCTAGATTACTATCCATAAAAGAACCGATTGATCTCCCTCATGCCCTGAACTTATGTTTAAAGTTAGAAAACCAAAACATTAGATCTAATCATATTCAACACCAAATAACACCAAGAAAACCACAACCACAACCCTTTATACCCCGAAGAAACCCAAATATGATTGGCAGAGCTTATCCCTCTGTAGCACCTAAACCAGTTCCGCAACAATACTCAACATACCCTAATCCTCATCCTTCCAGATACCCGACAACGTCAAACGTATTAAACCAAACCCCAAATTATGGACAATCTCCAAATTATTCAAGCCCAGGCTACCAGAACTGGAGCACATATAATAATCAATTAAGACCCATGCGTCCGCAACAACAGAATCTTCAAAAAGGTTATCAGCCTAATATGACTAACATCAAACCAGAACCGAATTCCAGTCTTAACACTAGAAAAGTAAATAACGTGGTTACAAAACAAAACCAACCACATTTTCACATAGAATCTGTTCCGGAAGATACTCCTTATGAACAAAACCAGAGCGGATTCCTCGAAAATCCAGATGAGGAATTACAAGGTTACATAAATTCTTTAAATCAATATGATGAAAATGGAACGTCATCTGAACATGACTACTTTACGGACTTTGCAGATATCCATTTTTTAGGTTAGCGGACTCTTCGCTTCCATTTTTTGAATGTAAGACGAAGAGTGGGAACATTTTAAAATTCCTGATAGACACCGGGTCTAGCAGAAATTACATTCAGCCCCAACTCGTTACAACTCCTCTAGATAATAAACAAAACTTTCTTGCAAAATCAATTGCAGGCGATGTTTCAATAACCCAACACACCTTTATTAATTTATTCGGTCAGAACATTAATTTAAAATTCTACATCTTACCAAATTTAAAATCGTTCCATGGTATACTTGGGAACGATAGCTTGAAAGAATTATCAGCCGTCATACACACAAAAGAGAATTTTATCACAATCCTCAATAAGATTAAGGTAAAAATTAAACAACAAAACTCTATGACTATCAATTCTATTGACACACAGTTCGAACATATGTCAGAAACTCAGAAAGAAGCTCTTATCACAACTATCAAACATTTTCCCTCACTTTTCGCCGATCCCGACGAAAAACTAACTTTCACGACAAAGGTTCTTGGAGAAATTCGTACTTTCACGGACACTCCGATTTATACGAGGTGTTACCCATATCCTACTTCTCTTAAGGAAGAAATCGAAAACCAGCTTGGGAAACTTCTAGAAGACGGAATTATTAGACCTTCTCGGTCACCATACAATTCGCCCGTCTGGATTGTACCCAAGAAACCTGATGCTGCAGGTAACAAACAGTATAGATTGGTAATCGACTATAGGAAGCTTAACGCAAATACTATCGCGGATCGTTACCCAATCCAAGACATTAACGAGGTACTAGCACAACTAGGCAAAAACCGAATGTTTTCAGTTCTCGATCTAAAAAACGGATTCCATCAAATACCTCTTAAGGAATCTGATATAGAGAAGACCGCCTTCTCAATAAATAATGGAAAGTTTGAATTTGTTAGGCTCCCATTTGGCCTAAAAAACGCGCCGTCAATTTTCCAACGCGCACTCGACGACATCCTCCGCGAACACATAGGAAAGATTTGCTTCGTCTATATAGACGATATTATAGTGTTTAGTAAAAGTGAATCAGAACATTTAAAACATTTGGAAATTATTTTTCAGACGTTATTCGAAGCGAACATGAAAATTCACCTGGAGAAATGTGACTTTTTTAAGAACAAGGTCGAATTCCTAGGTTTTATTATTTCCTCCGAAGGAATTTTAGCTAATCCGGCTAAAGTAGATGCAATTTCGAAATTTCCAGCCCCAAATACCCTTAAGGAGCTACGTTCATTTCTAGGTATGTCAGGATACTACCGTCGCTTCATTAAAGACTATGCGAAGCTCGCTAAGCCCCTGACATCCCTTTTAAGAGGGGAAGGAGGACGTTTGTCCAAAGTAAATTCTGATAAAATAAAAATTAATCTCGACGATAATGCTAGAGATGCCTTCCTGAAGATAAAAAACTCCCTAACTTCGCAAGATATTATTCTCGCATACCCAGACTTTACGAAAAGTTTTGAGCTAACTACTGACGCGTCGAATTACGCGATAGGTGCAGTTTTGTCACAAGGTGACAAACCGATAACATTCATTTCGAGAACACTAAGTACCACCGAAGAGCATTACGCAACTAACGAGAAGGAGATGCTTGCCATAATATGGGCACTCACTTCTCTAAGAAATTACCTATACGGTACTGCTCGTGTCAAAATATTTACAGACCATCAACCATTGACTTTCGCTCTCAGTAATAAGAACCACAATTCTAAGATGAAGCGATGGAAGTCAATTTTGGAAGAGTACAACTATGAGATCAAGTACAAACCCGGAAAAACTAATATAGTCGCCGATGCACTGTCTAGGCCACCAAGATGTTGTCAAGTAAATGCTTTAACAACAACTCTACATAGCCACGAAAGCTCGAATCAAAACCTTATCCAAATGGCGAATCAACCCATAAACGTGTTCAAAAACCAAATCTTTCTTAATGTCGGTAATACTTCTGAATATAAATTCGAAATCATCTTCCCAACGTATCATCGTCATACTATTGTTGAACCAAATTTTTCCTCAGAAAAACTTGTTGAAATTTTTAAAAAATATCTCAATCCTTCTGTAATAAATGGAATCAAAGCCGAGGAAGCGATTCTCGGAAAAATCCAAGAAATATTTCCTTCACATTTTAGCCTCTATAAAGTACTATTCTCAAGAAACATGGTAATAGACCTAACAGACGAAAATTTACAAGAAACCGAAATTCTTAAAGAGCACAATCGCGCTCACCGAAATAACAGAGAAAACAAAATTCAGTTACTACAAAGGTTTTATTTTCCAAAAATGCGGGAAAAAATAAAGAACATTACGGATAAATGTCAAATTTGCAAGGAACAAAAATACGATCGACACCCCAACAATATACCCTTACAACCTACCCCTATACCCGTATATCCTGGGCAGATCTTACATATTGACCTATATTTCACTGACAATAAGGTTGTACTGACTGCCATAGACAAATTTTCCAAGTATGCTTTAGCAAGAATCGTAGCGTCTAGAGCTACAGAACATATCAAGCAACCCTTAAGAGAGCTCATATTATCTTTCGGTGTCCCAGAATGGATTGTGGTTGATAATGAGAAATCATTAAGCTCAAATTCCATTCTATTCATGGTTGAGAATTTTTTCAACATTAAAGTGTTTAAAGCCCCTCCATACGTAAGTTCTGTGAATGGCCAAATTGAAAGGTTTCATTCAACACTTTCTGAACTATTACGTTGTATGAAAGCCGAACAAAACTTTAGTTCATTCTCCGAAATGCTCGACAAGTCCATTTACGAATATAATAGATCCGTTCATACCACCACAAACAAAAAACCTATCGAAGTATTTTTTGCACGAAATAAAGTTAATAACCCCGAACAGTTACAAGAAGAGAGACAAATTGTCACTCAAGCAATCAAAGATAAGCAAACTGCTGATCTTAGTTATCATAACAAGAAAAAGAGAGCTTTTAGAAATTTTGCAATAGGAGATACCATTTATGTAAAAATTAACAAAAGGCTAGGCAACAAACTCACTCCTAAATATAGAAAAGAAATAGTAGCCGAAAACAAAAATTCTACAATAGTAACTAGGTCTGGAAAAGTTGTCCATAAGAATCTAATTAAGAATCAAAATTCCTCTTTATAGGTTATTACCGCTATGCGCAGCGGATATACAAATATTGGATTACTCAAAGTCTCAATTGGTCAAGATAAATGTTGGAACCTCGAAAATACAGACAGGATCTTTCAAAATAATCCACATAATTAACATTGAACATTACGAAAACCTGACAAGGAATATAGAAAATACCCTGATAGAAACCACACGAAATCACCCCCTTTATCCTTACATTTCTCATGAAATAGATAAAATAAAAACCTACCTGGCAGGATTGAAAGTTGAAGACAAGAAAAAGAAAAGATCACTTGATTTCCTAGGTACCGCCTGGAAATGGATCGCCGGTAGTCCGGATCATCATGATTATGAAATTTTGACAGGAAAAATGAACAACGTACTCGAAAACAATAATAGGCAAATGATAATAAACCGTATGACCATAGGGAAAATTAATGAAATCACCAATGTAACAAACGAAATATTTAAAATTGTAAGAAACGAAGTAAAGAATAAAGACACTGAAACATTAAAATTAAAATATGAACTAGATTTAGTAAAAGAAGAATTAATAAATATAGCATACGCCATTCATTGGGCAAAAGTTAATGTAGTGAATTCTTTTATACTGTCAAATTCTGAAATTAAGCTAACGGAAGAATTTTTTAGAAAACAAAATACACCTTTCATAAATATTGACGAGGCACTTGATTTTTGTAATATTAAAATTGCCTCTAATGGTAAGAATTTAATTTATATAATTGATATACCAACAACAGACTCAGATATTTGTACTATGCTTATAATAAAAGCAGTAAAGATGGGAATAAAGATAAACGAAATTCCTTTTAAAAAAATTTTAAAATGTAAAAATAAAACATATGGTATAAAACAAGATTGTTTAGTAATAAGCGAACATTCTATTTGTAATAGTAGAAATATTGTAGATATAAGTAACTCTACGTGTATCCCCAACCTGTTGAAAAGCAAAATACCCACCTGCACTACTATCGATAACCGAAACACACCATCCATCGAAGAAATCTCGGACGGCATATTATTCCTTAACCAATTCAATGACTCGGTAACAATTAACAATGAGGCTATTCGATTAGATGGAACGTATATCATAAAACACTCAAACACCACAATCATTGTGAATGGAAAGATTTTCAAAACCAGCGAGATAACTAAACATCAACCTTTACCAGCTTTGTTGCAACCTAGATCATCAGTGCAAGAGTTCAAAGAGGTACTTTCTCTGGGAATGATAAAAGAATTACAGATGAATGGCACGGAACAGATTGATCTACTGGAAAGGAAAAATGCATTAAATATTGGGATTAACGTATTCCTGGTAATAATACTCCTCATAATAATAACAACTTTCCTTTATGGTAAAACAAAGAAAAACACCAACCAAGAATTCTCACCTAAAAACGAGCAAGGATCCATTACCATAGGAATTAAGGATTTGCCAAATCTAATAAAACCATCAACGTCGAACGAGGGCGTTCGAATTTGAGCAGGGAGGAGTTAACGCAAGAAATGTTTGCATCAGCAGATAACTGTCCCACATCCAGATTCGCTTCCCACGACTCATAAGAATCACCAGGTGACTACGTGAAGGAATGTGATGACGAGGCGTCTGGAGACAGCACATGCAACAGCAAATTGCAAACTCGGGTTGGATAGATTAAGTTACTTTTCAGTTAGATTTTAGGAAACTAATTCTGTCATAAGTTAGTTCGTAAGTAGTACTCAAATAAAGAGGTTCATCCTCATAAAAATAAAAAGTTTGTGTTTTTTTTTATAAAATTTAAAATAAAATAAATTTAATTCATATAATGTGATATAACATAGGAGCCAGTACGTGCGATCCAGTCGTGCACATTAAAGGAATTGAGGAAAAAACTATTGTTAATTTAGTTTTCTTTCTTTTCAAACTCATTTGAATTGTAACTGCGTTCATATACCACGTAGCGATCTTCGGTCTGAAAATTTATGCACTTCATTAATAATTGTTGTTTTAAGCTGAAACAGAAAGAAAATTTGAATTAAATTACCATAATTTTATAAATTCAATTTAATTACTTGTGTGCGTTTTGTTCAGCATAACATTTAACTCAGAAGCCTCATCCTTTTCTTTTTCCTTATCCAGAAAGCTGGAAATTTTTCCCATAAGGGAAGTCCGCTCTACGTTTTGGCCTTCGACAAGTGAGCGCATTCGTTTCCGCGTTCTGGAGGCTGGAATTGTGGGTGTGAGTTTTCCATTTTCTAAAGCATCAGTTGGTACTGAATCCAAATACACAACTTCATAATTTTCTGTTTCACATGTCTGAAATCATTCTCAATTTTTTTTAATAAATATTTATATATGCCGTCGACGGAGACCGAATGGAGTGAAATTGTCAACGTTTTTCCCGAATTGTTTTGGCGCAATTGACGGGAAGCATGTTGATATCATAGCTCCAGCATATTGTGGAAGCAAGTTCTTCAATTATATAAAAAAAACAGTATCGTAATTATGGCTCTTGTAAATGGCGAGTACAATCTTACGTATGTTGACATCGGGGCTAAGAGGAGAGAATCTGATGGCCGTGTGTTTGGTCGATGTTCATTATCGACGGCCCTGCAATCTGAAGTTCTTTATTTGTCAGGACCAACAGATCTTTCAGAAAGACCAATTCCGGTTCCCTGCGTTATGGTTGCGGACGATGCCTTTCCACTGAAGTTATATATAATGAAGCCATATAACTTCCGAGGCCATAATACTCCAGAACGAGTGTTCAGCTACAGAATGGCAAGAGCAAGACGAGTAGTGGAAAATGTTTTCGGGATAGCAGCAGCTCGTTTTCGAATTTTAAGAAAACCGATAGCAACCAAGCCTGATAAAGCAATACAAATCGTGCTTGCAATTTGAACGCTGCATAATTTCTTAATGAAAAGGAAATCAGTATACGCTGCCCCTTGCGATTGTGATCATATAGATTCGGAGAGTAACATAATATATTGAAGATGGGGAGAGGAAGTGACAAAGAAATATTGCGACCATTAGAGTCTTTACAAAATGAAGGACGAGGAACTGACGAAGCTAAAGGGATTCGAGAAGAGTTTAAAAATTATTTTGTGAACGAAGGAGAGGTTATATGACAATACAAATGTCTATATCAATCAAATGAAATTTGCAAATTATATACATATACCTGCAAAACAATAAAATCTTTGCTAAAATGTCAATGCAATACAAATTATTAGACACATTTTGATTTTCTATTTACTTCTCATAGAGACGCAATTAATATGGGAAGTTATCATGTTTCTAATATCAAACACTAAAGATCACAATTATCATCAGTCGATCTTGAACTGTGAAAGCAAGTGCACGTATCGGCTTTCCCAGTGTTTTTAAATAGTTTCGTGTGTGAACAAATTCAAATTTTTTCAAACATTTATTAAGTAGTGCAGTAGCACAGTAGAGGTAGTGCGGACCGAGAATCCAAGGGTCGCTTGTTCGATTCCCAGCCGGGCACAAAACTTTTAGAGGCTTTTTTTCACAACAGGGAAATTGTAAATTTTATTTAGAGTGAGAATTGCCATATGGCGAATAAAAACATTGCGGCGACATCGAAAGATGTTCCAGCAACAACAACACCAACGACACCAAGAACGGGATCATCGAAAGATGCCCTAGATGAGGTGCAACAACATGCAACGGTAATAACAGCCGATATGCCATTTAAAAGAAGGAAGAGGATTCGCTGTGCACCGAAACTTGTCAAGCGCCGCTCCACCACCACTTCAGCTAAGCTGCCAGCTAGGGTGGAGGAGTGGCTCGTAGCAAAGACAACAGCGGCAGCAAACATACAACAACAATTAAATACCTCACCATCGGAAGAGGAAATTGAATATATGTCCGAAGAAGGAGAAGGGCATTATACTGGAAATATCAATATGTTTGCGAATCTCTCAACCTCATAGGCGTCGTCAGAGGATGAGATTGAAGAGCAGATAGTGCTCAATACGATCGCAACAATAGATGCGGAAATCCAAAGCCTCCAAAGCCAAAGGGAGTCTCTAATACTCGACTAAAACAAGAGATGCGCCGAGCAAAGGAAAAGAAAGTGCTCGAAGACAAAAGGTCGCTACAGGGGCAGCAGAACGTAGCGCAACATCAACAACAGCTGCAAAAACAACAGCCACAGCAGCAGCCAAAAGAACAACGGCCAAAAAAACAAAATACAAATCAACAGCAACAACAAACAAATAAACAGCAGAAACAAACAAATAAACAGCAGAAACAACAACATCAGCAGACTCAACAACACTAACAGACTCAACAACAGCAGCAGCCCGCGCAGAGAAACAGAAAAGAAAAGGTACCACCAATTAACACCTACAAAATGGAACTAGAGCGTTTGCTTTTTTAGTTCAGGGCAGAGTCTGAGTTGTCAACAAAAATTGTTTGTGTTTCTTTTTAACTCAGAAAATGCAGAGCTCCAAATGTGTGCTTGTTTTTTCGTTCTGAAGATGTGTATATCGCACTCGACGTGCTCGAATATAATTGACTGAGCATGCGAGTAAATTGCTGAACGCACCAAATGCCATGTGGGCCAGGCAAATGTGAAGAAAAAAATAATTAGATACATAAGTTGGCAAACGAAGTTGATCGCAAAAAAATTAAAGCGTTGCTAAAAGAAACCACCACTGAATTCTTTAGCTTCACACCTAAAACAGAAAAGTTGCAAACGGTCCTATTAAAGGGCATAGATTCCCGCACGGAACCACAGGTGCTCTTAAACGAACTCCGCCAAAAAGCGAATGACGATTTCGACTTTATCAGGGTCAAGCCGTTCGCTACAGTTAGAGCTAGGCGGGATAAGCGGAATCTTCCCTTCTACCTAGTGCAGCTTTCACCCAGCAACAAACTGGATAGTTTGAGGAGTATCTCCGTTTTCAACTACCGGGTTGTAACTTGGGATAAATTAAAATGGCGCAGCGAAATGCTTCAATGCATATGTTGCCAAAGGTTCGGCCACGCCGCAGGAAACTGCGAAATGCAGTCGCGCTGCGTTTAGTGTGATGAGAACCACAATGCAGATGAATGCAAGTTAGGGAAAGAACGGGTCGAAGATAGGACTCAGCTAAAATGTGCACTCTGCCGAGGCGACAGACACCCCGCTAATTATCGGGGATGCCCGACGTATCAGCTAATAAAGAACAATAAAGCAGCGAAGCAAACAGTTGTAGAAAAGCGTCCAACAGTGCGCCATCCTATAGCAACGCCCGTCAACCGCCAAATTTCTTACGCCTAAATGGCGTCAGGAAGGGGGAGCATGGTACAGCCTACACCAAATGTTGCCAAACAGGCCCCCGTGTCTAAGGCACCGGCGGCACAAGCGGATATTATGGGCATTCTGCTGGCCATTCAGGGCCAGCTGACTGGCCTCCAAAACCAGATCAGGGAGCAGGCGACTAGGGTGGATCATCTCTACTCCGTTTTGCCGAGCGTAACGCAACTTAGAGGTTAAAGGCGCGGTGCCGGTGAGCCCCTTTAAGATCCTAGCTCTGAATGTAAATTCACTGATTAGGACCGAATGTTGAGCGAATTTATTCCAATTGCTTAAAGACATAAGTCCAGATGTGTTTATGGCTAACGAAACTAAGCTTAACCAGAGACATAAACTGACTAACAACAATTGCAATATCGTGAGAAGAGACCGACCCAACTCCACTCAAGGAGGAGGCGTCGCAATCTTTATACGTAAAGGCATTAGTCATAAGGTAATATATAATAGTGATGTGCGAAAATTTCGAACGTTAGAGGCATGCATCACATGCACTTATCTCCAACAGGGGAAGCGAATGTATGTGATAGCTACCTATGCACCGGAAACACTTCAGCCCACCTAATTTATAACAGAGCTTGAAAAGCTTTTTGAATGATTAACATTAAGCTCGGACGAGAATTACAACATATTGGCTGGTGATTTAAA
Source organism: Philhelius pedissequus (assembly GCA_910595825.1). NCBI lineage: Eukaryota > Metazoa > Arthropoda > Insecta > Diptera > Syrphidae > Philhelius > Philhelius pedissequus. The sequence continues at coordinate 230,501,925 of OU343160.1, read as the reverse complement.
CGCCAAACACATATATTGGGGAAATAAAATACAAAATCCTCGAGGTAACCATCTATTTAATTGGATGGGTCAATACAACCTAGAGTATCGCATCGATCTTCTAGCCACAGACAGGCCATCGTTTCCAAGAAGCGATCTATTGCTTAAAGACGCAAGACTAACAATAACTGACGCTGTGGGGCAACGGCCAAGAAATTGCTTACGAACGATCGAGTACGACAGTGACCACTGCGGACTCGCCGCAACTTCCGAACGAGCTAATGGAGTTCGAGGAGTATGTGCCTGTTGATACTTACAATTACAGTATGGTGAGCACAGTGTTTTCAGGTTTTTTTTCGTAGGTAATGGAATAAAGATGGCTAAAAGCCCACCATAGCATCCAGAGTCAAACGGGTTCGCTGGAAGGTGTGTCCAGAGTGTGAACTCGACTTTAAGAAAATTTTTGTTAGATTCTAATAATAAAACAGTACATATAAAACACAAATCGATAATTTTCTTTTGAAATATCGATCAACGCCATCTACAGCAATTAACGAAAACCCTTTTAAAATGGTATTAAAAACTAGACCTAAGACATTAATCGATTTTCTGAAAACAGGAAACGAAACGGATAAGGGAAACAGAGATGCAAATACCCAATCATCTATCAAGGAAAATAGTAGCTTAATATTGAAATCTATAAATTTGGAAGTTGGGAAAAATGTTTTGTATCGAGCTGAAAGTAAAACAAGTGTTGTGTGGTCACCAGCAACAATTATAAAGAAATTAGGTAACGTTTTGTACTTAATAAGCTTAAAATGTATTCATCGAGCTCATTTATATCAGCTCAGAAAATCAGATGTTAGAACATTAAAATTTGCTCTTATCCGAACTTTTCGAAAGGATAAAATAGAAAGCAAAACAATTTCTTTACAACGAAAATCTAAAAGATTGCAATTCCAAGTGTATAGACCAAGATATTAATTTTAAGAAAATAATTAAACTAAATAAAATTATTAGTGAAAAAAAAATGTATTGGTGTTGGGTAGTTTAAGTTACTATACAAAGCAGTTAAATAAATTTCCATTCAACTTCGGGGGAATGTAATGTATGAATTCTTTTACGCCCCATTGTATATTAAACTGTAAAATATAAGCAATTTACTTATAAACGGTGATTTTTTAAGAGCTTGGTTTTTGAAAATTCAAAAAAACACAGAAACTTGTAAAAAGTGAATGAAATTTTTATTTGGATCGATAACTCAATTTCTGCCATTTACTTTTTAAAAATAATTTCACTTAAATGTTGCCCGCGGCTACGCTTCAGGTGGTCCATTCTGAAGGTCCAATTTTGGCAAACTTTTTCACACATTTCGGCCGGAATCTCACCAATGACGCGTTCAATGTTGGCTTCCAAGGCAGCAATCGTGTTTGGCTTGTCCCCATAGACAATAGACTTAAAATAGCCCCACAAAAAATAGTCTAACGGGGTCAAATCACATGATCTTGGTGGCCAATTGACTGCGCCAAAACGTGAGATCAACTGCTCACCAAATTCGCCTCTCAATTGATGCATGGTTTCGCGTGCAGTGTGGCATGTGGCGCCGTCCTGTTGGAATCACATGTCGACCGAGTTCAATTCTTGCATTTTCGGCAAAAAAAATCTGTTATCATCGAACGGTACCTTTCTCCATTGACCGTAACCCTGCGGCCTTCATCGTCCTTGAAGAAGTACGGCCCAATGATGCCGCCTGCCCATAAACCGCACCCAACAGTGCATTTTTCGGGATGCATTGGTAGCTGCTGAATTGCCTCTGGCCGCTCTTCACTCCAAATACGGCAATTCTGCTTATTCACGTACCCATTTAGCCAAAAATGAGCGGAAAAAAAACGGACGTAGCTTGCGAAACACATTTTTCACAGAGCACGAATTTTGATAATAAATTTCAATAATTTGCAAACGTAGTTCAGGCGTAAGTCTATTCATGATGAAATGGCAAACAATACTGAATCGAAATGTCAAATGTTCGTGGAATTTGTCATGTCTGATCTGTCAAAAATATAAACGTCAAAAAACCAAGTAGCAAAAAAATCACCCGTAGAAAAATGGACCAAAAGGCAATCACACACAACACAAATTCAATTTCAGAATCTTGTTCTGCAAACCAAATTCAATACAAAAGAATAATAATGCACATATACATATATACATGCAATGCAAAACCGAAAATTAAAGTCATCCCGCTAATGCTCCATTTTTTTTGTTCACTCGAGCTCTCCTATTTTTTTTTATTCACGGATTTGTCATTTATTCTCTCTTTTATCTATATTCTTCTTCCTCAAATCTAAATTTCCCCAACATTATAGATGTTTAGCGCAACTTTTAAGTTTTGGGAGAAATTTCCTCACTTGGACACTAGGCGATGAGCAGTTCGATGTTCGGCATGATACTAATATAAATTCTATATACTCGTACAATGGCACAGCTTGGTCATGGTTCAATACACGATGAAGGCACTAGAAGTTTTTCAATTAAAATGAAAAAAAAAGTAGACCAGGGGGTCAATTCCCGATCTGTGAAGATGTGAAGTGATAAATTTTATCACGCTTTCACGTCTAATTCGATTCTCGATTCGTGAAAAAGTGAAGTTAAATGCCAAACATTTTTCATATGATAATTTTTTTATCACAGTCAATTGTTTTGTGAAGAAAATGTTTCTAATCGAATATTAAGAAGAAAAACAGGATTTGGCACATGACAAGTAAAAATTATACAACAATTATATTTATACACAAAATTATTTTGGTTATAAGTTATATTTGTGTTTATTCGAGTAAATAACGAAATTGTTAAATCAACAGATTGACAACAGCCGACGCGACGGTGCTCATTCCCGCGACAGATCGTTGGAAACTACCCATTCCAAAAAAATGCAGAGCACTTTACCTTATTTAAAAGGCTTTGAAACGCACTTATAAGTTGAGTGTTTTTCAAGAATGTTCTCAATTCACGTATTAAATCCATGCATAAATGTTTTGGGAATCTATAAAGTTCAATAAAGTGCTCCTAGTTGTAACTTCGAATAGATTCTGCCCATCTCGATGCAAACGCCTCAATATCCTCACATGAAAAAATAATATATCTTATTCAAAACAGAGATACTATTGAATACAATATAAAACCCACAATTGTTCAGTACGACGTCTTTTTTTAATTTATTAAACGAATTATTATTCCGGACATTATGCTTAAGCAAATTTAGAAACTGAAATGAAATATTTACCTTTCCCAACAAAAAATCTAATCAGAAATGAGAGCATTTATCATTTAGTACTTTTTAGTACAAACTTTATCACAATGAGTTCTAGAATCGCATTAGGCGTGTGCGTGAAGTTGGAAAATGATAAACCTCTGTGAAAACTGAAATGATATTTTTTTTATCACTTCATAATTTCACAGATCGGGAATTGACCCCCAGCACCACTAGAGCAAAGGAATCTGATAATCGACCTAGGCAAGTCGTGAAATAGCTATAATTCCAGCCGAAAATAATTGAGAAAAGCTTGTTGGTAGCACACTCAAGTTGTTGTTGGTCTTCAAAGTCATTAAATGATAGAAAAAAAGTGCTTTGAAAGCAAGTATGTAATCATACAAAAACTGAATATAATAAAATATTTTTTGCTTACATTTTTTCTTTTATTTCAACTACAAGTAATTAGAAGATAATAGGCATTGACAAAAAACTACTCAAATATTATTATCTTGAGAATCTTTCAAATTAATTTTATTTCGATACTCCAATTACCTTAACTTTTTTATTTTTATCTATAAACCATTTTGTTTTATAGATGAGTAAACAATGCTTATTTATTTTCCCAAAAACATATATAAGTTAATAAAACAATTTATAGAGTAAATGCTAACACTATTTTTTTATATAATTTGTTTAGGGAAGACATATTTTGATAATAAATTTAAATATTTATTAAACTGCAGTTGAAACGATGACAAACATTGTTGTTAAAATACAGACAGTGTTCCTGATACCTGAAGTTGATGAAGTCAATTGTTTCGTTATATTATAATCGCTCCCAGAAAAAGATAACGTACAAGATATAACATCATTAATATCGAATTTACTTTCAGATGCAACAGCAGTGGCATTAAAAAAGCCGTTGTTTTCCGAATATTTTTCCGATATTTTGGTAAAAACAATGTCATCGACTTCGCTCCTTTTAAAAATAAGATAATATTTAGTCAAAATAATAAAAAAAAGAAATTGAATATTTTTTTGAATAATTAGTAGCAGACATGGTGAAAACTTGTAAACACAAGAAAGATCTTATTTTATTTATTCACTTAAGCCCAAACAACATCTACACTGAAAATTAAAACCTTGGTAATATTGATAATATAAATATGAATAGATTTACAAATATTGTTATAAGTATCAATATGACAAAATTACCTTTGTTACTTTAACAAAACTAACATAGATGTTTGTCACATCTACAATTTCTTTCGTTCATATGACCAACATTTTGTTATATTTACAAAAATGCAATTTGGTAAATTTTTGTCAACCGCACAAAACTTTTATTGATTTTTTAAATCAATTTGACAAAAATTCCGAAAAAAGTTTGTTATATTGAAAAAGAATTTTCAAATGTTTGTAATATTGAAGAAATAAAATTGCCCTATCAACAAAACTATTTTGTAACTGATTTTTTTATAATATAACAAACAAAAAATCAAATCTACAGATATTTTGTCATTATGCTTATACATTTTTTTCAATAATACAAATATAAGAGCAAACTTTGGTACTCTTTTATAATGTTTCCTGTTTTGTAATATAGATACAAATATTTGTCAGATAAACAAAAATTTTTTGAATTGTCAGATACAAAATCGTTTTGTTAATATGATAAAAACAAAATATTTTGAAGCTGATTTATTTTTTAATAAAAAAACAAATCTACAGATAATGTGGTCCTTATGATAAAACAATTTTTTTTTTTCAATAATACAAATAACTATAAGAACAAACTTTGTTGTTGATTTATAATGTTTGCTATTTTGTTATATTGATTAAAATGTTAATCAGATAAAAAAATTGTGAATTTTGAGTTACAACATCGCTTTGTTAATATGAAAAAAAAACTATTTGTATCTGATTTATTTTTTGATAAAAAAAATACAAATATGCAGATATATTTGTCATTAAGATAAAATATTTTTGCAATGATACAAATATAAGAACAAACTTTGTTTTTGTTCCATAATGTCATTGATCTATAAGGTCATATGAACAGTATTTACAATAGGAATGGGAATATTAGCTGTACGTGCGATTAATCGTTATTCATATGGAAAGTACCGTTCTTAGACATTTTCTGTGCCTTAAAATCTACACTGATTTTTTAAATCAAAATAGTTATAGCGGTTTTCAAGAAAAATAGGCTTTAACGTAACGGTTATATTACAGTTATACCGTTATTTTTTGAGCTAAATAAAAAAAATCAATTTCCCCTCTGTACAATGCCTAAAAAACTCTACATATGTACCCAGTTTGAAGAACTTCGGCCCACCCGACAGACATACAGACGGACAGAATTTTTTGAACATCTATTTTCGTCTTCTTCGATTTGGATTTTTTCACTGCACAATCCATTCACAAAGCAAATCGCTCAATGGTAGGTATACGAAATTTAATATTTTAATAAGAAACTTTCAATTAAATCAGAAAAATGGACCAAAAGGCAATCACACACAACACAAATTCAATTTCAGAATCTTATTCTGCAAACCAAATTCAATACAAAAGAATAATAATGCACACATACATATGTATATGCATGCAATGCAAAACCGAAAATTAACGTTATCCGGCTAATGTTCCATTTTTTTTGTTCACTCGAGCTCTCCTATTTTTTTTTATTCTTGGATTTTTCATTTATCCTCTCTTTTATCTAATTCTTCTTCCTCAAATCTAAAGTTCCCCAACATTATACATGTTTTGCGCAGGTTTTAAGTGTTGGGAGAAATTTCCTCATTAGAACACTAGGCGACGAGCAGTTTGATGTTCGGCATGATACTACTATAAATTCTATATACAGTGGCAAAGCTTTGTCATGGTTCAATACACGATGAAGGCACAAGAAGTTTTTCAATTAAAATGAAAACAAAATTAGACCAGCACCACTAGAGCAAAGGAATCTGATAATCGACCTAGGCACAAATAAGCCATAATAAAGATTGGAAACCTTCGTACGTTTCACCCCCCAAACCGATTTGTTTACATTGTTGTATTTATAGCTTTGAAACCCTATCCATGAATAGATGGGAAATCGAAAAGCAAAACAAGAACAAATTACTAGGGCTGTGTTGTCTATGTGTCTATAGGAAGAGGAACAGAAAAGATTCTTGTGTGCGTTTTTATCAATGTGTCTATTGGAAGAGGAACAGAAATGTTACTTGTGTGCGTGTTTCAGCTTGTAGGCAAATGTCAAATGAAAGCAGAGGTTTCTGGTCTTTAAGTTATTAGTTTATGGACCTAAGCAAGTCGTGAAATAGCTATAATTCCAGCCGAAAATAATTGAGAAAAGCATAGTAGTAAGTAGCACACTCAAGTTGTTGTTGGCCTTCAAAGTCATTAAATGATACAAAAAAAGTGCTTTGAAAGCAAGTATGTAATCATACAAAAACTGAATGTAATAAAATACTTTTTGTTTATATTTTTTTCTTTTATTTCAAAAATAAGTAATTAGAAGATACTTTTATATATATTAGATATTATTATCTTGAGAATCTTTCAAATTAATTTTGTTTCGATACTCCAATTACCTTACCTTTTTTATTTTTATCTAGAAGCCATTTGGTTTTATTGATGAGTAAACAATGCTTATTTATTTTCCCAAAAACATACATAAGTTAATAAAACAATTTATAGAGTAAATTCTAGTATTATTTTTTTATATAATTTATTTAGGGAAGACATATTTTGATAATAAAGTTAAATATTTATTAAACTGCAGTTGAAACGATGACAAACATTGTTGTTAAAATACAGACAGTGTTCCTGATACCTGAAGTTGATGAAGTCAATTGTTTCGTTATATTATAATCGCTCCCAGAAAAAGATAATGTGCAAGATATAACATCATTAATATCGAATTTACTGGCAGATGCAACAGCAGTGGCATTAAAGAAGCCGTTGTTTTCCGGATATTTTTCCGACATTTTGGTAAAAACAATGTCATCTTCTTCGCTCCTTTTAAAAATAAGATAATATTTAGTCAAAATAATAAAAAAAAGAAATTAAATATTTTTTTTAATAATTAGTAGCAGACATGGTGAAACCTTGTAAACACAAGAAAGATCTTATTTTATTTATTCACTAAAGCCCAAACGACACCTACACTGAAAATTAAAACATTGGTAATATTGATAATATAAATATGAATGGATTTACAAATATTGTTATAAGTATATGATATGACAAAAATTTTGTTATATTTACAAAAAATGCAATTTGGTAAATTTTTGTCAACCGCACAAAACATTTATTGATTTTGTAAATCCATCGGACAAAAATTCCAAAAAAATTTGTTATATTAAAAAAGAATTTTCAGAGGTTTCTAATATTGACAAAATAAAATTGTCCTATCAACAAAACTATTGTGTAACTGATTTTTGAAGCTGATTTATTTTTTAATAAAAAACAAATCTACAAATAATTTTGTCATTTTTCAATAATTTAAATATAAGAACAAACTTTGTTGTTGATTTATAATGTTTGCTATTTTGTTATATTGTTAAAAATGTTTGTCAGATAAAAAAAAATATTTGTGAATTTTCTTATTTATTTTTTGATAAAAAAAATAAAAATCTACAGATATATTTGTCATTAAAATAAAATATTTTTTTCAATGATACAAATATAAGAACAAACTTTGTTTTTCTTCTATAATGTTGGTGTTTTGTAATATTGATAACAGTATTTGTCAGAGAAACAAAAGTTTTGTGAATTTTGAGTTAAAAAATCGTTTTGTTAATAGGATAAAAACAAGATATTTTGTAGCTGATTTACTTTTTTAATAAAAAAAAACTAGATATTTTTGTCATTATGACAAAACATTTGTTTCAATAATACAATTAAAAGAATAAACTTTGTTGTTGTTTTATAATGTTTACTGTATTGTAATATTGATACAAATGTTTGTCAGTTAAAAAAAATTTTGTGAATTTTGAGTTACAATATCAACTAAATATTTTGTTTTATGTAGAAAAATTACAATTTATCGACTGCAAACAAATTTCGTTGATATGAATGAAAAATTGTTGTTGCATAAGTTTCGCATCTATGATGTCATACGGGTGAGGAACAAAATCGAGAAAACCACCGCCACATTGTAATCAAAATACTCTTGGTGCAAGAATTTAATTCTTTTTTGATAGAATTCTGCCAAAACATGGATTTTGACCATTAAATACTTCCATTGGGCAAAACAAAACTAATTTTTTTTACTGTGAATCAAATTAGCAAGTTCGTATTTATCAGTGAATCTATCCCTCGGCACGAGTACGATAACTTTGGCGCCAAGATATAATAACGGTTTTTGGTAGATGGGCTTAATACAAACATTTTGTACTATGGTAGGGGGGGTCTATCTCCCCTCGTTTAGGCGGGAGGGGCAATTTTATAAAAATTTACTTAAAATCTTTAAAAAAATATTTAAAAAGAACGGCAACACTTACAGTTATAAATTATACCTTTTTCAAAAGTCAGAACACTACAATTTATAATTAATTTTAAATAAAGTTGTTTTAGTCAATAGTTTTTTAAATAATTGACTTCAAAGTCAAAATTTATGAAAAAAAAGTTTAAAAAATCATTTTGAGTATTATTTTTCTCATGATTATAAATACCAATAAAGAAGTAATTGATGTAGTTAACTGTTCCAATTATTTTTTAATCAAACACTGAAAACTATGTTTCTATGTTTTCTAGTTTTTGAGAAAATTGAAAAACAAAAAAAATAATTTTGTATCAGATGGGTGCATGTAAAGTTTCTTTTGCATTTAAAGAATCTGGATTAAAAAAAATAATTGATATTATATACATAAACGTATGTACATATGTCGTGTCCATTTCAATCTCTTTTTTCTAAATATCCGGTTAGGTACTTGGACAAAACTTTAACATTTAATATATTTGAGCATGAGAATTTATTGCATTATAAAAAAATTTGCATTACCTTTACGACAACACAACGGCAGCAAATTCTCATAGTTTCTTAATATGCATATATGTATGTTTGTGTCATATATAGATATGCATATAACTATGTACACACATATAATGCAGCCATAGTAAAAAGTATGTATATAGTTAGATCATAAAAAACAAGAGCAAGCATTCGATGTTTTGTACCGTTTTTTTTATACAGGTTTGGTGCAGGTTATATAAGACAAAAATAAAGCAAAAATATTTTACTCAGAGAAGGAAATCTTGTTAGAAATAGGAGCTTTGTGCGTATAGAAAAAAGAAACACTTAATAACCGCATTAACTGTAATAAAATCACAAAGGTATATATGAAATTTACGATGCAAACAGTGAGATGCTTAAGGGGGGGCATGCTGCCCCCCTGCAACCCCCCTGCTTGGGCTCACTATAGGCTTTGCGGAGGGTGAAAATTTTATTATATGCAAAGTTTCTTTGAAATTAAAGAATCTTTTGGGTTTAAAGAACAAGTATAGTTTTACTATTTTTCAATTACATATCTTAAAAACTAGAAGACATAAAAAGAAGTAGTTTTCTGTGTTTAATAAAAAAATAATTGGAGCAGTTAACTACATCAATTATTTTTTTTATCGATATCCATAATCACGAGAAAAATAATATTCAAATTTTGACTTTGATGTCAATTATTTCAAAAACTATTGACTGAAACAACTTTACTTAAAATTTATTATAAATTGTAGAGTTCTGACTTTTGAAAAAGGTATAACTTATAATGGTAAGTGTTGCCGTTCTTTTTTAATATTTTTTTTAAAGATTTTAAGTAAATTTTTATAAAATTGCCCCTCCCGCCTAAACGAGGGGAGATAGACCCCCCCTACCATAGTAAAAGATGCTTGTATTAAGCCCCTCTACCAAAAGCCGTTATTATATCTTGGCGCCAAAGTTATCGTACTCTCCCCTATCCCTCTTTTGAATAATACTACTAAGCAGTAGTACAATTGGAAGCATTTAGTTTCACAACTTCCACTTTAACAGACACGAATATTCGCCAAGACATTAAAAAATAATAATCTATTCAAAAAGACTTCCATTTGACACAAAAAAATTAAATTCCGCATAAAATTCAGAATTTGCCAATGGAAAACCCTTTTTAGCCTTCTAACAAAATTAGCTGTCTGCTTAAGTGACGACCATGCCCACACAAGGAGTGATTTAAATAGCCTAAGTTACTCCTTAAATTTTTTTAATTTTATTATTAAGCTTAATACAAGCCACTTAAGAACTAAGTCTTAAATACTAAATAACATTATATATCACAAAAATTATGTACTTATAGTACTTAAATTCTAAACAATCATTATAATACAAACCAAAAAAGAACAGCCTTAAATCAATATTAAAGAAGGGTTTTCAGGAATTTAGGAGTGCATCCCTTAAGGCGGGTTTACAAAATTGAAGGTCAAATACGTTGGAATTATTGACTGTACTCAACATTCTAGTTAAGGGCTCATTTTGGCCGTATTCAGTGCGGTGGCATTGGAGTCAAAACAAATTAACGGACCTAAAACGGCGGGGATTCGTATAAATATAAATATTTTGGAGGAGAATACGACAATCAATACAACCATTTAATAACTGATGAATTAACAGGATGTCAGCATTCTAACGGCGGGTATACAAAGTTTGTAAGCCTTAAAGTTTAAGACGTTCTGAATATGGTGGAAGGTTGAAAGGATCATCCCAACCCAGACCACCTAAGGCAAAGCGAATGAATCTTCGCTGGACGGCTTCAATTCGTTTAATGTGGACTTGATAATAGGGGGACCAGGCCTGAGATGAATATTAAAGAAGTGGTCTAACGAAAGTCATATAAAGGGATTTAGTGACATAAGGATCAGCAAATTCTTTAGACCAGCGTTTATACCTAAGAGAAGAGTTAGCCTTGTTTATGGCACTATCAATGTGGTCACGAAAATTAAGTTGGGAGTCATATAAAAGACCTAGATCACGGATTGAAGTGACTATAGGAATTGTTTCATTATTTAGAGTATATTTACTTTGTAAGGAGGGGCTAGGTTGTCCATACATTTTTTTAAAAACAATTGAAGGAATTCCATCAGGACCCGAGGAATAATCATTTTTGAGCAGGTTTATAATCGTACTTTGATCATAGATGAAATCAAAATTTATCCGACAAAATAAGATTATTTAGCTTATCAAAGTTACCCTTACGGAAGTTGAATTTATGTTGGGTAAGGATTTCAGGGTTAGAATTGTTACACATATAAGAAAAAATTATAGATATTGGAGGATGGTAAGAGTCGAGTTTGGTGTTATCGGCATCTGATGTATAAATTAAATCAAGCTGCCTGCCTAAGTTATTTTTGACATCATTTATTTGAACGAGACCTGAAGCTTGAAGACGGTCTGTGAAAAGGATTTCTTTTTCTGAGGTTGCGTTGTTTGAAATAAAATGGATCTCATCATCAGAATTGGTCCAAATTAAACGAGGTAGATTGAAGTCGCCAACAATAATAACATCGTCCTCAAGGTTAACAGATTCAACAATAAAGTCAACAGCATTAGTCAAAAGCTGGTGTGCTCTAGTTGTTTGAGACTGGGGATATAGCAACACAGAATATAAAAAGAACGTTTGGTCAAGTTTATCTTAATACATACAAGTTCCAAATTTATAGTATCAGGTATAGAAATTACAGGTGCGTCAAAGTCGGAATGAAGTGCCTATAGAACACCACGACTTATAGGGTTGTTTGTATTAGAGCTAGAATTATCGGGAACTAAAATATCTTTACGATAAACTGTGAATTCAGAGGTGAAAAGCTCATTTCTTGCAATGTTTTCGGAAGGGTTAGTTTCGGTTAGGGCATATAAATTATAAGGCAATTTTTGGGAGTTAAGATAAACTTCATTGGATTTAGTTCGAAGACCACGTACGTTTTGATAATAAATAGACAGATATTCATGGTTGTTTGGTTTGCGGAACGTCGCTGAGGGTTGAGAGGGGATAGTATTAGTGTCGAAAAAACTTTTGTGGAGCATGTGATCTCAGCCTGGACCTCAAAAAATTGCCATAAGCGGAGAGTTCGTTGGCTATATTAAGATTATCAAAAAATTCGTGATATTGGAAAAAAGATTTTTTTAACGTTACGAAATTGATAGAAAAGCCTTTACTTAATATGGAAAGTTCTAACTTTGTTTTGGTTTTCCCATCCATACAAATATAATCAGGTTTATCGTGAAAATAGACATTTTCCATTAAATACCCTTGAAGAGATATCAACCCGTATAAAAGACTCGAAATACTTTACTTTGCTTGATTGCAAACGAGGTTTTTGGCAAATTAAGGTAACGGAGAGAACAACAAAATATTTAACATTCGCTACACCATGGGGTAGATACAGCTTTCTCGTCCTTCCATTCGGTCTATCACCAGCACCAGAAATTTTTCAACAAATAATGACAAACATCTTGAAAGAGTTTGAGAATGTAGAAGTTTCTATGGATGATATATTGATTCATGGTGAATCATTAGAGAAACTTCAAGAAACACAAAAAAACGTAATCAGAACTCTACACGACAAAGGACTCAAACTAAATACTGAAAAATGTATCTTTGAAAAAGAAAACCTAAAGTTCTTGGGACATTATGTGAGTGCTAAAGGAATTGATATCGACCCAGAAAAAGTACAAGCAATACAAAATCTAAAAACTCCAGAAAACAAAAAACAGCTGCAAAGATTGCTAGGAATGGTAACATATCTGTCAAAGTTTATCCGAAACGCTTCAGAGATAACACAGCCACTAAGAGAATTATTGCAAAAAGATGTTCAATTTTATTGGGACTCAAGACAACACACTGCACTAGAGCAAATCAAGGAGGTATTAACATCTGCCCCAGTATTAAAGCCCTACAATGTAAACAGCGAAGTAAAAATCCAAACAGACGCCAGTTCATATGCAATAGGAGCAACATTAATGCAAGATGACCAACCGGTTGGGTATAGTAGCAGATCTCTCACGAAAACCGAGATAAATTACCCTCAAATAGAAAAGGAAGCCTTAGCTATTCGATTTGCGTGCAGAAAGTTTCACCCTTACATTTATGGAAAAAAACTAGTAATAGAGAGCGATCACAAGCCACTAGAATCCATTTACAAAAAAACAATTTATTCAGCACCAGCAAGAATTAAAAGAATTTTAATGGAAACACACCAATATGCTCCCACAGTGATCTACAAGAAAGGAACTACTATAAGCTTGGCCGACACCCTGAGTCGTGATTGTGCCAACGATGAAACGCGAGAAGACAACAGCGGAGAGTTTGAAGTTCTACAAATTCATTCCATTTCAAGTAAAGCACTTCAAGACCTGCAAAAAGATACAAAAAACGATAAACATCTGACAAGACTGCTAAATATTTCACAAAAAGGTTGGCCAAATGAAGAAAGCAAAGTCCCAGAAGACATAAGACCTTACTTTAGGTTTCGTGAAGAAATCACACACGATGACAGCATTTTGTATAAGGGTAGTAATTTATATTTATAAATTCATTTTTATTTCATATTAACTTATAACTATCTTAAAGCTAGACAAAAATGTTTAAAACTAGCCTAATTATCAATAACTTACAACTAATTTACTGGCCCTTTACGGGCGCTCTAAATTAAACAATAACTCTTACAACTAATGTCTTTCGACCTAAAAACAATTTTAATTAAATCTAATTTCTTTTTATTTATTTTATATTTCAAGAAACTTTTATACAAAAAACTTGGTATCTGATAATTTTTTTTTTTTTTTTTTTTTTTTTTTTTTTTTTTTTTTTTTTTTTTTTTTTTATAAAGTATAAGGGTAGTAAAATCATAGTACCATGCACACAAAAACAAAGAATCCTTGACCAAGTTCACAAAGGTAATTTAGGAATTCAGCGCACATTAGCCAGAGCTCGCGAGAACGTATTTTGGATAGGCATGACAAATGACATAATCAATTTTGTCGAACGATGTCACGTATGCCAGAGCACTCAACGAAAGCCGCAGAAGCAACCACTTATTCAAAAGCCAATTCCTAAATTTCCGTATGAGATAGTTGGAACTGATATATTTATGTTTCAAAATAAAAATTTTTTACTAATTGTTGATAGTTTCAGCGGGTTCTTCGATGTCATAGAATTAAGTCAAGGATCTTCAAAAGAGGTAATTTCTCACTTAAAAAGAAATTTTTCATTGCATGGCATCCCCTACATCCTCGAAAGTGATAATGGACCACAAGAGAATTTGCAAACAGCTGGAATTTCAACCACATCACGTCCACACCAAAATATGCACAATCGAATGGATTGAGTGAAAGATATGTCCAAACGGCAAAAAATATGCTCCGCAAGTGCAAACTCGATGGTACAGATTATTACTTGGCATTATTAAATTATCGTAACACACCAAGAAGTAAAACACTAGGGTCTCCAAACCAATGCTTAATAAGTCGACGAACGAGGACAACAATTCCAGTCGCAAAACAACTTTTGTCACCAAGAGTTCAGTCAGACGTTTCTCTAGAAATACAAAAAGTCAGAGATAAGCAAAAGCTTTACTACGATAGAACTGCAAAGAAACAAGACAATATATTAAAGGGGCAAAAAGTTAGATTACAAGAAAAACATCGCAAGTGGGTAGGAGCGCAAGTAGACCGCGAGACACAACACCCTAGGTCATTGATAGTCACAACAAAAGAAGGTAAAACATTTCGTCGAAACACCACACAGATCCAGAAAACGAAAGCAGACATTCCACACAACATCACGTCGTATCCAAAATTTGAAAAGCCTTCAGAAAATGCAGAAGAACATGAACCACGTGCAAAGGAAGAAGTTACTAATAATAGCAGAAGTGAAACAGATATCAACTTAACAACCAGCAACAACAATAATAATAATAATAACATGTCAAATCCACAATTGACAGACCAAAAAGCAACAAAGTCACCAGGGATGTTAACAACAAGAAGCGGACTAATTGTAAAACCAGTGCAGAGATTGATGTACACTTAAAACCAAAATTTATTTTTATATCATTTAAAAGTTATAAGCATTATTAATATACATTATCAATTATCGTACATGCATATAAATTAATAAAATTAAATACTGAATATTAAAATATAAAGTTATGAATAAACAATCCTATATCACAAAAAAAAAAAAAAAAAAAAAAAAAAAAAAAAAAAAAAAGTAATAAATAAAAAGAAGAAAGATGTAATGATGTAATGAGAATCATTATGTTATTAACCTAACATTATGTGTATTATACCAATAGTTTGGCATAACTAATATATTTATAATAAGGTCACAAATGTATATAAATATATAAATGTCATTGAGTTGTAATATACGCACAATAAAGATATCACAGCCGTCATCACAGGAGTCTGTAAATTGTTTAGTTAATTTTACCAAAGGAGGAAGAATTAGGTCTAAAAAAGAAGTTAAAGATGCATTAGGGTTAGAACCATGGCGGGAATCTGTGTTATCTGCGGGAGAATTATTAGGTTTGTCTTGCTAAAGAGAATTGTGAAGTAATGCTGAATGAGGGGAATGATTGTTATTGATTGATTGTACAGGTGGATTGAGGACGTGTGATGAATGGAAATTTGGATATTTTGTTGTTCTAGACTTAGAAGTTGATTTGTTGAGAGAAGGTATAATAGTTGGCAAGCGAGGAGAAACAGGAGAATTATTACTACGTTTCGAAAATAATTTATTATTATACAACTTAGAATAAGGCCTTAAACTTTTAAACGACGATGGTTTTTCAACCCAAAGTGCAATCTTCACCAAACTTGTTCTTAAAAAGCGAGGACAGGAGGAAAACAGCCATTCATAAGTACGAGGTATTGAGATTTTGAAAGTTCCAAAACCAAGGCGTTGACAACTGGTAGGAACGAATCTATAATTGTTTTTAAAAAAGTGTAGGTTGATTAGCACAGATTTTCTTGAGGCGATTGTGCCATTCTGAGGGGGTCCGATTTGTACCAAATGTATAAATTGTCT
This sequence comes from Philhelius pedissequus, assembly GCA_910595825.1. Taxonomy (NCBI): domain Eukaryota; kingdom Metazoa; phylum Arthropoda; class Insecta; order Diptera; family Syrphidae; genus Philhelius; species Philhelius pedissequus. Next base: position 230,485,632 of record OU343160.1, on the reverse strand, counting down.
GAGGTGAAAGGTGAAGGGTGAAAACTGGCGGTGCTGGATGAGATACTTTAGTACTATTGTCATTTAAGCGCACATGGAAAGAATTGATGTCAATTTCGTCTGTTTTAATGTTGCTGGTGGTTTTGTTGGGACTGTTACTGATGATGATATTGTTAGATGTTGATGATGGTACTGGTGGTGGAACAGGAAGTGAAACAGGGCGGGAAAGATTATTGGTAGACTCTATCATTTCAGTTAAAATTGATGTATTGTAATTAGAGCGTCTTGGTTGAATGTGTATTTCATCAATTTTGCAGGAAGCGATTTTAATTTCGTCAATAATATCATTAAACGAGGTACGTGTAATAGTAAGTTCGCTGCTAATGCAGAAATTTTGGACATAAGTTCATGAAGAATTGAAGTGAGTTGGCAGGAGGCTGAAGTCATTGAGGTTGATGTAGATTGTATGAAAAGATCTAGGTCGGACCGAATAACTTGAATTTGTTCATTAGTGTTTTCAACAGGATATGAGCTTAGTGTAGATTCAAGCGTAGTGCGTATATCACGGTTAATGTTATCGAAACTGCAATGGGTGTGGTCATTACGAGATTTTAATGTATGAACGAAAGAAGAAAGTTTTTTATCGATTGATGATTGATTAGAGATACAACGATTGCTAAGGTTTTCGACTGTATTATTTAGAATTTCTACACTCTTAGAAAAGTCATCAAAATGTTGAAATTGAACAAGAATACTTTTATGAAAGCGGTTATTGTCAGCTATGATGGAGTTAATAGAGTCACTTAGACATTTAACCGCAAAAAGAATATGAGACAGGGAGATATTTTTACACTCGTCACAAAGTAAAAAAGTAAACCAAGTATTCTTTTAAATAACCACATGATCTTTTGTTAAGTCCAGGACATACGGGGTGGTGTGATTTACTGCAGAGACCGCGACACGACACTCTTTCGGTATGTTTACTGTCGAGGATGCGATTAGGGGAATCATACGGGTTATTTTCCATATTTAGAACTAGTATTATTTAATTTTTTTTTTAATTTTTTTTAAAAAGAAGTAAAATTTTACTTTTCAGGTAAATATCTTATTTTTTTTTTAGTTTTTTTAATAAATTAAAAATTCAGGAAGATCAATATTTTTAGTTTTAAGTGTACTATCAATTACGCGAACCGATTGGTATGACTTAAGCCGGAAAATAAAGTTGGTTTGGATATTTGCTATTGGAAGTGTATTATTAAGTAAGTAGTAGTAAGTAGTAATTTATTTATTCATTTCATACTTAAAAACTATATTACAAAAGCTTATATGATAGAAATATATATAGAATAAAAGTATTCATTCTGTAACTATGGAAGTTAATGTTGAATGAAAACATCAAAAGCTTAATTTATAATTCAAATAATATTTGATGTGGGGTGACAATCAGTGTTTACATAGTAATGATATAATAGATAAAAAAGAAAAAAATTGAGAAAAAAAGTTATTTTAAAATACGAAAATGTTTTCAGCAATTCAAAGAAATAATGAATACATATTTATATACGTAGAAGTTCAAAAAGGTCTACATTAACAATTTAAAATGAAAAAAAGCTTAAAATTTTAGGTAAAAGATTCAATGTAATCGTAATGCAGAGTGAATAACCAGTCTTTGACTTTTTTATTGAAAGAAGAAAAACTAAAAGTCTCTCTGATACATATAGGCAATTTATTAAAAAGATAAGGAGCTGTGTATGTACAAAAATGTGTAAAGTGAGTTTTATGAGCAAGTGGAACGTTAACTAATTGTTCAAACACATTGAACAATAAGATAAGAGGTATGAGAAGATAAGTGATATCACTTGTGTTTGCTTAGGATATCTTATCTAGCAAATGTGAGCACATACACAATGTTTACGATAACAAGCAATCTATTGCCTGTGTTTGGGTTCGGAATTCGTGTGTGTGTTTGTTATCACTTATCGTTATCACCTTAGTAGAAAATTTGTATATAAGCGTAGGTTAAGAAGAATAACAGTCAGTTATAATAAAGACATTAACGATCTTACAACTCGGTTTTTATTTTAATCTCGCTGTTTATAATTTTCCCCCCACCAGCGGTAAGGGAATTATAAGCATTTGGTCCTTCAAGACGGATTCTTATTTTGGTTTTCTCAATCGTCGTTGAGGCGAAGGAAATTTAAATAAAAAAAAAATATCAAAATTTTGATTGGTGAAATTAATTAATCACCTCTCAATATTATTATTTTGAATAGCGTACTTTACGGCTGACGTAAAGTAAGTGTTATCGGGACTTAGACACCGATTTTAAAGTGCAGTGCAGTGTAGTTAAAAAAAAAATCAAAAAACTGTCCAAAAATTAATTAAAATGGACAAAAGAGAAAAACTTTACAAATCCCAAAAACAAATAGGGGATGAAATTTCGCTTATCCATACTAAGGTGAAAAATAAAACCACTCGAAAATCGGAGTTGGAGACAAGAATTAGATTGAGTTCTATATGGAATGAATTTCAGCTAAACCACTCAAAAATTGTAGCAATTGGAGTCAGCACTGAAAAATATTTTGAATTGAATTATTTCCAGTGCATTGAAAATGAAGTAGTGAAAATAAATGCTTTGCTTGATGCAGTGGATGAAGAAAATCAATGCACATCAGATAAAAAATTACAATCCAACGAAAAAGATATTGAAGAGGCAGATCCACCAATGCAATCAAGTGATAATGCAGACAAAATATTTGTATCAAAATCAACACAGAATCACCCAAATGAGGAAACAATAAAAAAAGCAGATGCTAAAACAATTGGGACCTTTACACCAACATTGGGAACATTGGAAGGAAATCTCATAAAAAAGTTTCACCGACAGAATGAAAACTTCAAACGAAGACTGGAGGAGACGGTCGGAGCAGAGATAATCTCATCCCGAGATGGAAAAGTGGTGATGGACAAATTTAGTGCGCTCAAATTAATTTTCGACAAGCTCACGGTAGATCTTGCATATTATGATGAAAATATCGAAGACACCTACGAAGAAGCGGAAAAAAGTGCTTATAATGTCCAAAAAATAATTGAAGATGGAGCAGCAAATCCCGAGATCCAGAACAAGCCATCTAAGCTGAAACTAGAAGAAGTTCGAATTCCAGTTTTCTATGGCGATATTAATGAATGGATGTCTTTTCGTGATTTATTCATGAAATTGATTCATGAAGCACAGCACATCTCAAAGGTAGAAAAGATGTTTAGACTTAAATCTTTAGTCAAAGGTGAAGCAGGAAAACTCATCATGCATCTCAGCGTAACAAATGCAAATTATGAAGTGGCATGGGGTATGCTTGAGCAGAGATTTGAAAATCGAAGATTGATGTTCACGACTCTGGTTGACAGATTACTCGATCAGCCAACAATTAATAGCGAGTCGGCAGCCTCAGTAAAAAGGCTATTAGACACCACAAATGAGTGCATATTCGCACTGAAGAATCTAAACATAAAACTAAATGATGCATGTCCATTTATAGCAAGAGTGATTATAAGGAAGCTGGACAAAGAGACACTAAGGCAGTACGAGCAAGGTGTGAAGAAAACGAAAGAAATCCAGAGGTTGGATGACGTTCTACAATTTTTGGAGCAGCAATATCAAACACTTGAGGCAGTAAGAGGAAAAGCCAGTGGAAACAACAATGCTCAGAAAAATTACCAAAAACAACAAAACACATTTTTTACAGAACAGAAAAAATGTTTTCATTGTCAAATTTCTGGCCACCACACAAAAAATTGTAGAAAGCTTTTACAATTGAAAGTAGCAGAACGAAGGATTTGGGCTCGGAAATTAAAACTATGCTATGTGTGTTTAGACCATACAATACACACAAAATGTACAAGTAAAACTGAAAAATGCCAAATTTGTAATCGTAACCACAATACGATTCTTCACGATGAGGACATTGCTGCAGAGAAAAAAGGGGAAAAGGTAACAACAGTAGTGACAAAGGAAGGCACTTCATCGGCAATTTTGCTGGCAACGGCACAAATACAAGTGAGATCACAGACCGGTGAATTCGTGCTTATGCGAGCATTAATAGACCAAGGATCCCAAAAAACGATGATATCTGAAGAAGCCGCACAAATATTAGCAATTCCACGCACTAAAGACAGAACTGAACTTCAAGGAATTGGAAATACTACAGTGGGAATATCTAAGAACAAAGTTTTGTTAGAACTTAAGCCACGTTTTTTGAGTAAACATGTGATCAAAATTGAGGCATTAGTTTTACCAACATTGGCTAAGGCTCAACCAAGTAAAAGCTTTGATTTTGAATTAAACCAATGGAATAATTGTACTATCGCAGATCCATTATTCAACAAATCAGATAGAATAGACGTGCTAATAGGAGGTGATTTATACGGCAAGATTCTGGAAGATAAAATAATGAAAATTGAAGGTGTATTGGGACAATCCACGAAATTTGGTTGGATATTGTCTGGAATAATTAAAAATCATAAAACTATTAATAAAAGAGTAACCAGTGCTGTTACAAATCTGGAGCAGTTCTGGGAAATTGAAGAGGTATCACAGAATGATTCCAATTCAAAAACAGAAGGTCAACTATGTCTGGAAGCTTACGCAAAAAATAAAAAGGTTGACACCGATGGAAGGTATGTAGTGACGCTCCCGCTCAAAGAAGACAAGGAACTTGGAGACTCTAAGAAACAGGCCGTAGCCCGTTTTATTAATTTGGAGAAGAAGTGTAAAGCTGACAAATTTCTAAAAGAAGAATATTCGAAGTTTATGAAAGAATATTTAGAACTAGGTCATATGCAAGAAGTCAAAGAAGGTAACATGGGAAAATACTATTTACCTCATCAAGCAATATTAAGAGCGAACAGTCTAACTACAAAGCTGCGGGTGGTCTTTGATGCGTCAGCTAAAACAACAAATGGTCGAAGCCTGAACGATATAATGATGGTAGGACCTAGACTGCAAAAAGATATATATGATATCATCTTAAAGTGGAGGTTATGGAGATATGCCATAACAGCAGATATTGAAAAGATGTACCGACAAATCAAAATAGCAAAAGATGACCAAGAATACCAATATATTGTGTGGAGAGACAACAAAAACTCGGCTTTAAAGGAGTATCGACTTACTACTGTAACTTATGGAACGGCAGCTGCGCCATTCTTAGCAATACAGACCTTTATGGACATAGCCAGCAATTGCAGTAAAATAAACGATGATACTGCAAAAATAATTCGAGAAGATTTCTACATGGATGACCTAATGACATGTGCAGACAATTTGGAAAAGTGCATGGAAATTCAACAGAATGTATCCAGAGAAGTTAAAAAGCATGGTTTTCATTTAAGAAAATGGCTAGCAAATGATCCAAAAATAACTGAAAGTATTCCTAATTGTGGGAACAATCAACTGATTGAATTTAAATATAACGAATCAGTTAAGACCCTAGGATTAAATTGGGATCCAACACAAGACCAATTTAAATTCTATTTAAATTTACCGGCTGAAGCTAAAATTTCGAAACGAATTGCATTATCGAACCTTGCCCGAATATTCGATCCATTGGGGTGGCTTTCACCTGTCACAGTAGTTGCAAAGCTTTTTATGCAGAAATTATGGATTCAAGAAATTTCATGGGATAGTGAACTTGAAGATAACTTGAAGAACGAGTGGAATAGTTTCATAGAACATATATCTAGTCTTAATGAAATTAGAATTCCTCGATGGCTGCAATCATCTATTGGGACAAAAATTGAATTACACGGCTTTGCTGATGCGTCCGAAAAAGCATATGCAGCGGTAGTATATATGAAGATCAACTCATCAACTACACTGATAAGTGGGAAGAGCAAGGTAAATCCAATAAAGAACAGAAAAACACTCCCGAAATTGGAACTATGTGCAGCTCAACTGCTAGCAAGACTTTTGCACAGAATTATTAAGGTCATAAACAGAGATTATGATATATATGCTTGGAGTGATTCAACAATAACTCTTTGTTGGATACAAAATAATAAATCTAAAGACAAATTTATACGAACCAGAGTCGATGAGGTTAACGCACTAATTCCTAAAGCTAAATGGGGACATGTTGTCTCAAAGCAGAACCCAGCAGATGTAGCATCAAGAGGAATTTATGCGAACCAGCTAAGCGAACATACACTTTGGTGGAACGGACCGGAATGGCTTAAGGAACCTCGAGAAAATCGGCCCAAACAATGTGAAGAAAACATAGACCAGTTATTTTAATGACGGCTGCAGACAAAAACAATAAACACTTTTTAGATGATCTCTTGACCAGATACTCAAGTTTGACAAAGTTACAAAGAGTTGTAGCATTTATTATACGCTTCATCCGGAAAAAGATGCGCGTAAGTGCGTTTTTAAACTATTCTTCAGTAGACGAAATAGAATACGCTTGGAAACTAATAGTGAAACATCATCAAAAAACAGAATTTGGAATAGAAATAAAATGTTTGCAACAAAAGAAAAATATTAATCCAAGCAACAGAATTATCGATTTGAATCCGTTCTTAGATAAAGATGATATTCTAAGAGTAGGTGGCAGGTTGCATTACTCCAACTTACAATACAACCAAAGGCATCCAGTCATTTTAAACGGATCAAATCTAACCACAGCAATAATTGAGGACACACATCGAGCAACATTACACGGATCCATTCGAGTCATGGAAACCATAATACGGCGAAGATATTGGATCATTGGATTAAAAAATGCTGTAAAAAAATTCGTCAGACGTTGTCCAAAATGCATAAGATATCGCCAATGTGCGGTTGGACAAATAATGGGAAATCTACCAGAATATCGAGTTAATGTTTCGCATCCTTTTGAACATACTGGAATTGATTATGCTGGACCTGTACTGATGAGATGTTCGAAAGGAAGAGGACAGAAGTCATTTAAAGCCTATATAAGTGTTTTCGTGTGTATGTCAACAAAGGCAATACACTTAGAAGCAGTGAGCGATATGACAACAGAAGCGTTTATGGCAGCTTTAAGACGTTTTTTCGGCAGAAGAGGAAAAAGTGCTCATCTATATTCTGATAATGGATCCAATTTTGTTGGAGCAAGCAGACAAATGGATAAAGAATTCCTACAAGCAATTAAACAAAATTCAGATGTAAGTCAGGTACTAGAATCAGAAAAAATTCAATGGCATTTTATTCCGCCGGCAGCCCCTCACTTTGGAGGTATGTGTGAAGCTGGAGTGAAAGCAGTGAAATATCATCTAAGGCGAGTAGTAGGAGATTCAAAATTAACCTTCGAAGAGATGTCAACTCTTTTAGTCCAAATTGAAGGAGTTGTGAATTCCCGGCCACTCTGTGCATTTAATAGCAACAATGTTGAGGATTTAGATGTACTAACTCCAGGACATTTTTTAATTGGAAGGCCCTTGATCGATTGCCCTGAATCAGTAAATGACCTTACAATTAATTCCACCGACAAATGGAAACTGATTCAAAAAATGAAGAGAGATTTTTGGAACCGCTGGAAAGACGAATATTTACATACGCTTCAACAGAGGAGGAAGTGGAAAGTACAACAAAATAATGTCAAAGAAGATGATGTAGTCATCATCAAAGACGAGAATACACCACCATCTAGATGGCCGTTAGGTAAAATAACGGAAGTTCATACTGGAAATGATGGAAAAGTAAGAGTAGTGACTCTAAAAGTTAAGAATGGTACGTTGAAACGACCGATACACAAAATTCTTGTGTGTCCTCAAGAATCGACAGAGTCAAAACATACTGAAACACACATATCTAAATTTACAATGGAATCAGTAACAAGGCTTCCAAAAATGAGCATAATGGCCATTATGTTAATGCTATTACTAATGATGACCACTATTCTTGAAGGAGCACCGCTGGCCATAGGTACTAAAGGGACCTTTATTACAAGGCTTCAACACAACTCCGCAATATATTTAGACAATATAGGAAAAATGGATGTTGTGAATCAAACATTAAACTGGTTAAGTTTCATCAAATAAGCGGCCATGTATCCTTATTGATTACTGTTATAATAATTGTTATTTTTATTACTGTATATTTAAAAAGAAAAAAGAAAATATCTGAAATTGATTTCTCCCTACCTGCTTCATGAGGCGGGGCAGAATGTTCAAACACATTGAACAATAAGATAAGAGGTATGAGAAGATAAGTGATATCACTTGTGTTTGCTTAGGATATCTTATCTAGCAAATGTGAGCACATACACAATGTTTACGATAACAAGCAATCTATTGCCTGTGTTTGGGTTCGGAATTCGTATGTGTGTTTGTTATCACTTATCGTTATCACCTTAGTAGAAAATTTGTATATAAGCGTAGGTTAAGAAGAATAACAGTCAGTTATAATAAAGACATTAACGATCTTACAACTCGGTTTTTATTTTAATCTCGCTGTTTATAATTTTCCCCCCACCAGCGGTAAGGGAATTATAAACACTAATCTCAAATTATTTATTCGTAAATTATACATTTGAGAATTCCTACTCGGAATGTTACCGCTTTGTTTGAAAAACTCTCTTAGAAATTTAAAAACGTATAAATGTCTCATTGGAAGAATTCGCAAATCTTTAAATAAAGGCAAACTTTTATTAATCGATTCTTTTTGTAAATTATTCTAATTAAGTGCTTTTGAGCTATCAATAAGGGTCTAAGAGAATTAGCATACGAACCACCCCAACAAGTGATCCCATATTGCAACTTCGAATGAGCAAGCCCATAGTAAATTCGAGTTAGGACTTTTCGAGAGCAAAACTCTTTTTTTGCTTATTTTATTACTTAAGCGAACCAATTGTAGTGACTTTAGCCGGAATATTAGAAGATCGAAAACATTAATCAAAGATGGAGGTTGTGTTGACAAATCCAGAAGGCAAGACTGAAGGTAGATATTATTGTTGAATTTTAGGTAGCTCACTGTTTGCTATTGAGCAATTAGAAAAAGTCCACACAAAAGCTGTCAGGAAGTGGTGAAGTTGGTAAAGATGCAGCATAGGGTCTCAAGTTGTCAGTGGATGCAGCATGAACATCGAAACAGAAACAAGATATACATGTAGCATCGAATTTGCTTCATAGGCAGAACATATACAAAGTAAAATGTTTCACTCACCGGGCAAGAAGGAAACAGCAAGCTTGGGTATGTATACTGATTAGCCGAAAGTTTATGCAGAGCAAATAAATCAGCAGAGTCACTCAAAGTAAATAATTGTTGATAGAAAGAAACAAACAAAAAGAAACTAGCGGTAGTGTTGAAGGAAAAGATTAGAAACTAATAACACTTTTCACTCAAAAATGTACTTTCTGTAATGAAAAGATTTTTTCTTTAAATTAAAACTTAGCAAAAAGAAAAATTCAATAAAAATGTACAATTATATAATTAAAATAATGAAATTTATCACTTGTTTTTTGGGGGTACAAAATAAAAAAACTCAGGAGCTAGTATAAGCGCGGGCAGACAAGAAGGTTCAGAGTTGCCGAGTACAATATTAGATATCTGAATGTGAAAGCCCGGTCAAAATAGGTTAGTTAATAAGAATTTTCGAAAAAAACGACATGCGCCACCTAATGGTTTGTTAAATAGCCTTAGTTATTCCTTACATTATCAACAATATGCCAGTGAAAGTGCTATCAAAATCGGTCCATCCGTTCCCGAGATTGTCCAGAACAAACAGACAAAAATTAGGTAAATGTGTTTCTTGTTGTAAGTAGGTACCGTATACACTTCCATGCATCTTGTAAAAAGCTGATATTTTGATTTTAAAAACAGAGTCGCAAAATTTTAAACAGCCTGATATTAAGGGCTTAGCATGATACTACTTAACAGTTTGCTAATACTAAATCACTTTACTAATATTTTCCTAATTTTAAACACTTTTTAACTAGCACCATACTAAATCTATTTTCTTAATAAACTACAACTAAACACGCGGAAAACAGTGCAAAAAAGTAAGCGAACATAACTTTTTGACGTTTGTGAATGTCAGAGCGGCATATGGACTTAGTACGATAAAAAAAATAGTAGCCATTTTGTGATGTTAACTTTAGTAAAATATTAAGAATATAGTACGATACTAAACTGGTTAAAAATTAGCAAAATCTTACTAAAAATGATTTAACATAATAATAAATCGACTAAATTTTGCTCCAGAAAGATTCTCTGTATTTGACAGTATGTCCGAAGTTGGGCTCAAGGGTTAGCTGACGAGCATTCCTGGAAGCGCGAGTATTACGGTTCAATAGTTTGAGGGGAGGAATGCAACTGGGTATTTCGTTGGAACATAGCTTATAAAAATAGCGATTAAATAATGAGAGTCATATAACATTTCGACGGTGTTCTAGAGATGTAAATGTATCCGCTATAGTTCTATCGCCAAGCATTCTTAGTGCTCTACTTTGAATTCTATCCAAAAGATTCAAATGAGGTTTGGGAGCTCCTGCCCAGATGTGAGAGTTATACTCCAGCTATGGACGAATATATTACAGCCAGATTAGAAGGGAGAAGAATTTCTTGCATCTTCGAAGAAAGCCCAAAAACCTTGCAGCATTTTTGGCAACATCGAATATGTGGTCGTTCCACAAAAGGTGGTCGGTGATGTACATACCAAAAAGACTGAAAGCTGATCGGTTTCTTCAATGCAAGCACCGCTCATGGATAGCGGCATGGGAGGTGGATTCTGCTTTAACGACAGAAGACAGCACTGCGTTCTTGAAGCATTAAATTCTATGCGCTTTTGAATTCCCCATTGGACAATGCTGTCAAGATCTGAATTTAATGAGATTATCATACGCTGCCGTTCCAGCTGCAAATCCGAAGAACAAGGAGGTGCATTTAAAAATGAATATGAAAAGCTGAGAGTACTATCGTCAGCAAAACAATTAAATGGATTAGAAGTTGCAGATAACACATCATTAATAAAAATGAGAAAAAGAGTCGGAGACAATACTTGCTCTTATGTCCATTTGAATTTTTTTTTTAAACGGATACGCGCACTAAAGGGGTTTTGACTACCCTTAAAATGAACAAGCACAGTGCGAGCATTAGGAAATTAGGGAAGGATGTAAGAGAAGATACCGATGCACATTTGTTTTGAATTTCTGAATATCAAAATGCGGGGGGAAAATAGAGCCGGGTAAAATATGCCACATTCGCGTTGAACGGCTAAAGAAAGATTCTCTGTACTTGACAGTATATCCGAAGTTGGGCTCAAGGGTAAGCTGATGAGCATTCCTGGAAGCGCGAGTATTACGATTCAATAGTTTCAGGCGAGGAATGTAACTGGCTATTTCGTTGGAACATAGCTTATAAAAACAGCGATTAAGTAATGAGAGACATATAACATTTCGACGGTGTTCTAGAGATGTAAATGTATCCACAATTGGACAATGCTGTCAAGATCTGAATTTAATGAGCTTATCATACGCTGCGGTTCCAGGTGCATATCCGAAGAACAAGGAGGTGCATCTAAAAACGAATATGAAAAGCTGAGAGTACTATCGTCAGAAAAACAATTAAATGGATTAGAAGTTCCAAATAACACATCATTAATAAAAATGATAAAAAGAGTCGGAGACAATACGGAGCCTTGGGGCACACCAGCATTTATTTTATGAATATCAGACTTGAAACCGTCTAATAAAGTTAATTTCTAATCCAACGAATCAGAGATTCGTCGACAACAAATGCACGCATTTTCGATAAGAGAGCTTGAGGCCAAACTCTATCAAATGCTTTTGAAATATCAACCTCAATAATCTCACCTTCTCCAAAACGATGTAAATATTTGTGCCACTGTTCGGTGAGATATACCATCAGATCACCAGTGGACCTATTGCTACGAAAGCCATACTGCCGGTCATTAAGGAGCTTTCGTTCTTCTAGATATTTCTTAAGCTGATAATTAATCAGCGTTTCCATGACCTTGTGGAAGGAAGGGACATACGTGCAATTGGACGGTAACTAGGGGGTGAGGAAGATTCGAGTTTTTAGGGACAGTCTGGACAAATGCTGTTTTCTATCCACTCGGAAAGAGACCAGTAGAATAGGACAGATGGAAGGCTTACGAAGTGGTTTTGCCAGCGTTGAAGAACTCCTCTTCAGAACGATGGGAGGGAATCCGGGCCAGCGGATTTGTGTATATAAAGGTCTTTGAGGACTCTGGCAAGTGCACGAGTGCGAAAGAAGATTCGTCCCATGAAATCGTTTACGCTCTCAAATACTGGAGGAGTCATAATACTTTCTGGCAGTGTTGAATTAACGAACTGCGCTGCAAGCAAATTCGCTTTTTCACGAGAACTGACAAAAGGGTTGTTATTAGAGACGAGCCTTGGAACCGAAGACGAAGTTGAATTTCGAACATTTTTTAAAAATGACCAAAAATTCTTACAACCTTTGGGACATTGTTGTATTTTTTGCCTTAATTTTTGGTCATGCAAAAATTTGGTTCTTTGAATGTGAACATTGCAAGTTTTTTTTTTTTTTATATAACTTTGCACGCGCTCAAGGGATTATGAATACCCTTTATATGTTTTTTCTTAACACAGCGCGGCATCCGGTGGAAGAAGAGAAAGAAGGATAGGAAAGATGTGTGGCGCGATGTTCTGAGACAAGTGCTGGTTGATGTCTCATAATTATCTCCAGGGATGGCGGCTGAACTAATGCAGAGAGAATTACCGTGTCTTATTTATTTATGTCCCTTATAATTCGCATTATTTTATTTATTTCGTTGTCATATTTCATGGGTATGCTAGTTTACTCAATACCATGTTGTTAGTGTTATGCCTAAACAGCATGTAATGAGCAAGGCAGCAAATTATTTTATGACAATTTTTAGAATTGGTTTTTAATGGAATATAAGAAGACATAGACAACGGCAGGAATCGAACCTGCAACTACGAGGTTGACAGGCGAGCACACAACTATCGCGCCACGGCCACCCCCTCTCTCTATCTTGTTGAAACTTTTTCCGGATTTCCTCAGTGGGGTTGGCTTTATAATTCCGGAAACTTACTTCTCGAACCGTAAAAACCTCTTTACAGCTCGAATCAAACCATGCATTTTCTTTCGGTTTGATAGATTTAACACTATTCGGGATAAAATTCCCCTTCCGAGAAGAATTAAATTTGTTATCATATCTGCGGTCGAGTCTACCTCACTACCGAGGAAGCATAGTGACCAGTTAAAGTTCCTGAAGAAATTATTGAGACCGTCCCATTTGGCATTCTCGTATTACCAAATGGTTCTCTTAGGTGATTTTTTTTAAACTGAGTGTTGTTGGCATGAGAAATTTGCAGATATAACACAATGGTCTGATGTGCCTAGAGGCGATAATACACTTACAGTGTATTTATTAGGGTCAGTGGTGAGAAACAAGTCTAGAGTAATGGCGGATTGACCTGCAACGTCAGGGATTCGTGTCTGCTCGTAAACAAGCTGAGTCAGTTGGTTTAACTCAGCAAAGAGCTCAATATACCTTCCTTCGGGTATTATGTGGCTCGAAAAGTGGAGCCAGCTAGAATTGTGTACATTGAAATCGCCCGTAATGACGATTTCCGTGAGAGGATAATTTGAAATAATTCTTTGTATGGAGTCGGACAGAGCATCAAATTCGTTAAAAGTTGAGTCTCTGTCCAAATTAGGGTTCCGATAAATAAAACAAGTGTGTATGATGTGCTTATTTACCGTGAATTTTAACCACATGAAATTCAAATTTGTGTTTGATACAAACTATATTGTGGTTGAAGTTGGTACGCAATATCATTTCTAATGTAAACGGCGAGACCATGGTGGGAAAAGAATAATGGCACTAAGTTAGACCCTGAACGATGAAATTCCGAATGATGAGAATTGTCACCTATTTGGGTTTCACTAAGTGCCAAAACAGATGGCCTGTTTTTGACGGAGTGCACTTACGCCTCACAAAAATTCTTTCTAAGCCCGCGAATATTGGCATAATAGACCCTTAATACACCAGCCATTTTAATATCCAAAAACAAATAAAACAAAAGTCAGACAATTAACTGTATAGAATGTTTTTCCTAAATTCCAATTTGAACTTTTCAATAACAAATTGTTACTAGTGTTATGCCTTAGTGACAATTTGTATTGAGCCGCCCCTGGTTAAATAGAAAAAACAGACACTAATCCATCTGACGTTATACCAACCTAATCAAAGCATGTACTGTGTGATAAGCTTTACACAGTAACTATGATCAAGTTAATATAACTGTGAGAAGTGAAAGGGAATAGGAAGGAATTTACCCGTTGAACGTGCGCTTGTTTAGATTAGCTCTTATCAGCTTGGTTGATGTTACGGCTGATTGCCTGGTGGGTGATTTGTTTTGGCACTTGTTATATATATTTTTTTCTTTTTTATTGAGTATAAGGGATTTGTTTGATTGTGCACTGAATTTTTTTTGGGGGGGATCGGATGATTTGGTCTATTTTAATTCACTGATTTATTTTATATAAGTGGGGCTATTGTTTTTTTTTTTGCTAGAATTTTTGGGTAGTGATTGGCTTTAAAAGAACAAATATACACAGGCTAATGAACACACACTAGATACTATTTTTCGGCTTTCGGGCGCACTTTCTCCACTTTCTCACAACACAATGTGCAGCAGGTGAGATGGTGGTCGCAACTGAATGCTAAATCTTTGAAAGAAACAATTACAATTTAAGTAGAAAAATAATATGGCTTGAACTAATACAAGTTACAGAAACCATAATACTTGAATGAAAAAATTATTTCAAAAATTCTTTAACGGATTTCAATAAAATCCTGTTTTTTGTTGATTTTGGAATGGAGGTTTTATGGTTTATTAATATATGTACACTTAATCATACATTCAAAAATATTTTGTTGATAAGTCTTTGGCGCAAGATTTTAAACAATCCTCGTTTAGAGGATAAACACATCTCTAGTTAAAGCAGTCGTTTAGTTCCCAGCTCTTTTATATCTTTATCTTAATTTTAAACACACTAAACAAATCTTCTAGTTAAAGTAGATCATAAGGGCTACGTTAGTCACAATTAAGTTGAACACACCTTATTTTTACAGATAGAGTAATGAAACAGAACGAAAATTAATCATTTGTATAAAAAATATATTCATATATTTATAAAAAAAAGTTTCTCTATACATTTGGAGGTATTATTTTATAATTTTTTCCAACGAATATAATCTAACTTTTGTTTTTTCAAATCGAAATCTTGAATAAAACTCAAGCTCTTCGATCTTTATATATTTCCCACTTTCAAAAAATTAAAATCTTCAAAACCATTATATATTGTGTTTCAGAAAACTGAGAGAATTGGAAAATTAATAAAAAAAACAGTTACGTGAAATTAACCGTTTTTTAGTCAACTTAGTGTCAATAAAATGATAAATTAAACCTACAAAAATACTTCCTTAAGTGTATTGGAACATTTCTTTTCACTAACTTTTTTAGGCTTCACTATGATCGTAATGTGGTTGGGTACTGGCTTTCGCAGGAAAGGACATATGTGTGCCTCGTGACACATCAAACAAAAAAAACAGTAATATAAAAATTAAATAAAAAGTAATCGTGTTATAAATAAATAAAATAGACAAAAAAGCAAATCATGCCCGCATAAGTTGTGCAAGTAACTTAACATAAACAAGTGATGTGTCGAAATAATTTAGCGACCGGAACAGCAACTAAAGAAGGCAACCAAATTCCATACATCCCAGTCTCCCACATCGACCACAACCACACATCTTCCGCAAAGGAAGATGCTATCCCGAAATTGAAGCATATTCAGGGATCGCATACAACAGCAGCCGGTAAACAATACACGCTACACAACCCGCTAAATAACGAACCGAAATATACAGTTCTTGGATATGAGAACAAAGAACTAACGGACGCTGTATCGTCTGAAATTGCAGCAATCTCCTTCAAACCAAGAGTGAATTTCTTCATATCTAAATTGTGAACGAATATCAAAAGAAATTAATTCTTACAACTTTAATATTTACGAGTATCAAAAGCTACATATTCAATATGTCAAATTCAAAGTATATAGTGCCTATGCACTCTGGCTCTTTTAAAAGTAAAGTATGTATAATACGTGTTTCTATATATTAAATATGAGCTCCAGCTCCATTTTTGAATGAAAATGTCATTAATATAAAAAATATCTGAGTATACTATAAAAAGAAAAAGAAAAATGAGATTTCGCTGTACCTATAAAAAGATTCAAATGCACGACTGGATCGTACAAACTTGCTCTTGTAGCTAACAACTTTAGTGTTACTAACTGAGGCTGTTGGTAGGTAGCTAGTCTATTATAGTTATCCTATGCAGATTTAAAGCACATGTGGGTAATATTACCTTGATTCTTAGTATAATGAATTTTCAAATGCATGATTCAAGGAATAGTTAAATAGGTACCTACAAATGTATATATAAATGGAGTTTAATTATGTTAATTAGGAGGGTAATAATGTAAATATGTACAAGTACATACCCATATATAATGAAAGTGAATTGTGTATAGGTGGGAAAAAATCGCTTTTTAAACTTATTTAAACTACCACTCACTTTAATTAGTTTTTCGATAAAACGAAGAACGCCATTAGATGCCACGGATCAATGAAAATTTTATAAAAAAGTATCTCGAAAATAGTAGGACGTATTTTGATGAAATCCTGTTTTTTTTCGTTTTTTGAAAACAAAATTCTTTTGAAATTTTGGTATGCAATTTTTTAGGGACTATTAATGTTCATGTGATTATAAAATTTAAAATTTTTTTTTTTATTAGTTTCAAAATTTTTGATTTTTCAAAAAAACAATTAATAAATTATTTTAATTTAAAAAAAAAAAAGTTATTCAAAATTTTGATATACAAAAATAATTTAGCTTCTTAGATCTTCTCAGATATAAAATTTGACAGAAATCCAATGTCCCGTTACAGAGAAAGCCAAAAATTAAAAAAAGCTTTATATGAAAGGTACCGTTAATAGACTTTTCATGTAAACTTCGTTAATATCAAATGATAGCTATTAGGAACAAAAAAAATTCTCAAAATTTTTTATGAAAATCGGTGGAGCCGTTTTAGAGAAAAATAAGATTTTCCTTCAAGGTCATATGGCAGGTACCGTTATTTTAGGCCTAAAAATAAAATTTCAATTTCACCTCTGAGGAATGCCAAAATAATCACACCTACCAAATTTGAAGGCAATTCCTTAAGCCGTTTAGGCTGTAGCACGTTATACATACAGACGGACAGACTGACAGACTGACAGACTGACAGACTGACAGACTGACAGACTGACAGACTGACAGACTGACAGACGACTGACAGACTGACAGACTGACAGACTGACAGACTGACAGACTGACAGACTGACAGACTGACAGACTGACAGACTGACAGACTGACAGACTGACAGACTGACAGACTGACAGACTGACAGACTGACAGACTGACAGACTGACAGACTGACAGACTGACAGACTGACAGACTGACAGACTGACAGACTGACAGACTGACAGACTGACAGACTGACAGACTGACAGACTGACAGACTGACAGACTGACAGACTGACAGACTGACAGACTGACAGACTGACAGACTGACAGACTGACAGACTGACAGACTGACAGACTGACAGACTGACAGACTGACAGACTGACAGACTGACAGACTGACAGACTGACAGACTGACAGACTGACAGACTGACAGACTGACAGACTGACAGACTGACAGACTGACAGACTGACAGACTGACAGACTGACAGACTGACAGACTGACAGACTGACAGACTGACAGACTGACAGACTGACAGACTGACAGACTGACAGACTGACAGACTGACAGACTGACAGACTGACAGACTGACAGACTGACAGACTGACAGACTGACAGACTGACAGACTGACAGACTGACAGACTGACAGACTGACAGACTGACAGACTGACAGACTGACAGACTGACAGACTGACAGACTGACAGACTGACAGACTGACAGACTGACAGACTGACAGACTGACAGACTGACAGACTGACAGACTGACAGACTGACAGACTGACAGACTGACAGACTGACAGACTGACAGACTGACAGACTGACAGACTGACAGACTGACAGACTGACAGACTGACAGACTGACAGACTGACAGACTGACAGACTGACAGACTGACAGACTGACAGACTGACAGACTGACAGACTGACAGACTGACAGACTGACAGACTGACAGACTGACAGACTGACAGACTGACAGACTGACAGACTGACAGACTGACAGACTGACAGACTGACAGACTGACAGACTGACAGACTGACAGACTGACAGACTGACAGACTGACAGACTGACAGACTGACAGACTGACAGACTGACAGACTGACAGACTGACAGACTGACAGACTGACAGACTGACAGACTGACAGACTGACAGACTGACAGACTGACAGACTGACAGACTGACAGACTGACAGACTGACAGACTGACAGACTGACAGACTGACAGACTGACAGACTGACAGACTGACAGACTGACAGACTGACAGACTGACAGACTGACAGACTGACAGACTGACAGACTGACAGACTGACAGACTGACAGACTGACAGACTGACAGACTGACAGACTGACAGACTGACAGACTGACAGACTGACAGACTGACAGACTGACAGACTGACAGACTGACAGACTGACAGACTGACAGACTGACAGACTGACAGACTGACAGACTGACAGACTGACAGACTGACAGACTGACAGACTGACAGACTGACAGACTGACAGACTGACAGACTGACAGACTGACAGACTGACAGACTGACAGACTGACAGACTGACAGACTGACAGACTGACAGACTGACAGACTGACAGACTGACAGACTGACAGACTGACAGACTGACAGACTGACAGACTGACAGACTGACAGACTGACAGACTGACAGACTGACAGACTGACAGACTGACAGACTGACAGACTGACAGACTGACAGACTGACAGACTGACAGACTGACAGACTGACAGACTGACAGACTGACAGACTGACAGACTGACAGACTGACAGACTGACAGACTGACAGACTGACAGACTGACAGACTGACTCACTGACAGACTGACAGACTGACAGACTGACAGACTGACAGACTGACAGACTGACAGACTGACAGACTGACAGACTGACAGACTGACAGACTGACAGACTGACAGACTGACAGACTGACAGACTGACAGACTGACAGACTGACAGACTGACAGACTGACAGACTGACAGACTGACAGACTGACAGACTGACAGACTGACAGACTGACAGACTGACAGACTGACAGACTGACAGACTGACAGACTGACAGACTGACAGACTGACAGACTGACAGACTGACAGACTGACAGACTGACAGACTGACAGACTGACAGACTGACAGACTGACAGACTGACAGACTGACAGACTGACAGACTGACAGACTGACAGACTGACAGACTGACAGACTGACAGACTGACAGACTGACAGACTGACAGACTGACAGACTGACAGACTGACAGACTGACAGACTGACAGACTGACAGACTGACAGACTGACAGACTGACAGACTGACAGACTGACAGACTGACAGACTGACAGACTGACAGACTGACAGACTGACAGACTGACAGACTGACAGACTGACAGACTGACAGACTGACAGACTGACAGACTGACAGACTGACAGACTGACAGACTGACAGACTGACAGACTGACAGACTGACAGACTGACAGACTGACAGACTGACAGACTGACAGACTGACAGACTGACAGACTGACAGACTGACAGACTGACAGACTGACAGACTGACAGACTGACAGACTGACAGACTGACAGACTGACAGACTGACAGACTGACAGACTGACAGACTGACAGACTGACAGACTGACAGACTGACAGACTGACAGACTGACAGACTGACAGACTGACAGACTGACAGACTGACAGACTGACAGACTGACAGACTGACAGACTGACAGACTGACATACTGACAGACTGACAGACTGACAGACTGACAGACTGACAGACTGACAGACTGACAGATTGAGAGACTGAGAGACTAGACTGACAGACTGACAGACTGACAGACTGACAGACTGACAGACTGACAGACTGACAGACTGACAGACTGACAGACTGACAGACTGACAGACTGACAGACTGACAGACTGACAGACTGACAGACTGACAGACTGACAGACTGACAGACTGACAGACTGACAGACTGACAGACTGACAGACTGACAGACTGACAGACTGACAGACTGACAGACTGACAGACTGACAGACTGACAGACTGACAGACTGACAGACTGACAGACTGACAGACTGACAGACTGACAGACTGACAGACTGACAGACTGACAGACTGACAGACTGACAGACTGACAGACTGACAGACTGACAGACTGACAGACTGACAGACTGACAGACTGACAGACTGACAGACTGACAGACTGACAGACTGACAGACTGACAGACTGACAGACTGACAGACTGACAGACTGACAGACTGACAGACTGACAGACTGACAGACTGACAGACTGACAGACTGACAGACTGACAGACTGACAGACTGACAGACTGACAGACTGACAGACTGACAGACTGACAGACTGACAGACTGACAGACTGACAGACTGACAGACTGACAGACTGACAGACTGACAGACTGACAGACTGACAGACTGACAGACTGACAGACTGACAGACTGACAGACTGACAGACTGACAGACTGACAGACTGACAGACTGACAGACTGACAGACTGACAGACTGACAGACTGACAGACTGACAGACTGACAGACTGACAGACTGACAGACTGACAGACTGACAGACTGACAGACTGACAGACTGACAGACTGACAGACTGACAGACTGACAGACTGACAGACTGACAGACTGACAGACTGACAGACTGACAGACTGACAGACTGACAGACTGACAGACTGACAGACTGACAGACTGACAGACTGACAGACTGACAGACTGACAGACTGACAGACTGACAGACTGACAGACTGACAGACTGACAGACTGACAGACTGACAGACTGACAGACTGACAGACTGACAGACTGACAGACTGACAGACTGACAGACTGACAGACTGACAGACTGACAGACTGACAGACTGACAGACTGACAGACTGACAGACTGACAGACTGACAGACTGACAGACTGACAGACTGACAGACTGACAGACTGACAGACTGACAGACTGACAGACTGACAGACTGACAGACTGACAGACTGACAGACTGACAGACTGACAGACTGACAGACTGACAGACTGACAGACTGACAGACTGACAGACTGACAGACTGACAGACTGACAGACTGACAGACTGACAGACTGACAGACTGACAGACTGACAGACTGACAGACTGACAGACTGACAGACTGACAGACTGACAGACTGACAGACTGACAGACTGACAGACTGACAGACTGACAGACTGACAGACTGACAGACTGACAGACTGACAGACTGACAGACTGACAGACTGACAGACTGACAGACTGACAGACTGACAGACTGACAGACTGACAGACTGACAGACTGACAGACTGACAGACTGACAGACTGACAGACTGACAGACTGACAGACTGACAGACTGACAGACTGACAGACTGACAGACTGACAGACTGACAGACTGACAGACTGACAGACTGACAGACTGACAGACTGACAGACTGACAGACTGACAGACTGACAGACTGACAGACTGACAGACTGACAGACTGACAGACTGACAGACTGACAGACTGACAGACTGACAGACTGACAGACTGACAGACTGACAGACTGACAGACTGACAGACTGACAGACTGACAGACTGACAGACTGACAGACTGACAGACTGACAGACTGACAGACTGACAGACTGACAGACTGACAGACTGACAGACTGACAGACTGACAGACTGACAGACTGACAGACTGACAGACTGACAGACTGACAGACTGACAGACTGACAGACTGACAGACTGACAGACTGACAGACTGACAGACTGACAGACTGACAGACTGACAGACTGACAGACTGACAGACTGACAGACTGACAGACTGACAGACTGACAGACTGACAGACTGACAGACTGACAGACTGACAGACTGACAGACTGACAGACTGACAGACTGACAGACTGACAGACTGACAGACTGACAGACTGACAGACTGACAGACTGACAGACTGACAGACTGACAGACTGACAGACTGACAGACTGACAGACTGACAGACTGACAGACTGACAGACTGACAGACTGACAGACTGACAGACTGACAGACTGACAGACTGACAGACTGACAGACTGACAGACTGACAGACTGACAGACTGACAGACTGACAGACTGACAGACTGACAGACTGACAGACTGACAGACTGACAGACTGACAGACTGACAGACTGACAGACTGACAGACTGACAGACTGACAGACTGACAGACTGACAGACTGACAGACTGACAGACTGACAGACTGACAGACTGACAGACTGACAGACTGACAGACTGACAGACTGACAGACTGACAGACTGACAGACTGACAGACTGACAGACTGACAGACTGACAGACTGACAGACTGACAGACTGACAGACTGACAGACTGACAGACTGACAGACTGACAGACTGACAGACTGACAGACTGACAGACTGACAGACTGACAGACTGACAGACTGACAGACTGACAGACTGACAGACTGACAGACTGACAGACTGACAGACTGACAGACTGACAGACTGACAGACTGACAGACTGACAGACTGACAGACTGACAGACTGACAGACTGACAGACTGACAGACTGACAGACTGACAGACTGACAGACTGACAGACTGACAGACTGACAGACTGACAGACTGACAGACTGACAGACTGACAGACTGACAGACTGACAGACTGACAGACTGACAGACTGACAGACTGACAGACTGACAGACTGACAGACTGACAGACTGACAGACTGACAGACTGACAGACTGACAGACTGACAGACTGACAGACTGACAGACTGACAGACTGACAGACTGACAGACTGACAGACTGACAGACTGACAGACTGACAGACTGACAGACTGACAGACTGACAGACTGACAGACTGACAGACTGACAGACTGACAGACTGACAGACTGACAGACTGACAGACTGACAGACTGACAGACTGACAGACTGACAGACTGACAGACTGACAGACTGACAGACTGACAGACTGACAGACTGACAGACTGACAGACTGACAGACTGACAGACTGACAGACTGACAGACTGACAGACTGACAGACTGACAGACTGACAGACAGACTGACAGACTGACTGACAGACTGACAGACTGACAGACTGACAGACTGACAGACTGACAGACTGACAGACTGACAGACTGACAGACTGACAGACTGACAGACTGACAGACTGACAGACTGACAGACTGACAGACTGACAGACTGACAGACTGACAGACTGACAGACTGACAGACTGACAGACTGACAGACTGACAGACTGACAGACTGACAGACTGACAGACTGACAGACTGACAGACTGACAGACTGACAGACTGACAGACTGACAGACTGACAGACTGACAGACTGACAGACTGACAGACTGACAGACTGACAGACTGACAGACTGACAGACTGACAGACTGACAGACTGACAGACTGACAGACTGACAGACTGACAGACTGACAGACTGACAGACTGACAGACTGACAGACTGACAGACTGACAGACTGACAGACTGACAGACTGACAGACTGACAGACTGACAGACTGACAGACTGACAGACTGACAGACTGACAGACTGACAGACTGACAGACTGACAGACTGACAGACTGACAGACTGACAGACTGACAGACTGACAGACTGACAGACTGACAGACTGACAGACTGACAGACTGACAGACTGACAGACTGACAGACTGACAGACTGACAGACTGACAGACTGACAGACTGACAGACTGACAGACTGACAGACTGACAGACTGACAGACTGACAGACTGACAGACTGACAGACTGACAGACTGACAGACTGACAGACTGACAGACTGACAGACTGACAGACTGACAGACTGACAGACTGACAGACTGACAGACTGACAGACTGACAGACTGACAGACTGACAGACTGACAGACTGACAGACTGACAGACTGACAGACTGACAGACTGACAGACTGACAGACTGACAGACTGACAGACTGACAGACTGACAGACTGACAGACTGACAGACTGACAGACTGACAGACTGACAGACTGACAGACTGACAGACTGACAGACTGACAGACTGACAGACTGACAGACTGACAGACTGACAGACTGACAGACTGACAGACTGACAGACTGACAGACTGACAGACTGACAGACTGACAGACTGACAGACTGACAGACTGACAGACTGACAGACTGACAGACTGACAGACTGACAGACTGACAGACTGACAGACTGACAGACTGACAGACTGACAGACTGACAGACTGACAGACTGACAGACTGACAGACTGACAGACTGACAGACTGACAGACTGACAGACTGACAGACTGACAGACTGACAGACTGACAGACTGACAGACTGACAGACTGACAGACTGACAGACTGACAGACTGACAGACTGACAGACTGACAGACTGACAGACTGACAGACTGACAGACTGACAGACTGACAGACTGACAGACTGACAGACTGACAGACTGACAGACTGACAGACTGACAGACTGACAGACTGACAGACTGACAGACTGACAGACTGACAGACTGACAGACTGACAGACTGACAGACTGACAGACTGACAGACTGACAGACTGACAGACTGACAGACTGACAGACTGACAGACTGACAGACTGACAGACTGACAGACTGACAGACTGACAGACTGACAGACTGACAGACTGACAGACTGACAGACTGACAGACTGACAGACTGACAGACTGACAGACTGACAGACTGACAGACTGACAGACTGACAGACTGACAGACTGACAGACTGACAGACTGACAGACTGACAGACTGACAGACTGACAGACTGACAGACTGACAGACTGACAGACTGACAGACTGACAGACTGACAGACTGACAGACTGACAGACTGACAGACTGACAGACTGACAGACTGACAGACTGACAGACTGACAGACTGACAGACTGACAGACTGACAGACTGACAGACTGACAGACTGACAGACTGACAGACTGACAGACTGACAGACTGACAGACTGACAGACTGACAGACTGACAGACTGACAGACTGACAGACTGACAGACTGACAGACTGACAGACTGACAGACTGACAGACTGACAGACTGACAGACTGACAGACTGACAGACTGACAGACTGACAGACTGACAGACTGACAGACTGACAGACTGACAGACTGACAGACTGACAGACTGACAGACTGACAGACTGACAGACTGACAGACTGACAGACTGACAGACTGACAGACTGACAGACTGACAGACTGACAGACTGACAGACTGACAGACTGACAGACTGACAGACTGACAGACTGACAGACTGACAGACTGACAGACTGACAGACTGACAGACTGACAGACTGACAGACTGACAGACTGACAGACTGACAGACTGACAGACTGACAGACTGACAGACTGACAGACTGACAGACTGACAGACTGACAGACTGACAGACTGACAGACTGACAGACTGACAGACTGACAGACTGACAGACTGACAGACTGACAGACTGACAGACTGACAGACTGACAGACTGACAGACTGACAGACTGACAGACTGACAGACTGACAGACTGACAGACTGACAGACTGACAGACTGACAGACTGACAGACTGACAGACTGACAGACTGACAGACTGACAGACTGACAGACTGACAGACTGACAGACTGACAGACTGACAGACTGACAGACTGACAGACTGACAGACTGACAGACTGACAGACTGACAGACTGACAGACTGACAGACTGACAGACTGACAGACTGACAGACTGACAGACTGACAGACTGACAGACTGACAGACTGACAGACTGACAGACTGACAGACTGACAGACTGACAGACTGACAGACTGACAGACTGACAGACTGACAGACTGACAGACTGACAGACTGACAGACTGACAGACTGACAGACTGACAGACTGACAGACTGACAGACTGACAGACTGACAGACTGACAGACTGACAGACTGACAGACTGACAGACTGACAGACTGACAGACTGACAGACTGACAGACTGACAGACTGACAGACTGACAGACTGACAGACTGACAGACTGACAGACTGACAGACTGACAGACTGACAGACTGACAGACTGACAGACTGACAGACTGACAGACTGACAGACTGACAGACTGACAGACTGACAGACTGACAGACTGACAGACTGACAGACTGACAGACTGACAGACTGACAGACTGACAGACTGACAGACTGACAGACTGACAGACTGACAGACTGACAGACTGACAGACTGACAGACTGACAGACTGACAGACTGACAGACTGACAGACTGACAGACTGACAGACTGACAGACTGACAGACTGACAGACTGACAGACTGACAGACTGACAGACTGACAGACTGACAGACTGACAGACTGACAGACTGACAGACTGACAGACTGACAGACTGACAGACTGACAGACTGACAGACTGACAGACTGACAGACTGACAGACTGACAGACTGACAGACTGACAGACTGACAGACTGACAGACTGACAGACTGACAGACTGACAGACTGACAGACTGACAGACTGACAGACTGACAGACTGACAGACTGACAGACTGACAGACTGACAGACTGACAGACTGACAGACTGACAGACTGACAGACTGACAGACTGACAGACTGACAGACTGACAGACTGACAGACTGACAGACTGACAGACTGACAGACTGACAGACTGACAGACTGACAGACTGACAGACTGACAGACTGACAGACTGACAGACTGACAGACTGACAGACTGACAGACTGACAGACTGACAGACTGACAGACTGACAGACTGACAGACTGACAGACTGACAGACTGACAGACTGACAGACTGACAGACTGACAGACTGACAGACTGACAGACTGACAGACTGACAGACTGACAGACTGACAGACTGACAGACTGACAGACTGACAGACTGACAGACTGACAGACTGACAGACTGACAGACTGACAGACTGACAGACTGACAGACTGACAGACTGACAGACTGACAGACTGACAGACTGACAGACTGACAGACTGACAGACTGACAGACTGACAGACTGACAGACTGACAGACTGACAGACTGACAGACTGACAGACTGACAGACTGACAGACTGACAGACTGACAGACTGACAGACTGACAGACTGACAGACTGACAGACTGACAGACTGACAGACTGACAGACTGACAGACTGACAGACTGACAGACTGACAGACTGACAGACTGACAGACTGACAGACTGACAGACTGACAGACTGACAGACTGACAGACTGACAGACTGACAGACTGACAGACTGACAGACTGACAGACTGACAGACTGACAGACTGACAGACTGACAGACTGACAGACTGACAGACTGACAGACTGACAGACTGACAGACTGACAGACTGACAGACTGACAGACTGACAGACTGACAGACTGACAGACTGACAGACTGACAGACTGACAGACTGACAGACTGACAGACTGACAGACTGACAGACTGACAGACTGACAGACTGACAGACTGACAGACTGACAGACTGACAGACTGACAGACTGACAGACTGACAGACTGACAGACTGACAGACTGACAGACTGACAGACTGACAGACTGACAGACTGACAGACTGACAGACTGACAGACTGACAGACTGACAGACTGACAGACTGACAGACTGACAGACTGACAGACTGACAGACTGACAGACTGACAGACTGACAGACTGACAGACTGACAGACTGACAGACTGACAGACTGACAGACTGACAGACTGACAGACTGACAGACTGACAGACTGACAGACTGACAGACTGACAGACTGACAGACTGACAGACTGACAGACTGACAGACTGACAGACTGACAGACTGACAGACTGACAGACTGACAGACTGACAGACTGACAGACTGACAGACTGACAGACTGACAGACTGACAGACTGACAGACTGACAGACTGACAGACTGACAGACTGACAGACTGACAGACTGACAGACTGACAGACTGACAGACTGACAGACTGACAGACTGACAGACTGACAGACTGACAGACTGACAGACTGACAGACTGACAGACTGACAGACTGACAGACTGACAGACTGACAGACTGACAGACTGACAGACTGACAGACTGACAGACTGACAGACTGACAGACTGACAGACTGACAGACTGACAGACTGACAGACTGACAGACTGACAGACTGACAGACTGACAGACTGACAGACTGACAGACTGACAGACTGACAGACTGACAGACTGACAGACTGACAGACTGACAGACTGACAGACTGACAGACTGACAGACTGACAGACTGACAGACTGACAGACTGACAGACTGACAGACTGACAGACTGACAGACTGACAGACTGACAGACTGACAGACTGACAGACTGACAGACTGACAGACTGACAGACTGACAGACTGACAGACTGACAGACTGACAGACTGACAGACTGACAGACTGACAGACTGACAGACTGACAGACTGACAGACTGACAGACTGACAGACTGACAGACTGACAGACTGACAGACTGACAGACTGACAGACTGACAGACTGACAGACTGACAGACTGACAGACTGACAGACTGACAGACTGACAGACTGACAGACTGACAGACTGACAGACTGACAGACTGACAGACTGACAGACTGACAGACTGACAGACTGACAGACTGACAGACTGACAGACTGACAGACTGACAGACTGACAGACTGACAGACTGACAGACTGACAGACTGACAGACTGACAGACTGACAGACTGACAGACTGACAGACTGACAGACTGACAGACTGACAGACTGACAGACTGACAGACTGACAGACTGACAGACTGACAGACTGACAGACTGACAGACTGACAGACTGACAGACTGACAGACTGACAGACTGACAGACTGACAGACTGACAGACTGACAGACTGACAGACTGACAGACTGACAGACTGACAGACTGACAGACTGACAGACTGACAGACTGACAGACTGACAGACTGACAGACTGACAGACTGACAGACTGACAGACTGACAGACTGACAGACTGACAGACTGACAGACTGACAGACTGACAGACTGACAGACTGACAGACTGACAGACTGACAGACTGACAGACTGACAGACTGACAGACTGACAGACTGACAGACTGACAGACTGACAGACTGACAGACTGACAGACTGACAGACTGACAGACTGACAGACTGACAGACTGACAGACTGACAGACTGACAGACTGACAGACTGACAGACTGACAGACTGACAGACTGACAGACTGACAGACTGACAGACTGACAGACTGACAGACTGACAGACTGACAGACTGACAGACTGACAGACTGACAGACTGACAGACTGACAGACTGACAGACTGACAGACTGACAGACTGACAGACTGACAGACTGACAGACTGACAGACTGACAGACTGACAGACTGACAGACTGACAGACTGACAGACTGACAGACTGACAGACTGACAGACTGACAGACTGACAGACTGACAGACTGACAGACTGACAGACTGACAGACTGACAGACTGACAGACTGACAGACTGACAGACTGACAGACTGACAGACTGACAGACTGACAGACTGACAGACTGACAGACTGACAGACTGACAGACTGACAGACTGACAGACTGACAGACTGACAGACTGACAGACTGACAGACTGACAGACTGACAGACTGACAGACTGACAGACTGACAGACTGACAGACTGACAGACTGACAGACTGACAGACTGACAGACTGACAGACTGACAGACTGACAGACGACTGACAGACTGACAGACTGACAGACGACAGACTGACAGACTGACAGACTGACAGACTGACAGACTGACAGACTGACAGACTGACAGACTGACAGACTGACAGACTGACAGACTGACAGACTGACAGACTGACAGACTGACAGACTGACAGACTGACAGACTGACAGACTGACAGACTGACAGACTGACAGACTGACAGACTGACAGACTGACAGACTGACAGACTGACAGACTGACAGACTGACAGACTGACAGACTGACAGACTGACAGACTGACAGACTGACAGACTGACAGACTGACAGACTGACAGACTGACAGACTGACAGACTGACAGACTGACAGACTGACAGACTGACAGACTGACAGACTGACAGACTGACAGACTGACAGACTGACAGACTGACAGACTGACAGACTGACAGACTGACAGACTGACAGACTGACAGACTGACAGACTGACAGACTGACAGACTGACAGACTGACAGACTGACAGACTGACAGACTGACAGACTGACAGACTGACAGACTGACAGACTGACAGACTGACAGACTGACAGACTGACAGACTGACAGACTGACAGACTGACAGACTGACAGACTGACAGACTGACAGACTGACAGACTGACAGACTGACAGACTGACTGACAGACTGACAGACTGACAGACTGACAGACTGACTGACAGACTGACAGACTGACAGACTGACAGACTGACAGACTGACAGACTGACAGACTGACAGACTGACAGACTGACAGACTGACAGACTGACAGACTGACAGACTGACAGACTGACAGACTGACAGACTGACAGACTGACAGACTGACAGACTGACAGACTGACAGACTGACAGACTGACAGACTGACAGACTGACAGACTGACAGACTGACAGACTGACAGACTGACAGACTGACAGACTGACAGACTGACAGACTGACAGACTGACAGACTGACAGACTGACAGACTGACAGACTGACAGACTGACAGACTGACAGACTGACAGACTGACAGACTGACAGACTGACTGACAGACTGACTGACAGACTGACAGACTGACAGACTGACAGACTGACAGACTGACAGACTGACAGACTGACAGACTGACAGACTGACAGACTGACAGACTGACAGACTGACAGACTGACAGACTGACAGACTGACAGACTGACAGACTGACAGACTGACAGACTGACAGACTGACAGACTGACAGACTGACAGACTGACAGACTGACAGACTGACAGACTGACAGACTGACAGACTGACAGACTGACAGACTGACAGACTGACAGACTGACAGACTGACAGACTGACAGACTGACAGACTGACAGACTGACAGACTGACAGACTGACAGACTGACAGACTGACAGACTGACAGACTGACAGACTGACAGACTGACAGACCAGACTGACAGACTGACAGACTGACAGACTGACAGACTGACTGACGATGACAGACTGACAGACTGACAGACTGACAGACTGACAGACTGACAGACTGACAGACTGACAGACTGACAGACTGACAGACTGACAGACTGACAGACTGACAGACTGACAGACTGACAGACTGACAGACTGACAGACTGACAGACTGACAGACTGACAGACTGACAGACTGACAGACTGACAGACTGACAGACTGACAGACTGACAGACTGACAGACTGACAGACTGACAGACTGACAGACTGACAGACTGACAGACTGACAGACTGACAGACTGACAGACTGACAGACTGACAGACTGACAGACTGACAGACTGACAGACTGACAGACTGACAGACTGACAGACTGACAGACTGACAGACTGACAGACTGACAGACTGACAGACTGACAGACTGACAGACTGACAGACTGACAGACTGACAGACTGACAGACTGACAGACTGACAGACTGACAGACTGACAGACTGACAGACTGACAGACTGACAGACTGACAGACTGACAGACTGACACAGACTGACAGACAGACTGACAGACTGACAGACTGACAGACTGACAGACTGACAGACTGACAGACTGACAGACTGACAGACTGACAGACTGACAGACTGACAGACTGACAGACTGACAGACTGACAGACTGACAGACTGACAGACTGACAGACTGACAGACTGACAGACTGACAGACTGACAGACTGACAGACTGACAGACTGACAGACTGACAGACTGACAGACTGACAGACTGACAGACTGACAGACTGACAGACTGACAGACTGACAGACTGACAGACTGACAGACTGACAGACTGACAGACTGACAGACTGACAGACTGACAGACTGACAGACTGACAGACTGACAGACTGACAGACTGACAGACTGACAGACTGACAGACTGACAGACTGACAGACTGACAGACTGACAGACTGACAGACTGACAGACTGACAGACTGACAGACTGACAGACTGACAGACTGACAGACTGACAGACTGACAGACTGACAGACTGACAGACTGACAGACTGACAGACTGACAGACTGACAGACTGACAGACTGACAGACTGACAGACTGACAGACTGACAGACTGACAGACTGACAGACTGACAGACTGACAGACTGACAGACTGACAGACTGACAGACTGACAGACTGACAGACTGACAGACTGACAGACTGACAGACTGACAGACTGACAGACTGACAGACTGACAGACTGACAGACTGACAGACTGACAGACTGACAGACTGACAGACTGACAGACTGACAGACTGACAGACTGACAGACTGACAGACTGACAGACTGACAGACTGACAGACTGACAGACTGACAGACTGACAGACTGACAGACTGACAGACTGACAGACTGACAGACTGACAGACTGACAGACTGACAGACTGACAGACTGACAGACTGACAGACTGACAGACTGACAGACTGACAGACTGACAGACTGACAGACTGACAGACTGACAGACTGACAGACTGACAGACTGACAGACTGACAGACTGACAGACTGACAGACTGACAGACTGACAGACTGACAGACTGACAGACTGACAGACTGACAGACTGACAGACTGACAGACTGACAGACTGACAGACTGACAGACTGACAGACTGACAGACTGACAGACTGACAGACTGACAGACTGACAGACTGACAGACTGACAGACTGACAGACTGACAGACTGACAGACTGACAGACTGACAGACTGACAGACTGACAGACTGACAGACTGACAGACTGACAGACTGACAGACTGACAGACTGACAGACTGACAGACTGACAGACTGACAGACTGACAGACTGACAGACTGACAGACTGACAGACTGACAGACTGACAGACTGACAGACTGACAGACTGACAGACTGACAGACTGACAGACTGACAGACTGACAGACTGACAGACTGACAGACTGACAGACTGACAGACTGACAGACTGACAGACTGACAGACTGACAGACTGACAGACTGACAGACTGACAGACTGACAGACTGACAGACTGACAGACTGACAGACTGACAGACTGACAGACTGACAGACTGACAGACTGACAGACTGACAGACTGACAGACTGACAGACTGACAGACTGACAGACTGACAGACTGACAGACTGACAGACTGACAGACTGACAGACTGACAGACTGACAGACTGACAGACTGACAGACTGACAGACTGACAGACTGACAGACTGACAGACTGACAGACTGACAGACTGACAGACTGACAGACTGACAGACTGACAGACTGACAGACTGACAGACTGACAGACTGACAGACTGACAGACTGACAGACTGACAGACTGACAGACTGACAGACTGACAGACTGACAGACTGACAGACTGACAGACTGACAGACTGACAGACTGACAGACTGACAGACTGACAGACTGACAGACTGACAGACTGACAGACTGACAGACTGACAGACTGACAGACTGACAGACTGACAGACTGACAGACTGACAGACTGACAGACTGACAGACTGACAGACTGACAGACTGACAGACTGACAGACTGACAGACTGACAGACTGACAGACTGACAGACTGACAGACTGACAGACTGACAGACTGACAGACTGACAGACTGACAGACTGACAGACTGACAGACTGACAGACTGACAGACTGACAGACTGACAGACTGACAGACTGACAGACTGACAGACTGACAGACTGACAGACTGACAGACTGACAGACTGACAGACTGACAGACTGACAGACTGACAGACTGACAGACTGACAGACTGACAGACTGACAGACTGACAGACTGACAGACTGACAGACTGACAGACTGACAGACTGACAGACTGACAGACTGACAGACTGACAGACTGACAGACTGACAGACTGACAGACTGACAGACTGACAGACTGACAGACTGACAGACTGACAGACTGACAGACTGACAGACTGACAGACTGACAGACTGACAGACTGACAGACTGACAGACTGACAGACTGACAGACTGACAGACTGACAGACTGACAGACTGACAGACTGACAGACTGACAGACTGACAGACTGACAGACTGACAGACTGACAGACTGACAGACTGACAGACTGACAGACTGACAGACTGACAGACTGACAGACTGACAGACTGACAGACTGACAGACTGACAGACTGACAGACTGACAGACTGACAGACTGACAGACTGACAGACTGACAGACTGACAGACTGACAGACTGACAGACTGACAGACTGACAGACTGACAGACTGACAGACTGACAGACTGACAGACTGACAGACTGACAGACTGACAGACTGACAGACTGACAGACTGACAGACTGACAGACTGACAGACTGACAGACTGACAGACTGACAGACTGACAGACTGACAGACTGACAGACTGACAGACTGACAGACTGACAGACTGACAGACTGACAGACTGACAGACTGACAGACTGACAGACTGACAGACTGACAGACTGACAGACTGACAGACTGACAGACTGACAGACTGACAGACTGACAGACTGACAGACTGACAGACTGACAGACTGACAGACTGACAGACTGACAGACTGACAGACTGACAGACTGACAGACTGACAGACTGACAGACTGACAGACTGACAGACTGACAGACTGACAGACTGACAGACTGACAGACTGACAGACTGACAGACTGACAGACTGACAGACTGACAGACTGACAGACTGACAGACTGACAGACTGACAGACTGACAGACTGACAGACTGACAGACTGACAGACTGACAGACTGACAGACTGACAGACTGACAGACTGACAGACTGACAGACTGACAGACTGACAGACTGACAGACTGACAGACTGACAGACTGACAGACTGACAGACTGACAGACTGACAGACTGACAGACTGACAGACTGACAGACTGACAGACTGACAGACTGACAGACTGACAGACTGACAGACTGACAGACTGACAGACTGACAGACTGACAGACTGACAGACTGACAGACTGACAGACTGACAGACTGACAGACTGACAGACTGACAGACTGACAGACTGACAGACTGACAGACTGACAGACTGACAGACTGACAGACTGACAGACTGACAGACTGACAGACTGACAGACTGACAGACTGACAGACTGACAGACTGACAGACTGACAGACTGACAGACTGACAGACTGACAGACTGACAGACTGACAGACTGACAGACTGACAGACTGACAGACTGACAGACTGACAGACTGACAGACTGACAGACTGACAGACTGACAGACTGACAGACTGACAGACTGACAGACTGACAGACTGACAGACTGACAGACTGACAGACTGACAGACTGACAGACTGACAGACTGACAGACTGACAGACTGACAGACTGACAGACTGACAGACTGACAGACTGACAGACTGACAGACTGACAGACTGACAGACTGACAGACTGACAGACTGACAGACTGACAGACTGACAGACTGACAGACTGACAGACTGACAGACTGACAGACTGACAGACTGACAGACTGACAGACTGACAGACTGACAGACTGACAGACTGACAGACTGACAGACTGACAGACTGACAGACTGACAGACTGACAGACTGACAGACTGACAGACTGACAGACTGACAGACTGACAGACTGACAGACTGACAGACTGACAGACTGACAGACTGACAGACTGACAGACTGACAGACTGACAGACTGACAGACTGACAGACTGACAGACTGACAGACTGACAGACTGACAGACTGACAGACTGACAGACTGACAGACTGACAGACTGACAGACTGACAGACTGACAGACTGACAGACTGACAGACTGACAGACTGACAGACTGACAGACTGACAGACTGACAGACTGACAGACTGACAGACTGACAGACTGACAGACTGACAGACTGACAGACTGACAGACTGACAGACTGACAGACTGACAGACTGACAGACTGACAGACTGACAGACTGACAGACTGACAGACTGACAGACTGACAGACTGACAGACTGACAGACTGACAGACTGACAGACTGACAGACTGACAGACTGACAGACTGACAGACTGACAGACTGACAGACTGACAGACTGACAGACTGACAGACTGACAGACTGACAGACTGACAGACTGACAGACTGACAGACTGACAGACTGACAGACTGACAGACTGACAGACTGACAGACTGACAGACTGACAGACTGACAGACTGACAGACTGACAGACTGACAGACTGACAGACTGACAGACTGACAGACTGACAGACTGACAGACTGACAGACTGACAGACTGACAGACTGACAGACTGACAGACTGACAGACTGACAGACTGACAGACTGACAGACTGACAGACTGACAGACTGACAGACTGACAGACTGACAGACTGACAGACTGACAGACTGACAGACTGACAGACTGACAGACTGACAGACTGACAGACTGACAGACTGACAGACTGACAGACTGACAGACTGACAGACTGACAGACTGACAGACTGACAGACTGACAGACTGACAGACTGACAGACTGACAGACTGACAGACTGACAGACTGACAGACTGACAGACTGACAGACTGACAGACTGACAGACTGACAGACTGACAGACTGACAGACTGACAGACTGACAGACTGACAGACTGACCAGACTGACAGACTGACAGACTGACAGACTGACAGACTGACAGACTGACAGACTGACTGACAGACTGACAGACTGACAGACTGACAGACTGACAGACTGACAGACTGACAGACTGACAGACTGACAGACTGACAGACAGACTGACAGACTGACAGACTGACCGACAGACTGACAGACTGACAGACTGACAGACTGACAGACTGACAGACTGACAGACTGACAGACTGACAGACTGACAGACTGACAGACTGACAGACTGACAGACTGACAGACTGACAGACTGACAGACTGACAGACTGACAGACTGACAGACTGACAGACGACAGACTGACAGACTGACAGACTGACAGACTGACAGACTGACAGACTGACAGACTGACAGACTGACAGACTGACAGACTGACAGACTGACAGACTGACAGACTGACAGACTGACAGACTGACAGACTGACAGACTGACAGACTGACAGACTGACAGACTGACAGACTGACAGACTGACAGACTGACAGACTGACAGACTGACAGACTGACAGACTGACAGACTGACAGACTGACAGACTGACAGACTGACAGACTGACAGACTGACAGACTGACAGACTGACAGACTGACAGACTGACAGACTGACAGACTGACAGACTGACAGACTGACAGACTGACAGACTGACAGACTGACAGACTGACAGACTGACAGACTGACAGACTGACAGACTGACAGACTGACAGACTGACAGACTGACAGACTGACAGACTGACAGACTGACAGACTGACAGACTGACAGACTGACAGACTGACAGACTGACAGACTGACAGACTGACAGACTGACAGACTGACAGACTGACAGACTGACAGACTGACAGACTGACAGACTGACAGACTGACAGACTGACAGACTGACAGACTGACAGACTGACAGACTGACAGACTGACAGACTGACAGACTGACAGACTGACAGACTGACAGACTGACAGACTGACAGACTGACAGACTGACAGACTGACAGACTGACAGACTGACAGACTGACAGACTGACAGACTGACAGACTGACAGACTGACAGACTGACAGACTGACAGACTGACAGACTGACAGACTGACAGACTGACAGACTGACAGACTGACAGACTGACAGACTGACAGACTGACAGACTGACAGACTGACAGACTGACAGACTGACAGACTGACAGACTGACAGACTGACAGACTGACAGACTGACAGACTGACAGACTGACAGACTGACAGACTGACAGACTGACAGACTGACAGACTGACAGACTGACAGACTGACAGACTGACAGACTGACAGACTGACAGACTGACAGACTGACAGACTGACAGACTGACAGACTGACAGACTGACAGACTGACACGACAGACTGACAGACTGACAGACTGACAGACTGACAGACTGACAGACTGACAGACTGACAGACTGACAGACTGACAGACTGACAGACTGACAGACTGACAGACTGACAGACTGACAGACTGACAGACTGACAGACTGACAGACTGACAGACTGACAGACTGACAGACTGACAGACTGACAGACTGACAGACTGACAGACTGACAGACTGACAGACTGACAGACTGACAGACTGACAGACTGACAGACTGACAGACTGACAGACTGACAGACTGACAGACTGACAGACTGACAGACTGACAGACTGACAGACTGACAGACTGACAGACTGACAGACTGACAGACTGACAGACTGACAGACTGACAGACTGACAGACTGACAGACTGACAGACTGACAGACTGACAGACTGACAGACTGACAGACTGACAGACTGACAGACTGACAGACTGACAGACTGACAGACTGACAGACTGACAGACTGACAGACTGACAGACTGACAGACTGACAGACTGACAGACTGACAGACTGACAGACTGACAGACTGACAGACTGACAGACTGACAGACTGACAGACTGACAGACGACAGACTGACAGACTGACAGACTGACAGACTGACAGACTGACAGACTGACAGACTGACAGACTGACAGACTGACAGACTGACAGACTGACAGACTGACAGACTGACAGACTGACAGACTGACAGACTGACAGACTGACAGACTGACAGACTGACAGACTGACAGACTGACAGACTGACAGACTGACAGACTGACAGACTGACAGACTGACAGACTGACAGACTGACAGACTGACAGACTGACAGACTGACAGACTGACAGACTGACAGACTGACAGACTGACAGACTGACAGACTGACAGACTGACAGACTGACAGACTGACAGACTGACAGACTGACAGACTGACAGACTGACAGACAGACTGACAGACTGACACACTGACAGACTGACAGACTGACAGACTGACAGACTGACAGACTGACAGACTGACAGACTGACAGACTGACAGACTGACAGACTGACAGACTGACAGACTGACAGACTGACAGACTGACAGACTGACAGACTGACAGACTGACAGACTGACAGACTGACAGACTGACAGACTGACAGACTGACAGACTGACAGACTGACAGACTGACAGACTGACAGACTGACAGACTGACAGACTGACAGACTGACAGACTGACAGACTGACAGACTGACAGACTGACAGACTGACAGACTGACAGACTGACAGACTGACAGACTGACAGACTGACAGACTGACAGACTGACAGACTGACAGACTGACAGACTGACAGACTGACAGACTGACAGACTGACAGACTGACAGACTGACAGACTGACAGACTGACAGACTGACAGACTGACAGACTGACAGACTGACAGACTGACAGACTGACAGACTGACAGACTGACAGACTGACAGACTGACAGACTGACAGACTGACAGACTGACAGACTGACAGACTGACAGACTGACAGACTGACAGACTGACAGACTGACAGACTGACAGACTGACAGACTGACAGACTGACAGACTGACAGACTGACAGACTGACAGACTGACAGACTGACAGACTGACAGACTGACAGACTGACAGACTGACAGACTGACAGACTGACAGACTGACAGACTGACAGACTGACAGACTGACAGACTGACAGACTGACAGACTGACAGACTGACAGACTGACAGACTGACAGACTGACAGACTGACAGACTGACAGACTGACAGACTGACAGACTGACAGACTGACAGACTGACAGACTGACAGACTGACAGACTGACAGACTGACAGACTGACAGACTGACAGACTGACAGACTGACAGACTGACAGACTGACAGACTGACAGACTGACAGACTGACAGACTGACAGACTGACAGACTGACAGACTGACAGACTGACAGACTGACAGACTGACAGACTGACAGACTGACAGACTGACAGACTGACAGACTGACAGACTGACAGACTGACAGACTGACAGACTGACAGACTGACAGACTGACAGACTGACAGACTGACAGACTGACAGACTGACAGACTGACAGACTGACAGACTGACAGACTGACAGACTGACAGACTGACAGACTGACAGACTGACAGACTGACAGACTGACAGACTGACAGACTGACAGACTGACAGACTGACAGACTGACAGACTGACAGACTGACAGACTGACAGACTGACAGACTGACAGACTGACAGACTGACAGACTGACAGACTGACAGACTGACAGACTGACAGACTGACAGACTGACAGACTGACAGACTGACAGACTGACAGACTGACAGACTGACAGACTGACAGACTGACAGACTGACAGACTGACAGACTGACAGACTGACAGACTGACAGACTGACAGACTGACAGACTGACAGACTGACAGACTGACAGACTGACAGACTGACAGACTGACAGACTGACAGACTGACAGACTGACAGACTGACAGACTGACAGACTGACAGACTGACAGACTGACAGACTGACAGACTGACAGACTGACAGACTGACAGACTGACAGACTGACAGACTGACAGACTGACAGACTGACAGACTGACAGACTGACAGACTGACAGACTGACAGACTGACAGACTGACAGACTGACAGACTGACAGACTGACAGACTGACAGACTGACAGACTGACAGACTGACAGACTGACAGACTGACAGACTGACAGACTGACAGACTGACAGACTGACAGACTGACAGACTGACAGACTGACAGACTGACAGACTGACAGACTGACAGACTGACAGACTGACAGACTGACAGACTGACAGACTGACAGACTGACAGACTGACAGACTGACAGACTGACAGACTGACAGACTGACAGACTGACAGACTGACAGACTGACAGACTGACAGACTGACAGACTGACAGACTGACAGACTGACAGACTGACAGACTGACAGACTGACAGACTGACAGACTGACAGACTGACAGACTGACAGACTGACAGACTGACAGACTGACAGACTGACAGACTGACAGACTGACAGACTGACCCAAGCAACACAATCGACTCTTTTAAACATCTTGAAATCTACTTCCAGAAGAGCTTTCAACTCTTTAAATTATCTTGAAGAGGTCATTAAGACCCAAAAGGGACCAAAGGGGCGGAGCCAACTGCATAGAACGAAGAGTTCTTATTATAGTGTTCGTAAGAGCTCATAAAGAGGATTATTTTTGATTGATCTTTGTAGATCTTTTAAAGATGTTTTGAAGATGTTTTTGGTTTTAGTGAATAGTTTGTAGAAGAAAGAAAAAGAAATAATAAAGATAAATCTCTATCTCTTTTACACAAAAGCAAATTTAATATTATTGAAACGAAATAGAATGAACTTAAATAAAATGTCAAAACAAGACGATTTTTTACTTATTTTTTACTTCCCATTAATTGCAAGATCTATAGGTTATACGATTTATAAGAGAAAATAAATACATTTTTCTAGTGCTCTATATCTGTGTTTTGATGTGCCACAAAAGATTTATTTTGTAATCCCACATTCTATTTCGTTTAAATAAATGGGCCACAAACATAATAACATCTGGGAATAATTTTTAATACAAAATATAAAAAATAACCCACGGAGTATACAAAAGCTATATAAAATATAGTCTAGTATTTTTACATTTAAAAGGAAAGCATTCTGTAGTAAATTAGTGTGGTTATTACTATTAATTTATCATAGTTTAAATCGCATAAATAATAATTTGTACCGAAATTAATTGCAAGTGATATGGCGACATCACGAATATTCCCACAGGGTGCCTCACTTCTAAATAATGTGGCAAATGTTTTTTTATTTTATTTATTTTTAGATATGTAAATACCTACTACTTAAAAATCTTAGAATACAAAATAAGAACCAATCCAAGAAATTAAGAAAACACTAGCTAGTTTTTATAAGAATTGGCATCTGCATATTTGCGATTTGGGAATTGCGATTAAATAGGTATATCCGAAAATCATTTTTCATTTAACAATTGAAACAAAATTGAAAAGTTTACCAAAAACTATCAGTCTTTTAATATACAATCTACATTCTGATAAAAAAAAATATCGATGTGTGCCATAATCCCGTAATCATAGATTGTCAACGAACACACACAGCACGCAGCTATATATAATTGAAAGTGCAAACTGCGCAAAACCATATTTCGAAACGCATTCAAAAATATGTACCTATTTACGAAACACAATGTTAGCTAATTAAGCGGATGTGAAAATGTGCAATTTTGTATTAATTGAGTAGAATGTTATATTTCCCATATAGTCTGCAACCATGAAAATGTCTGCATTTTGGACTTTCACTCTAACCAACATGAGGGGTTGTATATAAATAGTTAGCATCGTCTTTTTTTTGAAGATGTGGACTTGTAGCTTCATGTAAAACTGCCGTAAAGGTTGTACACAGCGCAATTTTCTTTTATGAGAATGTGTTTTATTTTTTTTTTTTAGCAAATGGCCCACAATATTTTCGCGCATACGCGCCAAAAAGTGCGGTATTACACTTCGACGTTCTTTAGTCCGCGTATTTCGGTCATTGTCACACACACACGCCACGTCCATCGTGCGTTATTACATTTATGGCCTTTTCGATTGGCCGTCCAGAACTGTTCTGACCCCCACAAAATGACAGTTGTTACTCTAAACAGAACAGAAAACGATTCTGGATTTCAATTCAGAATCTAAAACAGAATTATTTTTTGATTTAATTTTCACATATACAGTGATACATACAATTCAGAATCAGTCAAATTGTGCCCAGGTGTTTTATTGGGGTAAAGTGTTCCGGACGGCCAATCGAAAAGGCCATTAGTATTCCTAATTTTTGCATCGCTCGTCTTTTTTGACAGCTCTCTTTCATTATTCCTTTTTATCCATAGAGTTAATAATAAAAACACTGGCCGCGTTCACATTTTGTATCTTTAGGATCGTTTATGTAAATGGGCTCATTCACAAATTATCATTTTCGTTTATTAAGTTTGTATTGTGATTCGTGCATTGTAAATATTTTTTTGTTTAAAATGTATATCAAATTATTTTTTAATTATTTTGCACATTAAACAAATTTCCTGCATACTAATTTGTCAGAATAGTATAGCATGCTAAGAATATGGCAAAGTAAGTTAGTTGTATGTGTGCGGTGTCACATGTATCTTTTTGAGTATACAT
Organism: Philhelius pedissequus; assembly: GCA_910595825.1. Classification (NCBI taxonomy): domain Eukaryota; kingdom Metazoa; phylum Arthropoda; class Insecta; order Diptera; family Syrphidae; genus Philhelius; species Philhelius pedissequus. Next base: position 230,441,843 of record OU343160.1, on the reverse strand, counting down.
ATAATTATTTCCGCGAAAAAGAAAGCGCAAATTTATTATGTGGATTTGTGTGTATCTTCATTTTCGATGAAAGGCACAGAATATAGGTTTCCCTTATTTAGTTATTTGGTATTTTGTTGTAATTGGTATTTTTTGGTTTCTGTCTACATTGAATGTATTTCGGTAGGTAATCGGGACAATCGAATTATCCATGAATAAGGCAAAAAGTTATAGTAAATGTATGGGAAGCTTTTAGTGTGTACTCTTTCTATCTTATATGTTATTGATTTATATTGGTTCTGAAAGTCACTAATGTTGTCTGAATTCATGCATGTGTTTGTCCACCGATTCTTAACAAAGCCCTAAATTTTTACAATAATTATCAATAATAATTCAGTATTCTTTTTTTTCATTTTAAAAAAATATTCGAAATATTTAGTGTTGAATATTCTGAAAATAATTACAAAATTTAATATTATTGCCTACTTCTATTAGTGCTAAAATTAATTGATAATTGAATCATAATCTGATTCAAATAAAATAATAAAATAAACAGGAAGTCGAATTGATAAAATTTTATCGAAATAAAAATTGAAAACACGACACCCTTTACAAAAATGTTCATATTTTTAATAAACGTTTTAAAGCACATATTAAGAAGTTTTACAAACCTCTGCGTTGGCACCACTTGCCAAGAGTCTACAAAGTGTCCATAAAGAGTTTAATGTCGATTTCGTTTCAATAATTAGGATTCGCTACTAAAACCAATACTTTTTGGCTTTGAAAAGAACGATTACGGATCTAATCTCTTTTTGTGACTGTGTGTTGCTTGGCAGCTCTTAAAAAAATACAATTCTTCAATTCGTTAAAACATCATTATTTCGTTTTAATTTCCCGATTTCGACGCGGGGGAGTTCCTAAGCCCACTTGCACTTTCTTATTATTTGTTTCCAAGAAGTTTTTAACAATTTTTTTTATTTTTTAATATATTAATTTACTTTTTCTGTACACTGCCACAAAATAAAAATTAATTCACAACACAACAATTGAGAAACGTCAAAACAAATATTGTAGTGTGTGTACGAATCTGTGCACAAATCCGTTTTGAATCCGTCTCCAAAAAGAGATTCAATACGGATCTGTTTTTCCAGAAAAATATTGGTTTTAATTTGAAACGAATTTGATTTTCAGAAAAAAATTGACGGCGGATCGACGGCAAGTCGATGTTTTTGTTGAAACGAAATCGACATAATACAAATATAACTGTAACCGGCCATTTCAGTTGGACATAAACGTATGAGACAAAAATTATATTTAAAGAAGAACTTAATTTATTATTAATTAGCTTGCTTCTTGTTGAGGTGATGAATATTGCGGTGCATTTGACAAAATACCTACACTCTGGGCAAACTGGTCAGCAATTTGTCTTGCCTTTTGCCTTTTATAATTGCCCGATTTTTTTTTAATTTCCACGTTTCCAAACAATTTTTCTTCATTTTGATAAAAGAAATGTGCAAGATGAAAAAGAGAAACGTCAACGTGACAGTAGATATTTTGCCAACCCAAAGCTATCATAAAGACTTCTTTAATATAGAATAGTAAGTATTCATTAAGAGGTTGTAATAAAACGTCTTAAAAAATTCTTTGAGAGTTAAAAGAAATACTCTTAAAGCGCTTTGATTTGAAAGAGGTTTTAAAGAGGACTCGCATAGGAAAGCAATAAACATAACGTATTAAAGATGTTTTAAAAATGACTTTGGTAGAGTTCAAATAAACAACACTTTTGAAGACTGAATTAAGAGGTCAAAAAGTGCAATAGTATTAAGAAGATATAATTAAAACCTTATTAAGAGTTGATAAATTTGATTGCAGAGCTCTGCTAGAGTTTATGTGTTGCTTGGGGACAGACTGACAGACTGACAGACTGACAGACTGACAGACTGACAGACTGACAGACTGACAGACTGACAGACTGACAGACTGACAGACTGACAGACTGACAGACTGACAGACTGACAGACTGACAGACTGACAGACTGACAGACTGACAGACTGACAGACTGACAGACTGACAGACTGACAGACTGACAGACTGACAGACTGACAGACTGACAGACTGACAGACTGACAGACTGACAGACTGACAGACTGACAGACTGACAGACTGACAGACTGACAGACTGACAGACTGACAGACTGACAGACTGACAGACTGACAGACTGACAGACTGACAGACTGACAGACTGACAGACTGACAGACTGACAGACTGACAGACTGACAGACTGACAGACTGACAGACTGACAGACTGACAGACTGACAGACTGACAGACTGACAGACTGACAGACTGACAGACTGACAGACTGACAGACTGACAGACTGACAGACTGACAGACTGACAGACTGACAGACTGACAGACTGACAGACTGACAGACTGACAGACTGACAGACTGACAGACTGACAGACTGACAGACTGACAGACTGACAGACTGACAGACTGACAGACTGACAGACTGACAGACTGACAGACTGACAGACTGACAGACTGACAGACTGACAGACTGACAGACTGACAGACTGACAGACTGACAGACTGACAGACTGACAGACTGACAGACTGACAGACTGACAGACTGACAGACTGACAGACTGACAGACTGACAGACTGACAGACTGACAGACTGACAGACTGACAGACTGACAGACTGACAGACTGACAGACTGACAGACTGACAGACTGACAGACTGACAGACTGACAGACTGACAGACTGACAGACTGACAGACTGACAGACTGACAGACTGACAGACTGACAGACTGACAGACTGACAGACTGACAGACTGACAGACTGACAGACTGACAGACTGACAGACTGACAGACTGACAGACTGACAGACTGACAGACTGACAGACTGACAGACTGACAGACTGACAGACTGACAGACTGACAGACTGACAGACTGACAGACTGACAGACTGACAGACTGACAGACTGACAGACTGACAGACTGACAGACTGACAGACTGACAGACTGACAGACTGACAGACTGACAGACTGACAGACTGACAGACTGACAGACTGACAGACTGACAGACTGACAGACTGACAGACTGACAGACTGACAGACTGACAGACTGACAGACTGACAGACTGACAGACTGACAGACTGACAGACTGACAGACTGACAGACTGACAGACTGACAGACTGACAGACTGACAGACTGACAGACTGACAGACTGACAGACTGACAGACTGACAGACTGACAGACTGACAGACTGACAGACTGACAGACTGACAGACTGACAGACTGACAGACTGACAGACTGACAGACTGACAGACTGACAGACTGACAGACTGACAGACTGACAGACTGACAGACTGACAGACTGACAGACTGACAGACTGACAGACTGACAGACTGACAGACTGACAGACTGACAGACTGACAGACTGACAGACTGACAGACTGACAGACTGACAGACTGACAGACTGACAGACTGACAGACTGACAGACTGACAGACTGACAGACTGACAGACTGACAGACTGACAGACTGACAGACTGACAGACTGACAGACTGACAGACTGACAGACTGACAGACTGACAGACTGACAGACTGACAGACTGACAGACTGACAGACTGACAGACTGACAGACTGACAGACTGACAGACTGACAGACTGACAGACTGACAGACTGACAGACTGACAGACTGACAGACTGACAGACTGACAGACTGACAGACTGACAGACTGACAGACTGACAGACTGACAGACTGACAGACTGACAGACTGACAGACTGACAGACTGACAGACTGACAGACTGACAGACTGACAGACTGACAGACTGACAGACTGACAGACTGACAGACTGACAGACTGACAGACTGACAGACTGACAGACTGACAGACTGACAGACTGACAGACTGACAGACTGACAGACTGACAGACTGACAGACTGACAGACTGACAGACTGACAGACTGACAGACTGACAGACTGACAGACTGACAGACTGACAGACTGACAGACTGACAGACTGACAGACTGACAGACTGACAGACTGACAGACTGACAGACTGACAGACTGACAGACTGACAGACTGACAGACTGACAGACTGACAGACTGACAGACTGACAGACTGACAGACTGACAGACTGACAGACTGACAGACTGACAGACTGACAGACTGACAGACTGACAGACTGACAGACTGACAGACTGACAGACTGACAGACTGACAGACTGACAGACTGACAGACTGACAGACTGACAGACTGACAGACTGACAGACTGACAGACTGACAGACTGACAGACTGACAGACTGACAGACTGACAGACTGACAGACTGACAGACTGACAGACTGACAGACTGACAGACTGACAGACTGACAGACTGACAGACTGACAGACTGACAGACTGACAGACTGACAGACTGACAGACTGACAGACTGACAGACTGACAGACTGACAGACTGACAGACTGACAGACTGACAGACTGACAGACTGACAGACTGACAGACTGACAGACTGACAGACTGACAGACTGACAGACTGACAGACTGACAGACTGACAGACTGACAGACTGACAGACTGACAGACTGACAGACTGACAGACTGACAGACTGACAGACTGACAGACTGACAGACTGACAGACTGACAGACTGACAGACTGACAGACTGACAGACTGACAGACTGACAGACTGACAGACTGACAGACTGACAGACTGACAGACTGACAGACTGACAGACTGACAGACTGACAGACTGACAGACTGACAGACTGACAGACTGACAGACTGACAGACTGACAGACTGACAGACTGACAGACTGACAGACTGACAGACTGACAGACTGACAGACTGACAGACTGACAGACTGACAGACTGACAGACTGACAGACTGACAGACTGACAGACTGACAGACTGACAGACTGACAGACTGACAGACTGACAGACTGACAGACTGACAGACTGACAGACTGACAGACTGACAGACTGACAGACTGACAGACTGACAGACTGACAGACTGACAGACTGACAGACTGACAGACTGACAGACTGACAGACTGACAGACTGACAGACTGACAGACTGACAGACTGACAGACTGACAGACTGACAGACTGACAGACTGACAGACTGACAGACTGACAGACTGACAGACTGACAGACTGACAGACTGACAGACTGACAGACTGACAGACTGACAGACTGACAGACTGACAGACTGACAGACTGACAGACTGACAGACTGACAGACTGACAGACTGACAGACTGACAGACTGACAGACTGACAGACTGACAGACTGACAGACTGACAGACTGACAGACTGACAGACTGACAGACTGACAGACTGACAGACTGACAGACTGACAGACTGACAGACTGACAGACTGACAGACTGACAGACTGACAGACTGACAGACTGACAGACTGACAGACTGACAGACTGACAGACTGACAGACTGACAGACTGACAGACTGACAGACTGACAGACTGACAGACTGACAGACTGACAGACTGACAGACTGACAGACTGACAGACTGACAGACTGACAGACTGACAGACTGACAGACTGACAGACTGACAGACTGACAGACTGACAGACTGACAGACTGACAGACTGACAGACTGACAGACTGACAGACTGACAGACTGACAGACTGACAGACTGACAGACTGACAGACTGACAGACTGACAGACTGACAGACTGACAGACTGACAGACTGACAGACTGACAGACTGACAGACTGACAGACTGACAGACTGACAGACTGACAGACTGACAGACTGACAGACTGACAGACTGACAGACTGACAGACTGACAGACTGACAGACTGACAGACTGACAGACTGACAGACTGACAGACTGACAGACTGACAGACTGACAGACTGACAGACTGACAGACTGACAGACTGACAGACTGACAGACTGACAGACTGACAGACTGACAGACTGACAGACTGACAGACTGACAGACTGACAGACTGACAGACTGACAGACTGACAGACTGACAGACTGACAGACTGACAGACTGACAGACTGACAGACTGACAGACTGACAGACTGACAGACTGACAGACTGACAGACTGACAGACTGACAGACTGACAGACTGACAGACTGACAGACTGACAGACTGACAGACTGACAGACTGACAGACTGACAGACTGACAGACTGACAGACTGACAGACTGACAGACTGACAGACTGACAGACTGACAGACTGACAGACTGACAGACTGACAGACTGACAGACTGACAGACTGACAGACTGACAGACTGACAGACTGACAGACTGACAGACTGACAGACTGACAGACTGACAGACTGACAGACTGACAGACTGACAGACTGACAGACTGACAGACTGACAGACTGACAGACTGACAGACTGACAGACTGACAGACTGACAGACTGACAGACTGACAGACTGACAGACTGACAGACTGACAGACTGACAGACTGACAGACTGACAGACTGACAGACTGACAGACTGACAGACTGACAGACTGACAGACTGACAGACTGACAGACTGACAGACTGACAGACTGACAGACTGACAGACTGACAGACTGACAGACTGACAGACTGACAGACTGACAGACTGACAGACTGACAGACTGACAGACTGACAGACTGACAGACTGACAGACTGACAGACTGACAGACTGACAGACTGACAGACTGACAGACTGACAGACTGACAGACTGACAGACTGACAGACTGACAGACTGACAGACTGACAGACTGACAGACTGACAGACTGACAGACTGACAGACTGACAGACTGACAGACTGACAGACTGACAGACTGACAGACTGACAGACTGACAGACTGACAGACTGACAGACTGACAGACTGACAGACTGACAGACTGACAGACTGACAGACTGACAGACTGACAGACTGACAGACTGACAGACTGACAGACTGACAGACTGACAGACTGACAGACTGACAGACTGACAGACTGACAGACTGACAGACTGACAGACTGACAGACTGACAGACTGACAGACTGACAGACTGACAGACTGACAGACTGACAGACTGACAGACTGACAGACTGACAGACTGACAGACTGACAGACTGACAGACTGACAGACTGACAGACTGACAGACTGACAGACTGACAGACTGACAGACTGACAGACTGACAGACTGACAGACTGACAGACTGACAGACTGACAGACTGACAGACTGACAGACTGACAGACTGACAGACTGACAGACTGACAGACTGACAGACTGACAGACTGACAGACTGACAGACTGACAGACTGACAGACTGACAGACTGACAGACTGACAGACTGACAGACTGACAGACTGACAGACTGACAGACTGACAGACTGACAGACTGACAGACTGACAGACTGACAGACTGACAGACTGACAGACTGACAGACTGACAGACTGACAGACTGACAGACTGACAGACTGACAGACTGACAGACTGACAGACTGACAGACTGACAGACTGACAGACTGACAGACTGACAGACTGACAGACTGACAGACTGACAGACTGACAGACTGACAGACTGACAGACTGACAGACTGACAGACTGACAGACTGACAGACTGACAGACTGACAGACTGACAGACTGACAGACTGACAGACTGACAGACTGACAGACTGACAGACTGACAGACTGACAGACTGACAGACTGACAGACTGACAGACTGACAGACTGACAGACTGACAGACTGACAGACTGACAGACTGACAGACTGACAGACTGACAGACTGACAGACTGACAGACTGACAGACTGACAGACTGACAGACTGACAGACTGACAGACTGACAGACTGACAGACTGACAGACTGACAGACTGACAGACTGACAGACTGACAGACTGACAGACTGACAGACTGACAGACTGACAGACTGACAGACTGACAGACTGACAGACTGACAGACTGACAGACTGACAGACTGACAGACTGACAGACTGACAGACTGACAGACTGACAGACTGACAGACTGACAGACTGACAGACTGACAGACTGACAGACTGACAGACTGACAGACTGACAGACTGACAGACTGACAGACTGACAGACTGACAGACTGACAGACTGACAGACTGACAGACTGACAGACTGACAGACTGACAGACTGACAGACTGACAGACTGACAGACTGACAGACTGACAGACTGACAGACTGACAGACTGACAGACTGACAGACTGACAGACTGACAGACTGACAGACTGACAGACTGACAGACTGACAGACTGACAGACTGACAGACTGACAGACTGACAGACTGACAGACTGACAGACTGACAGACTGACAGACTGACAGACTGACAGACTGACAGACTGACAGACTGACAGACTGACAGACTGACAGACTGACAGACTGACAGACTGACAGACTGACAGACTGACAGACTGACAGACTGACAGACTGACAGACTGACAGACTGACAGACTGACAGACTGACAGACTGACAGACTGACAGACTGACAGACTGACAGACTGACAGACTGACAGACTGACAGACTGACAGACTGACAGACTGACAGACTGACAGACTGACAGACTGACAGACTGACAGACTGACAGACTGACAGACTGACAGACTGACAGACTGACAGACTGACAGACTGACAGACTGACAGACTGACAGACTGACAGACTGACAGACTGACAGACTGACAGACTGACAGACTGACAGACTGACAGACTGACAGACTGACAGACTGACAGACTGACAGACTGACAGACTGACAGACTGACAGACTGACAGACTGACAGACTGACAGACTGACAGACTGACAGACTGACAGACTGACAGACTGACAGACTGACAGACTGACAGACTGACAGACTGACAGACTGACAGACTGACAGACTGACAGACTGACAGACTGACAGACTGACAGACTGACAGACTGACAGACTGACAGACTGACAGACTGACAGACTGACAGACTGACAGACTGACAGACTGACAGACTGACAGACTGACAGACTGACAGACTGACAGACTGACAGACTGACAGACTGACAGACTGACAGACTGACAGACTGACAGACTGACAGACTGACAGACTGACAGACTGACAGACTGACAGACTGACAGACTGACAGACTGACAGACTGACAGACTGACAGACTGACAGACTGACAGACTGACAGACTGACAGACTGACAGACTGACAGACTGACAGACTGACAGACTGACAGACTGACAGACTGACAGACTGACAGACTGACAGACTGACAGACTGACAGACTGACAGACTGACAGACTGACAGACTGACAGACTGACAGACTGACAGACTGACAGACTGACAGACTGACAGACTGACAGACTGACAGACTGACAGACTGACAGACTGACAGACTGACAGACTGACAGACTGACAGACTGACAGACTGACAGACTGACAGACTGACAGACTGACAGACTGACAGACTGACAGACTGACAGACTGACAGACTGACAGACTGACAGACTGACAGACTGACAGACTGACAGACTGACAGACTGACAGACTGACAGACTGACAGACTGACAGACTGACAGACTGACAGACTGACAGACTGACAGACTGACAGACTGACAGACTGACAGACTGACAGACTGACAGACTGACAGACTGACAGACTGACAGACTGACAGACTGACAGACTGACAGACTGACAGACTGACAGACTGACAGACTGACAGACTGACAGACTGACAGACTGACAGACTGACAGACTGACAGACTGACAGACTGACAGACTGACAGACTGACAGACTGACAGACTGACAGACTGACAGACTGACAGACTGACAGACTGACAGACTGACAGACTGACAGACTGACAGACTGACAGACTGACAGACTGACAGACTGACAGACTGACAGACTGACAGACTGACAGACTGACAGACTGACAGACTGACAGACTGACAGACTGACAGACTGACAGACTGACAGACTGACAGACTGACAGACTGACAGACTGACAGACTGACAGACTGACAGACTGACAGACTGACAGACTGACAGACTGACAGACTGACAGACTGACAGACTGACAGACTGACAGACTGACAGACTGACAGACTGACAGACTGACAGACTGACAGACTGACAGACTGACAGACTGACAGACTGACAGACTGACAGACTGACAGACTGACAGACTGACAGACTGACAGACTGACAGACTGACAGACTGACAGACTGACAGACTGACAGACTGACAGACTGACAGACTGACAGACTGACAGACTGACAGACTGACAGACTGACAGACTGACAGACTGACAGACTGACAGACTGACAGACTGACAGACTGACAGACTGACAGACTGACAGACTGACAGACTGACAGACTGACAGACTGACAGACTGACAGACTGACAGACTGACAGACTGACAGACTGACAGACTGACAGACTGACAGACTGACAGACTGACAGACTGACAGACTGACAGACTGACAGACTGACAGACTGACAGACTGACAGACTGACAGACTGACAGACTGACAGACTGACAGACTGACAGACTGACAGACTGACAGACTGACAGACTGACAGACTGACAGACTGACAGACTGACAGACTGACAGACTGACAGACTGACAGACTGACAGACTGACAGACTGACAGACTGACAGACTGACAGACTGACAGACTGACAGACTGACAGACTGACAGACTGACAGACTGACAGACTGACAGACTGACAGACTGACAGACTGACAGACTGACAGACTGACAGACTGACAGACTGACAGACTGACAGACTGACAGACTGACAGACTGACAGACTGACAGACTGACAGACTGACAGACTGACAGACTGACAGACTGACAGACTGACAGACTGACAGACTGACAGACTGACAGACTGACAGACTGACAGACTGACAGACTGACAGACTGACAGACTGAGAGCAGACTGACAGACTGACAGACTGACAGACTGACAGACTGACAGACTGACAGACTGACAGACTGACAGACTGACAGACTGACAGACTGACAGACTGACAGACTGACAGACTGACAGACTGACAGACTGACAGACTGACAGACTGAGAGACTGACAGACTGACAGACTGACAGACTGACAGACTGACAGACTGACAGACTGACAGACTGACAGACTGACAGACTGACAGACTGACAGACTGACAGACTGACAGACTGACAGACTGACAGACTGACAGACTGACAGACTGACAGACTGACAGACTGACAGACTGACAGACTGACAGACTGACAGACTGACAGACTGACAGACTGACAGACTGACAGACTGACAGACTGACAGACTGACAGACTGACAGACTGACAGACTGACAGACTGACAGACTGACAGACTGACAGACTGACAGACTGACAGACTGACAGACTGACAGACTGACAGACTGACAGACTGACAGACTGACAGACTGACAGACTGACAGACTGACAGACTGACAGACTGACAGACTGACAGACTGACAGACTGACAGACTGACAGACTGACAGACTGACAGACTGACAGACTGAGAGACTGACAGACTGACAGACTGACAGACTGACAGACTGACAGACTGACAGACTGACAGACTGACAGACTGACAGACTGACAGACTGACAGACTGACAGACTGACAGACTGACAGACTGACAGACTGACAGACTGACAGACTGACAGACTGACAGACTGACAGACTGACAGACTGACAGACTGACAGACTGACAGACTGACAGACTGACAGACTGACAGACTGACAGACTGACAGACTGACAGACTGACAGACTGACAGACTGACAGACTGACAGACTGACAGACTGACAGACTGACAGACTGACAGACTGCTGACAGACTGACAGACTGACAGACTGACAGACTGACAGACTGACAGACTGACAGACTGACAGACTGACAGACTGACAGACTGACAGACTGACAGACTGACAGACTGACAGACTGACAGACTGACAAACTGACAGACTGACAGACTGACAGACTGACAGACTGACAGACTGACAGACTGACAGACTGACAGACTGACAGACTGACAGACTGACAGACTGACAGACTGACAGACTGACAGACTGACAGACTGACAGACTGACAGACTGACAGACTGACAGACTGACAGACTGACAGCTGACAGACTGACAGACTGACAGACTGACAGACTGACAGACTGACAGACTGACAGACTGACAGACTGACAGACTGACAGACTGACAGACTGACAGACTGACAGACTGACAGACTGACAGACTGACAGACTGACAGACTGACAGACTGACAGACTGACAGACTGACAGACTGACAGACTGACAGACTGACAGACTGACAGACTGACAGACTGACAGACTGACAGACTGACAGACTGACAGACTGACAGACTGACAGACTGACAGACTGACAGACTGACAGACTGACAGACTGACAGACTGACAGACTGACAGACTGACAGACTGACAGACTGACAGACTGACAGACTGACAGACTGACAGACTGACAGACTGACAGACTGACAGACTGACAGACTGACAGACTGACAGACTGACAGACTGACAGACTGACAGACTGACAGACTGACAGACTGACAGACTGACAGACTGACAGACTGACAGACTGACAGACTGACAGACTGACAGACTGACAGACTGACAGACTGACAGACTGACAGACTGACAGACTGACAGACTGACAGACTGACAGACTGACAGACTGACAGACTGACAGACTGACAGACTGACAGACTGACAGACTGACAGACTGACAGACTGACAGACTGACAGACTGACAGACTGACAGACTGACAGACTGACAGACTGACAGACTGACAGACTGACAGACTGACAGACTGACAGACTGACAGACTGACAGACTGACAGACTGACAGACTGACAGACTGACAGACTGACAGACTGACAGACTGACAGACTGACAGACTGACAGACTGACAGACTGACAGACTGACAGACTGACAGACTGACAGACTGACAGACTGACAGACTGACAGACTGACAGACTGACAGACTGACAGACTGACAGACTGACAGACTGACAGACTGACAGACTGACAGACTGACAGACTGACAGACTGACAGACTGACAGACTGACAGACTGACAGACTGACAGACTGACAGACTGACAGACTGACAGACTGACAGACTGACAGACTGACAGACTGACAGACTGACAGACTGACAGACTGACAGACTGACAGACTGACAGACTGACAGACTGACAGACTGACAGACTGACAGACTGACAGACTGACAGACTGACAGACTGACAGACTGACAGACTGACAGACTGACTGACAGACTGCCAGACTGACAGACTGACAGACTGACAGACTGACAGACTGACAGACTGACAGACTGACAGACTGACAGACTGACAGACTGACAGACTGACAGACTGACAGACTGACAGACTGACAGACTGACAGACTGACAGACTGACAGACTGACAGACTGACAGACTGACAGACTGACAGACTGACAGACTGACAGACTGACAGACTGACAGACTGACAGACTGACAGACTGACAGACTGACAGACTGACAGACTGACAGACTGACAGACTGACAGACTGACAGACTGACAGACTGACAGACTGACAGACTGACAGACTGACAGACTGACAGACTGACAGACTGACAGACTGACAGACTGACAGACTGACAGACTGACAGACTGACAGACTGACAGACTGACAGACTGACAGACTGACAGACTGACAGACTGACAGACTGACAGACTGACAGACTGACAGACTGACAGACTGACAGACTGACAGACTGACAGACTGACAGACTGACAGACTGACAGACTGACAGACTGACAGACTGACAGACTGACAGACTGACAGACTGACAGACTGACAGACTGACAGACTGACAGACTGACAGACTGACAGACTGACAGACTGACAGACTGACAGACTGACAGACTGACAGACTGACAGACTGACAGACTGACAGACTGACAGACTGACAGACTGACAGACTGACAGACTGACAGACTGACAGACTGACAGACTGACAGACTGACAGACTGACAGACTGACAGACTGACAGACTGACAGACTGACAGACTGACAGACTGACAGACTGACAGACTGACAGACTGACAGACTGACAGACTGACAGACTGACAGACTGACAGACTGACAGACTGACAGACTGACAGACTGACAGACTGACAGACTGACAGACTGACAGACTGACAGACTGACAGACTGACAGACTGACAGACTGACAGACTGACAGACTGACAGACTGACAGACTGACAGACTGACAGACTGACAGACTGACAGACTGACAGACTGACAGACTGACAGACTGACAGACTGACAGACTGACAGACTGACAGACTGACAGACTGACAGACTGACAGACTGACAGACTGACAGACTGACAGACTGACAGACTGACAGACTGACAGACTGACAGACTGACAGACTGACAGACTGACAGACTGACAGACTGACAGACTGACAGACTGACAGACTGACAGACTGACAGACTGACAGACTGACAGACTGACAGACTGACAGACTGACAGACTGACAGACTGACAGACTGACAGACTGACAGACTGACAGACTGACAGACTGACAGACTGACAGACTGACAGACTGACAGACTGACAGACTGACAGACTGACAGACTGACAGACTGACAGACTGACAGACTGACAGACTGACAGACTGACAGACTGACAGACTGACAGACTGACAGACTGACAGACTGACAGACTGACAGACTGACAGACTGACAGACTGACAGACTGACAGACTGACAGACTGACAGACTGACAGACTGACAGACTGACAGACTGACAGACTGACAGACTGACAGACTGACAGACTGACAGACTGACAGACTGACAGACTGACAGACTGACAGACTGACAGACTGACAGACTGACAGACTGACAGACTGACAGACTGACAGACTGACAGACTGACAGACTGACAGACTGACAGACTGACAGACTGACAGACTGACAGACTGACAGACTGACAGACTGACAGACTGACAGACTGACAGACTGACAGACTGACAGACTGACAGACTGACAGACTGACAGACTGACAGACTGACAGACTGACAGACTGACAGACTGACAGACTGACAGACTGACAGACTGACAGACTGACAGACTGACAGACTGACAGACTGACAGACTGACAGACTGACAGACTGACAGACTGACAGACTGACAGACTGACAGACTGACAGACTGACAGACTGACAGACTGACAGACTGACAGACTGACAGACTGACAGACTGACAGACTGACAGACTGACAGACTGACAGACTGACAGACTGACAGACTGACAGACTGACAGACTGACAGACTGACAGACTGACAGACTGACAGACTGACAGACTGACAGACTGACAGACTGACAGACTGACAGACTGACAGACTGACAGACTGACAGACTGACAGACTGACAGACTGACAGACTGACAGACTGACAGACTGACAGACTGACAGACTGACAGACTGACAGACTGACAGACTGACAGACTGACAGACTGACAGACTGACAGACTGACAGACTGACAGACTGACAGACTGACAGACTGACAGACTGACAGACTGACAGACTGACAGACTGACAGACTGACAGACTGACAGACTGACAGACTGACAGACTGACAGACTGACAGACTGACAGACTGACAGACTGACAGACTGACAGACTGACAGACTGACAGACTGACAGACTGACAGACTGACAGACTGACAGACTGACAGACTGACAGACTGACAGACTGACAGACTGACAGACTGACAGACTGACAGACTGACAGACTGACAGACTGACAGACTGACAGACTGACAGACTGACAGACTGACAGACTGACAGACTGACAGACTGACAGACTGACAGACTGACAGACTGACAGACTGACAGACTGACAGACTGACAGACTGACAGACTGACAGACTGACAGACTGACAGACTGACAGACTGACAGACTGACAGACTGACAGACTGACAGACTGACAGACTGACAGACTGACAGACTGACAGACTGACAGACTGACAGACTGACAGACTGACAGACTGACAGACTGACAGACTGACAGACTGACAGACTGACAGACTGACAGACTGACAGACTGACAGACTGACAGACTGACAGACTGACAGACTGACAGACTGACAGACTGACAGACTGACAGACTGACAGACTGACAGACTGACAGACTGACAGACTGACAGACTGACAGACTGACAGACTGACAGACTGACAGACTGACAGACTGACAGACTGACAGACTGACAGACTGACAGACTGACAGACTGACAGACTGACAGACTGACAGACTGACAGACTGACAGACTGACAGACTGACAGACTGACAGACTGACAGACTGACAGACTGACAGACTGACAGACTGACAGACTGACAGACTGACAGACTGACAGACTGACAGACTGACAGACTGACAGACTGACAGACTGACAGACTGACAGACTGACAGACTGACAGACTGACAGACTGACAGACTGAAGACTGACAGAGACTGACAGACTGACAGACTGACAGACTGACAGACTGACAGACTGACAGACTGACAGACTGACAGACTGACAGACTGACAGACTGACAGACTGACAGACTGACAGACTGACAGACTGACAGACTGACAGACTGACAGACTGACAGACTGACAGACTGACAGACTGACAGACTGACAGACTGACAGACTGACAGACTGACAGACTGACAGACTGACAGACTGACAGACTGACAGACTGACAGACTGACAGACTGACAGACTGACAGACTGACAGACTGACAGACTGACAGACTGACAGACTGACAGACTGACAGACTGACAGACTGACAGACTGACAGACTGACAGACTGACAGACTGACAGACTGACAGACTGACAGACTGACAGACTGACAGACTGACAGACTGACAGACTGACAGACTGACAGACTGACAGACTGACAGACTGACAGACTGACAGACTGACAGACTGACAGACTGACAGACTGACAGACTGACAGACTGACAGACTGACAGACTGACAGACTGACAGACTGACAGACTGACAGACTGACAGACTGACAGACTGACAGACTGACAGACTGACAGACTGACAGACTGACAGACTGACAGACTGACAGACTGACAGACTGACAGACTGACAGACTGACAGACTGACAGACTGAGACTGACAGACTGACAGACTGACAGACTGACAGACTGACAGACTGACAGACTGACAGACTGACAGACTGACAGACTGACAGACTGACAGACTGACAGACTGACAGACTGACAGACTGACAGACTGACAGACTGACAGACTGACAGACTGACAGACTGACAGACTGACAGACTGACAGACTGACAGACTGACAGACTGACAGACTGACAGACTGACAGACTGACAGACTGACAGACTGACAGACTGACAGACTGACAGACTGACAGACTGACAGACTGACAGACTGACAGACTGACAGACTGACAGACTGACAGACTGACAGACTGACAGACTGACAGACTGACAGACTGACAGACTGACAGACTGACAGACTGACAGACTGACAGACTGACAGACTGACAGACTGACAGACTGACAGACTGACAGACTGACAGACTGACAGACTGACAGACTGACAGACTGACAGACTGACAGACTGACAGACTGACAGACTGACAGACTGACAGACTGACAGACTGACAGACTGACAGACTGACAGACTGACAGACTGACAGACTGACAGACTGACAGACTGACAGACTGACAGACTGACAGACTGACAGACTGACAGACTGACAGACTGACAGACTGACAGACTGACAGACTGACAGACTGACAGACTGACAGACTGACAGACTGACAGACTGACAGACTGACAGACTGACAGACTGACAGACTGACAGACTGACAGACTGACAGACTGACAGACTGACAGACTGACAGACTGACAGACTGACAGACTGACAGACTGACAGACTGACAGACTGACAGACTGACAGACTGACAGACTGACAGACTGACAGACTGACAGACTGACAGACTGACAGACTGACAGACTGACAGACTGACAGACTGACAGACTGACAGACTGACAGACTGACAGACTGACAGACTGACAGACTGACAGACTGACAGACTGACAGACTGACAGACTGACAGACTGACAGACTGACAGACTGACAGACTGACAGACTGACAGACTGACAGACTGACAGACTGACAGACTGACAGACTGACAGACTGACAGACTGACAGACTGACAGACTGACAGACTGACAGACTGACAGACTGACAGACTGACAGACTGACAGACTGACAGACTGACAGACTGACAGACTGACAGACTGACAGACTGACAGACTGACAGACTGACAGACTGACAGACTGACAGACTGACAGACTGACAGACTGACAGACTGACAGACTGACAGACTGACAGACTGACAGACTGACAGACTGACAGACTGACAGACTGACAGACTGACAGACTGACAGACTGACAGACTGACAGACTGACAGACTGACAGACTGACAGACTGACAGACTGACAGACTGACAGACTGACAGACTGACAGACTGACAGACTGACAGACTGACAGACTGACAGACTGACAGACTGACAGACTGACAGACTGACAGACTGACAGACTGACAGACTGACAGACTGACAGACTGACAGACTGACAGACTGACAGACTGACAGACTGACAGACTGACAGACTGACAGACTGACAGACTGACAGACTGACAGACTGACAGACTGACAGACTGACAGACTGACAGACTGACAGACTGACAGACTGACAGACTGACAGACTGACAGACTGACAGACTGACAGACTGACAGACTGACAGACTGACAGACTGACAGACTGACAGACTGACAGACTGACAGACTGACAGACTGACAGACTGACAGACTGACAGACTGACAGACTGACAGACTGACAGACTGACAGACTGACAGACTGACAGACTGACAGACTGACAGACTGACAGACTGACAGACTGACAGACTGACAGACTGACAGACTGACAGACTGACAGACTGACAGACTGACAGACTGACAGACTGACAGACTGACAGACTGACAGACTGACAGACTGACAGACTGACAGACTGACAGACTGACAGACTGACAGACTGACAGACTGACAGACTGACAGACTGACAGACTGACAGACTGACAGACTGACAGACTGACAGACTGACAGACTGACAGACTGACAGACTGACAGACTGACAGACTGACAGACTGACAGACTGACAGACTGACAGACTGACAGACTGACAGACTGACAGACTGACAGACTGACAGACTGACAGACTGACAGACTGACAGACTGACAGACTGACAGACTGACAGACTGACAGACTGACAGACTGACAGACTGACAGACTGACAGACTGACAGACTGACAGACTGACAGACTGACAGACTGACAGACTGACAGACTGACAGACTGACAGACTGACAGACTGACAGACTGACAGACTGACAGACTGACAGACTGACAGACTGACAGACTGACAGACTGACAGACTGACAGACTGACAGACTGACAGACTGACAGACTGACAGACTGACAGACTGACAGACTGACAGACTGACAGACTGACAGACTGACAGACTGACAGACTGACAGACTGACAGACTGACAGACTGACAGACTGACAGACTGACAGACTGACAGACTGACAGACTGACAGACTGACAGACTGACAGACTGACAGACTGACAGACTGACAGACTGACAGACTGACAGACTGACAGACTGACAGACTGACAGACTGACAGACTGACAGACTGACAGACTGACAGACTGACAGACTGACAGACTGACAGACTGACAGACTGACAGACTGACAGACTGACAGACTGACAGACTGACAGACTGACAGACTGACAGACTGACAGACTGACAGACTGACAGACTGACAGACTGACAGACTGACAGACTGACAGACTGACAGACTGACAGACTGACAGACTGACAGACTGACAGACTGACAGACTGACAGACTGACAGACTGACAGACTGACAGACTGACAGACTGACAGACTGACAGACTGACAGACTGACAGACTGACAGACTGACAGACTGACAGACTGACAGACTGACAGACTGACAGACTGACAGACTGACAGACTGACAGACTGACAGACTGACAGACTGACAGACTGACAGACTGACAGACTGACAGACTGACAGACTGACAGACTGACAGACTGACAGACTGACAGACTGACAGACTGACAGACTGACAGACTGACAGACTGACAGACTGACAGACTGACAGACTGACAGACTGACAGACTGACAGACTGACAGACTGACAGACTGACAGACTGACAGACTGACAGACTGACAGACTGACAGACTGACAGACTGACAGACTGACAGACTGACAGACTGACAGACTGACAGACTGACAGACTGACAGACTGACAGACTGACAGACTGACAGACTGACAGACTGACAGACTGACAGACTGACAGACTGACAGACTGACAGACTGACAGACTGACAGACTGACAGACTGACAGACTGACAGACTGACAGACTGACAGACTGACAGACTGACAGACTGACAGACTGACAGACTGACAGACTGACAGACTGACAGACTGACAGACTGACAGACTGACAGACTGACAGACTGACAGACTGACAGACTGACAGACTGACAGACTGACAGACTGACAGACTGACAGACTGACAGACTGACAGACTGACAGACTGACAGACTGACAGACTGACAGACTGACAGACTGACAGACTGACAGACTGACAGACTGACAGACTGACAGACTGACAGACTGACAGACTGACAGACTGACAGACTGACAGACTGACAGACTGACAGACTGACAGACTGACAGACTGACAGACTGACAGACTGACAGACTGACAGACTGACAGACTGACAGACTGACAGACTGACAGACTGACAGACTGACAGACTGACAGACTGACAGACTGACAGACTGACAGACTGACAGACTGACAGACTGACAGACTGACAGACTGACAGACTGACAGACTGACAGACTGACAGACTGACAGACTGACAGACTGACAGACTGACAGACTGACAGACTGACAGACTGACAGACTGACAGACTGACAGACTGACAGACTGACAGACTGACAGACTGACAGACTGACAGACTGACAGACTGACAGACTGACAGACTGACAGACTGACAGACTGACAGACTGACAGACTGACAGACTGACAGACTGACAGACTGACAGACTGACAGACTGACAGACTGACAGACTGACAGACTGACAGACTGACAGACTGACAGACTGACAGACTGACAGACTGACAGACTGACAGACTGACAGACTGACAGACTGACAGACTGACAGACTGACAGACTGACAGACTGACAGACTGACAGACTGACAGACTGACAGACTGACAGACTGACAGACTGACAGACTGACAGACTGACAGACTGACAGACTGACAGACTGACAGACTGACAGACTGACAGACTGACAGACTGACAGACTGACAGACTGACAGACTGACAGACTGACAGACTGACAGACTGACAGACTGACAGACTGACAGACTGACAGACTGACAGACTGACAGACTGACAGACTGACTGACAGACTGACAGACTGACAGACTGACAGACTGACAGACTGACAGACTGACAGACTGACAGACTGACAGACTGACAGACTGACAGACTGACAGACTGACAGACTGACAGACTGACAGACTGACAGACTGACAGACTGACAGACGACAGACTGACAGACTGACAGACTGACAGACTGACAGACTGACAGACTGACAGACTGACAGACTGACAGACTGACAGACTGACAGACTGACAGACTGACAGACTGACAGACTGACAGACTGACAGACTGACAGACTGACAGACTGACAGACTGACAGACTGACAGACTGACAGACTGACAGACTGACAGACTGACAGACTGACAGACTGACAGACTGACAGACTGACAGACTGACAGACTGACAGACTGACAGACTGACAGACTGACAGACTGACAGACTGACAGACTGACAGACTGACAGACTGACAGACTGACAGACTGACAGACTGACAGACTGACAGACTGACAGACTGACAGACTGACAGACTGACAGACTGACAGACTGACAGACTGACAGACTGACAGACTGACAGACTGACAGACTGACAGACTGACAGACTGACAGACTGACAGACTGACAGACTGACAGACTGACAGACTGACAGACTGACAGACTGACAGACTGACAGACTGACAGACTGACAGACTGACAGACTGACAGACTGACAGACTGACAGACTGACAGACTGACAGACTGACAGACTGACAGACTGACAGACTGACAGACTGACAGACTGACAGACTGACAGACTGACAGACTGACAGACTGACAGACTGACAGACTGACAGACTGACAGACTGACAGACTGACAGACTGACAGACTGACAGACTGACAGACTGACAGACTGACAGACTGACAGACTGACAGACTGACAGACTGACAGACTGACAGACTGACAGACTGACAGACTGACAGACTGACAGACTGACAGACTGACAGACTGACAGACTGACAGACTGACAGACTGACAGACTGACAGACTGACAGACTGACAGACTGACAGACTGACAGACTGACAGACTGACAGACTGACAGACTGACAGACTGACAGACTGACAGACTGACAGACTGACAGACTGACAGACTGACAGACTGACAGACTGACAGACTGACAGACTGACAGACTGACAGACTGACAGACTGACAGACTGACAGACTGACAGACTGACAGACTGACAGACTGACAGACTGACAGACTGACAGACTGACAGACTGACAGACTGACAGACTGACAGACTGACAGACTGACAGACTGACAGACTGACAGACTGACAGACTGACAGACTGACAGACTGACAGACTGACAGACTGACAGACTGACAGACTGACAGACTGACAGACTGACAGACTGACAGACTGACAGACTGACAGACTGACAGACTGACAGACTGACAGACTGACAGACTGACAGACTGACAGACTGACAGACTGACAGACTGACAGACTGACAGACTGACAGACTGACAGACTGACAGACTGACAGACTGACAGACTGACAGACTGACAGACTGACAGACTGACAGACTGACAGACTGACAGACTGACAGACTGACAGACTGACAGACTGACAGACTGACAGACTGACAGACTGACAGACTGACAGACTGACAGACTGACAGACTGACAGACTGACAGACTGACAGACTGACAGACTGACAGACTGACAGACTGACAGACTGACAGACTGACAGACTGACAGACTGACAGACTGACAGACTGACAGACTGACAGACTGACAGACTGACAGACTGACAGACTGACAGACTGACAGACTGACAGACTGACAGACTGACAGACTGACAGACTGACAGACTGACAGACTGACAGACTGACAGACTGACAGACTGACAGACTGACAGACTGACAGACTGACAGACTGACAGACTGACAGACTGACAGACTGACAGACTGACAGACTGACAGACTGACAGACTGACAGACTGACAGACTGACAGACTGACAGACTGACAGACTGACAGACTGACAGACTGACAGACTGACAGACTGACAGACTGACAGACTGACAGACTGACAGACTGACAGACTGACAGACTGACAGACTGACAGACTGACAGACTGACAGACTGACAGACTGACAGACTGACAGACTGACAGACTGACAGACTGACAGACTGACAGACTGACAGACTGACAGACTGACAGACTGACAGACTGACAGACTGACAGACTGACAGACTGACAGACTGACAGACTGACAGACTGACAGACTGACAGACTGACAGACTGACAGACTGACAGACTGACAGACTGACAGACTGACAGACTGACAGACTGACAGACTGACAGACTGACAGACTGACAGACTGACAGACTGACAGACTGACAGACTGACAGACTGACAGACTGACAGACTGACAGACTGACAGACTGACAGACTGACAGACTGACAGACTGACAGACTGACAGACTGACAGACTGACAGACTGACAGACTGACAGACTGACAGACTGACAGACTGACAGACTGACAGACTGACAGACTGACAGACTGACAGACTGACAGACTGACAGACTGACAGACTGACAGACTGACAGACTGACAGACTGACAGACTGACAGACTGACAGACTGACAGACTGACAGACTGACAGACTGACAGACTGACAGACTGACAGACTGACAGACTGACAGACTGACAGACTGACAGACTGACAGACTGACAGACTGACAGACTGACAGACTGACAGACTGACAGACTGACAGACTGACAGACTGACAGACTGACAGACTGACAGACTGACAGACTGACAGACTGACAGACTGACAGACTGACAGACTGACAGACTGACAGACTGACAGACTGACAGACTGACAGACTGACAGACTGACAGACTGACAGACTGACAGACTGACAGACTGACAGACTGACAGACTGACAGACTGACAGACTGACAGACTGACAGACTGACAGACTGACAGACTGACAGACTGACAGACTGACAGACTGACAGACTGACAGACTGACAGACTGACAGACTGACAGACTGACAGACTGACAGACTGACAGACTGACAGACTGACAGACTGACAGACTGACAGACTGACAGACTGACAGACTGACAGACTGACAGACTGACAGACTGACAGACTGACAGACTGACAGACTGACAGACTGACAGACTGACAGACTGACAGACTGACAGACTGACAGACTGACAGACTGACAGACTGACAGACTGACAGACTGACAGACTGACAGACTGACAGACTGACAGACTGACAGACTGACAGACTGACAGACTGACAGACTGACAGACTGACAGACTGACAGACTGACAGACTGACAGACTGACAGACTGACAGACTGACAGACTGACAGACTGACAGACTGACAGACTGACAGACTGACAGACTGACAGACTGACAGACTGACAGACTGACAGACTGACAGACTGACAGACTGACAGACTGACAGACTGACAGACTGACAGACTGACAGACTGACAGACTGACAGACTGACAGACTGACAGACTGACAGACTGACAGACTGACAGACTGACAGACTGACAGACTGACAGACTGACAGACTGACAGACTGACAGACTGACAGACTGACAGACTGACAGACTGACAGACTGACAGACTGACAGACTGACAGACTGACAGACTGACAGACTGACAGACTGACAGACTGACAGACTGACAGACTGACAGACTGACAGACTGACAGACTGACAGACTGACAGACTGACAGACTGACAGACTGACAGACTGACAGACTGACAGACTGACAGACTGACAGACTGACAGACTGACAGACTGACAGACTGACAGACTGACAGACTGACAGACTGACAGACTGACAGACTGACAGACTGACAGACTGACAGACTGACAGACTGACAGACTGACAGACTGACAGACTGACAGACTGACAGACTGACAGACTGACAGACTGACAGACTGACAGACTGACAGACTGACAGACTGACAGACTGACAGACTGACAGACTGACAGACTGACAGACTGACAGACTGACAGACTGACAGACTGACAGACTGACAGACTGACAGACTGACAGACTGACAGACTGACAGACTGACAGACTGACAGACTGACAGACTGACAGACTGACAGACTGACAGACTGACAGACTGACAGACTGACAGACTGACAGACTGACAGACTGACAGACTGACAGACTGACAGACTGACAGACTGACAGACTGACAGACTGACAGACTGACAGACTGACAGACTGACAGACTGACAGACTGACAGACTGACAGACTGACAGACTGACAGACTGACAGACTGACAGACTGACAGACTGACAGACTGACAGACTGACAGACTGACAGACTGACAGACTGACAGACTGACAGACTGACAGACTGACAGACTGACAGACTGACAGACTGACAGACTGACAGACTGACAGACTGACAGACTGACAGACTGACAGACTGACAGACTGACAGACTGACAGACTGACAGACTGACAGACTGACAGACTGACAGACTGACAGACTGACAGACTGACAGACTGACAGACTGACAGACTGACAGACTGACAGACTGACAGACTGACAGACTGACAGACTGACAGACTGACAGACTGACAGACTGACAGACTGACAGACTGACAGACTGACAGACTGACAGACTGACAGACTGACAGACTGACAGACTGACAGACTGACAGACTGACAGACTGACAGACTGACAGACTGACAGACTGACAGACTGACAGACTGACAGACTGACAGACTGACAGACTGACAGACTGACAGACTGACAGACTGACAGACTGACAGACTGACAGACTGACAGACTGACAGACTGACAGACTGACAGACTGACAGACTGACAGACTGACAGACTGACAGACTGACAGACTGACAGACTGACAGACTGACAGACTGACAGACTGACAGACTGACAGACTGACAGACTGACAGACTGACAGACTGACAGACTGACAGACTGACAGACTGACAGACTGACAGACTGACAGACTGACAGACTGACAGACTGACAGACTGACAGACTGACAGACTGACAGACTGACAGACTGACAGACTGACAGACTGACAGACTGACAGACTGACAGACTGACAGACTGACAGACTGACAGACTGACAGACTGACAGACTGACAGACTGACAGACTGACAGACTGACAGACTGACAGACTGACAGACTGACAGACTGACAGACTGACAGACTGACAGACTGACAGACTGACAGACTGACAGACTGACAGACTGACAGACTGACAGACTGACAGACTGACAGACTGACAGACTGACAGACTGACAGACTGACAGACTGACAGACTGACAGACTGACAGACTGACAGACTGACAGACTGACAGACTGACAGACTGACAGACTGACAGACTGACAGACTGACAGACTGACAGACTGACAGACTGACAGACTGACAGACTGACAGACTGACAGACTGACAGACTGACAGACTGACAGACTGACAGACTGACAGACTGACAGACTGACAGACTGACAGACTGACAGACTGACAGACTGACAGACTGACAGACTGACAGACTGACAGACTGACAGACTGACAGACTGACAGACTGACAGACTGACAGACTGACAGACTGACAGACTGACAGACTGACAGACTGACAGACTGACAGACTGACAGACTGACAGACTGACAGACTGACAGACTGACAGACTGACAGACTGACAGACTGACAGACTGACAGACTGACAGACTGACAGACTGACAGACTGACAGACTGACAGACTGACAGACTGACAGACTGACAGACTGACAGACTGACAGACTGACAGACTGACAGACTGACAGACTGACAGACTGACAGACTGACAGACTGACAGACTGACAGACTGACAGACTGACAGACTGACAGACTGACAGACTGACAGACTGACAGACTGACAGACTGACAGACTGACAGACTGACAGACTGACAGACTGACAGACTGACAGACTGACAGACTGACAGACTGACAGACTGACAGACTGACAGACTGACAGACTGACAGACTGACAGACTGACAGACTGACAGACTGACAGACTGACAGACTGACAGACTGACAGACTGACAGACTGACAGACTGACAGACTGACAGACTGACAGACTGACAGACTGACAGACTGACAGACTGACAGACTGACAGACTGACAGACTGACAGACTGACAGACTGACAGACTGACAGACTGACAGACTGACAGACTGACAGACTGACAGACTGACAGACTGACAGACTGACAGACTGACAGACTGACAGACTGACAGACTGACAGACTGACAGACTGACAGACTGACAGACTGACAGACTGACAGACTGACAGACTGACAGACTGACAGACTGACAGACTGACAGACTGACAGACTGACAGACTGACAGACTGACAGACTGACAGACTGACAGACTGACAGACTGACAGACTGACAGACTGACAGACTGACAGACTGACAGACTGACAGACTGACAGACTGACAGACTGACAGACTGACAGACTGACAGACTGACAGACTGACAGACTGACAGACTGACAGACTGACAGACTGACAGACTGACAGACTGACAGACTGACAGACTGACAGACTGACAGACTGACAGACTGACAGACTGACAGACTGACAGACTGACAGACTGACAGACTGACAGACTGACAGACTGACAGACTGACAGACTGACAGACTGACAGACTGACAGACTGACAGACTGACAGACTGACAGACTGACAGACTGACAGACTGACAGACTGACAG
This sequence comes from Philhelius pedissequus, assembly GCA_910595825.1. Taxonomy (NCBI): domain Eukaryota; kingdom Metazoa; phylum Arthropoda; class Insecta; order Diptera; family Syrphidae; genus Philhelius; species Philhelius pedissequus. The sequence continues at coordinate 230,413,410 of OU343160.1, read as the reverse complement.
ACTGACAGACTGACAGACTGACAGACTGACAGACTGACAGACTGACAGACTGACAGACTGACAGACTGACAGACTGACAGACTGACAGACTGACAGACTGACAGACTGACAGACTGACAGACTGACAGACTGACAGACTGACAGACTGACAGACTGACAGACTGACAGACTGACAGACTGACAGACTGACAGACTGACAGACTGACAGACTGACAGACTGACAGACTGACAGACTGACAGACTGACAGACTGACAGACTGACAGACTGACAGACTGACAGACTGACAGACTGACAGACTGACAGACTGACAGACTGACAGACTGACAGACTGACAGACTGACAGACTGACAGACTGACAGACTGACAGACTGACAGACTGACAGACTGACAGACTGACAGACTGACAGACTGACAGACTGACAGACTGACAGACTGACAGACTGACAGACTGACAGACTGACAGACTGACAGACTGACAGACTGACAGACTGACAGACTGACAGACTGACAGACTGACAGACTGACAGACTGACAGACTGACAGACTGACAGACTGACAGACTGACAGACTGACAGACTGACAGACTGACAGACTGACAGACTGACAGACTGACAGACTGACAGACTGACAGACTGACAGACTGACAGACTGACAGACTGACAGACTGACAGACTGACAGACTGACAGACTGACAGACTGACAGACTGACAGACTGACAGACTGACAGACTGACAGACTGACAGACTGACAGACTGACAGACTGACAGACTGACAGACTGACAGACTGACAGACTGACAGACTGACAGACTGACAGACTGACAGACTGACAGACTGACAGACTGACAGACTGACAGACTGACAGACTGACAGACTGACAGACTGACAGACTGACAGACTGACAGACTGACAGACTGACAGACTGACAGACTGACAGACTGACAGACTGACAGACTGACAGACTGACAGACTGACAGACTGACAGACTGACAGACTGACAGACTGACAGACTGACAGACTGACAGACTGACAGACTGACAGACTGACAGACTGACAGACTGACAGACTGACAGACTGACAGACTGACAGACTGACAGACTGACAGACTGACAGACTGACAGACTGACAGACTGACAGACTGACAGACTGACAGACTGACAGACTGACAGACTGACAGACTGACAGACTGACAGACTGACAGACTGACAGACTGACAGACTGACAGACTGACAGACTGACAGACTGACAGACTGACAGACTGACAGACTGACAGACTGACAGACTGACAGACTGACAGACTGACAGACTGACAGACTGACAGACTGACAGACTGACAGACTGACAGACTGACAGACTGACAGACTGACAGACTGACAGACTGACAGACTGACAGACTGACAGACTGACAGACTGACAGACTGACAGACTGACAGACTGACAGACTGACAGACTGACAGACTGACAGACTGACAGACTGACAGACTGACAGACTGACAGACTGACAGACTGACAGACTGACAGACTGACAGACTGACAGACTGACAGACTGACAGACTGACAGACTGACAGACTGACAGACTGACAGACTGACAGACTGACAGACTGACAGACTGACAGACTGACAGACTGACAGACTGACAGACTGACAGACTGACAGACTGACAGACTGACAGACTGACAGACTGACAGACTGACAGACTGACAGACTGACAGACTGACAGACTGACAGACTGACAGACTGACAGACTGACAGACTGACAGACTGACAGACTGACAGACTGACAGACTGACAGACTGACAGACTGACAGACTGACAGACTGACAGACTGACAGACTGACAGACTGACAGACTGACAGACTGACAGACTGACAGACTGACAGACTGACAGACTGACAGACTGACAGACTGACAGACTGACAGACTGACAGACTGACAGACTGACAGACTGACAGACTGACAGACTGACAGACTGACAGACTGACAGACTGACAGACTGACAGACTGACAGACTGACAGACTGACAGACTGACAGACTGACAGACTGACAGACTGACAGACTGAGACAGACTGACAGACTGACAGACTGACAGACTGACAGACTGACAGACTGACAGACTGACAGACTGACAGACTGACAGACTGACAGACTGACAGACTGACAGACTGACAGACTGACAGACTGACAGACTGACAGACTGACAGACTGACAGACTGACAGACTGACAGACTGACAGACTGACAGACTGACAGACTGACAGACTGACAGACTGACAGACTGACAGACTGACAGACTGACAGACTGACAGACTGACAGACTGACAGACTGACAGACTGACAGACTGACAGACTGACAGACTGACAGACTGACAGACTGACAGACTGACAGACTGACAGACTGACAGACTGACAGACTGACAGACTGACAGACTGACAGACTGACAGACTGACAGACTGACAGACTGACAGACTGACAGACTGACAGACTGACAGACTGACAGACTGACAGACTGACAGACTGACAGACTGACAGACTGACAGACTGACAGACTGACAGACTGACAGACTGACAGACTGACAGACTGACAGACTGACAGACTGACAGACTGACAGACTGACAGACTGACAGACTGACAGACTGACAGACTGACAGACTGACAGACTGACAGACTGACAGACTGACAGACTGACAGACTGACAGACTGACAGACTGACAGACTGACAGACTGACAGACTGACAGACTGACAGACTGACAGACTGACAGACTGACAGACTGACAGACTGACAGACTGACAGACTGACAGACTGACAGACTGACAGACTGACAGACTGACAGACTGACAGACTGACAGACTGACAGACTGACAGACTGACAGACTGACAGACTGACAGACTGACAGACTGACAGACTGACAGACTGACAGACTGACAGACTGACAGACTGACAGACTGACAGACTGACAGACTGACAGACTGACAGACTGACAGACTGACAGACTGACAGACTGACAGACTGACAGACTGACAGACTGACAGACTGACAGACTGACAGACTGACAGACTGACAGACTGACAGACTGACAGACTGACAGACTGACAGACTGACAGACTGACAGACTGACAGACTGACAGACTGACAGACTGACAGACTGACAGACTGACAGACTGACAGACTGACAGACTGACAGACTGACAGACTGACAGACTGACAGACTGACAGACTGACAGACTGACAGACTGACAGACTGACAGACTGACAGACTGACAGACTGACAGACTGACAGACTGACAGACTGACAGACTGACAGACTGACAGACTGACAGACTGACAGACTGACAGACTGACAGACTGACAGACTGACAGACTGACAGACTGACAGACTGACAGACTGACAGACTGACAGACTGACAGACTGACAGACTGACAGACTGACAGACTGACAGACTGACAGACTGACAGACTGACAGACTGACAGACTGACAGACTGACAGACTGACAGACTGACAGACTGACAGACTGACAGACTGACAGACTGACAGACTGACAGACTGACAGACTGACAGACTGACAGACTGACAGACTGACAGACTGACAGACTGACAGACTGACAGACTGACAGACTGACAGACTGACAGACTGACAGACTGACAGACTGACAGACTGACAGACTGACAGACTGACAGACTGACAGACTGACAGACTGACAGACTGACAGACTGACAGACTGACAGACTGACAGACTGACAGACTGACAGACTGACAGACTGACAGACTGACAGACTGACAGACTGACAGACTGACAGACTGACAGACTGACAGACTGACAGACTGACAGACTGACAGACTGACAGACTGACAGACTGACAGACTGACAGACTGACAGACTGACAGACTGACAGACTGACAGACTGACAGACTGACAGACTGACAGACTGACAGACTGACAGACTGACAGACTGACAGACTGACAGACTGACAGACTGACAGACTGACAGACTGACAGACTGACAGACTGACAGACTGACAGACTGACAGACTGACAGACTGACAGACTGACAGACTGACAGACTGACAGACTGACAGACTGACAGACTGACAGACTGACAGACTGACAGACTGACAGACTGACAGACTGACAGACTGACAGACTGACAGACTGACAGACTGACAGACTGACAGACTGACAGACTGACAGACTGACAGACTGACAGACTGACAGACTGACAGACTGACAGACTGACAGACTGACAGACTGACAGACTGACAGACTGACAGACTGACAGACTGACAGACTGACAGACTGACAGACTGACAGACTGACAGACTGACAGACTGACAGACTGACAGACTGACAGACTGACAGACTGACAGACTGACAGACTGACAGACTGACAGACTGACAGACTGACAGACTGACAGACTGACAGACTGACAGACTGACAGACTGACAGACTGACAGACTGACAGACTGACAGACTGACAGACTGACAGACTGACAGACTGACAGACTGACAGACTGACAGACTGACAGACTGACAGACTGACAGACTGACAGACTGACAGACTGACAGACTGACAGACTGACAGACTGACAGACTGACAGACTGACAGACTGACAGACTGACAGACTGACAGACTGACAGACTGACAGACTGACAGACTGACAGACTGACAGACTGACAGACTGACAGACTGACAGACTGACAGACTGACAGACTGACAGACTGACAGACTGACAGACTGACAGACTGACAGACTGACAGACTGACAGACTGACAGACTGACAGACTGACAGACTGACAGACTGACAGACTGACAGACTGACAGACTGACAGACTGACAGA